>CM037073.1:9783536-10397570 GCA_020882685.1 Aphelinus atriplicis
CGGCCGGGTCAGTCGCCCAGCTCCCACGAGCAGACGCCGCGCCAAGGGTCTCGGTGGTGACCCCCAGCCGCCCGTACCGGGGTACGGGCCGTCGCTGCTCGCGTAGAGGACGCTTTCCTGGGGCTGGGAAGAGCGGGGGGAAAGGGGGGTTGCGGGATCTCGCGCGGCGTTCACGGTCCAACGTTGCGGCTCACGCCGATTGCTGGGGCTCCGTGGTAATCACCACGTGCAATGAGCCCTTAAGAAAATACTTAAAATTAACGGGCACTCGCGAACGCGGCTACTCAGTAAGCCGAGAAACGGAAGGTTTCTCGGCCGCGGAGAGTGGGGGATTCGGTCGCAGGTGCGGGAGGTTTATTAATAAAACGCGTGACTCTGAAATTAATAAAGAAAGCCTCTTTATTGAGGTCAAAAACTGCACAAAATACTACACTTGCGTTGGTGGGCCGGTGCCCGCCAACGACTTTAAACGCGCGCACGCGCAGAGGGCCGCTCGGCCACGGGGCCGAGTATTCGCTCGCTCGCGGGAAGTACAAAGATATGCGCGACTTACAAATTCGGCGTTCGCCTGTCGCTCTCGCCCGCAGGATGGTCGGCGGGCTCGTTCGCTGCTCTCGTCGGTGCCGACGCTGGTCCTGGCGCACGCGCTCGAGGACGGCTCGGTGTAGCGCGGTTGCGCCTATACCTTCCGCGGGGCTGGGATTGAGTTGCCCCGCGCGCTCGGGGAGAGTAGCACTTTCCCTGAGCAGGTACAGCGCTTGGAGTGTCTGGGGATGGCGCGTAGGCACTCGCACACACACACTCACTCGTGTCGTACCCGTCGCGGCGCGGAATGATCGAGTGGAAATCAGCGCGTGGCAATTAGCACTGTAGTCGGCGCGAGAGTGAGAGTCCTTCCGTCCTCGCGGGGCTCGCGTGCCGCGCGAGGCGGGAGGTCCTCCCCTCTCTACCTTCTCTCTCGCTCTCTCTCGCGGGACGCGCACCCCCCGAAGGGCCGCGGCGCGTGCCCGCGTCGATCGCGCGATTCGCGCGCTCGCGCTCGCGCTTCCGGCTTGCCACGTGGCAATCGCGCGATAACGAGTGCTCGCGAAGCACTCGTTACAGAATACAAGTTGTTTTTAATTCCAATATTAACATCACCTCAATGTTTCCATAGGGTATGCAAATATATACCCAATTTCAATTGAGCTCGAAAAATTTTTCACATGGATATTAAAGCTCATTCAATGTTCTTTCGATCGGTAACACTTGGAATCATAACATATCAGAATTTCACGTAATTTTCTCAACGCATTAAAATCACAAATTACAACACAAATATATTCAAATTCATACTTCACGCCCACGCATCGACATATTTCAGTTTTTCAAAATTAAAAATGAAAATGCTTAAGCAGCTCTTTTGATTTATCCTATCAGAATTTCCATCACGACGCTGATTAGTAGATTTTTTTAACGATTTATGAGACACAATTGGCTAAAAATCACTTTTTTCAATATTTCGCGCCCACGCATCAATTTTTTCAAAGTTTGAACCATGAGACATGAAAGCCCTTCCAAGGATCTATCGATCAGACTCACCCAAATTTGGACCATACAATTATTCCATGGTTTTATTCGATAGTTTACCGGTTTGGAAAAAGAGCGCAAGCTGCATTTTTACATTACTAACACCCACACATCAATTTTTTATAATTTTTCAATATGGAAAATAAAAGCGCCGGTCATTTCCTTCGGATCGATCTTTTCAGTTTTCATGTGCGTCGACTCCTTCATGAATTTTTCTTTTCATGAAATTTCCGGGAGGATTAACTTCATATTATTATATATATACCATACTAAAGATACCACAAAACTGTATAATTCTAGTTTCGCACCATTAAAAGAATTAACGACAATTTTTGATTGTCACCACACAATTTTCGTTCACAGAGAATACGCCCACGACAAATTTCAGCTTTTTACGAAATGAAAACTTAAATGATCAATCACCTCTATGATTTTCAACCAGTCAATTTTTCCCATCTTTCGATCCGTCAACCACCGCAACTTGAATTTTTCAAAATTTTTTTTCATGTAAATGTAGCCCTCGATCCCACCTTTCCATCCGTCATACTGAATGTACCTCGAAACTGTATAATTTTGGTTCTGCATCAGCAAGAAAAATTGACGAAAATTTTTTTTTTCACCACACCATTTTCGTTCACATAGAATACGCCCACGCATCAATATTTTCAAATTGTTCAATATAAATTATGGAAGCGCTCAGGCTCCTCTATCGATCTGCTTGAACGAATTTTCGAAAAATCAACCCTTTGTACGTTTTTGAAGGGGGGTCCCACCCGGACATCGGTAAAAAATTTTTTAAATTGTCCATACGCCCACCGCAACTTGAATTTTTCAAAATTTTTTTTTCATGTAAATGTAGCCCTCGATCCCACCTTTCGATCCGTCATACTGAATGTACCTCGAAACTGTCATATCATTGTTTCCGAGAGCAAGAAAGGTGGACTAGGAAAATGTACGGATCCAACATATTATTATGTAGATGTAGATATCCAATTCTATCAGCATCTACAGAGTAAGTTTTTCTTTTTGATTCTTATAATCAATCTAGCTTGTTCAAAAGACTATTGCAGCTTGGAGTCAAGATTTCGTAGAGAATATTAAGCATGATTTTCATTATCTTCAAGAATAAACATATATATATATATATATATATATATATATATATATATACTAGCCAGTATCACTCACTCGCTATCGCTCGCTCGTGTCTTTCATTTGCTCTATCAAGAATAAAGGAAAATAATGAAATTTTTATTGGAATTATTGGTGAATAATGCAAAGTATCTACGGACGCTTTTACATCAACATGTATCTCACCTCTAGGCTATCAAAAATAAGGTCCCGATGTCTGATTTGAGATGTCAATTTTTACCTCATTCCAAAGCTTTGTCTTTGAGGAAGTAAAATAACATAATCAGAAATAGATTTTGTTATGATCATGAATTTTCGTCAAACCTCGAGAAATATCAATGGAAATAAATATAATTTCTACTATATTGCATCTTATTACTATATTGCAACTTAATAACTTTCGCCATGAAAACATGCAAATTTCTCATAAAATTAACGCCCACGCATCGGCATTTTTCCATTTTTCACGATGGAAACGGGGAGCGCTCAATCAGCTATATCTATTCGTCAGATCAGAATTTCCGTCACGACGCTGATTCGTAGATTTTTTAACGATTTATGTTGCTCAACTTGCAAAAAGTCAGTTTTTACATATTTCTCGGACACGCATCGATTTATCCAAAATTCTTCATTTCTTTCAAATATTAAGTATTTTTTTCAAACGAATTCTAACTTTTTACAAATTGAAACACCGAATTTTAAGTACATACTTCACGCCCATGCATCAATATTTTCAATTTTTTCACGATGAAAAATTAAAGCGCTCAATGAGCTCTAACGATCCCTCTAATCAATATTTTCATCGAGACGCTGTTTCATAAATTTTTTTAACGGATTATGCGGTACAACTAGAAAACCGCTGCCAAGTGCCTTAGCAGTATGCTTTCTCAAAGATGCTTCAATATCACCCACAAACGCTTCCCAAACCTGTATTTTCACCTTTCCACTACCGTAGATACTATCATCTATTTTTCAAAAATTACAAAAAAAATATTTAATCAATTCAATTCGTATCTTTGTGACTGTGTAAAGTGTCGTTCTTTTTCAATTGACCAAACTATGTTGCGAGTGTTGATGTCTGCCCGGGCTCTGTTATTATTTGATCAAATGCAACAAAGTAAACGGTTCTAGGTTCTACACGATGCGAGACATTTGGACCTGCATAATTTTTCGATCAATTCATCTTGTGACTGTCATACGGTTTAATAGCGGTCAAAATCGATCCGCCCTGCCCTTAAGGGGGCTTCAGCGAGTTCGTTTAAAATTATAGAATGAGTTGAAACTTCCACAGAATGTACCTAGCAGAATCAACTTTCAATTGCAGCAAAGAAAATCATGGGTCAACATGGTCATTTCCATATGATCGCCATAATAAAAATGACTTTTTATACATGGGCTCTTATGGGCGAAAATCGATTAATCCCGTCTGAACCGAATATGAAATTATAGAAAAATTTGAAAAAATACTAAGTAATAGGTATCCATAAGTAGATTATAGTATGCTCGGAAAAATGGTATGTCACCATCGATTTAAGATCGTGAAATTAAAAAAAGTGAATTTCGATAAAATTGACAATTGTTTATGTGTAGATCGTGACTTAGTTACAATTTATTTATCCTTTTCAAGCATCCATAAGTGGTCTAGGATAAGATTGGTCTACTCTAAAACGATAGAATTGGAATAATTTTGAAGAAAAATTCAGGCACCCCCAGTAGGGCCCCGCATAGGTACGGCACCTAACGCTGAAGCCCCCTTAAGTCAGTTTTTGATCATTTTCGACGGCTGAGGTTGGAAATGATCAATTCAAAATCTATTTTGATCATTTTCGACGGCAAAAGACACCAGATTTTCCCAATTTTCTCTATAGTACGTTTAGTACGGGCGCAGGGCCGGATTCCGTAGCCGATGGATGGCCCAAGCTCCACCCAGGTTTTTCCTATGTGGTTTGAGCTGCTGAACACGAATTTCGAAGGTGGACAGCCGGAAAATGGGCAGGAAAATTTTTATCGAGAATTTTCCGAGAGCGATAGAAAAATCAGTTTTTTTGCGAACAAAAAAATATTTTTATATTCTCCTCAGCATTCTGCACAAGAAAGGTCTATATACATTTTTCACGAAAATGCGCCGTTCCGGAGTAAAAAATTCCCAAACTTTGAGAAAATGCGATTTTTCCGATTTTCAAGGTGCTGCTGCTCAGTCACGCCACAATATTTTCCAGTCCACCCGGTCTCAAACTCCTGTTTTGGGTCTCAACTGGAGATTTTGATAGTTTTGAAGCCGGAAAAATGGTATTTCCCAATTTCCCGGCATTAGTTTTCCAAGCACCTCCAGCACCCTTCGATTACGCTTATTCATGTGCCAAAGGGTTTTCCGAGGTTGGGTCGATGGTTAGATTCGACCCAATTTCTTTCGATAATGTTTTCCCATTTATTTGAATTCTCTAAAATTCAATTTTCTGAAGGAAAATTAGGAAATTGGTAAAAAAATTCGGAAAATTCATATAACACTGAAAATAGCAATTTTAAGTGAAAATCTCATGAGGGTAAAAATCCAACCATCGACCCAACACATCCAAAACATTCCAACCATCGACCCAACCTCGGAAAACCCTTTGGCACATGAATAAGCGTAATCGAAGGGTGCTGGAGGTGCTTGGAAAACTAATGCCGGGAAATTGGGAAATACCATTTTTCCGGCTTCAAAACTATCAAAATCTCCAGTTGAGACCCAAAACAGGAGTTTGAGACCGGGTGGACTGGAAAATATTGTGGCGTGACTGAGCAGCAGCACCTTGAAAATCGGAAAAATCGCATTTTCTCAAAGTTTGGGAATTTTTTACTCCGAAACGGCGCATTTTCGTGAGAAATGTATATGGACCTTTCTTGTGCAGAATGCTGAGGAGAATATAAAAATATTTTTTTTTTCGCAAAAAAACTGATTTTTCTATCGCTCTCGGAAAATTCTCGATAAAAATTTTCCTGCCCATTTTCCGGCTGTCCACCCTCGAAATTCGTGTTCAGCAGCTCAAACCACATAGGAAAAACCTGGGTGGAGCTTGGGCCATCCATCGGCTACGGAATCCGGCCCTGCGCCCGTACTAGTTGAAAATACTGGAAACGAAACTTACATGAATTTTTCTCCCCCTTAGCAACGGTTGCTATGGCGGTGAACAACGGTTGCTAAGGAGCTAATTGGGAAGATTTTGTGTCCTTTGCCGTCGAAAATGATGGAAATGGGTCATAAATTAATGATTTCCAACCTTCGTAACTGTTGCTAGGGAGGTAAACAACCGTTGCTATGGAGCAAATATAACAATTCAGTGTCCTTGGCCATCGAGTGTGACTTAAAACTGATTTTCCGGCTTGCCCCAATGAGCACTCATAAGGATTTGTGAGAAAACACGTTAGGAACGGTTGCTAGGGAAATAACTAACGGATTTTGCTGAAACTTTAATTAGGACTAGATCTTGTCACAACTAACCGGTGTGCAAAATTTCAAGACGATCGGACCATTCCTTCGAGAGTTATCGTGGACGAAAAAAAAACGGGACGCACACACACACACACACACACACACACACACACACACACATACATACATACATACAGACACTTTTGGATTTCTATGTTTTTCGACCCGTAGATCACGAAAATCGAGGTCTCGAGGTCTGATTCGGTGGGTCGATTTTTGCCCCATTACAAAGCTTTCTCTTTGAGAAAGCAAAACTGATTTTTGTCAAGTCGTGCTGCATAAACCGTTAGAAAAATGTATGAAACAGCGTAGTGATGAAAATTCTGATCAAAGGTATCGATAGAGCTCATTGAGCGCTTCAATTTTTCTTCGTGAAAAATCTAAAAATGTCGATGCGTGGGCGTGGAGTATGTCATTGAAAATTGGTGGTTTACTATGTAATTTTTATGCATTCAGAAAAAAACGTGAGATTAAAGTCTTGTTTGATTTTGAGTATGTTTAATCGAAAGAACATGGAATGGGCTTTCATATCCATGGCGAGAATTCTAGAGAAATTCATGCGTGGGCATGAAATATGGAAAAAACTGACTTTTTGCTAATATTATATTGTGCACCCTCCATAATTCCAAATGTGTGTAAATTGTCGATCTTTGAGGGCCATTCCAGAGTGAAGTGGACAAAGGAAAATTCACAAAATCCACCACATATTTATTTTATGCGACGTTTCGCCAGTTAGGTTTACTGGCCTCATCAGGCTAAAAATTTATTACACAAAAAACACGTAATAAATAATACAGTTTAGGTACAAAACAATCGACTAAGTAACAATAAAATATTCTTTCTCACCAATTTTGAATGAAAATATAATATTACGTTCGGCAGTGGAAGCAGCCGCTTCCACTGCCGAACGTAATATTATATTTTCATTCAAAATTGGTGAGAAAGAATATTTTATTGTTACTTAGTCAATTGTTTTGTACCTAAACTGTATTATTTATTACGTGTTTTTTGTGTAATAAATTTTTAGCCTGATGAGGCCAGTAAACCTAACTGGCGAAACGTCGCATAAAATAAATATGTGGTGGATTTTGTGAATTTTCCTTTGTCCACTTCACTCTGGAATGGCCCTCAAAGATCGACAATTTACACACATTTGAATTATGGAGGGTGCACAATATAATATTAGCAAAAAGTCAGTTTTTTCCATATTTCATGCCCACGCATGAATTTCTCTAGAATTCTCGCCATGGATATGAAAGCCCATTCCATGTTCTTTCGATTAAACATACTCAAAATCAAACAAGACTTTAATCTCACGTTTTTTTCTGAATGCATAAAAATTACATAGTAAACCACCAATTTTCAATGACATACTCCACGCCCACGCATCGACATTTTTAGATTTTTCACGAAGAAAAATTGAAGCGCTCAATGAGCTCTATCGATACCTTTGATCAGAATTTTCATCACTACGCTGTTTCATACATTTTTCTAACGGTTTATGCAGCACGACTTGACAAAAGTCAGTTTTGCTTTCTCAAAGAGAAAGCTTTGTAATGGGGCAAAAATCGACCCACCGAATCAGACCTCGAGACCTCGATTTTCGTGATCTACGGGTCGAAAAACATGGAAATCCAAAAGTGTCTGTATGTATGTATGTATGTGTGTGTGTGTGTGTGTGTGTGTGTGTGTGTGTGCGTCCCGTTTTTTTTTCGTCCACGATAACTCTCGAAGGAATGGTCCGATCGTCTTGAAATTTTGCACACCGGTTAGTTGTGACAAGATCTAGTCCGAATTAAAGTTTCAGCAAAATCCGTTAGTTATTTCCCTAGCAACCGTTCCTAACGTGTTTTCTCAGAAATCCTTATGAGTGCTCATTGGGGCAAGCCGGAAAATCAGTTTTAAGTCACACTCGATGGCCAAGGACACTGAATTGTTGTATTTGCTCCATAGCAACGGTTGTTTACCTCCCTAGCAACAGTTACGAAGGTTGGAAATCATTAATTTATGACCCATTTCCATCATTTTCGACGGCAAAGGACACAAAATCTTCCCAATTAGCTCCTTAGCAACCGTTGTTTACCGCCCTAGCAACCGTTGCTAAGGGAAAGAAAAATTCATGTAAGTTTCGTTTCCAGTATTTTCAACGTTCTATAGAGGAAATTGGGAAAATTTGGTGTCTTTTGCCGTCGAAAATGATCAAAATAGATTTTGAATTGATCATTTCCAACCTCAGCCGTCGAAAATGATCAAAATGAGTCTTCGAGTTTGCTAAATACGGACTTAAGGGCAGGACGGATCGATTTTAACCACCATTAAACCGTATGACAGTCACAAGATGAATTGATCGAAAAATTAAGCAGGTCTAAATGTCTCGCATCGTGTATAACCTAGAACCGTTTGCTTTGTTGCATTTGATCAAATAATAAGAGAGCCCGGGCAGACATCAACAGTCGCCACAAAGTTTGGTCAATTGAAAAAGAACGACACTTTACACAGTCACAAAGATACGAATTGAACTGATTAAATAATATTTTTGTAATTTTTTAAAAATAAATGATAGTATCTACGCTAGTGGAATGGTGAAAATACAGGTTTGGGATGCGTTTGTGGGTGATGTTGAAGCCCCTTTGAGAAAGCATACTGCTAAGGCACTTGGCAGCGGTTTTTTTCCATATTTCACGCCCACGCATCATTTTTTCCAAAATTCTCTCCATGGATATTCAAGCCCATTCTATGTTCTTTCGATCCAACATACCCGACATTTCACCAAATCATAATCTCACGTATTTATCTGAGAGCATAAAAATCGCAAAGTGAACCACCAATTTTCAATCACACATTTCACGCCCACGCATCAATATTTTTGAGGATTTCACGATGAATAATTGAAGCGCTCAATGAGCTATATCGATACCTTCAATCAGAATTTTCATCACGACGCTGTTTCATAGATTTTTTTAACGGTTTATGCGGCACAAGTTGACAAAAGTCAGTTTTTTCCATATTTCACGCCCACGCATCAATTTTTTCAAAATTCCATTCATGGATAAGGAAGACCATTCGAAACTCTTCCGATCGGAAATACTCGAAATTACACCATATCATGATTTCACGTATTTCTCTGAACGCATAAAAATCACAAAGTTAACCATCAATTTTCAAGAACTGATTTCACGCCCACGCATCGTCATATTTCAGTTTTGCACGATGAAAAATAAAAATGCTCAATGAGCTCTATCGATCCGTTTTATCAGAATTTTCATCACGACGCTGATTCATGTGATTTTTTAATGATTCATGAGGCACATCTTGCCAAACATCAGTTTTTTCCATATTTCACGCCCACGCATCAATTTTTTCAAAATTCCAATCATGGATAAGGAAGCCCATTCGATACTCTTCCGATCGGGAATACTCGAAATTACACCATATCATGATTTCACGTATTTCTCTGAACGCATAAAAATCACAAAGTTAACCATCAATTTTCAAGAACGGATTTCACGCCCACGCATCGTCATATTTCAGTTTTTCACGATGAAAAATAAAAATGCTCAATGAGCTCTATCGATCCGTATTATCAGAATTTTCATCACGACGCTGATTCATGTAAATTTTTAATGATTCATGAGGCACATCTTGCCAAACATCAGTTTTTTCCATATTTCACGCCCACGCATCAATTTTTTCAAAATTCCAATCATGGATAAGGAAGCCCATTCGATACTCTTCCGATCGGAAATACTCGAAATTACACCATATCATGATTTCACGTATTTCTCTGAACGCATAAAAATCACAAAGTTAACCATCAATTTTCAAGAACGGATTTCACGCCCACGCATCGTCATATTTCAGTTTTTCACGATGAAAAATAAAAATGCTCAATGAGCTCTATCGATCTGTCTAATTCGAATTTCCATCGTGGCGCAGATTGAACGATTTTTGAAACGATCAATCTTGTACCTTTTTCTTAAAATGAGTTTTTTCCATATTTCACGCCCACGCATCGATTTTTTCAAAATTCCAATCATGGATAAGGAAGCCCATTCGATACTCTTCCAATCGGAAATACTCGAAATTACACCATATTATGATTTCACGTATTTCTCTGAACGCATAAAAATCACAAAGTTAACCATCAATTTTCAAGAACGGATTTCACGCCCACGCATCGTCATATTTTAGTTTTTCACGATGAAAAATAAAAATGCTCAATGAGCTTTATCGATCCGTATTATCAGAATTTTCATCACGATGCTGATTCATGTACTTTTTTAATGATTCATGAGGCACATCTTGCCAAACATCAGTTTTTTCCATATTTCACGCCCACGCATCAATTTTTTCAAAATTCCAATCATGGATAAGGAAGCCCATTCAAAACTCTTCCGACCGCAAATACTCGAAATTACACCATATCATGATTTCACGTATTTCTCTGAACGCATAAAAATCACAAAGTTAACCATCAATTTTCAAGAACTGATTTCACGCCCACGCATCGTCATATTTCAGTTTTTCACGATGAAAAATAAAAATGCTCAATGAGCTCTATCGATCCGTATTATCAGAATTTTCATCACGATGCTGATTCATGTACTTTTTTAATGATTCATGAGGCACATCTTGCCAAACATCAGTTTTTTCCATATTTCACGCCCACGCATCAATTTTTTCAAAATTCCAATCATGGATAAGGAAGCCCATTCAAAACTCTTCCGACCGCAAATACTCGAAATTACACCATATCATGATTTCACGTATTTCTCTGAACGCATAAAAATCACAAAGTTAACCATCAATTTTCAAGAACTGATTTCACGCCCACGCATCGTCATATTTCAGTTTTTCACGATGAAAAATAAAAATGCTCAATGAGCTCTATCGATCTGTCTGATTCGAATTTCCATCGTGGCGCAGATTGAACGATTTGTTTAATGATCAATCTTGTACCTTTTTCTTAAAATGAGTTTTTTCCATATTCCACGCCCACGCATCGATTTTTTCAAAATTTCAATCATGGATAAGGAAGCCCATTCGATACTCTTCCGTTCGGAAATACTCGAAATTACACCATATCATGATTTCACGTATTTCTCTGAACGCATAAAAATCACAAAGTTAACCATCAGTTTTCAAGAACGGATTTCACGCCCACGCATCGTCATATTTCAGTTTTTCACGATGAAAAATAAAAATGCTCAATGAGCTCTATCGATCTGTCTGATTCGAATTTCCATCGTGGCGCAGATTGAACGATTTTCAAAACGATCAATCTTGTACCTTTTTCTTAAAATGAGTTTTTTCCATATTCCACGCCCACGCATCGATTTTTTCAAAATTCCAATCATGGATAAGGAAGCCCATTCGATACTCTTCCGTTCGGAAATACTCGAAATTACACCATATCATGATTTCACGTATTTCTCTGAACGCATAAAAATCACAAAGTTAACCATCAGTTTTCAAGAACGGATTTCACGCCCACGCATCGTCATATTTCAGTTTTTCACGATGAAAAATAAAAATGCTCAATGAGCTCTATCGATCTGTCTGATTCGAATTTCCATCGTGGCGCAGATTGAACGATTTTTTTAACGATCAATCTTATACCTTTTTCTTAAAATGAGTTTTTTCCATATTTCACGCCCACGCATCAATTTTTCCAAAGTTTCAACCATGGATAAGGAAGCCCATTCAATACTCTTCCGACCGGAAATACTCGAAATTACATCATATCATGATTTCACGTATTTCTCTGAACGCATAAAAATCACAAAGTTAACCATCAATTTTCAAGAACGGATTTCACGCCCACGCATCGTCATATTTCAGTTTTTCACGATGAAAAATAAAAATGCTCAATGAGCTCCATCGATCCGTATTATCAGAATTTTCATCACGACGCTGATTCATATACTTTTTTAATGATTCATGAGGCACATCTTGCCAAACATCAGTTTTTTCCATATTTCACGCCCACGCATCAATTTTTTCAAAGTTTCAACCATGAAACACTAAAGCCCTTCCAAAGATCTATCGATCAGTCAGACCCAAATTTTCGTCGTACAATTATTTCATAGTTTTTTTCTATGGTTTATCGGCTAAGAAAAAAAACCCAATATGCATTTTCCCATTTTCAACGCCCACGCGTCGATTTTTTCAAAAATTTCAATACGAAACCTCAAAGCGCAGGCAATTTCTTTTCGATCCGTCTTATCCGTTTTCATGCAAATCGACCCCTTCATAAAAATTTCTTTACATGAAAATTACCGGAGGATTAACTTTATATTATAGTATAGATATATATATATTGTAACGAGTGGCGCTCGCACTCGTTGTGTGCCTCGCGCCGAAGAACAAAATCGAGCCGGAAATACAACCACGACCGGCACGAGCCGTGAGAGCGCCCGTGCCCCGCATATTGAGAGCGAGTGAGTGGGGCCCGTGAGACTCTTGATACGCCCCGCGCGACCTGTGATTGCCCGCGAGCCGGCCGGCGCGCGCCAGGTCGGCACTCAAAATTCAAACGCCGCCGGGTGTGATCATCATGCGATCCACGCCACACAACTGTGCTTCACCGCATCGAACCCCGCGACGCCTTCGTCCGTTGAGAACGGCATTTCTCTCCCTTTGCAATCACCCGCGATTACGCATACAAAACCCTGCCGGACAGATCTCGCGCGGCGAAGTGCGACTGAGGCTGTGCATGCGCCAGAGCAGTGTGGAGAGGGTGTCCAATGATTAGCGAACCGCCGCCCTACCTGCGAGCTCCCCGAGGAAGCGCAGAGCGAGCGCCTGCCACCTGTGTGCCAGGAGGTCCAATTGGACGAGCCCCTCCAGCCGCCGGCGCCTTTTCAACGCTCAGATCAGCGAAACGTAAGTGCCTTTGTGTACGCCCAGGCTTTCGCGCGCAAGGCATCGCAACGCATTTCGTTCGAAATCGCCACGCGAAACCGGCCCTCAGCTCACGCGAGCTCCCGAAAGCCCTGGTAGCATTAGCACTGCCAGGCATTGTAATTTAGTTATTTTCAATAAAGCATCTTATAAAATATAATTTTCCTTATGACTGTTATGGTAGACAGCAATTATTATTTTGGATTGGAACTTTTCAAATTTCTCCTGAAAAGAATACATAAGCATCTCTTGCATTTTTAGGCCATGCTTTTTTCTCAATAATCAAATCATCAATTTGTAACATATTCGTATAGTGACCTCCATCTACAGAATAATTATGATGGAATATAGCACTTTGAACGTTGAATGTTCTTTTATTTATTGTAATTTTTATTTCTGGTACGTCTTTCATTCGTAAGTAAGTGATTTTAGAGATGATTTCATCATGATTTATGAAAAGGACTAACTGCAAAATCAAAACATTTCCCCGAATACTGATTTCTGTCTTCTGTATTTTACAACATTTGCATGTATTATAAATAGATCCTACAATTTCCTTAAATTTTTCTAGATTTTTATCAATGAGAGTTTGAAGAGTATTGACGTGGGAAAGCTGGTCAGGCAAGTGAAGTTGCAAAATATAATTTTTCTGTGCGTATCAAGTACTTGGCTCATCACACTTGACACGTGCTGTGAACGTTTTCAACTCGTGCTCGATTACACCATTTAGAATAGGAGATTTATTGCAAAGCTGGATTAAGAATTCTGGCACGTCCTGTTAGATAGAACACTCAAAATTCTTACCATCGAAAAATCTTAGTCCCAACATGTTAACCTTGTTCTTCGAAATGTATTCATTGAAAATCTGTTTTAATGTGTCTGGCATACTATACTCCATTAGAACTCTCCTTATATTGTTACAGTGGAATAAACTTTGTAAGCTTGCATTTGCGTAACAAGAAACAAGATCTCTATTTGGCAATTCTGTATAGGCCCAAATTTCATCAAGAATATGTCTCAAGTTCTCTTCTTTATCTAGGAGATCACGTTCAAATACAGTCCACTGAATATCTCTACAGCACACTGTTACATATACTCTCCTGCAGCCCTCACAACAGGGCGAAGGAGAGCGGCTGTGCTGGGGTGAGCGGCTACGCTCTCGGGAGTGACGTCTAGGTTGAGGCTGCTGTGGTGGTGGTGAGGGCTGCAGTGGTGGTGGTGAAGGTTGCAGTGGTGGTGGTGAAGGTTGCAGTGGTGATAAGGTTGCGGTGGAGGTTGAGAGCTGTATGCCAAACTATCCGGCGAGCCTCTCAATGGATAATAATTAGGGGTCACTTCCCGGGGTGGTGATGGACTCCGGGGCGAGTCCCGACAATTCGGAGACAGCTCTCGTCCCTCCACAGACAAGAGCTGTATCAAATCTCTCCTTGTCAGCTTTCGCCTAACCCCGAATGGAAACAGCAATCGGAACTGCTTTAGAGTGAGCGGCTGTACTTCCATGACTGATTACTGGAGCTCAACCTTCTCGCTTTTTATAATCAGACAGGACATGTGATCCTGTCATATAAGGATGATTGTCCCATTGTTGTCGAGTATATCTCGACAAAGATAAGAATATTCTTCGAGTTTCAGTGCTCATGCGAGTTGAGATTTTGCAAGGTTTTGTATACAATAAATACGATAGCAAGTGACACTTGCTTATCGTATATGAAGAAAGTCCGAAATCGAGCGGATACTCTCATGTAAAGCATATCACAAACTCGCACTCGGATTTTGCTTTCGATTAATCCTTAATACAATTGAAGATAGCAAGTCGAGCGGATATTTTTACTGTGCGCTTATCGCATGTAAGATGAGCTGCCTTATTTTCGGGCGTTCTGTCTGCACTCGCTCCGCTCGCTGCGCCCGTCCGCGCTACGCTCACTGTGTCCGCCCGTGCTCCCCCCTCTCCGTCAGCACTGGACTTTTGCATTAAGTCATGTGTATAATCATTAGGGAATCATTCATCATCATGTCGTCATGTGATTCACTAGTAGGGGGAAGTTCACCACTTCTGCCCGAAACAAGAGAAAAATGGAAACCAATTCCATTTAAAACTTGCAAAAGAATGATAAAAATCATTCAATTGCAAGAAGAGCCATGGATTAGAAAAAGAACAAGACCGTGTAGAGTAATTACATCTCGATTTATTCCACCATTCTATCCTTAATATATATATATATATATATATATATATATATATATATTTATATGTATATTTATACAAAGCATACATAGGATACAAAATACGCTCGGGGAAAAAGATGGACAATAGTATGTATTCGAAATATCATGTGTGGGAAAAATGAATTGTATATAAGCTTGCTAAGCCATGTATAATAGAAGCAGTGCGATAGCGAGTCACACTTGCTTTTCAAAAGCGCCGAAATCAAGAGACTGAACCATGAGAATAAGCCAGAACCCCTCTAGCTACACTACTATACGCCATCACTTTTCGATAACGATCTGGAGAAACATGCTTATCAGGTATCGTACAAGTAATATGCTTTAGAATTAATTCTCCTACTTCATCATCTGTCGATTTCCCATGAACTGGAGTATCTTTGATCCAGAAGAGACAATGATAGTGTGGCAAACCTCTACCCTGGTATTCACATGCATAATAATAATGTTCTACTACATGTATTGGATGTGATGAAGATAGAATATAAGTTAACATAGCTTGAAACTTATTGTGTATGTATCTCGAAGCTGAAACAGGATCAGCAGCAAGAAGTTCGCAAATGGATCTTTTATCATTTTCCCAGTCATTGACTTCACAAATATATTCTCCTAACCCAGACCACATCCACTCGCCAGGACGTAATGTGATAAAAAATGTTGGCCCATACTCATTCATTATGCAGCCCAAATTATTTCAGGGTTTTCTCCAGAAAAATTCAGTATCTCGTAAACGAGCAAATATTATTTCTATATCCGAGTTTGAATTTTCTCAATTTTCTTCCAAAAGATTAATCAATTGTGCAGCTGTATATTTATCTCGTAGATTGACCGTAATGGAATATTTCACTTGTTATTTGGAATGTCTTATTGTTAATCTCCAATGGTTTTCCTTGGATATTATCCTATTGCAACTGGGAATTTTTCGGAATAAGGCCGTTTTTAAGAACAGAAAATATCGAGAGTTGTGAAATTATAATATTCCCATGTGACTCGAACGTTGTTTCCGCTTCTAGTTTACTCTTACATTTTTGATTTCTGCATTGCATATCGGTCTTCTCCGATTTATTCAGATTAAAATTCACAATATCTTGTAAAGAAAGACTTTTATGAGATGATGTAATAGCTAATGGCAATATAAGATTAGGTAAGGTTTCAGTTAATTTTTCATTACATTTGCGACATGACCGTTTTATCTTTGACTTATGCTGAATAATAGATAGTAAATTTCTGGATTTCGTGTAAAGGTCCATGATAAACTCGGCAACATCTTGTTGATCGTCTAATACATTTGATTATATCAGTATCCTCTCTCAAACATTTAATGTTAACGTGATTTTTCAATAAATACTCATTTAATACAAAATTAAAGTGTGTTGGTTCAAGATTGTCTGAAAATGTTTGACTTGTTGCTGAGCAGTAGAGGAGGCTTTGTACAACGTTCGGTTAACAGTATTTTTGAGAGCCCAAGAGGTTTTTTTTGTTGTGGGAAGAAGATAGTTCAAAACGTCAATTGGAGTGCGGTGGAGTCTCCAAGTATCCGAATTCTCATCGACGAAGAAGAGATTTTCGCATTAAAAGATACCGGTAGCAAAATCACGTGTGTATTACAGAATATCTATGAGCAAAATCTGGATATCTAGGAAAATTGTCCAACTCTGTCATTGGTAGGCATGAAAGCATTGCAGAGAAGAATTGCAGAGGTATAAAGTAAACCAACTCTAGTCTCAAAGCGATCATGAAAAGGGAATAAGGAATAGGATGGAAACATACATAGTTGTAAGTAAAGCTTCATGTATACCGGTTATGTAACCGGAGCTCCCGTACAAAGTAGCCGGTCTCGCGTAACTCCTATGGAAAAAGTCAGATGGTTCTTCGTTAAATGTTATAAGTCAGAAAAAAATTAACGATGGTTTGGGAACCATTACGTTAAATTCGAGCAGACGCTACTAGACGGACTAACGTACAACTCCGGTAGAAGCATGTCAAGGCCGCTGAATCAGCCAAACCGGCTACCCGAAACCAACTTACTTACAAGAAATCAGGAAGCACGGAATGAGTTAGACATCAACTCGGAAAAGCCACGTGTTTCTCCAATACAATTACTTAGAAGAATTTCTCCAATACAGTATAAGTTTTGAAGGAAAAAACGCGACAATCAGCGTAAACCTACTGCATGAATCATGGACACTAACGGAACAAAAACTTAGTTCCTGACTTTAGGCCTTTGGATTATCGGAAATTGTAGGTAGTAGGACCATAAAGGGATAAGTACAAAAAAATAGCAGTGTTTGATACATACAGAAATATATATTGAATCAAAAAGGTACATAATTAGGACTGGGAAAAGAGAAAATTCGAGTTTTACCGACACCAAACGAACAAGTAGGGTCTTCTAGGTTGGTGAGCGTTACGAGGACGCCATTGACGGGCGTTTGAGTGTCCAATGGTAGAGTTTGACAGAACTCGAGTCCACAGAAATAGCGAACACTTTGATCTATGGTTTTCCAGTCTTCGTCAGAGCACGTACAGCGAACGGTCCAAGTCACACCGCCCGAAAGGATGTACGGAAAAGCAATGGGAGACTGACGAGGAAACTTGATCAACATGAACAGTAGGTCGAGAACCAAGGCGTTCCACTCATACCAGGTCGACCGCCATTAAAACTGTTGATCAACTCGTCAACAGCTAGGAATTAAATTTGTGTGGTACCGGAACGGCAGGTTTCTGGCAAGACGAGCGGTGGGGGATAGAGTATCCACAGTAGAAAATGCGGCAGGCCTTAGAGTTATTGCTAAAACAAATTTGGATAGAGGCTTCCGCACGATTGAAAATTGACTCTTGAATGAGGAGCGGGATCCTGTCATGAGAGCTGGCTTTCACAGTGTTAACTCTCTCAGAGCTCTAATTGATCAAGTTTATCAGTTTCTGTGTGAGAATCCGTCCTACCACCTCTATTGTATTGCTGGGTCCCGACGTTCCAGATGACATTGTTCAGATCCCAAATTACAAATTGATAAGAAATGACCGTAACATGACTGGCGATGGGGTCGCACTATACGTCCGGGATTTTGACAAGGTTGAACCACTAGCATCGTCAAACACCACTGGACCAGGTAAGCCCGGCATACCTTTTTCGCTCATCTCAGCAAAGCAACTCCCAACCATTTCTTGCTGCGGTCATCTACAGGCCACCACACATTGCCTTCACCAAAAATCTCTCGCTGATCAATGATTTGAAAAGACACTGTTCTAACTACCGTCATAAATTTGTAATGAGTGATCTGAATGCCGATCTCCTTCCGGACAGTGATGACTCAAAATTTGTATGCAAATTAACTGATGAACTGTCATTGCGTTTGATCCAGCACGGGGCTACGCATCTAACCTCAACGTCTCGCACATAGATTGACATCATGCTGGTCGACGACAATGACATTATCACGGACGAACGTAACTTTCCGGATCCCTTTCACAGTAAACATCACATTATTGACGTTCAACTCAACATTCAACAACCCAGGGAGACGCCTCCGGGCTCCTCCAAATACAGGAATCTCAAAGATATTTGGCGAGAAGTACTGGTCTCTACCTTGACACTATGTGATTGGGGGCTGCTCAACCATGAAGACGTGGATGATATTAAGACAAAAATTTGGAAAAAAAAATTGAATTTTGTTGAAAAGTGGTGTTCATGGGTTTTTGTGGTCGCTGATTACGAATCCGACCTCGGATTTGGAAAATTCTAGTTAGAGCCTCAAAGATTAGCGACCGGAATATTGAAAAGATACTGTATTTTCATGAAAACTAGCAATGATCTCTCGCTCGCTGTCGCTCGCCCGAGTCTTTCGAGTGAATTTTACTTGAAAAATGTACAAAATATTCTATAATCTTCAATATTCAATTCAGTTTTAATAAGTTATACTTTTAATTTATTGTAAATAAATATCAATCGACATCATAATGCATATAAATTATAGCCCTCGATCTTCTCTTTCGATCCATTACACCACATGTTCTTCAAATCATCATTTTCTAAGTTGTTTATCAGATAGAAAATTGGAGAAAAATGGTTTTCGGCAACGTGGCAAGTTTTCTATGACGTATATTACGCGCCCACGTCTAATTTTTTGGATTTTCCACCTCAGATTATGAAATCGCTCATTTTCCTTTATAAATCTGCAAAATTAAATTTTTAATAGATAACCCATTTTTACTATTTTTTCAACGTTTTCTGGAACCAAACGTCACATAATTATTTTTGGTCAATACGCCCCCACAATATCAATTCTTTCAACAAATAGCCAAATGAAATTGTAGCTCTTGACCTTTCCTTTCGACCTATCATATCGAATATTCTCCAAATCATCAAGTTCCAAGTTGTATATTACTTCAAAATCTTTCGTATGACGAAAATTCGACAATGCATAATTTTCTATGATCTAGATTACGCCCGCGCGTCTATTTTTCCGGACTTTCCACCTCAGATTATGAAAGCGCTCATTTTACTCTATAAATCTGTAAGATCAAATTTTGAATAGATAACCCATTTATACTATTTTTCCAACGTTTTCAACGTTTTTCAACGTTTGTCTGGAACCAAACGTCAAATAATTATTTTTACGGTCAATACGTCCCCACAATATCAATTTTTCCAACACATAGCCAGCTCAAATTGTAGCTCTTGACCTCCTCTTTCGCCCCATAATACCGAATAGTCTTCAAATCTTCATGTTCCAAGTTGTTTATTACATCAAAATCTTTCGTATGACGAAAATTCGGCTACACATGATTTTCCACAACTTAGATCACGCTCACGCATCTATTTTTTTGAATTTTTGACCTCAGATTATGAAAATGCTCGGCCTCCTCTATCGAACTGCCAGACCCGATTTCAAAATACTCTAACAAAACATTGTTTCCAAGAGAAAAATATGGGAATCATAAATTGTGTACGGATTAATTTTAATATAATGTAGATATTCAAGCCCATTAGATATTCTTTCGATCAAACATACCCTAAATGGCACCAGATCATAATCTCACGTATTTATCTGAAAGCATAAAAATCGCAAAGTAAACTACCAATTTTCAATTACATACTTCATACCCACGCATCAATATTTTTGATTTTTCCACGATGAATAATTGAAGCGCTAAATGAGCTCTATCGATACCTCCAATCAGAATGTTCATGACGACGCTGTTTCATACATTTTTTCAACGGTTTATGCGGCACAACTTGATAAAAGTCAGTTTTTTCCATATTTCACGCCCACGCATCATTTTTTCCAAAATTTCCACCATAGAAAAGGAAAGATTTTCGATTGATCTATAAATCAGTGAAATCCAAATTTGCACCATACAACTATTTCACAGTTTTTTCCAATGGTTTATTGGATACCAAAAAAACGCAACTTGAATTTTACCATTTTTGACATCCACGCATCGTTTTTTTTTTGTAAATTTCAATGCGGAACATGATACCGCAGGCAATTTCCCTCTGATCCATTTTATTTGTTTCTATGGAAGTCAACTCCTTCATTGAAAAATCTTTCCATGAAATTTCCGGGAGGATTAACTTTACAGTATAGTATAGAAGTGTAGATTAGTATCCATGGGTTTTTGAGGTTGCTGATTACGAATC
The DNA here is from genome assembly GCA_020882685.1 of Aphelinus atriplicis. NCBI lineage: Eukaryota > Metazoa > Arthropoda > Insecta > Hymenoptera > Aphelinidae > Aphelinus > Aphelinus atriplicis. Next base: position 9,804,479 of record CM037073.1, read on the forward strand.
CGGCCTCAGATATGAAGATTTCAAATTAGAGCCTCTAAGATGAGCGAACGAATATTTGGAAAGTTAATGGATTATAATGAAAATTAGTTTCCATGGGTTTTTGAGGTCGCTGATTACGAATCCGGCCTTCGATTTTGGAAATTCAAATTAAAGCCTCTAAAATTGACGACCGAGAATTTGAAAAAATACTGGATTTTGATGAAATTGGTATCCATGGGTTCTTTTGGGCGTTGATTACACCTCGAGCTTTAGATGGAAATAAGCCTAAACCTCCAACATCATCGATGGTAACAAAGAAGCATCCATTTAGATGGTTTACTGAATAAAGAGGCATTTCTTCTACTCTGGTGTCAGCGAAAGTCGGTTGATTCCATTCAAAATAAACTTATGTTGGAAATGTAATAAGCATCGATCAAAATATGCAAAAATGTTTGTGGCAAGTATAATCTTCAATACTTGTACCAGAGGTTATGCTGTTACGCAAATAGAGTTTCACGGTATTTCACTTTAAACACTGTATATCAATTTTCTAGTTCTCATTTGTTCCGTTCTTTCAAAGGAACTTGTAGAACAAATCTCCATTATATTAAAATTAATCCGTACACAAATTATGATTCCCATATTTTGCTCTTAGAAACAAAGTTTTGTTAGAGTATTTTGGAATCGGGTCTGGCAGATCAATAGAGGAGCCCGAGCATTTTCATAATCTGTGATGGTTATTACGTGGGGCAGGTAAATAAAAAGGCGTTCCGAGTTAGTATTGATAAGTTTATTAGATATACGCGCCTTCTTAACAAACAACCGTGCGCAAGCGTCCGTGCTTCTCGGCAGTCGCGAGACTAGTGACGATCGGCGCGACAGCGCCAGCGCTCGCCGTGAACGGCGGAGAGGAGAGGAGGGCCGAATGATATATATACATATCCAACAATCTGAGATGAAAAATCCAGAATAATAGACGTGGGGGCGTAATCTATGTCATAGAAAATTATGCATGGTCGAATTTTCGTCATACGAAAGAATTGGAAGTGATAAACAACTTGGAAAATGATGATTTGAAGAAAATTCTTTATAATGGGTCGGAAGACGAGGTCAAGAGATACAATTTGAGCCGGCTATGTGTTGGGAAAATTATACTGTGGGGGCGTATTAACCATAAAGACAATTATTTGACGTTTGATTCCAGGATAACGTTAAAAAAATAATATAAATGGGTTATCTATTCAAAATCTGATCTTGCAGATTTATAGAGTAAAATGAGCATTTTCATAATCTGAGGTGAAGAATCCAGGATAATAGACGTGGGAGCGTAATCTATATCATAGAAAATTATGCATAGTCGAATTTTTGTCATACGAAAGAATTGGGAGTGATAAACAACTTGGAAAATGATGATTTGAAGAAAATTCGGTATAATGGGTTCGGAAGAAGAGGTCAAGAGCTACAATTTGAACTGGCTATGTGTTCGAAAAATTGATACTGTGGGGGCGTATTAACCATAAAGACAATTATTCGACGTTTGATTCCAGGATAACGTTAAAAAAATAATATAAATGGGTTATCTATTCAAAATCTGATCTTGCAGGTTTATAGAGTAAAATGAGCATTTTCATAATCTGAGGTGAAAAATCCGGAAAGATAGATGTGGGGGCGTAATATACGTCATAGAAAACTTGCCGCGTTGCCGAAAACCATTTTTTCCAATTTTCTATCTGATAAACAACTCAGAAAATGACGATTTGAAGAACATGTGGTGTGATGGATCGAAAGAGAAGATCGAGGGCTATAATTTATATGTGTCATGATGTCGATTCATATCTATTTACAATAATTTAAAAGTATAACTTATTAAAACTGAATTGAATATTGAAGATTATGGAATGTTTTGTAGATTTTTTTTATTAAAATCCACTCGAAAGACTCGAGTGAGCGACAGCGAGCGAGAGATCATTGCTCGTATATGAATATAATTATAATTGGGAATATACACACATTAAATGCATGTATTAACTCTAAACGAGCGAAAACTAGAAGAATTTAATCACACTTAACCCATTAACGCCCAAACGGCCGCTCGAAGGCCGTTTTTTTGAGCGATAGATTTCATATGGTCATAATGGTTGAAAAAATTAGGGAAGAACATTTTCTTGTGCAAATTTTTGTCAGCTTTCCAATCCCGTTACTTTTATCTCGATTAAATAAACGCCCTCATTGTTATAAACAATTGATTGCAAAAAAACACTAAATTTCGAGTCGTAATTTTTTTTTGTGTCAACCGTAAAACATCGGAACCGGTCGCAACGAACCCCGGGAAGTGAATTTCGAGCGTCCATGGACCCTAAACTAGAAGTTGGCATAGTTGTAATTGTTCAAATTTATTGTTGGAAGACCCAAAATGGCGGCCGACCGAAAAAATTGTAGCTTCAACTTGGCAATTGTTTTTCTCGAAAACTATGGGTCAAATCAAAAAATTATTAAGAACAAAAAAGCCCTAGAATCACCTGAAGAACACTTTTTCAGAATTTTTTGATGAAATTTTTTGAAATTTTGATTTTGAAAATTCCAAAAACACGCAAATTGCTTTAAAACTTCTGAGAAAATTTGGGAATGTTCTCTAAGTACCTTTAGAACTTTTTTGTCCTGATAAATTTTTCGATTTGCCGGCTAAGAAACGCACAGAAAAATTTCTAAAAAATAATTTCATTATTTTTTTTCTCAAAAACTATAGATCAAATAAAAAAAAATATAGGAACAAAAAAGTCTTCAAATTACTCAAAGAACATTCTCAAATTTTTTCAGAAGTTTCTAAGCAATTTGCGTTTTTTTTTGAGAACTTTCAAGAGTATTCCTCAGGTGATTCTAAGACTTCTCTGTACCTAAGAATATTTTTATTTGACCCATAGTTTTCGAGAAAAACAATTGCCAAGTTGAAGCTACAATTTTTTCGGTCGGCCGCCATTTTGGGTCTTCCAACAATAAATTTGAACAATTACAACTATGCCAACTTCTAGTTTAGGATCCATGGACGCTCGAAATTCACTTCCCGGGGTTCGTTTCGACCGGTTTCCATGTTTTACGGTTGACACAAAAAAAATGTTGAATCGAAATTTCGTGTTTTTTTGCAATCAATTGTTCGAAATCGGAAAGCTGACAAAATTTTGCACAAGAAAATGTTCTTCCCAAATTTTTTGAATCATTATAACCATATGAAATCTATCGCTCAAAAAAACGGCCGTCGAGCGGCCGTTTGGGCGCTAATGGGTTAAAACGGTTTTTTCTGTAAAGTCAAATATGAGATGGTTTTTTATTTGGGTAACCTTCTAAAAGAATGTTTCCTTGTTACGGTCGACGATGTTGAAGATTTAGGCTTATTTTAATCTGAAGCTTTATGTGTAATGGGCAACCTAAAAAACCCATGTATACCAAGTTCCATTAGATTCCATTATCTTTCCAAATTGTCGGTCGGCAATCCTGCAGGTTCAATTTAATTTGAAGTTTAAAAATCTGAGGCCGGATTCATAATCAGCGATCATAGAAACCCATGTATACCAAGTTTTATTCAAATCCAGTATCTTTTCAAATTTTCGGTCACCAATCTTAGAGGCTATGATTCTAATATTTTAAATCTGAGGCCGGATTCGTAATCAGTGACCTCAAAAACCCATGTATACCAAATTCCATCAAAATTCAATTTTTTTTTCAAATTTTCGTCAGGTGATCTTAGAGGCTTGATCTAATTTGAATTTTTGAAATCCGAGGCCGGATTCGTAATCAGTGACCTCAAAAAGCCATATATACCAATTTTCGACAAAATTCAATTCTTCTCCAAATTTTTATCAGGTGATCTTAGAGGCTCTAATCTTAATTTTCAAAATCTGAGGTCGGATTTGTGACCAGCGAGTTGGCCCCTTTTTGCTCGGAGGCGACGACGTGAAAATTTTGGAAAACTAAATTCACTATCGGAAAGCTGACAAAAAACCACATTGATATCATATCCGACATCAGTTAGATATTGGTCTAATAGAGTCGAAAACAAGCGTCGAAAACGCGAGGTTTTAAAGTCCGCGCGCAGGCTCTGGAGAGTTGAAGTGAAACGCTCCATATCACTGTCTCGCCTAATCGAGACCACGACCACCTCATTGGTTGAGGATTGTTTGAGGTGCGTGGGACTCAACCAATCGTTCATCGAAGTATCGTCCCACACAGTGGATTTTTCCGGGTGGAAATCTAAGAAAAGGGGAGCGGGGTCCTGCGAAGCTCGCGAGCGGACTTATCATAAGTTTCGTCGCGCGCCTTGAAAACGAGCTACTCCCTGGGTAATGAGAGACGCGACAACTCAGATTGAGCGGTAAGGCAGGGACTTTGAACCAGTCCAGTCCTTACCGACGGATACGTGTTACGAACGTAACATATACATGATTATTTGGGCTCTCAAAATTGGGAAAAAAGTCAAATTTTGAATAATTCAGGTTTTGAGTGCATGTACTAACTTCCACATACATGCACATAAAAATCTGAAAGAAATTTTGAGTGATGTGGTGATGGATATCATTGATTCGTCCGAACAGAATTACAAACAAAATGTTGACTTTGCTCACTTGACGTGGAACGTCCCATATAGAAATGAGTTCTATTCGAGATGTCTTGCAGTTGATCGTCGTTCTTGAGATATTCTTACTGCGATGAGTTGAGAACAAAATGTTTCCTGGAGCAAACCTACAAATCGAGGCATTTTTGATGGTGAAAATTCCCACGGAAGACAAGTCTAGCTATAATGTAAGGAAAATGAAATATTAATGGAAAATTTACAAGATATCTTAAAAAATTGATGTCGATCTAAATTTCTTCGTGAAATTGAAAAATCCGTAACCCATATTAGATGTATATGTTCCGCTGTCACTAGCTATCTTCACTAACCGGATGATGACACTATCATATCACTTGATTTTCCCCTCCTTGGAATGAGATTATTCTTCCGATGAATGATAAACTGAATGATTCTGCGGCAATTTTGATCCAGTTGGAAAAATCTACTCCAATCATTTTAACCTTAACTCAAAGAAGAAGAGCACATAAAGAATAGAATGCATTAAAAAGCTGGTGTGTGAATGGTTTTCATGGATACATTATAGGAGTAAATTTGAATTTCCCAAGTAAATAGATGATCAATTCTGATCTTTAGCAGAGTGGGGTTAATCCCGGATAAGTTGACATAATCATGAATTCAAACATGATGAGCGGCCATTCTGAGAAAATTTTCATGAAGTTCAGTGACAATCGAACGGTGTCATTGGATTGTTCGCAGGTCACATTTGCGGGACATAAGAGATCGTAGCGTTCTTCGACTTTTTGAAAGTGATGGAGTTGCAGGGATACCCGGCAGTTTCGGGATTCCCGGAGGTCCAATGCTTCCATCACATTGGGAAGATCAGAGCTACTTTAGTGAGCCAGAATTTGATAGTGAATTTCAGCATCAACATATTCACAAAAGTAAAGTGAGTAAACTAATTTTCTCTGTATTTCTCAAATGATATGGTGAATTGGTAACTAAATTTTCATCACCTATTAATAGAAAGAACATGATTGAGATATTATTCTTCAAGGACTTGTGTTGTGAAAACTCAAGAATCTATTCCATGCAAGGGATTTTATATCAGTCACAGAAGCATACTATAGTTAGAGAAAATTTTCTTCAAAGAAGAAACGTTATTCTCTCAGTTCAAAGACCCTTATTGGACTAAGTTCTGTATATTTTCTCTAAGGAAAGGTTTCTTGAAGCTTCCATTCAACTCCAAATCCATGCATCAGTCTGCCTGCCTGTGTATCTATATGTCGACTGAAGAACAGCCCAAAAGTTAACATGAAATTTGAACCTCGTTCTCGATAAAATATCGAGTTGCATATCTACATGAGCATCCATTACGAGTGACGATGCGACATAAGAATAGTAGATGGAGGGAACTGTTATCCTTCTGAAACTTTCATGTTAATACCGAAAGATTTCAAACACCATTTTCTTGACTAACTATCATGTGGAAGTACTGATGCAGCGATATACAGTATAACATAAAAGTCTAAATGAAGGTCCGGATCGAATAACTTGCGCTACGCTTGGGTAGTAAGAAGAAGAGAAATTTTTCAACTAAAAATTAAAAGTTCGAGAATCAACAATTTATGGAGACCATTGTATGTGTTTTATTCAGGCGCACATGTTTTACATTTACAGTTTTCATTTTTGGATTGTTTTTTTCGAGATAAATAACAATTTTTGACATTTTCATCACGCTCGAGAATAATTCTTTTATTGACTTTAACTTATCAATTCTCAGCCGGGAATACATGAAATGAGTTCAGATTCTCCATGTAGTATGGGACAACATTCATGATCCCAATGGACCAAGTCAGTTATTGAAAAAGATAATTAGTTGAATGTTATTGACCATTTGATGAGAAAAAATTTATCTTCACGATTACCAAACTTTGTGGAGAACAAGTGTGCGAGGGAAGTTGAGCTACAAAAAACTTCCAGCGACAAAGTTGATCGTCGATAATCAACCACGTTTTTTTATAAATTTTCAAAGGTTTTCCTAAATAAATGAGTGAGATATAGACGAGAAACGAAAACTTGACTCACTCATTTATTAATCGATTTATTTGAAACTTTGTAGAAAACTTACTTGATTATTATCGATCAACTTTGTCGCTGGAAGTTTTTCGTGGCTCAACTTACCTCGCACACTTGTTCTCCGCAAAGTTTGGCAATCGTGAAGATAAATTTTTTCTCATCAAATGGTCAATAACATTCAACTAATTAACTTTTTCAGTAACTGACTCGATCTATTAGCATCACAAATATTGTCTCATACAACATGCAAAATTTGAAGTCATTCCATGCTTTTCCGGCTGAAAACTGACGAGTTGAAGTCAAAAAATAATTATTCTTAATCAAGGCGAAAATGTCAACAACTGTTATTTATCTCGAAAATAACAATTCAGATATAGAAACTTTCAATGTAAAACATGTGTGCCTGAATGAGACAAATACGATATTATGTTGAAGTTTTTGATTTTTGAACTTTCAATTTTTAGTTGGAAATATCCCCCCTCCTGGCTGTTACACATGGTTTCAAGCGTAGCGCGGGTTATTCGATCAGGACCCTTGAATGCAGTGTATATGTTTTGGCTGTAGTTACAGTATTCTCATCTGAATCTGCTCACAAATTCCAGATCCAGGAGCTTAGAAGTGCTTTTGATGTCAGATATCCATCGATATGCGGAGATATATAACCATTGTGTTACTTTTACGTTGTGATATCTTATTTGAACTTACTCTCCTGGAAAAAATTTCCATTTCATGAAATTTATCGAAATCCTTTGACATTATTCTATAGCTTGCTATTCCTTGAGCTATATATGGATGGTCTCATGAAAATAAAACTTTTCATAGAAGAACTCTCATTATTCAAATGAGCGAGCTATTATAATTCAAAATATCAGCTAAGGTGTTTCTATTCTCTCATCAGTTTTCCCAGAGTCAACTTTATCTTAATAATACATCAGATCAATCTTCTTCCACGTAAAGTATTACTCGGGAAAGATATGTACTCAAGCTTGAAGTACTTTCTTGTGAAAGTTCATCATGGAAGCCTGGAATTAATGTTGAGTCAGAACATGGTGTCATGGAGTCGACTTGATCCAAAATACGGAGAGTGGCGTTTACGACGACTCTATATAGGGTACAATCTATAACTCTCAATTTTCATATTCTGTTTCATTGAGTATTGGTATAATTCTTAATTCCGAAATACATGACTTGGGAACAGGCAGGTTCGAAAATATGAAGTAGTAAATGAAAGGACTTTGCTTCAGAGTCATGATACCACGGTGATATTTGTTCATCATGTTTCCTTTTGATGTTGAAGGAGAAATTTACTTTTTTTCGTTGATCTTGAAATAGAACGTGCTCAAAAACTGTGATCTTCATTTTCCCCCATTACTTAAGCTCCATCACCCCTGCGTTTAGACATAACCTCAAAAAAAATTTTAAAAATCATCATTTTGAAAAAAAACAGAAATTTTTTTCAAATTTTATGTGAAAAATTAGATAGAAACTGTTCTTGGTGTTTTTTGAATTCGTCGCATAGTTTACGAGTGAAAAATTCATAAAATTATGAATTTTGAATCCGGCCCACTAGCCGTCAAACTTTCTGAATTTTTTACTCAAAAACTATGCGACGAATTAATAAATCGCTGGGGACAGTTTTCTTTTATTTTTTTATGTAGAATAGAATAAAATTTTTTGTTTTGCAAAATATCGATTTCATCGATATGTCGTCCGCCATATTTTTTAGGTTATGGCTAAACGCAGGGGTGATGGAGTTTAACGGACTTCGGATTCGGATTCATCAGCCAAAAATATATGTAAGTAGGGTAGTTCAGTCTCTGGTTCAATTTTTTTTTGTGGAGCTGTGTAATTAATTAATAGAGTGCATGAATACAGATAATTTAGTCAGTAATGAAATATAATCTATACTTAACTATTCCTATTCTACTAGTCATGTAATCATGGATATTTTGTATCGTAAGGCTCCCTATCCCAGCAAACATTACTTCTGTAAAGTCATTGCACCGGCGAAGCAAAGGCAGCGTAATTGAGCAGCAGACAAGTTGAGAAGGTAAGAGTGGAAGAAACAGCGAAAAATAGTTCCGGAGTGCAGCAGTAACGCTTCCGCGCTCGGGGAGTTCCGTCGCAAGTCTGCCCGTTGCGCCGCACCGGTTGCGCTCGGACTTGCGCGCTCCACTCTCAGGCCTATCACGTGATACCTTTTCATTTATAAGTAGCCCCATAGCTTTTTGAGGTTGTACTACTCGTAGTATTTCTACCCCAATGTGGCCCAGAAGCCCCATGGCCCAGTAGCCCTATAGCTTTTTGATGTTGTACTGGCCCACTGGCGTAGAAACCCGCAAGCTTTAGTCGGTGCAGTATTTCTGCGCCATGACGCGCGCGTAAATCCTCCGCCGCCGCGGAGAGTGAGCAGCCCGCAGTAAGAAGCTGCAAGTTTTAGCTTGAGTGGGGATTTACTACGTATGAACAATCTATTGGTTCGGAATATGTATGTTTTGAAGTTGCGATGATAATGTGCTTGAAGAGTCTGACATTGTGAAGAGCACAACTGGCTTTGTATGCTCCGTTGTGATAAGGACAAACCTTTGCAAGTTTGATCCTGTTTAGTGGTAAATAACCCATTTCTGCCAGAACCTGAACATTGATTCTGGAGCGCTCCAATCAGTTCTTCTAAATTGAGCCTACCACATAAATTTTTTTGGCATCGCACAAGTTTTCTCTGAGGATGGGTCCAAGAGCGGTGTAAGGACGATCTCCTGCACTCCATGGTATCCCGTGATGATGTTGTTCAAGCCAAGTATTCTGCATTTTATATTTTTCGGTGAGCCAGTTCCAAGGAAATAGATTTTCCAATAAGAATATAAAAGGCTTGGTATTTTTACAGCGGAAGAATAGCTAGCTGTTCTTGGCTTGCTTGGCTGTTTGAAGCCCTGCATGTCAACAACGTACTCCATCTCGAGAGCGAATGATTGATGCAGGTGTGCTTTTATAATCCTCTGAACAACTTTCCTAACATCTCCACTCATTGGATTATACTCGACTATTCTGTCGTGTATGATCAAGCAATGAGCGGAGGTGTTTTCGGGGAAATTATCTTTAACTTCGAATTCCAAACGAACAGCCACTGGAGCGTTCTTGAGAGATTTGTTTTGCTTCGAACAATCTATCACAATCAATGATATTTTCTTGATGAATTGTTCTTTACTCTTGATCGGTTCTGAATCTTTGCTGTAACATGAATTCTGGAAATTTGTGTACCTATCGTAGAGGATGACATATTGATTACGATCAATGTCTGAATTGAGATTACCATGCAGATATTACTGAGAATTGAGAAATAGCTTCACATTTCTAATTTGACAATGATCGAAGAGGTTACAATTGACATTCCTGAGTTTTTTTTGTTTGGTTTGGAAACCAAGAATGATGAAGCGTGGTTTTTCCAACTGATTCGAAGTTTTTACTGTCCAAACATGATTTCTGGCAGCAGGAAAAGCTGAGTACTCGTGAAGCACCCAAGATTGTAAACTCATACAAATTGGATTACCTCTTTGCAATTGTCACAACAAGCGAATTTTATACTCCTCGAAGAGTAGCACATGTGGCATGAGCTATTCAATTTCTGTTAACACAATTTTTTCATCTTCCCATTCATCCACAGCACAATCTTTGTAAGAGGATTGTATGATCGCATTTTTATTAGCGTTCGATCTTAGAAGTACCAACTCATGTTTGGTGTTGACTATAATGCGCCAAGTATCATGCTGACTGGGATGTATAGACCAAAGTAGCTTTGATCATTGACGATACTCTTATCTTCATCAATACCCAGCCAACCAACGTTTTCTGTACTCTGTCTAGGGTTGAAAGAAACCCATCCTTTCATGAGACTGGTTAGACCGACATTTTTGCAACGATCAATCTCTATAGCGTTCATTTCATATAGAATTTCTTCGAATAAATGACAGATGCCGTTGTTGACTATCTCCGTATATGCTAAAGCCGCATTATCAGGCTTGCTTATTCGACCACAAATATGTAGTGAGCTCCACGATGGCAAGAGACACAAATCCTGATGTTGTATTGATATACGTATCTCATCGTTGTTGTTGAAGTTGGATCCAGTATATGGCTGATGAGCGTGTACCTCATAGTATGAGATACTCTCATCATATGCGATTGGAGCTTGAATGTTTAGAATGTCTTCCATCTTTCTTGAAACAACAAAAGAATGTGCAAGTTATTTTCCACCAGGGCTGATTTTGAAGCTGAGATATTTCAGAAACTGAATGTTTTGACGTGTTAACGCTTCGAGAGCTCGTTGACGACTGATGCTCGGCAGACATGATGTGCTGCTTTTATAGCCTCGTCCGTGATAGAGGATTCCCATTATCCAACAGATTTTATATGCAATTTGACTGTTATAATTTCTCCACGGAAATTGACAAGACATCCGTCCTGGTCGACTATCCGCAGCTGAATATGATCTATTTAGTTTGCGCTGATTGGCAAGTATATGACTGGTGATGGAACTTCAATAATCTTGTATTCTGGTTTTACAGCCGGGAAGAATTCATGAATAGTGTGAGCTCGCTGTCCGTTTATGTATGCACCAGAGAGAACTTTCACTGATAAATCTGAGTGGTGAATTTGATCAGGTTTGAATGTGCGTTGAGTGAATCCTAGCAAGCGTCCGATAGAATCTTTTGGTTTGAAGTTGATTCTCTTATTCATTTGATCTTACTACGGAGTGTATTATTGTTAGCTTTCAGACTGAAGGATATATCACTGTTAGCTAGTTTTTCTTGTAGAAGTCTATCAATATCCTTTATCTCATAAGTTCTTGGTGGTACAGTTATTTTTTTCTCATCGACGTGAAGTTTATGCTCATCAACGTTTGGGATAGAATTGAATGTTAAGAATTGTATCAAACCTACAGCATAATTTTTATCTGGTGAGAGTTCGATTGATGGATAAAACTGTGCTTCAAGAACGAATAAAGTGTCCGATAGAGTTACGGTTATTGAGTCCATGACTGTTTAAAGTATAATGAAATTGTATTATGATGACTGCTATTTATATACCTTTCATCTTACCACTCAAAAATTTTAGACACAAGGGACCGCAATTGTATGTCCCAAAGTTTTGGTATCTTTGTGGATTTCACTTTACTTGATCAACACCCAGGTAAAGCAGCAGATCTAGTGGAGGTTGTAGATCACCAAAACTGTCGAAATAAACGACATCATCTCCTCGCTTTCGATAAGCTACCTAGTGAGTTCCAGGTCCACTTGCCTCATCTAAATTCACTATTGCTGACTCCCTATATCGTGAACCGCTAGAGTATTTCTCATAAATATACCGTGGAAATATGGAATCTTCATTTCCTAGGCATACTCTAGGATGTCAAAGTTAGAAAATGTTCTGTCAGGTAGAATTACGTCGGTTTTTTTAAAACCTTTACCTCTGTACGGTTTCAATTAGAGATCGTAACCTTTTCTGTATGGTTTTCAGTAGAGTCCTCTATCCAGAGCAATAGCCTCAATCGTTTCATCGTGTCTCTGACTCTCATTCAGCTGATACTTAGCTGCTTTAGCTCGTTGATTGCATCCATGATTTCAGCTGCTTCCCTTGCCACTGCACCAGTCGCGCTCAAACTTGCAAATATTGGAATGAGCGGTAAGAGGCCGCCAATTTTTGAAGAAACTGGTAAAATCCATACTTCCGGTAAATCCGACTTCCACGCGGTTCTTATCCCCTACTTTCTTGATAGTCGCTTGAGCACTTTTGAGAGCTAAACTGATAACTGTTTTTGCACATCTACCTGGAACTACAGATTTCGAAGCAGCCTTGATGATACGGCTCAATGTAGTAGATACTATCTTCTTTTCCTTAGTAACCCCCTTCTTCTCCTTTCTAGTTGACAACTTTTTATTAATACCCATTCCATACAGTCTTTTTAGTGCAGTGGGTACTCTCTTCTTTTCTTTAGTACTCTCTCCTTAGTAACTCTCTTCTTCTTTCTGGATTACAACTCTCTCTTGATACCCATTCCGAATCTACTTTTTAATTTCATCGCGTTCGTAACTACCCAAGCTGCTGTCTTTTTGCCAAATCCTGCGTCATCAGAGCGAACTCTCCCCCAAACCTTGTCAGCAAGAACTTTGTCGGCTAAATTTCTAGCTCCAATATTTTCTCGATTCTGTGAATAAGCAATATCGTGCTCTCTGCAGGCTGCGTCAAGAGGATTATTCCAGGATCTCCACGAGCTGAACGTTTTAAGTTAGTTTTGTTCTAGGTCCACAATACTGATATCCTGGTATGTAAAGCTCGAAAGGAAATTTATTTATAGCTTTATTCAGCAGACCTCAACCTTGCTTCTTTCTGTAGACGATCATCACTCTTCGAGGAACAATACATAACTGAGCTCGAGAGTATGAAAACGCTCTATTTATACCCACAACCTCAGTTTCGATCGCGATCTCTACCTATAAGGATAGATTTCACCCAATACACGTCTGAACTTTCGGTAGCTAAAATGTAAAATAAAAGGGAAAGAAGACAAGAAGACATGGTGATCTGCTTCCAGATAGTATGAGAGCAATATTCCGTGGTTCATCGAATTGTGGAAAAATTAACAGTCTACTAACTCTTATCACTCATCCGAATGGATTGAGATTCGAAAACGTTTATCTGTACTTCAAGTCGCTCAATCAACCGAAATATAAATTTTTGAAAGAACTTTTAGAATCGACAAATATTATGAAATACTTCACATTCATTGAGCATGAGGATGTCATAGCACCTTGTGATGCGCTTCCAAATTCATTGATGATATTCGATGATGTAGCTTGTGAAAAGCAAGACAATATTAGAGCTTTTTTTTGTATGGGTCGACATAAAATTTATATTGTTTCTTCTATCTTTGTCAGTCATATGTCCTGAAGTACAAAACATCTCGTTCGAGGTAATGTCAATCTACTTGTATTATTTCGACAAGATAATGTAAATTCGAAACTATGCTATGAATATAGCACGTTAACAATTACAATGATCAGTTTATCTTTGAAAATTGAAGCATTAACATGTCTCATTTAGCAAGAGAGAAAATACGCTTGAGCAACTCGTCAAAGCACGAGAAGCTGTCAAACGTAAATATAACTTATTGAAGACTGAGAAGAGATTGGGTGATACATTCGAACCCATCATTGAACCACTGGAGAAAATTATTTCCCAGAATGAGCAGAGAACCACGCCTCAGTAGTAAATACACTTCTTCTCTGACACCTCCTCGGAGAAAGAGAGCGAGAGCAGCGTCACCAATATATGTGTTAAATAATCTAATAGAACCTTCGACAAACAACGTCAATGATAAGACACCCTTAAAATAAGACAAATCAGATGCAGCGGATAAGTTGTATGGAATACGACAAGAATATTTTGGTGCATATAAGCTTGGTGATAGTCGAATTATTTTTGAAGATGATAAGTGGTTGTAAGTGGCTTGGCGTATGTTGCTACACCAGGGTTGTTGGAATTAATATGCAAAAAACATCCTAGTCATGACTTGGATGATCAAAAAGACTTACGGACTTATCGTAAAATTCTAGAAGTCACTACTGCGCACAGAAAAGGTTATGATCCGAATGCATCTCTTCGATTTTCTATCAGCATCAAATTCAAAAAAAATATTTGTCCTATTTTCAATGAATTCACTGGATCTGGACTTATACCGAAATATAAATATGCTCGACCTGGTATGAGAATGAACTATGTTTACTGGGATGATCTGAACGAGCTAGTCTATCATCTTCGTCTTCTAATTGCTGAACGATCGGCAGGTAATCTGAATCACGAGAACGAGATTTATTCGATTATTGGAGAGCTCAGAGAAGCAGGTTGTATATTGAACTGATTGTGAGAATTTGCTTCAGTATCAAAATGAGTGTTAACGTTTCCGGACGTACTCTGAAGAGGAAGTCAGAGGGAGCTCCCGGATTTCCGGGTGTTGGATATAAATTCACATCTGATAGTCAATTTGATATAGAAAATAAGAGATTGTGTAATCTCGCAGTACCAGTTGAATCAGAGGATGCAGTCAATTTGCAGGCTCTAAAGCAACTAATTGAATCAGAAGTTCGGATTTTGTATGACTTAACAACGAGATTGCGAAACGAGATTGATAATTCCGATACAATTCTGAAAGTGCAGAAAATAGAGTTAAAGAAAAATATCAACGATTTTACTGGATTTGTGGAGACTCACAGCGACGAGATTGACAAGCAAATCTTTGATTCTAACGCCAAAGTTCAACAGCTGAAAGAAAATTTGGATTTCATATATAGTGGTAGATTGAGATGGATCGAAAGTGTGCAGTAGTTGAAGAACTACATACGCCTGTCCGACGCAATTATCCACGTCGAAAATTCGATATTCGCGGCTTGGACGAAACGTGGCAAGCTGATTTAGTAAAGATACCGCCTTATGCTCTTTCATTTTACAGTAAAGTATCCGGCTCTCTTAAGAAATAAAACATTAGAACAGTTCCTTTAGTCAATCATAATCTTACAAACATAATAAAATTAGGCAAAGATAAAACAGATATTTTACATCAAACTGAGGTAGTTTAGAAATTTAATTGCCACGACTGTTTGGCATGTTATATTGGCGAGACGAAGAGAAAATTAAAAGATAGAATCACAAAACATCGAAAAATTACTGACAAAAACCAGTTCCGGTCCCTTTGCATTTGATAGAAAATAGTACGCACACATTTGATTGGAATAACGTTAGAATTTTAGACCGCGAAGCGAATTATAAGAAATGACTTATTTCGGAAATGCTCCACATCAATATGTACCAACACACACTTAATAGGAAGGAAGATACACAACGACTCAGTCACATAAATAGGAACCTCAACAAGATTTTTCAAAACAAACACACCAATGGATCTGATGGTATATAAGACCACTGACGTTAGCTTCATACACAATAGTTTGACAATGGCAGTGGAAGCAGCCGCTTCCACTGCCGAACGTAATATTATATTTTCATTCAAAACTGGCGAGAAAGAATATTTTATTGTTACTTCGTCGATTGTTTTGTACTTAAATTGTATTTTTTATTACGTGTTTTTTTGTGTAATAAATTTTTAGCCTGATGAGGCCAGTGAACCTAACTGGCGAAACGTCGCATAAAATAAATATGTGGTGGATTTTGTGAATTTTCCTTTCTCCACTTCACTCTGGATTGGCCCTCAAAGGTCGACAATTTATACACATTTGTGTCACAATCAATTTATATATTTATTTATTCATTTTCACAATCGAAGAAGTGCGAAGAACAAATCCTATTACTTATCATCTGAAGAATTATTAACATCAACGCGTTGCTGGGGGCTTTTACGAGGCAGAACTTCTAAAAGTCAAGTATCCCGATGTATATTTGATTGAAAAAGTATTGAGAAAACGTGGTAATCCAGTTTACGTCAAGTGGTTAGGATTCGATGATTCGCACAATAGCAGGATGAATAAAACAGAAGTTTAAAATTTAAAAAGAGAGAAAAGGTAGCCTACGCCCCCTACCAGTGAGGAACAACCACTTATGATCGTGAACATTATACTTCAAACGAATTCAGAGTATGGAATGCACTCATTTCCTCTCCTTCATCTTTCTCTCTGTTTTATTTTTATTTACAATACATCAAGTACAAATTCAAAGTATATTACGCTGTTGCTATGGAAAACATTCTAAGTATTCAAAGCCCAGTTTATTTCGATAACAGCATCTCTCATTATGAGATTCATGCTCATCGACCATACACACCAACGAGCAATACCAATGATGAAATTCGTATTGCTATTCAGCATCAAGATTTGTGTCTCTTACCATCTCAAAACTCGCAACATATAAGTGGTAGATTAACAAGTACAGCTAATCCAGTTCTTACCAATACTCACTTTATTAATAATGCCATCTGTCATATGTTTCGAGAAATACGATATGAAATTCATGGTATAGAGATCGATCGCAGTAATAATGTAGGCCTCAGTACTATTATGAAAGGTTAGCTTTATTTACCCCTAATCAATGTGTTAAAAATTCCGGACGGTTGGATATTGAAGAAACAACAAGATTTGTTAATAATCGAGGTTATTTTGATATCAACATTCCTCTCAGTATAATGATTCTAGGATTCGCTGAAGATTATCGTAGAATAGTAGTGAATATTAAGCATGGATTAATTCTCAGACAATCAAATTCAGATATAAATACTATTATTCAAACTCTAGTAGGAGTCGTCAACGATGCTACTTTTGAAAAATTATAAAATCGATTTGAATAAAATTAAATGGCTCATGCCCTATGCGCAATTCATACCACATTCATCCCACATTCATCCCGATTCATACCACATTCATCAAAATTTATATCTAGTTTATGATACACTCAGAATCCAGTATAAAATGATTTCCAATGCAATCAGAAGTCATTCAGTCATCAACTCCAAAAGAGTTAACAACAAGAGAGAATACTTTAGACCATGTATCCGAGAATGGAGTCGGGATGTCAAACAGATTATTTGAATAAGTAGTGGAGGTGCAAATATATATGAATGCAGTGAATGATTTCGAGAGCCCAGTCTCTTTTGAAATAAAGTACGTAGTAGGTATGTAGGGCTTTAAACAGCCTGGCAACAATTACATCCTCAAAGAGTTGGCCATTCTCCCTCTCGAAGAGAACAAAAAACCTTTGATTTATCCATTTAAACCACCCTTTTCTTAGAAAAGACTCACCGAAAAACATAAAATGCAGAATACTTAGTTCACACAACATCATCACGGAATAATCTGGAGTGCAGGAGATCATCCTAACACCGCTATTGGACCCATCCTTGGAGAAAACTTGTGCGATGCCAAGAAAATATATGTGGCAGGCTCAATTCAAAAGAACTAGTTGGAGCGCTTCAGATTCAATGTTCACGGTCTGGCAGAAATGGGTTATCGACCACTAAACTGGATCAAACTTGCAACGGTTTTTCCTCATCACAACGGAGCATACAAAGCCAGTTGTGCTATCCACAATGTCAGACTCTTCAAGCACATTATCATCGCAACTTCAAAACATACATATTCCGAACCAATGGATTGTTCGTAAGTAGTAGATCCCCACTCAAGCTTAAACTCGCAGCTTCCCACTGCGGGCTGCTCACTCTCCACCGCGGGGGCGGAAGATTCACGCGCGCGCCATGGCGCAGAAATACTGCACCGACTGAAGCTTGCGGATTTCTACCCCAGTGGGCCAGTACAACATCAAAAAGCTATGGGGCTATTGGGCCAAGGGGCCTCTGGGCCACATTAGGGTAGAAATATTACGAGTAGTACATACAACCTCAAAGAGCTATGGAGTTACTTTTATAGATAATAATTTCTCATATCCACAAGTTTCAAACGATGAACATTCATTTATCAGGCTTAGTGGGTCATCCCAAATTTATCCAAAAGTAAGATTGCAAGAGAAAAAATTCACCCTCCCCGGGCTGGATTCTAACCGGAACCCTTCTGATCTCTGATCAGTAGCGCTATCTATCACGCTACCGAGAAGACCGGAAGCTAGAGATTGGTCTTTTTAGGTTTTGCATGTGTTATCGATGCCCACCCCGATCAGTAAAACCTCGGTTTTGCATACACAGTGCGATCTGTGCATTTGCATGCAGCTAGTTAATACAAGTATAGCAGAAGCTCATCACTGCATTGTCTTGCGCTGTGCGAGTTGACCGACAGAATGCTGATACTTCGCAAAATTTTTTGTATTAGGGGGTGCGTAAAATACGCGCAACAAGCGACGAGGAGATGCGACAAGCCTTGTATACAGCTCATCGTCAGTTTGAACTTGCATCTTAGGATTATTTTTATTCTCACGCTGTTCTATAGTTTCACAATGGTTACTAGAAATTGCTGCTGCATTTAGTGGTGGTCAATTATGTGAGGAAGATTTTATTGAAATCGCCTTAGTTATTTCAGAATAGGGGATTAAAGTCGAAGAGCAGACGACAGTTACTTTTTTCTCTCAAAGAATTCCCCCACAGGAAAATTTTCCAACATCTCGTTCATTACGTTTGAGCGGTTCGAGGCTTATTGCGAGCGTGGTTCTCAACGTAACGTATATTACGTCAAACACTTGTATCCTCGTACGATAGTGATAGAGATATATAGATATATTATATAGTAGTTTCGTCGTAGTAAACAGCTGATTTAAGCAGATACATATATACAGGTCCAATCAGTGCCGTAGTGATAGCCTAGAAAGAATATTTATAGATATAGATAAATATATATGGGACGTTCCAAGTCAAATGAGCGCAGTTAAAATTTTGTTTGTGATTTTGTTTGGACATAATATTTTCATTCATCACTTACAATTTTTCCAAGATTTTTATGTGCATGTATGTGGAGAATAAGACATGCACTTAAAATCTGAATTTTTCAAAATTTGGTCTTTATCCCAATTTTGAGAGCCCTAATGATCTTGTTAAGTATGTGAAAATAAAAGAAATGATGGAAACAAAAGGTATGCAAAGTTTATGAAAAAAATTACTTGACACTAGAATCCTCCATCCGGATTGGCTACTCTATTGATTAAAAATGCTTGAACCAGTTTGGCTATGTTCGCCGACGTCAATTCGACGTATCAAGGTGTGAGTATATACCCCTGTTCGATACCTTGAAAATGATCACGTACATATTTTAGTGCTATCCCAATACCTCATGCAATTGACTTTTTTGATATGCAATATCACAATCTATTTCTTCTTAGTTCCAACATATAAAGTTCATGTTGAAACTGACAGAGAGGATATCATACCTACGGGTCATCAATTGCAGTCAAACTGTATAGATATGTTTCCAGATACTAGAAGAAGCTACCAGTAAAGTGTTGAGCTCCAGCGCTGCTGGAGCGAGCGGAAAGCCGGCCGCGCGCAATCGACGCAGTCAGCCTAAGCGTGCTCCGCAAACCTACAATCATTGTCTCTCTCATTATTTGTGCTAATTTTACGTGACAAGGAAGACAAAGTAGATGGGTTTCATATATTTTCCCCTACTCTTTTCCATGGTGTAGTTTATTTTTCCGTAAATATAGCCATTTCTATGAAAGTTGCAAAAAACTTTTTATTCTGCTATTTTCTCACAGACGCCGAGAATTTGCGATTTTTTGGATCTGCTTTTCGATTTCGAATGTCAAAATTAATAATTATTTATCAAAAATGCAGCCAGTTTGGAGCGATAGCGATTTCAGCGCTAATTTGACTGGCCTATAGAGCTTTGTATGACTTTAGACTAAAGCAGCTATATATAGATATACATATCTGTTTCCATCCGCCTGGAATTCCCAAAATTTTTATAGTTTCATAAAAAAAATATCGTATGATAGTGATAGAGATATATAGATAAATTATCTAACTATTATATAATCTTACTATTATATAAAGAGGAAACGTTTGTTTGTATATTCGCAAAAATTTCAAAAACTACTGAATTGTAATGGCCCGACCGTTATTTAGAGGGGCGGTTGGGCGAAATACCCCTATATTGGTTGGAATGTTTGTTATTGGAAGGTGTCGCGATCCGTTATCCGTGTGTAAGACCGCTCGGTCACTTACATATTCCCTAATCCGTCCGGCGCCTGGTTGTCCTTGGCTGGAGCTTGGCAGCGTGGCAGCCGAGTAGTCCGTGGCGCGCTGGGCCGTATACTCGTGTTGGTTCCGGATGCATGTGTAGTGTGGGGGAGGGGGGATGTTGTTAATAAACACACTTCAAGTGCACTAGCACTAAACTTTATTATGTTGCCTAAATCCTATATTTAACACTCGATCCCGCGTGGTTGGATCGTTCTATATAATTCTGTTCTTCCGAAATGGATGTAAGTATGCTACGCGTCCGCGGGGGAGCTGCGCCGCTCGCGTGCTCCATGTCCGGCCACCCGTGTGGCATCTGTGATTAGCACAGATCAACTCCGTCGTGTCCGCCGCGGCCGCTTCTTTTATAAGCGTCGTGACGTCACGTCAAGATGCGCTCGCAGGGCGTGAAGCGCGGGCGCGAAGCGGTTGGGAAGCGCAGTTGCACTTCGCGAGAATTACCTCTCCCTCATGGAGTGATAACAAGCGCGCGTGGCTCAGCGTCTTTCCCCCGTTCGCACGCGCGAATACTTATGACTACGAAGCGCGCTCGCTTCGTTACAAATCTATGTATGCGCTGCAAGGCGCATCGGTTTACTTATACATGTCATTCAAATATTTTACATAGCACTTATTAATCCTGGCAAAACGCTATTGATAAGATACTCCATTCGCTCATGGCACCTCGGCCTGTCTCCGATAAAAATATATAAACATAGATAAATTCTGATCTGGCCAGATCAATTGCTTATTTCCTATAGCGAACAATTCTAGTTGCATTACATGCAGGGTTACATACATTCGTCTATACATTCATTCGTCGTTCTCGCTCGAGTGCCCGCTGGCTACTCGTCAACTTATACGTGCCGATAAGAAGATCTCCTATGGCCGTTTCTAACTAATTCGAAGCTGCGCAGTTGCCGTGTGCAACTCGCACTTACAAAATAACATTCCCGCACGAGCGCCCGCTGGCTGCTCGTGGCTTCGCACAGGCTGATAAGAGAATATCTTATGGCCGACATCCATCCGTTTCAATGTTGGGCAGCTGCACAAAAATGCAAGCTGTCCTCATGATTCCCATGCACTACGTGCAACTCGCCATCCGTCGCATGGATGCGTCTCAATCAGCGCATTCTTACACTCACACATGTATGCTTAATCCTAATGTCGCTTCTCGGCGCAACTCGGATAGCATGTGGGAAAATGCGCATCGCGAATGTGCGATGCGACTCGTGTCTATCTAAAATTTCAAAAATGGGCGGGGCAAGGCTGGGCCATAACAGAATCAATCGGCTTCAAATTTTGACAGTAGCTTTACAATGTACCCTGGAGAGTCATAGGCTATTAAGATTAATTGTTAATCAATTAGGAACGTTTCTATGCAAAATGTGGAAATAACATGCAAATCAGCTCCGGTTTCTCTCTTTGATTTTCTTATGGAAAACTTTAAAGGGTAATATCCGGCAATTTTTTTTTCTTTTTCATTTTTTTTATTGGCTTAAATCATGCTGAAACTATCCTAGAATCGAAATCTACAATTCCCAAGTACTGATCTAAACTAAAAATTGGTTTAAATCAATTTTAACCGAACAAAATTTTTATAAGACTAGTGCATCTTCAACGCGCTTTGCGCGCCTTTAATTTGGTGCCGCATCATATGCTTCATGAAATTCGGAATGTATATATATATATATATATATATATATATATATATATATATATATATATATATATATATATATATATATATATATATATATATATATATTTAGATATCTGGCGTATACGAGTGTGTCATTTTCATCCAGCTTCTGATGTCCTTTCAAAAAGTAGATCCAAAATCTCGTATTTGCAGTTTAGCCTGGATGCAAATGAGTGAGCCTGCACCGCCTGCACGGTGCACTTGATCCTTCATGTGTCCGTCATGTCACTTGTCTCCCTGTATTTTCAGGGTGGCCGCCATATTGGGTACACTCAAACTTTTTTCCCGAATTTTTTTTTTTAAACGCTGTGTCTCACCGTAGAACAGTTCAAATCAAATGAGACCTAACTCTGATGAGTTTCAGATCAAATGAGACCTAATGTGACGTGGTGTAGTGACCTTTCTCCCTTAGGTGGCGCATATTGGGTACAGGAACCTTTTATTCCAGTTCATTTTATCAATGATGACACGAGAAAGTAGCGAAATCTAGCATCAACTGACAAGTATCCAACTGGTGTAATTAGTCCTATACAGAACTAATATTTTTTCGAAGTAACATTAAAGCAATTGTTGCATGATGGTTGTCAAATGTCAGTGCACTCCAGATCAATTCACCCATGTTCAGATAGAATGTACCGAAATCAGAATTCTATGTCAAGTAGTTACATACATTTCAAATACATCTGCCAATGTTGAGATATAAAGTACTAAAATCACAGTTCTATGTCAAGTAGTTAAACTAGTACCGATTTATGATGTAGTAACCCGTGGCAAGTATGTATTTGTAATTCTATTGACTGAAAATAATGAAAAAAAGAAGTGTAACAAAATAAATACATGTCAATTGAAGAATGAAAATAATATCATGATGTAGAATTGTAACATTCAAACGTTGAAAATTGTAATGTAAAAGTTTCATTCATGTTGTTATAATTGTGATTTGAGATTCTAGTAAAATAATTTTAGTTATACTATGAGGAAGAAATTTTTGATTATGAAGTATTCTATCCGATTTCAAATAATTATGGATTTAATACTGAATCCTTACATATATATCCCGAATCGAAACGTATATCCCAAGACTAAAGGAGTTTTACGAATGCTTACGATAATGAGCAGAAGATTCATGTCAGAAAGTTCAGCTCTTTCAGAAACTCGAGTTTTTGAAAGTTTTAGTATATTTACAATTTCTTCTCTTATTATCATTTATGATCTTTCAATTAAAATGTCAAATGAAATGTTTCAGGTTAATCCAATCTTATGGGTACTAATGAGTAACAAGACTGCGCGAGAATATGAAGCAGTATCGATGAAAATAGACTTTGTTCCCAGAATTTAAAGCAACAACAGCTATGTGTGATTTTGAGATGGCATTGATGACATCCTTGGCCAAAGTTTTCTTATGCGCAGTTCATGGATGTTATTTTTATTGGTGCCAGGTGTAATAATGGAAAATTTGAAACTTCATGTACAAAACAGTTATAAATGTCTTCTTTTATTGAAAATATTGAATTTTTTCAAGCGGTCTTAAGGATGATCTAATAAATCATAGTCAAAGTCAAGTTTGAGATGAACATGAAAATCTATTTGTATACGATAATATCTATTTTTTACGATAGAATAAGCCTTGAGAGACCCTGTTTTGTAAAAAATAATATCCACAGCATTTCAAAAATACTAGGGTGTACATTGGCTCTTCAATATGGAATGGTCAACTTTTTCATGATTCCTATCACTGCAACATTGTTAAAAACATTGGGAAAGTGAAAGAATGAAGTTTTTCCACTGCCACGGAAAAATGAATGATTTTTGAAAAAAAAGTTCTAAGTGATATTTATAGATATTAGCAAGATTAATTTTTAAGCCAAAGTTCATCTCAATCGGTCAAATAGTTTATTGATAAATTTAGTAAAACTGCGAGAAATAGTCATTTTATTACGTTTTTTTATTTAACAAAATTAATCCTGAATGTTTTATTTTCTCTACGGGATTTAGTAACTCTTCATTCATCTAGATAGCATGATCTTTTTCAGACTGGAAATTCTTATAGTTTCTGTATGTATGCAAATATTTATCTGAAAATGGTCATTTTTAACGATAATTTGTCATCCTTAGGGATGTCTTTGAAAATCAACTCGAGTGGATATAGCTTGTAAATCATGTTAACTATCATATGCAATGAGAAGCATCCCGATTTTTATCAAATGGATAGTTAAATAAGAGTCAAATCCAAGTGTATCGTTTTTCGCTCATAGACAAATGGAATAGCTTTTTCCTGTAAAGTTTTTGGAGAAAGTTAATGCACGTTTAATCGATTTCTCTCAAATGACGCTCTGGTATACTTTAGCGATCTTGGAGATTTCTTGTTCTCATGTGACACTCATCCTGATTTGGTGGATGCTTGGAATACATTTATTCTCAATTCTTTAAACTCAGATAATTTGTAGACTTAAAGCACATTATTTCTAAGATAAAAGTTTCAGGAAAAATACACGGAAATCAACGTATTTCTATTTCTCGGAGATACATTGATATTTTTCGATATCTCATGGATGCATGAAAAGTAACGGAAACAGACACGTGATTTTAATTCCTGTCATTCGTTTCTAGTTTCGTATTAACGACAGTATTAACGTACAAAACTGCAGAACAGTAATACTGGGTGAGCTGTCCACTCGAACTGTCGGTCGACAGAACGACGGAACACTACGCCCTCTCTCCCAACCGATCGACTGGTAGCGTCGTGACGCATATACCCATACGCTAAACGAGAAGAATCGCCGTTCCAGGGGATGAGGGGGACTACTGGTGCTGTCGAACTAATTCGATAATATTTTTTTTGAACTAATGAACGATTTTCTCAGTGAAAAATACACATATGTAGCCTTGGACGACCGAGCGCCTTTTCTGCCTTCGAGAAGAGCTCGCTTCGCCTAGGCTAGATCTATTAATTTTTGGCATTCAAACACATTTTTGTTGGAAAAACGACTCGTACATCTGAAACTTTCTAGTTTCGAAGCAAAAGTAACGGTTCTTAGAACTGAAAGGTCTATTTTTCAGTCGAAAACACATGATTTAGGTCTAGACAGTCCGAACACCTTTTCTGCCTCAAAAAAGAGCTCGCCCCGTCTAGGCTGAATTTATTAATGCTCGCGATTCCAACACACTTTTGTTGAAAAAACGATATGTACGTATCCCGCTTCTCAGTTTACAAGTAAGTGTCACTGATTTGAAACTGACATGTCAGTTTTACAGTCGCAAATTAATAATTTTGGTCTAGAAGGTTCGAGCAACTTTTCTGACTCGAAAAAGAGCTCGCCCCATCTAGGCTGAATTTATTCATTTTTTGTATTCTGACACATTCTTGTTGAGAAAAGGACTCGCCACTTTTCAGTTTTGAAGCAAATGTCATAGAAAAAACCGCTGCCAAGTGCCTCAGCAGTATGCTTTCTCAAAATATTGCAATCGAACCTCAACTTACATTAATCACCACTCTTTGAGAAAGCAAAATGAACCTCTAACTCATTTCTTCCACTCCATAGTAACGGTTGCTATGGTAAATATCCGAGCTTCGGTGTTCTTACTTCTTAGTCATCAACAGTTCCGAAAATGGACCTCTAACTGACTTTTTCCACTCCATAGTAACGGTTGCTAAGGATGTAAACAATGGTTGCTATGGTAAATGTCGGAGCTTCAATGTTCTTACTTTTTAGTCACCAACAGTTCCAAAAATGGACTTCAAACTGACTTTTCCCATTCCAGAGTAACGGTTGCTAAGAACGTAAACAGCGGTTGCTATGGTAAATATCGGAGCTTCGACGTTATTACTTCTTAGTCATCAACAGTTCCGAAAATGGACCTCCAACTGACTTTTCACACTCCATAGTAACGGTTGCTAAGGCCGTAAACAACGGTTGCTATGGTAAATGTCGGAGCTTCGATGTTCTTACTTCTTAGTCATCAACAGTTCCAAAAATGAACCTCCAACTGACTTTTCCCATTCCCTAGTTACGGTTGCAAGCGATATAAACACCGGTTGCTAGAGACATCAACAATGGTTTATACGGGAAAAGTCTCTTTGATTGTTATAGAATCCCATAAATATACAAAGCCAAATGATCATTTATCATGAATTATATGGGAACTTATCGAAAACACGCTAGCAACGGTTGCCATGGAATCAAACAACGGATGTTGCTGAACACCGAACTCGGTTCACATCTGCCGGAGACCGACCTGTGTGCAAAATTTCAGGATGATCGGACCATTCCTTCGAAAATTAACGTACGACAAAAAAAAGTCAGTCTGAAGCTGAATTTTGTATCTCCATAGCAACGGTTGCTAGGAGAATAAACAATGGTTGTTCCAAAATGAATGTCTTATCGATTCTCATCGATCGTCGAAAGAATTGGGACCCATCGTGCATTGATGATGATTTTCGGAGCTTTTATCAAAAACACGTTAGCAACGGTTGCTAGAGAAATAAACAACGGAATTGGCTGAAAATTGAACTCAACCGAGATTTTGCGGCGACTAACCTGTGTGCAAAATTTCAGGACGATCGGACAATTCCTTCGAGAGTTATCGTACGACAAAAAAGTGCACGTACGTACGTACATACATACAGACATTTTTGGATTTCCATGTTTTTCGACCCGTAGATTACGAAAATCGAGGTCCCGAAGTCCGATTCGGTGGGTCGATTTTTACCCCGTTACAAAGCTTTCTCTTTGAGAAAGCAAAAAAAATTAAGAAGATGGTGTTGCAAATGATGACCGAAAGAGCTGTTGCCATTCAAGCACTCGCGTTTCAACGCCAATAAATAACTGTGGCCCCTATTGAATTCAATCGTGCACTCCTCCCGCCGTTTTCGAAATAATTTTCAAACGATTTTCCATTACTACTTTTCAATAAACAAATCAGCAAATAAAAACGGATTTTTTAATTCATTATGTGACTTATAGAAGTGGAAATAGGAAGTTTCACTGCTGAGTTATGACTGTTACTATTTGACCAATCACTAAATTTAAGAATTTATTGAATGTAAGAATGATCTCTATTGAATTTTCAAAATCTGAGGCTGGATTCGTAATCAGCGACCTCAAAAACCCATAGATACCAATTTTCATTGAATAGTTCACTTCCAGAGTATCACGTCTCGACGTGGATCAAGTTGTCATATTCAGACGGGCATACACACATACACACATACACATACAAGAATATAGAAGAATATAAAAAAGAAAATCTGAAATGGCACTTTTTATAGAAAGTTTCTGGAATGGAACGTTCTTCCTCCCAAGCGACGATATAATGCAACGGGCAATAGCAGACATCTGCATATCGGTGTGCAGGGAGCGACGCCGGACACGCAGCCGGAGTCCCGTCTGACTCGCATAGTTGCGTATAGATGGGAGTGCGCGCGCTCGCGGTGGTTCGATGGGGCAAGCCAAGGCGGGCCGCCGACCACGTGTGGAGCGAACGGCACTCTCGTCTTATGCTTCACACAGGATAGTCTCTACAGAGCACCAAACGGACCAGAGAATCCTGCGTTCCAGCCCGTGGTGCTGAACCTCATCGATTGAAACACGTCGCAAGGTATAATATCATAGCGGCAGGAATAGTCTTCGGGGCCAAACTGCTCGCAAGTGGAATAGATGAGATTTTGGTCTCATCTATCTGCGTAGCCATATTGATCACCCGGTGTAAGAGCCACGAAAACGATACTTTTGTATCAGTATCAGTACGCGAACGTGCGAAAGGTCGGCGCTACGATAGATTTTTTGGTAGATTTTCTTTGTACGTACTCCGATAAGAAAGGCCAAACGATATTCATAACTGAACAGCCGCCATTTTTACTCAAATCGTGGTGCTGGGAAATTGGCGTGATCAAGTTTCTCTCGCGTTTATGATTACCAGTGTCGTGCGGTAGATTAAGTAAAGTAATCAAAAATAAACATAAATGAAGTATTTAGTCAGGCTCAAAATATAATAGCATGTATGTATACTGCAGTATGCGAGGGCTAGTTAGGTGACTCAATAAATTTGTACTTTGAAAACATATATCTTCACACAGCGTTTCATTTCCTTTCCCATCACTCAAAACAACACACAAGTCCAATATTCAAATAATTATATGCAGTGCCCACGTCCTCATAATTATCTTCCAATAAATATCACTGCAATAAGGTGGGCGACATCAACATTGAGATTTGAATCAAAACATAGATATTTTAAAAATGTAATTAATTAATCATTTATATAATTTAAAAAATGCAACGTTACTATTACCAAAAAACATGAGTTTTCTAACTTCAAAGTTGTATTGACAACCAATTCAGTTCAGAAACAATTATCAAAAAACTTAGGAAAATTGATAGTAAGGATTATGACTCTGACATTTAAGAGTTGATTAATGATGTACGCGAAAGAAACATCCCAATAACATATACTCCTAATGTTGTTACTTACCGTGGAATAAGATATATGAAACATATGTGGATATGTACAGGATTAAACGAATTCGGTAATTTCATAATTTGTGAAATGATGAAATGTTTCTTACTGAAGATGGCACTCATATTATCCATGGGTAATACGGATGAAATGACCCCTTGTCCAGAACTGGGAGTTTATGAAACCATTGATTATGTTGGCTGCGAAACTCGATCGCAATAGCAAGCTATTTTCCGATCCTCTTCTTTATTATCTTCTGATCCTCTACTCGAATCATCCATCAATTCAAAAACAGTTTATCTCACGAAGTACGCCATTTACGAGACAGAGCTGTGAGTACGCAAGTTATGCGATCTCGTATTCATTAATGTTATAGATATTATTATTTTTCTCTCGCTTCGGATTGTCACTAAAAATTTTATTAAATTTTGTCAAAAATTGGATATGAGAAATTAATAGTTTTCTATTTATCGTTGTCTGTCCATCGTATTAGAAAAGTAGATACGAAAAATCAGTTTTTCACTTTCATTTTTTTTTCAGACGTTATTCAGAGTACAGAGTAAAGACGGAAGTTGTAGATCATATTTTTTTATTGACTATTCGGACAATATGTTCGAAAAATTAATAGGAAAAGTCAGTGAAAAATTCAAAATAAATGATGCAGGTTTGTCCGTGATGATGGAATTGAGATTGATGACAATACAGTACTGTCAATAATGTCACAAACAAATCAGCTTCTTACTGCCTTAGGAATTAACGAAGAGTCATTCACACTGAGCTTAGATGAACGTGATAATGAAAAGAGAATTGACAAAATTGAAGGTCCCGGTGCCTACAATTCAATAGAAATAGGTAGTAAGTTGTACTTCATTTCTGTTCATAAAATGGCTTTCATAAAATTTAATCAAAGATGTGATTTCAGACTTAGATTCAGCAACAAGTCACTTATGAAAATATCTGAGAAAGGAGAATATGATCCTAGATCTTATCTGAAAGCAGTTCAGTTCATAGTAGACGATTTACGAGAAGTTCTTAGGCAGCGTTTCTTTAAGAAGGACATATTGACGAATATAGCCATGGAAGCGATATAAAACTATCCATCATTTTTTGCGGAAAACGATGAAACGGGAACTATTATTGGCTCTCATAAGCTGTTTAGTTCTCTACGTAACCGCAATAATTATCTCAAAAGACCGCACAAGATTGTTGGTTCAGTTTCAGAAAGTATTGTCCATCCCGTCAACGAGCAACGACTGTTACTAAGCTTGAGAGCTGGTTGCAGTAATTGGGAGGCTCTACTACATGAATTACTAAGTATGTCCGAAATTCAGAGGGATGATGTGTTCCAAAAAGTTTCAGAATTTTTTAATCCGTGATATCCGCACATAAGAAGATTCGTGAATAATCTGAAAACACCTCCAACTATAGAAGATATTATGAAGGAGTGGCCTTAGTTATTAGATCCAACTGCAATAGTTATTCATTTCCAAAAGTTAACAGAAAAACGACTTCACATTTCACCGAATGATTTTATAAAAGATGTTGGGAAACTATCACAATATGGAGTGAATAAGTTATTTTTCAAGAAAGAAGATATTCATTATGAGATCTCAGAACAATGGCATTCTATTCTCACGTTATTTCTGCATTTTAAAAAGGATCTGAATGGACTGTTTGTAGAGTATACGATAAATTTCAAGTGGTCGCAGTATGTAATATATTTTAATTATGAACAATTAAGCATTTAAAAATTTTTCTAGCGTGATGAAGTTCTGTCGTTCATCGAAAAGCATCCATCGATAGTCATAAAGATAATACAAAGAATCTTAGATGATGCACAAAATTTTGAAAAAGTGTATTCATAATGTTTTTCTTAAACTTAGGTGGCAGACGATACCACACTTGTAATTGATGCTCTGAAATTGTTGATAGCTTATCATTTCATTTTTAACGATACTTATCCGCCACAATTTGCATGTTCTTTACTTTTTATTCGAATGAAGTATCTAAATATGTATACTGTCACGTGCGTATTCTGCACGTACATCGCCGTATGCGCACGAGCCATGGACTTCGGGTATTAACACCAGCCCATTGGCCCGTTGCAATAATAGCGCCCTGTTCGAAAGGCCGATCCGCTTGCGCCACAGGGGGGGGGGCTGCATTTGCCACCTGCCCAAGGACCTAATAAACAAAATACCGGAAGCCCACGACCCAGACAGCAAAGGGCAACCCTTACGGTCCAGGAGAAGGTGCAGCACGTTTAGATACAGAGGGCCAGTACAAGCAGCCAGCCCCGCGCGCACGGCAGAAAGTAGGTCATGACGCAACACGCATCTTTCGAAGGTTTTCAGGACCGTCCTCGGAGCACGCTTACGCTACGGGAGTGGGCGTGCATTTGCCAGCTGCCTAAGACCCTACGCTAGCGGACTCCAGGAGCCCGCCGTCCAGAGAGAAAGGGCCAGCCCGTGCAGTCCAAAAACAAACAAGAAAACGGGCATTGCCCCGTGTATTTCGGCCTGGCAGAACTAGCGAGAGCGCTGAGCCCGACCCCCGCTGTTAATGCTAATAAGGCTGCAGTGCATTGAAACGGAAAAATCAACAGGCGCCGAGGCAGCGGCTCTTTGATAACGCTTTTCCTCCCTGCCAGAAGTGAGCATCCGGACTAACAGCAATTATGGATTTGGGGCACGAAGATTCCAGGAAAAGAGCTGCGTATGACCATCTTAGGTAATTCGGGAGCCAAAAAGTACGCGTTCCGACACTCGTCGCAACCGTGCAAACAGAAGCGTCTGTAATCTTCCTGTCAAATAGACTCATTTATCTACTAGATTCATTGCCTCACCTCTCCATACATCCCTCCCAAAAACCCCGGCCAGTTTTCTCTATAAAAAGCGCTTGTTACACCGAGAGGGCATGATTTGAGCCCGAACCTCTGCTCCTCGCGTAGTCGAATTGTGTTGTAAAAATCGCGCCATTGATTCTAAGCTCATAGCACATTGTATCATCTATTAAGTGGTTTGAAATAAAATATCGTAAGGAGATTTCGACATTTTTACTCAAGAACCCAAATTCCTGACGATTCGCTAATTCAAAAAATCCGCGCCGCGGCAAGAGAACTGACCGCCCGCTGCGACCGTACCTACGACAGCGAGAGCCGCCGCCCAACCACCAGCTACCAGCATAGTGTGCAAGGTGAGTACCCTTCCTATTGTCCCGGCCGCTATTATAAGTTCTGCTACTCCCTTTGCACTGCTCCGCTCTCTTGCACGTGTTTTCCGACCGAAAAGTCATCGCCCCATCCTGGCTCACGCCAAATCGGGAAACGCGCTCGGTATCTGAACCCGGTAGAATTCCATTTAAAATTAACCGCTACGCCGCACGACGGACGTAACAATACAGAGTATTCCAGATCAAGGAAGAAGATTGATGTTGATGCTATATACACACTTATTGGAAGAATAAATGAAATAAGAGTGGATGATTTTGTTTGGAATGTATATTCAAAATCGTATGTGATGTATACCCACACAGCATGCAATATTGCTGCAATATTGTTGCAATATTGGCAAGAAAGATTTGAAATATTGCAGCAATCTTGCACTGCAATATTTCTGCAATATTGATTTGTTCGGCTTGCAAGAAAGCAATGAAATATTTCTGCAAGATTTCAACAATATGATTATAAGTATTGCATTGAAAGATTACTGCAAGATTGTTGCAATATTTCTCTGCAGATTCGTCGACACCCTTGAAATCTTCCATACAATATTTCTGCAAGATTACAGAAATATAACTTTCAAATATTGCATTGAAAGATTGCTGCAAGATTGCTGCAATATTTCATGGCCGATTCGTTGAGACCCTTGAAATCTTTCATGCAATATTTCTGCAAGATTTCAGAAATATAACTTTCAAATATTGCATTGAAAGATTATTGCAAGATTGCTTCAATATTTCACTGCCGATTCGTCGACACCCTTTGAATCATTCATGCAATATTTCTGTAATAATTCCAGCAATATAAATTTGAAATACTGCATTGAAAGATTGCTGCAAGATTGTTGCAATATTTCATTGTTTCAATGCAATATTTCTTCAGTATTTTATTGCAGTTTTGACTGTCCTCAATCTTGCAGTCAAATCTTGCAGCAATATTGCATGAAATGTTTCAATGCAATATTTCTGCAATACTTCAATACAGCTTTTGACTGTCCTCAATCTTGCAGCAGAATCTTGCAGAAATCTTGCAGCAATATTGCATGAAATCTTGCAATGCAATATATCTGCAATATTTTACTGCAGTCGTTGACTTCTCAGGGTCTTTCAGTTGAATCTTGCAGAAATCTTGCAGTAATATTGCATGAAATCTCTCATCGAAATATTTGTGCAATATTCCAATGTAGCCTTTGACTTTACATGAGCTTGCAGAAGAATCTTGTAGAAATCTTGCAGCGATATTGTATGAAATCTTGCAATGCAATATTTCTGCAATATTTCAATGCAGCTTTTGACTGTCCTCAATCTTGCAGTCAAATCTTGCAGGAATCTTGCAGCAATGTTGCATAGAATATTTCAGGAAAATATTTCAGAAATCTTGCAGTAATCTTGCACTGCAATATTTCATTGTAATATTGTGAAATATTTCGTTGAATCTTTCATGAAATGTTGCTGCAATATTTTTGAAATATTTCATCGAAAGATACCAAATCCGCTTCCGAAAGCTGAATTGGAATATTGCAGCAATCTTGCTGAAATCGTGCACTGAAATATTTCAGTGAAATATTTCAACGCAATATTGCATGCTATGTGGGTATGTCGCTTTTATACTTTGAAATAAGTAATTATTCGCATGTACATTTCTTTTACTTCATAAAGTAATTATTTTCCCGTCATAATAAAATAATTGTGAACAAATACTCTCATTCCTCTATTTATTCCTCGATAGCTCCGAAAAAAACTCTAAATGTCGTAAAAATTCTGAACAGAGGCGCGAATTTAGTGTTCGGTAGTAAAATTGCTATAGGTTATGAACCACCAAGAAGTGGCTGAATTGAATACAATTTTAAATTCGTGTTAGTTACAATCTCCGAGGGCCAATCCGTGATATGGAGTTCAGATGAAAACTCCATATATATTTATATTCAGCGACGTTTCGCCAGCTTGGTCTGCTGGCCTCATCCGACAGTATAATAGTATCTTATGCAACTGGTGCGTTAAATGCGATTTTCCGCACCAGTGTGACAAGCTGGCACGAGTCGTCGGCGAAGCCGGCGAACGAGGGCTAGATGGTCACACGAGTGCGTGAAATCGCATTTCACAAGTTGCATACAATATTTTATGGTATAGTAATCAAACGCGAATTTTACGCATCGATTAGAGTGCGTAAAATCGGATTTTACGCACTAGTGCTATAATAATTAGGCAAAAACACTGGTGCGTAAAATCGCATTTAAGGCACGAAAATCGATGCGTAAAATGAGCGTTTATGATCACGTATACCATAAAAATTAATTAATCCATTCTCAAAAATTAGGGAGTGGAAGGAACTGACTTTCACCGTCAAAATTGTATCTGAATACAATTATACTAATCATTGACGATATTTATGAACTTATGAAGTTGATAACCATTGGGAAAAAACTCATCTCGTTCTTTGTATTGCCAATTCTCTTGCTTACAATCATCAATAATTCATATGTATGTACATATCCTTCTCGATCCGAGATTCTAAAGATAATTAACATTGAAAATACGTCTTTATCTCACGGTTCCAAAGTTTCTAATAAGCAAAGTAATATATTTTTCTCTTCCGGGTATTATATAATGTAATAACTTTATATCAAATTCAGTGTCACTTTACCGAAGAAGACGATGATATATAGTTTCACTCGAATAGAAGCACACATAAAGATCTCATACTTTTTATTTCTTCCCGCAAGTTTAAGAGTATGCTATTTTTCTCAATATTCTTATGAATGAATAAATTCCGTGTTCGATTATACGAACATGACTCGTTTCAATGCATCTCTTAAGTTTCGAATCGACAATAACTCATGAATTATCAGTATTAAATTTTACATGAATTTATCAGTCTTTCATTGACGATAATGCAATTGACATGTTATAAAAATGATGGTACAGACAAAACTCATGAAAGAAATGTTATACATATGTTTTTAACTATCAATATTCGAATATTAATTGCACTAGATTGTTTGAGTGACTGATGTAATTCATAACAATGTTATTTACACTTTCATATATTAATTTTAAATGCATTATGAACATATAAATTTCCAAACTCAAATACTGCATTTTTTATCATGAACTATAAAAATATTACAAACTATCGACTAATATTATTATAAAAAGAATTGAATGAATAAGCTCAGTACCCATCAGTTGGGATTTGAACTTTTGCGGCAGCTATTTGTGTTAAGGTGTTGTATCCACTTTCTTTCTGCTGCACACTCAGACTGTCTGAGGTTTGTATGTGTTCAGTCTCATGGATGAGACAACGTTTGCATATGTACCAAAACGCCCCACACTCCCCTCCATTTTCAGAAGTCGAGGCAACCATTTACTTTCAACAGCGAGCATAGCTTGCGCTCCGTTCCTTTTGTCCCGCTCGTTCACTGGCAGTCTCTGCTACACGGGGGCGGCGATCTCGTTGACGCAGGAGGCCGGTGGTCGTTGTCGGGTGGTGCGGGAACATGTAGGGCGGTCTCGTCGTCAAGGGCACGTGTTCTTTTTCCTAAAACTTTTTCCTTGAGATTTAATAATAGTGATATGATCCGACCTTGTTCAAGTTGAGGGAAAAGCGGGAGAAAATCCTGTTTGGTAAGATAGTTCTGTTTTCCGCTTCGATTATTGAGAAATGTGGAATGGGCATGATGAGAGATCGCTCGGCCACTTACGGAGAATTCTTCCATCTGGCGCCTGATCATTCTCGTCCGTGCTTTGACAGTGTGGCAGCCGAGAAGCCATTGGCGCGCTGGGCCGTTGAAGGGTACGGGATTCACGAATAATAGATCTTGATGTGCACTAGTACTAACTTTGTGTTTCATTCAATTTGGATTGAGAAGAGAATATAATTGACCGATCCTGCTTGATCAATTTCCTCTTTCTACACTCCGCAACTATCTCTCAGCTCACAAACGACACCCACGAGGAATTAAATACGACCGCTCTAAGACGCTCGAGGCAGTTAGATGGCAGACACACAGTTAGTTGGACGGCAGACGCACAGCTAGTCACACGAGTCAGGCGGAGACGGTAGACAGTCCAACGATCATATTGCACACTAGTATTGGAATAATTATTCGAGCTTTCGCAGTGAAGTAAACAGGGAATAAAGGTACATATGATCCAATTCCTGAGTTATTGAGAACCTGATTCGACACGTAACAGAACGTTACCGAGTAGAACGCCTACGGTCAATACCGCAGGCGAGATCTGAGGATCACACGATGTAGTGATACTATTTGAGTGCTTGGATCTATACAAATAGTATCACATGAATATTCAATTTCACTGAGCTTTGATGAAGTAACCCACACGAGAGGATATCCAATAGTGAATAGAGGGATAATTTTTTCTCCTGTTATATAATCGATTGGAAAAAAAGGATGTAGGGATGGAAATATCCTTGTCGTCAACGTAGAATTTTTTCAAAGATTCATCCATCATCAGGAAATCCACTGTTCTCCATACTTTCCTTAAATAAATTTCGTCATCGAAAAGTTGGTGAAAAAAATACTTGGAAAACTTATTCTATATTTATCGGTTAGATGTGATGTGTCGTAATTAGCAACCCTTGAAAAGATGAGGTTCCCAAACTTATTCTATGGGCTGTAAAAACTGACATAACATTTATGTTATTGATGAATTGTAATAAAAACACCACATGAAATCAAATAGTGTTGAACTGGATGATTACAGAAATACTCATTGATTGATTCAATCAAAATGCTTTGCATGCTTGAATAGCTTGCACGTGATGGGCCCCTGAATAGAGTTTTCTGGGAACATTCCGCCATGATATTATGATTGCTTCTTCGAAAGGTTCGACAGTACAACCATCGCAAATATTCATAATCCGTCTCACTTCATTTTCAGCAGGCTCACGTTCATCTGCTCCATGTATTTTTGTACTGAGGCTGGAGCTAGTGAGACCGGTTACATGTTTGTTTTCATTCGGGAGAATACTCCTGATTTTTCGTAGTTGCAAGAGTTGTCTTGTATCAGAGCCGTTGATGATTTTATCATCTAAGAATTCTGAGCCCTGTTCATTATTGTTTCCTGATTTTGTTGATAATTTTCCCAGTTCATAATCTCTGAAGATTATCTTTTGCAGTGAGTTCCTTTTATTGTCCATGAATCTTGTAAGTACCTGGGAAAAAGTGATCGAGTCATTATAATGGAATATTAGAGAACAGCTGAATCTCCAAAAGTTCAGTCCGAGTTCCAGAAATCAGAATTTGAGAGGAAATAAGCGTGATTTTTGAGGAATAAATTCAAGCCCCTGGGAAGAATGAATTTCATCCACGTGGTACAGTTCGATATCTCTTAACCACGACATGTAATAGTTATGTTATTGCAAAGAAAGGGTTGGCGCTAGGCAATATTTGCCAAATATTTAATAAGATAATTTACACCGAGTATATAGAAAAGATAATTATCTAACCTATTAGTGAGACTCGCTGCAGGGAAACGGGGTTAAACCGGGTAAATCGGCCGAGCCCATACATTCGTATCGATTCTCAGGAAACTGGAGATATCAGGAATACCTGGGGAAGCTTCCGCTGACTCGCGATTATCTGGGAAACTGTATCAATGAAACCCAGCTCTACGCTGGATTCCGTCGTTATGAGGATATTTGTAAGGATAGAATTTAGTGCAGGGTTAAATAAATTAGACTCGGTGTGAGGAAAATCAGATAAATATATAGGAAATTCTCTGTGGGATCGAACATGAAAAAATCTGATTTGGCTCAAAATTTTTTTTTAAGTTCTAGGGCAT
Source organism: Aphelinus atriplicis (assembly GCA_020882685.1). Classification (NCBI taxonomy): domain Eukaryota; kingdom Metazoa; phylum Arthropoda; class Insecta; order Hymenoptera; family Aphelinidae; genus Aphelinus; species Aphelinus atriplicis. The sequence goes on from CM037073.1 coordinate 9,841,961, forward strand.
CATGCCGAATTCCTAGAATTTTCTCAGATATCATATGATTTTTTTAATATCAACAAGAGAATGTTAAAATTCACTAAATATGGGAAATATTCATGAATATTGGACTCATGAAATCCACTCATATTGTATAAACTGCATAGCTAAGGTCCAAGCAGCTATCGCCGGATGGGCTCAAACTACAACCTCAAGTTATTTACTCATGCAAATAGATAATATGAATCAATCCACTTGAAAGTATGATCACTAGATGCGCAATTTGATAAGGAATTCAAATATATACAGTTTGCCTGTCCAGAAATGGATTTGGAGCTTCCAAAGTAGCTTTGCATGTCTAAAAGTCAATGGTCGGTAACCTAACCTGTGCCATACATGGGTCGTACAAGTCTCCAGTATAGGCAAGTATAACGTTTACAAAGTGGTTTATAAAGTCATTTAAACACAGGCAAACTATATATACTTGAATTCGTTATCAAATTGCGCATCTAGTGATCATACTTTCAAGTGGATTGATTCATATTATCTATTTTCATGAGTAAATAACTTGAAGTTGTAGTTTGAGCCCACCTGGCAATAGCTGCTTGGACCTTGGCTTTGCAGTTTATACAATATGAGTGGATTTCATGAGTCCAACATTCATAAATATTACCCATGTTCAGTAAACTTCAACATTTTCTTGTTGATATTAAAAAAATCATATGATATCTATGCACTGAAAATGCAAAACAGCAAAATCAGCAACTTTGCCTATTTGTTAAGCAGGGTTAAAGTGCCTATATATTAGACCCAGAGGAGAAAGACCTTGCTAAAACTTCTCGAGAATAGAAAGTGATGATAACAACATGGTCGTGTAAGTCAGTGAGCGCTTGTGCTTATGATTGTTCTTGAAATTTTTTTTGCTGTGGAAAACACTCCGCAGATCGCTCGGGAGCGCCGAAAGTGTGTGTGTATGTGTTCGCTCGTGCAGCAAGCACGCAGCGCGAGGTCTTGGACGATTCTCCAGGGTGGGGCCACGCAAATGAGAGAGAGTGAGAGCGAGAGAGAGAGAGAGAGAGAGAGAGAGAGAGAGAGAGAGAGAGAGAGAGAGAGAGAGATGAGATTAGATTAGACTAGATTGATTTATTTCCTGTATATTATGTTGTACTATATAACAATACTCATAAATAAAGTTTCTTATATCTAGACGAACAATATTTCTTCAGCTTAATTTCATTCAGATTAATTTGATTTAAATTAGTTTTAGAGCAGAGCAAGCTCTGACCACAGTCGCAGGCTAGAAGGTGAAAAAATAAAAGTTTTTTGGAAATAGGGAGAGATGTAGCGTTAGTTATTACAGCGGGGGGTGAATTCCAGAGATAAGTTGCACTGACATGAAACGACTTACGGAGGGAATCCTAGCGGGAACTGGGGACAACAAGCTGCGGCCGATAGCCACCCCTACAGGGACGAGTACTGGTACTTATAAGAGAATATTTCGCAAGATACGAAGGGCTGCCATAGCTGAGAATCTTAAACACCATAGAGGTCATGAAGTAGCTACGCCGAGTGGATGTCATAAGTCAGTTTAGCTCCTCTCTGTAAGGAGAGATATGCTCACTCCTTCTCACTCCATAAACATATCTTATGCCAGTATTGATAAACCGTTGAAGAACCAGGTTTCTCTCCCCAGAGAGATTGCAGTACACAGCAGAGAAGTAGTCAATGATGGGGGAAAAGGAGCGACTCGAGAAGGTGGCATCCGAGCTGATGATTCGTACTCCTCCGGAATTTATGTAAGCAGTACATGAGTGCATGGGATCTGCCAGTTATCGAGGCCACATGCTCTCTCCATGAGGAGGTAGAGAATGTCGAGCGTTCGCAGTAAGTCGTCAAGGTGATAGTGTATGTGGATTTGAAGGTCGTCAGCGTACAGTATGTAGTGCACATCGGGTCCAAAGCATAGTGAAACATCACCGATGTAGAGGGCAAACAGTAGAGGCCCAAGGACAGAGCCCTGAGGTACTCCCCTATTGAGGCCACAAAAATCAGTGAATGTTCCGTCCTTATGCTTAACACACTGCTCGCTTCCCATCAGATATGAAGTAATCCACTTCAGTGAGTTCATAGGGAAACCGAGTTTGCGCAATAATTATTATTGAGAGTTTGCGCAGCAGCGTGGAGTGACAGACCGTGTCGAATGCCTTGCTAAAATTGAACAAGAGTAGACCGGTCAGTTCTTTCGTGTCCTTGGCCCGACGGACGTCGTCTGAAAGTCTGAGCAAGGCAGTGTGCGTGCTGTGACCTCGTCTAAAGCCCGTCTGACGCCTATCCAGCAGACCTTCCTATTGAACATAGGCGCTGATTTGGTTGAAAGCAAGTCTATCCAGGACTTTGGAGAGAAAATTAAGCGAAGAGTTAGGGCGGGAATCACAAGTGGAGGAAGCTGGCGCGCGCGCGCGCGCGCGCGTGTGTGTGTGTGTGTGTGTATATGTGTATGCGTGTGGCTTTATTTCAAGACGACAGCTCACCACATCCCTGGAGCATAAATTCATTCTCTCGCAATATCACCTATATACACGATCAAAGATTCGATCGCTGAATCCGTAACATCAAGGTCCGATCGCATTATTGCAAATTCCTCTTTCACCTATTTTTCCCCCACCCTCCCCTCGCCCCCTGACCAACCTATTGGGCTAGTACATCTTTTCACCCGAAGTAGTACTTTACAAATAATTATCATTTTTTAACGTCCACACGTTTCAAATGATGAATAAATTCATTTCAATCGGGCTTGGTGGACTATCCCAAAGTGATATTGCGAGAAAGAAATTCTATGCTCCCTGGGCTGGATTCAAACCATTTGTAAAATACGACTTCGGGTGAAAAGATATAGTAGCTTAATAGGTTGGGCAGGGGGCGAGGGGAGCGTGGGGGGAAAATAGGTTGAAAGGGAATCTGCAATAAGCGATCGGACCTAAATCGTGCGGATTCAGCGATCGAATCTTTGATCGTGTATGTAGGTGATATTGCGACAGAATAAATCCATGCTCCAGGGATGTAGTGAGCTGCCGTCTTCTCGGTGGCGCAGATGATAGCGCAACTGACCGGAGATCAGGAGGACGCTGTTTCGAATGCAGCCCGGGGAGCGTGGAATTTTTTTCTCGCAATATCACTTTGGGATAGTCCACCAAGCCCGATTGTAATGAATTTATTTGTTATTTCCTGGTATAATCTACCCTTGTCTGCTTGATTTCAGAGAGATATTCAACCACTGATGTTTTTCATTTTTGACTAGGCAGTCTATACTTGGTTTATGGGGGGGGGGTATATTGCGGGGTACTACCGGAAACCCACGAAGTTTAAATCATATTCGGAAGAAATTAATCTCGAAAAGACAATACGAGAAATGATCGTCATGTAAAATTGGTGTATCATAGTTGCACCTGTGGCGGAGTAAGATAGTAGCGTGCCAAGAGCTATGTCAGGCCTCTGCTTCTACAGATAAACTGATAGACATCGTGCGACTAGGACTCGCTCAATGGTTCCAAAAACCAAAGAATCTCCACTTTTTCCACGCGAGAATGCGGGAATCATAAAAACTGTTTGCCCTAATATTGATAAAATACTATTATTTTTTCAACTTCTCAACAAGATACTCATGCGAGCCAACTTCTCAACAAGATATTTATGCACCATTAAATATTATCTTGAGAATAACACAGTGTTAAACAAGTGGTGCCCCCGGCGACCGAGCTGTCAAGCCTCAAGCGAGATTTGCAGACGGCGCTCACTCTTACTACACCCACCGTGACTCAAACCACGTTTGAGCCTACGGACTTTAGCTTTGCCGATTATAATTAGAGTAATCAAGTGGTCAGAGTTTTAATACTGGGAGTTTTAATACAGAGGTTTAATACGCTTCGAGCTCACATATACCCTTATTATACGGGCTTGCACTTCGCACTCACATATACTCATATTATATAGGCTCGCGCTTCGCGCTCACATAACCCTTTTGGTGCAAGAGAGGTTACGCAAGAGCGCCATGCAGAGCGCTTTATTCAATCTTCATAATTCCAAAAACCACAATCTGACCTCTCTCGCAAATCAACTCATTGTCAGTACAAAACAGTGCAGTTCTCACTACACCTGCTAAACAAAAATTGCATAATTTCCTACTCGAGAATTTATTCTTAAAAGTTAAAACGTTGGAAATCTTCAAAGATAAAACGCCAATCGCATGTTCACGATACTTACAAGGGGACACCACAGTCTCCGGGTCCTGTATTCTTACCAAACCTGTTTTAATGTGCTCTATACCACATACGTATAGACCCATTCCAAGGATTTTGACTAATGGGGCCTCTTGTTGGAGTTATGGATACATCAAGTCTCCGAAACTTGCATTAGAAAACACTTCCATTTCATCCATTTCTCCATTATACAATAGACCTAATTCCTTCGTTTGTCTTAGGTATCCTAGAACTCTCGCTACCATTTTCCAATCGTGCTTATTTGGATCAACTTATTGTCTGCTGAGCATATTTACAGTATAGGAAATATCTGGCCTAGTTGCATTTGCCAGATAGAGCAGACTTCCTACAATCTCTCGGTGAGAATTAGTTTCCAAACTGAGAGTTTCTGCCAAATCCTGCAGATCGTCAAATTTTTCTCGGTCTCTGCGCTTCTTATTCGCAGCCTGTGACGTTTCCATTGGAGTCTTTGATTTCTTCAGTTTATCGAAAGTGAAATTCTCCAGTACTTCATCAACGTATGGCGTAATCTCTATTTATTCTGATCCCATGAAATTCTTTCGGTTCTCCCAGATCTGTCATCTCGAAATGAGATTGCAACCTTGTCTTGATTTCAAGCAATTTGCTTGTGCAGTTACTTACCATAATTATGTCATCGACATATAATAATAAAATCAAGAAATTACCTTCATCCTTCCATACAAGTATACAAGATTCATTTTCATGATTTTTCAAGCCTAGTGATAAGGCTACCTCCGTAAACCTTTTGTTCCACCTTTTGGGGCTGACTTTCAATCCATACAAAGACTTTAAAAGTTGACACACCTTGTTCAATTTTTCCTGTTTTGAATGCATTGTTCCTTCTGGAATTTCCATGAACACTTCCGTTTCCAACGTACCGTTTAAGAATGCCGTCTTAACATCCAGTTGAACTACTTCTAGATCGAACTTCTTCATTATGGCAAACAATGCCCGAACTAGTGGGAGCCTCGAGACTGGTGCATATGTATCTCTGAGATCATAACTCGTTTTATCGTTGGAGCCTCGAATCACCAGTCTTGCCTTGAACTTTGTGTTTCCATCCATATCTACCTTTCTTTCAAACACCCACCTCGAGTCTATTATGTAAGGCTTCTTACCATTTTCCTTCAAAAACAGTCTGTTTACCAATTTCCAGACCTGACGACTTTCCATTGATCTCAATTCTTCATCAACAGCTTTCTGCCACTTTTTGTGGTCTTTTGATTGCATAGCCTCCATATAGGATGTTGGATCCTTGTTGATGTGAGCCAGTAATGAATAATAGATCAGTTTCCGTATATTCATGAAACACCGATAGTCGACCAGAAAAAACTCGTTTCGAGGAGCACATTGCATTTTTGTTTCACCGGGAAACCCGGTCGATTAACCGAGGATCAAATTCGGTCGACTCCGATTACCGCTCGATCGACCGGATTTCGTACCGGATTTCGCCGGTAGAACAACGCTATTTGACCGGGAAACACCATTGGGAATCAGAGTGGGAATTCCGGTCGATTATTTTAAACAGGGGAGCGACTATGGAACACAGTCGAGCGACTCGGAAACCTAGTCGGTCACTAGCGTAACCAATTCTCCCCCCGACTAAGAAACCCGGTCAAGCGACTAGTGAACACAATCGAGGGACTATGAAATCGAGTCAAGTGACTCGGAAACCCACTGGGTCACCGCCCCATTCATTTTTTCCATCGACTATGAAACGCAGTCAAGCGACTCGGAAACCCACTCGATCACTACCCCATTAATTTTTCCCTCCGACTAGGGAACCCGGTCGAGCGACTAGGAAACACAATCGAGCGACTGTAAAACACAGTCGAGCGACTCGAAAACCCACTCGAGCACCGCCCCATCCATTTTTCCTATTCGCTACGAAACACAGTCGGGTGACTAAGAAACCTAGTTGAGCGACTATGGAATATAGTCGAGCGACACTGATATTCAGTCAAGCGAATATGAAACACAGTCGAGCGACTCGAAAACCCACTCGGTCACCACCCCATCTATTTTTCCCTTCGACTAGAAAACCCGGTCGAGCGACTAGGAAAAATAATCGAGCGACTAGGAAGCACAATCGAGCGACTATGGAAAATAGTCGAGTGACTCGGGAACCCATTCAGTCACCGGATCATTCATTTGTTCAATCGGCTACGAAACACAGTCGGGTGACTAAGAAACCTAGTCGAGCGACTATGGAACATAGTCGATCGACTATGGAACATAATCGAGGGACAATGAAATTCAGTCGAGAGATTATAAAACACACTCGAGCGACTATGAAACACAGTTAAGCGACTCAGAATCCCATTAGGTCACCGCCCCATCCATTTTTCCCTCTGACTAGGAGACCCGGTCGAGTGACAAGGAAACCAAGCCGAGCGACTCGGGAATGCATTCAGTCACCGGCTCATTCATTTATTCATTCGGCTACGAAACACAGTCGTGTGACTAAGAAACCTAGTCGAGCGACTATGAAACATAGTCGAGCGACTATGAAACATAGTCGAGCGACTATGAAACATAGTCGAGCGACTATGATATTCAGTCGAGCGATTATAAAACACAGTCGAGCGACTCGGAAACCCACTAGGCCACAGCCTCATTCATTTCCTCCCCGACTAGGAAACCCGGACGAGCGACTATGAATCACAGTCGAGCGACTCGGAAACGCATTAGGTCACCGCCCCTCCATTATCCCCTCCGACTAGGAATCCCGGTAAAAGGACTAGGAAGCACCATCGAGCGACTATGGAACACAGTCGAGCGACTCGGAAACCGATCCAGTCACCGGCTAATTCATATGTTCATTCGGCTACCTGACGTATGAAACCTTGACCATACGAAACCTGGTCAAGCGACGAGGAAACACAGACGAGCGACTCGGAAACCCACTCGGTCACCGCCCCATCCATTTTTCCCTTCGACTAGGAAACCTGGTCGAGCGACTATGAAACACAGTTGAGCGACTCAGAATTCCATTAGGTCACCACCCCATCCATTTTTCCCTTCGACTAGGAAACCCGGTCGAGTAACAAGGAAACACAGCCGAGCGACTCGGGAACCCATTCAGTCACCGGATCATTCATTTGTTCATTTGGGTACTGAACACAGTCGGGTGACTAAGAAACCTAGTCGAGCGACTATGAAACATAGTTGAGCGACTGTGAAATTCAGTCGAGAGAATATTGAACACACTTGAGCGACTTGGAAACCCACTCGGTCACTGCCCTATCCATTTTTCCCTTCGACTAGGAAACCCGGTCGAGCGACTAGGAAACCCATTCAGTCACCGGCTTATTTATTTGTTCATTCGGCTGCGAAACCTGGTCAAGCGACTAGGAATCCTAGTCGATCGACCATGAAACACAGTCGAGTGACCCAGAATCCCATTAGGTCACCGCCCCATCCATTTTCCCCTCCGACTAGGAACCCCGGTCGAGCAACTACGAAACACAGTCGAGCGACTTGGAAACCGACTCGATCATCGCCTCATACATTTTTCCTATTCACTACGAAACACAGTCGGATGACTAAGAAACCTAGTCAAGCGACTGTGAAACACAGTCGAGCGACTCGGAAACCCACTCGGTCACCGCCCCATCCATTTCTCTCTTCGACTATGAAACCCGGTCGGGCGACTAAGAAACACAGTCGAGCGACTATGAATCACAGTCGAGTGACTCGGATACCCATTCGGTCACGAGCATAGCCAATGCTTCTTCCGACTAGGAGACCCGTTCGAGCGACTAGGAAACACATATAGCCGACTCGGAAACCCTGTTGGTTTACTAGGTTGCTTTACTACCACTGATTTTTACTGGTAATTTACTGCTATTTGACTAGGATTCACCGGTGAAACCCCAGTAGTGTTCCTAGTAGGAATCCGAGTCATTTTTTCTAAACAGGGTTAGGAGCGAACTTTGGTCCTACGTTTCTTTGAATAGTTATATATCCAATACAACCAAATCTTCTGATTTGACCTAGTTCGAAGTGATAGTTGGGAGCAACTTTCTCTAGAGGAATGTTCATATCATTACCACTGTGTTTTTTTTTGTTATATGCGTATACTGCTGCTCTTAAAGCCAGATCCCACATATTTCCTGGGAATCCAGAATCAAACATATGAGCAATTCCACGGAACTTTAGGATTTTGGAAGAAGAAAAATCAAAGAATTAATTTTGAGGGCACACCACTGAAACTTATTCTATAACATTCCAAATAACCGTGACAGTATAAAAAATATAGGACCCCTTATTTCATCTAACACTGTTTTAAGGAAAAGTGAAGAAAAAACTATTTATGTGGAGAAAAAAATTTAGCTTGTTCAAATTGTAGTTTTTGACCTCCTCTTTCGACCCATCATACCGAATATTCTTCAAATCATCATTTTCCAAGTTGTTTATTACTTCAAAATCTTTCGTATGACGACTATGCATAATTTTCTATGACATAGATTACGCCCCCGCGTCTATTTTTTTGGATTTTCCACCTCAGATTATGAAAATGCTCAATCTCCTCTATAAATCTGCATGATCAAATTTTGAATAGATAACCCATTTATATTATTTTCTCAACGTTTTTCTGGAATCAAACGTCAAATAATTGTTTTTATGGTCAATATGCCCCCAGAATATCAATTTTTCCAACACATAGCCAGTTCAAATTGTAGCTCTTGACCTCCTTTTTCGATCCATTATACCGAATAGTCTTCAAATCATCATTTTCCAAGTTGTTTATTACTTCAAAATCTTTCGTACCATGCATAGAATAATTTCGCATTTCTTAAAAATTTTCTTAAGCCTTTCTCTCGCTGCAGAATGCGAATTCTGTCTCAACCATTGGGATATATATCCTTAAAGGGATGGAGAGAAAAGAGCCATCGGTTTGAAGAATGTGCCGAACGTACTAGCAATGTACCGATAAAAAATGTGAATTTTCCCAATGAGGGGCCCATGCGACTACCTAACTTTACATCAATATAACGTTTTTATCAATTGTGGCACACTCATTCAAACAAAGGCATACGGTTCGCCATCAAAAAATCTGCGACATATAGTATGTTAACTTCATGTGATCAAAAAAAGCTTTTTTCTACAGAGGCAAAAGGGAAATTTTTCCGAGGATTTTTGGTGAAAATGCTTGCATACAGATCCCTAATAACTCAGAAAAATTGTGTTGGTTGCAACGAAAATCAATGAAAATGCTGGATATTATGATATTTTACGTGCAGTAAATGATTTTTTATAATAATTATGAACATATGATCTTATATTTTATGATTTTTAGTATACAGTCCTATTGCCCAAACTTCAAAAAAATCATCGAATAGCCATCAAACACAACAGAAGCATGGAATCCTAAGGTTTCGTGGAATGGCTCATATACGCTCTCACCTTTTTCTGAATCGTTTGGTTGAAACGTTCAGTCACTCCTTTGTGTTGGGGAGTGTCTGGACAGGCCAGCTGCAATTCCGCATTGAGTTTTCCCAACACCTCTACCGTATAACCACCTGTGAATTCTGTCCCTCTATCACACCTTAGAAACCATACCTTTGCGTCCTGCCTAAGATATTTCGCGAACTTTTGACAAAAAGTTCGAGGCATTGTCCCGCTTCTTTCTTATGACGCATAGGGTAGGCCATAGCCAATTGGGAAAAATCATCTATGAATACTACAATAAATCTATATCTTTTGGGATCTGTGGCAGGGCTAATTAGCCCCATCGTATCTGCATGAATTATCTGGAGCGGCTCTGCGGCCCTCACTCTCACAGAAGAAAAGGACTTCCTATTGAGCTTCGATAAATCACACACTCCGCAGTCCATTATTGATTTATCAAAAACAGCATCTTTCAATGAAGCAATTTCTGGGTGCAGCTTTTGTAACTGCTTCAGATACTTTATCGATGCATGACCCAACCTTACATGCCATAACAGAGCCTTGTTATTTTTCAAGAATTTTCGATTCGTTTCGGTAAATGGACTTCCTTCTACATCTTCCATTTTAGTCAATTGATTGACGCTGTTGAATTTTCTGTCACATATTGTAACATCGAAATTAGAATTCCCCCTTTCAGATGTATTATCGTTCTTGGGATCCACTTTAGCAATCTTTGTCTCATCAGAGTTATCAAGTTCAGATGACTTCACTACCGTATACGTGTCATCTTGATCATTTATTGTATTCATTATATTTCCTTCCATTCTTGATTTTTCAGTTACGCTACGTGTGACATGATTATTATCACTTCTGGTCAAGTTGACAAATATTTTTTGACTCTGATTTTCACTTTCAGATTCCGACATACCTTCCTGTTCAACTTCCAACTCAATAATCCAGAAAGGTTTACTATAAATTCCGGTCAAGAACAACTCATTCGATTTAGGATCAAATATGTCAATACGTTGACTGTCCATGTATATAGCAAGACCAGATTCTGCAAATTTCCTTAGGGACAATAGATTATCGAAGAGTGATTTTGCATAGATTACGTTATCTAAGTCCAACATCCCACCGTTACTTGATTTTATTGCCACCGTACCTATCTCTCCGATTTCAAGTTTGCAGATTCATCTGCGTTTTTGCGCATCGAATTAATTCTTGATTGGACTAGTCAAGTGATTTGAAAACTGCCCTAGTTTTTGACATATGATCCGTTGCTCCTGAGTCACTTATGCATCTGAACAGCAACGGGCGTTCATCATTACAATCGGGATTATCATATACATTGACATACTGATTACAATTTTCAACAAAATATGAAGTGTGGTTCTTACCTTCGTTTGTTGGGTCGACTGTTTTGGAATCACCATTGCTCTGAGATTTTTGGTTGTGAAAATTATTTCCTGCGATTACATTGTAAGCAGTTTTTTCATTTTTACTTTGTGAACCACCGTTTTCTGTATTGTCCGCCTTCCTTTTACCTCCCTTGGAACTACCTTGACTAGAACCTCTGCCTCTGTTCTCGCGGAATCGGCCTTTGCCGCCTTCAAAAGAACCACGACCGCATGGAGAAACATACCTTTTGGAGCCTCGTCCACGAGCATTGCGTTTCCTTAGGCAGTTGTACTTGATGTAGTCAACATCAAAGAAATCGTTGCAGCTGAAACACAGGTTCTTGCCATCAGTGCGCGGGCACTCGTTAATCCAGTGACCTTGACCATCACATTTCCAACAACGATTTGTTTGACCAGGGGTTTTGGTAGCTAGTACCGTCCTCCTTGTGTCACTGCCTTGACTACCTTGACCACCATCGTTTCGCTCTTCTGCTTCAGTCTGCATAATATGAGTTTTAAGTTTTTCATAAGTTAAACCTATGCCATTTTGATTACGGGCTGCGAAATCTGCCAACTGTACAGAAGGTACAGTTAATCTGATTGATTTATAAAAGATGTCTCTTTTCTCTTTCTCTGGCAGACCTTCCGGTTCTAAGTTCCCGAACATTCTTACACATTCCTCAAATCTATCTATGAATGCCGAAGCCATTTCTCTTTCAGGAGAATATTATATATCATACAATTTTACCCTCAATTCCACCTTTGTCAGATTTGATTCACACCGTTTTATTTCTTTCAGTTTTTGTACTATTAACTTTGGATCTTTTATCTCACAGATTTTAGGATAATAACTAAAATCCACCCTGTTAATAATGATGTCTCTGATTTTATAGTTTAATTTTCCCTTTAGAGTATCATCAAGAAATGTAGAAGTCGTTAACGAAGAATCGATTACGTGAAGAAGATCTCGTCGCCTGGGGGGAAAAAGCAACGATCTCAGAAACGCGCTAAAGGAAGATCTATTTCGATTTAAGCGAAATGAAAAGATCTATTTCGAATTGAGCGAAATAAAAAGATCTATCTCGAATCGAGCGGAATAAAAAGATCTATCTCGAATCGAGCAGAATAAAAAGATCTATTCCGAATTGAGCAGTATAGAAAGATCGTTTTCAAATCGACTATTAAAGAAAGATCTAACTCAGATTTTACATTATAGAAAAATCTATCTCAGGTTCAATTTCATTTTGCGGCGTTTTTTCGAGTTCGGAGTTGATGCGGTACGCGCGCAATTGAGTGCGATTGCTTATGCGCGTGTGTGTCTATGTAAATATGTGTGTATGTGTGTGTGTAAGGACACATCTGAATGTAATATGCCAAGTTAACTATTTACGTTAAACAGTTTTTGCCTCGATGGTTTCTCGTAGAAATTTGTATACATGTGTTTTATGAGGTCGCTGATAACGAATCCCGCCTCAAATTTTGAAAGTTCAAATTAGAGTCTCTAAGTTCACCTGACAAAATTTTGGAAAAAATTTGAATTTTTTTAAAAATTGGTATCTATGGGTGTTTGAGGTCGCTGATTACGAATCCGGCCTCAGATTTTGAAAATTCAAATTAGAGACTCTAAGATCACTTGATATTTGGAAAAATTGAACTTTGTTGAAAATTGGTATACATGGGTTGTTGAGGTCGCTGATCACGAATACGGCCTCAGATTTTGAAAATTCAAATTAGAGCTTCTAAGATTGCAGGCCAAAAATTTGGAAAAAAAATTGAATTTAATTGAAAGTTGGTATACATGAGTTTTTGAGGTCACTGATTACGAATCCGGCCTCAGACTGAAATCAGCCTTAACCTTGAGCACGTAGAGACGAGAGTCATATTAAACGTATAACCAACATAATGTTCTCAACAATTTGAATTTTCAAAATTTGAGGCAGGATTCGTGATCAGCGACCTAAAAAACCCATGTATACCAATTTTCAACAAAATTCAGTTTTTTTCCAAATTTTGGACAAGTGATCTAAGAGGCTCTAATTTGAATTTTCAAAATCTGAGGCCGGATTTGGGATCAGCGACCTCAACAACCCATGTATACAAATTTTCAACAAAGTTCAATTTTTCCAAATATTAAGTGATCTTAGAGGCTCTAATTTGAATTTTCAAAATCTGAGGCCGGATTCGTAATCAGCGACCTCAAACACCCATAAATACCAATTTTTAAAAAAATTCAAATTTTTTCCAAAATTTTGTCAGGTGATCTTAGAGGCTCTAATTTGAATTTTCAAAATTTGAGGCCGGATTCGGGATCAGCGACCTCAACAACCCATGTATACCAATTTTCAACAAAGTTCAATTTTTCCAAATATCAAGTGATCTCAGAGGCTCTAATTTGAATTTTCGAAATCTGAGGCCGGATTCGTAATCAGCGACCTCAAACACCCATAGATACCAATTTTTAAAAAAATTCAAATTTTTTCCAAAATTTTGTCAGGTGATCTTAGAGGCTCTAATTTGAATTTTCAAAATTTGAGGCGGGATTCGTTATCAGCGACCTCAAAAACACATGTATACAAATTTCTACGAGAAACCATCGAGGCAAAAACTGTTTAACGTAAATAGTTAACTTGGCATATTACATTCAGATGTGTCCTTACACACACACACATACACACATATTTACATAGACACACACGCGCATAAGCAATCGCACTCAAGTGCGCGCGTACCACATCAACTCCGAACTCGAAAAAACGCCGCAAAATGAAATTGAACCTGAGATAGATTTTTCTATAATGTAAAATCTGAGTTAGATCTTTCTTTAAAAGTCGAATTGAAAACGATCTTTTTATACTGCTCGATTCGGAATAGATCTTTTTATTCCGCTCGATTCGAGATAGATCTTTTTATTCCGCTCGATTCGAGATAGATCTTTTTATTTCGCTCAATTCGAAATAGATCTTTTTATTTCGCTTAAATTGAAATAGATCTTTCTTTAGCGCGTTTCTGAGATCGTTGATTTTTCCCCCCAGGCGACGATCTGAAGATCGCAGCTCCGATTTGAGAAAGTCATAAATATACTTGAACCTTAGTTTTGTTGTCAATTTATAATCCCTCCTTATGCTACTACCTTTATCCGCCAGAGAAAAACTCAGTTGCTCATGATTTGCATTTCACGAACTATTCATTCTTGCACTTTTTCCCCTTAATTTTATCATTTCTCGTATACATATATCCGAGATTTCGTCCCTAGATATTGTCTGATTACTACCATTTACCTGTTCATATCCATCCGTACTTCCATGACCACCTTCGTTCAGCACTTTACTACCTTCGGTGCCCTTGTGCGAGTCCGACTCATAGTTTGGAATTTCTTCATACCAACTTTTGAACTCGTTTTCCATTTTCTCTATAGTTTCCATGAATGCCTGGGTCTGGGCCTTTCTGTGAAGTTTCATGTCATCCAATTCCTTATCCACCTTATTACTGGCACCTTTGAGTAAATTCCAGAATGCAGTCCCAGCCAGTTCAATATCCTTTTTTATTTGTCTCATTGTTTCATTCGTTCCCCTGAGCTGACGCCACATCATTGGCAAATTGGAGAATTTGCTGAGAATCTTTGTATACTTTGAGCAATTCATTTCTCATCTCCACTGATGATGCAAAAACAGCTTTCAGCTGTTCGCTAACCTCTTTCAGTTCTCCAATTATTTTTGCATCTGAGAGATTAGGAGAGTTTTGATTATTGATTACTTTATATTGAGTAACTACCTTATCATTTGTAAGAATAATTGGTTTACTAGTATTCTTACCCAATGTCAATTCAGTTTGACATCCTTGATCCACCTTACTTCCTTTTCCTGCCGTAACTACCGTATTCTCATTATCAACCGTTTTTATCTCAGAGCTAGGCTTATCCTTGTTTTCCATCAAGGTTGAAGAACCATTTGGCGTTTCTTCCTTCAAAAGTTCATCTTCATTTTTTTTCTCTGAGATTTCCTCGTCATCCACCTTATCCTCGTAATCCATTCCCGCAGGCCTTAGTAAGGTTTTGTTGGGATAGTTTATCCTTACTAATTCCAACACTCTGACGTGTTCATTGTCAAGGGTAGATTTGTCTATATAACAACAATGTAATTTATCACTCATTTTTCCAGGATTTCAATATTTATAATCAATACTCGATTCAATGTCATGACATACGACACACAGTTTCGAATGCCACAGCAAGACTCAAGTTATTGTTGTTTGAAGAATTCAGTACTATGACGTTTATTTTGTGTTGGAAGAATTGAATTCGTGTATAGAAATAGTAACAGTTTGTTTAATTTATTCATAGTCGCTTTTCCAAAATTATTTTGGTTTATTTACTTCCGTTCTTCCGTAATTTGCTACCTTTTCTCTATATTTTCTTCCATAACTATTTACCCCTTCACTTATTACATCACTGTACATCCGTTCATCCGTAGAACGTCAATCCCTCCTTTCTACCGTTGTTTATTAATTTTGGATTTCAAATAAATTTAGTACAATTTTAACTTTGTGAGCTATATTTGACTATTGCGACTTTAATAAATTGCATGTGAGTATTGAATGGCCAATTCAATTTCACTCAAATTTCTACCTGCAACATATGTTTTGCCAGACTCAGTAACGTATTCAAACTCCGTATCTTTAATTGAGAAGTAGCCAATCTCATTGGGATGACTCTTATCCAAGTTCCAAAATTCTTGGGAGCACTTCTCATAAAAATCCTTAGAATTTGTTTCTCTTCTCGAGACAGATTGAGATTCTCCCAAAGCTATGGCAAAAATTCCAAAATTGTACCTTCCGTATCAAATGATCATTTCAACATTCCATATTCAATTTTATTTTCAAATATTATCGAGTTATTGTATTTGGCATACAGCGTCAAATATTATTACATGAACGAGCATGCTATAAACTTGACCTAGAAACCACCATTCTTATATTCAAATCGAGATATCATTCGTACGTCCGAGAATGATATTACGGCTAGTGACAGCCTGTCAGGCGGGCCCACCCGACCGACCGTCCCACGTCCGAATCAATCCGTTGTATACACCTTCATGTATATATATATATATATGCGCACACTCTCAGTACGGTTGAAGTGTGTTCCTGCGACCTCCGTCGTTGTTCCCACCATCCATCCTTGTCAACACGAGCACGCGCGCGATTGCTCGACCCGGGCCGCACACGTTACATACCACTCTATATTCATCCGTAAACCGCCGTGTGCGCGCTCCTGATCACGCTTTTGCCGCTGCGTGTAAATATGCAGCGAGCAGCGTCCTACCATTTATGCGCGCGAGTGTGCACCGCGAGTGCCGTCCGCTCCTCACCATCCATGCGTGCGCGCGAGCAATCTCTCTCGCTCAGCAACGCCGTTCCCCCGCCGCGTGCCCTCCTTATGCTTGCGCGCGAGCGCGGGCCGCGGCGCTGCACCAAAACATGCGCCGGTAGGCCGATTCCTAGAATCGTGCTGCTCCGCCGATCTTTCCGGCTTTTGTCCCGACACGCGTGACTTTTGTTTGTTTTTTGCGCGGCTCAACTTCTTTCACATATTAACGCACGCACGAATATTTAACTAATCGAGCGATTGACGGACACTCTCGGCATTACCTTTTTATACCGGCACACGCGATTCGTGATTCGCACTTAATGTTATGTACTTACTGATGCCGTTTTACAGCCCCTCCGTGACCTCCATAGCCTCCTTGAAGTCCGCCATGTCCGCCATTTCCTCCTTTTACACTTGTGATACTTATAACCCAAACGCGCGATGGAAGCGTGCCTGGCCCATAACCTGAATGGTTTTCGGTTGACCAGGCGTGGTAAGAAAACACAGAGTGGACACAAGTGTGAGAGGTTTGCTAAGAGTTTATTGAATTGATTTACCACCGTGTATTAACCGCCATGTAAAACAAGGAATAGATCCTCCGTAACAAGAAACTACCGTTAGCGATATACGAATGCACACAACGCATGCGCACAAGCTCATCAGAGCAAATAATGTTAGAATATCTCAACAACAAGTAAATATTGGAACTCACTTCTTCGGGTAATATTCATAAATATTGGATTCATGACATCCACTCATATTGTATAAACTGCATAGCTAAGGTCCAAGCAGCTATTGCTGGGTGGGCTCAAATTACAGATGCAAGTTATTTACTCATAAATATAGCTAATATGAATTGATCCATACAAAAGTATGATCATTAGATGCGCAATGTGATTACGAACTCAAATAAAAAAAAATTTTGAGTCATATCAAATTTTTTGATGTTCGATTCCACGGAGAATTGCTAATATATATAATGTTCCGGACTCGAAATGAGTCATGATGCTGGTTACCTGATGTATATGATCGCTGCAACCAATATGTCGCCCACGTGTGCCTTATGTTTCCTATGCTATCTTTGGGTATATATAGAAACGATGTTGATTCTGACCACTTGCGAGTTTGAGATTTTTCTTACTCAAGTTAATAAAATAATATGGTACGCATCGGTAATAGCAACATTAAGTTTAAATAACATTAGCAAGAGAAATCCTTGAATTTTTTCCGTTATTAATTCAGCTCCTACAACTTTCAGTGAGATGAATCATCGATCATTCTATACCTACTTCAGTTGGACGCAACCTATCGACTGTTGATGGACTACTGGTTGGAGAAAAATGGATCGATTGTTCCAACATAACAAATTGTTAATTTGGAGTTGAATTATATTTACAATACAAAGCATGTTGAATCAACAATCCTTCTGTTGGATCGGCAAGTGTCGATGCGCCCTCTACTGGATCACTACCGAGTTTGCTGATTTGACAATACTTTTTATTAAATTGACGAGAAATCGGGTTAGATATATTCATACGAAAATATTGTCGGATCAACTAAATTTTCTTCTCAGTGTTAATTTGTCTAAAATTTCCATAATTTCATAATTTCATCAGAAAAATGTTGTATTTGACTTTGTTTGGTACTATGAATGAATATTAACTCATGAAATTGACTTACATCGTGTGAACTGTATGGCTAAGTATCAAACAGCTATTGACTGATTGTCTGAAATCACACTCCTGGTTAATCTTAGCCAATTTCATGAGTAAATAACTTGCAATGTGATTTGAGACCACCCGTGAATAGATGTTTACACAGTATGAGTGAATCTCATGGGTTAATGTTCATTCATAGTACCAAAGAAAGACAAATACAATATTTTCTTGAAAATATTATGAAAATCATGGGAATTTCAGACAAATCAAGGCAGCTATGTATATCTTTCTGTAGCTGCCTTAGTCTCAAGTCACACAAAGCTCTAGACCAAGACAGCGCTGAAACTTCAAACCCTACCGGTAGCTTGTTCCAGTGTCAGGGAATATATTTGTAGAGAATGGCTGAAGTTAATGACCCGAAGGCATGATATCCCCACTGTGAGTTTCATCATGGACTTCATATGTAAGAACTAACAAGAGAGGGATTGTGATATTGCAGATTGAAAAGATTCATTGCAGGAGATATTGGAATTTCTCCAAAAAATTTATGAGACCATCTTCAAGCTATCAAACAGAGGTATGTACGTATAACTCAAAAGGTCAAAAATGAGTGGGCGAACATAGCCAAACTGGTTCAAACATGTTTAATTGATAGAGTAGCCAATCAGGATAAAGGATTCTGGTGTCAAACAATTTTTTTCTCATAATCTTTGGAGTGTTCAGCATATATATATATATATATATATGAACCAGCCTGGAACGCTTAATTCGTATTTCGCCACCAAAAATAATCATTTTGGCACATTGCGACAAGCAATGTAACAATATATAGTCGATTGCGTAATGGGGCGCTTCCGTGAAAGGCGCGCCCCTTTACCTTATCTGCTGGCGCTTACTACTGCAGATTCCCTTCAATGATGCTCGTCCGGGTAACTAAGATACTCTCGACAAGTTGAAGGCTCACCAAAACCATGGAGAGTGGGTGGATTTGATCGGAAAGGAAGGCTTGGTTACAACACGCGAAAAATAGAAGGCTCGATTAACGTTAGTAAGATTTATTCAAAGACTCAGCTATAATGCCTGGCAGTGCTAATGCTGCTAAGGCCTTCACGCGCTTGCGTTAGAGGAGGGCTAGTTTCGAATTGGGTGCCGGTTAGCGTGCTACACTTAGCGTAGGTGAAATCTCCTTGAAAAAAATTTGAAAATCGATCTGTTAACTTCTAGATCAAATCATCTACGCCTTGGAGTTGGTGCGCGTCGATACGCACTGCACGTCTCGTCGGTGCGCGTCAATCAGTCCACACTAACCAGCACGCTACGGTCACGACTGATCAAGCGCACTTTTCAAAATTAGACCCTACTGGATGACTAATACGCATGCGTCTCTCCAAGTCTAGAATATTTTATGACTAGTACGCATGCGTCACATCTCTATAACACTGTGTGTTACACATCCACAACCCCCTCCACAAACTGTGCTACAAATCCTCATCGCCTTCACGAACTGTGCTAGAGCATTGTGCTTGAATTGACATAGTATATATGTATTTACCATTATTCTTTATTGCTTATTATTAGCATATTTGCACAAATAGATACATCTTCTCTGGAATGCTATAAAAGAGACTCAGAGAAACTGTTGGGAGACTTTTCTCTTCAGGGGATGTTCATTGATCGAAAAAAATTACAATATAGAAAAATGAATGTACCACAAATACCTTATCAGTGGTCACTCCAATCTGGCTTTCTCTCTTGATGATTCTTTGATCAATATATGCTGTTTCATTATTTCTCCTGATTTGATTTCGCTGCGTTTCCTTATTGTTTCTATGACTATATCCTTTCTTATCTAAATCCACGTTCCGATAGTACCTTCCGAGAAAACTATAATCATTTATACGAAGATCATCAGATGTTGGAGAAACAGAATGCCTATCACCAACGTTACTATCAATTGTTCTTCTGGGATAGTAGGGTGAGTTGATTGAAAGAGATATCGGAGATGGGTTCGCCGTTGGCTGATGTTGTTGTGATGTTAAAAGTAGTATTTGTGAGCCTTTCAATGGTGGAGATAAGCCCGGATGACGTGACGTTACACCATTCTGGATGACTTGAATATGCGCTCCGGGATTTATTTTCACCTGTCCAAAGAAAGCAAATATCAACCACATTGTTATTACTATGAATTTAGATACTCACTCTTTCAATATTCAGAAAAATGAAAATTTCATAGCAAAATATTTTTATAAAATAAAAAGAGTGGATGAGATACCCCGATCTAAGAATAAATACCATAGAAAGATCAAGAAACACCCAATGAAGGACAAACAGTAATCAAGGAGACATAACAAAAGCCAAACAGTGTTGAAAAAACAACCGTAAAAATATGTCAGTTGCAACAGAATGGGTGATAAGGAGTGGAAACTGCTTCTTATAGTTCCTGCTACAAGGCAGTCTCACGATGAACGGCAGTACCTTACTGATGCGTCATTGCAGGTTTTTCGACAATTGAGAAATATCGCAAAAAAAAATGAAACTTGGATGCTGAGGGTCTCTTGTTGGTTGCGCATACCGAATAGTGTCGCAGCCTTCCTTATAATAAAGGAATCAAACGCTTGCAGGTACGTACGTAAAATTTTCCATTTTATCGACTCTCAGACTCCTCACGTGGTGATGCCACAAATTTACCGACTATGCAGTGGCGTTCTCCCGCTCGACGCTGACTACTTAAGTGGATCTCGTCATGTACTATGATCTTGGATTTTGTTCTTTCGTTACCAGTTCAATAGTTTTGAAAATTTTTCGATAAAAATTTAAGAGATGTATGACAAGGAGGTCTTGAATGTGCGGAGTTAAAAAAAATTTTCGCATAAACAAAGAATATTACAAAATATAGTTCCCGATTTTGTCGCTGGTGCAGCGATCCCATCGCGCCAAACATGTTTTTCGTTCACAGGAGGAGTATTGATTCTTATAACTAACTTTTGACGATGATTGCATATTATATGTTACTCAAGGAACAAAATGTCATCAATGCAACAAAGTTCCCTTCAAAATTAATTCAACAGTAACGAAAGACGCTGAGCGTCAATTTTTTAATTTTCTCGATAGAACGGAGAGAAGAACAGAGCGAAGAGCTGAAAATCGGGGAAAGGAGTATGAAAAAATCAGCAGAAAAAGAAGAGACGGGTGGCTTTCCCGGCCAGAGCCCAGAGACGTGAACCGCAGGTAGGCACACGTGTTCACAAGATCCGTACGCTTCTCCCGGCTCTCGAGCCTGCCGCTCTAAGGGTCGAGCAAGCGCTGACCTTTTTTTTATTAGGGTCATTTTGACATTTGACCAAATTTTGGAATATTCATTTTTCCCGAATTATTGTCGATTTTTCTTAAAACAGCGTTATTAGGAGATGATAGCGAATTTCGATTCATAAAAATCGAACCATTTTAAGTTTCCAACGAAAATCTAAAAATCCGATCTCCATAGCTGTTGGTTCAAGTGAATACATAAATCATGGAAGCAAATTTCTGTAAATTAGACAGTACTAGTCGCTTTCTTTGAAATGGATCAAAATTGGCTATCTTATTATTATATAGAGAGGAAGCCGATTTCTTGTTCGTATTTGGCTCCAAAAACACTGAATCAAATGTTACCAAATTTTAACAGTAGCTTCAGTGCACACGCCAGATGGTTATAAGCTATGCAAAACGTTGAAAAATACATTATTTGAATGAATAAATAAGTAGTCGAACTACTACTTCTTGGCGTATTAACCACAGACCCCCGAATCGCAGGCACGGCGAATGCGCGGAAAGTAGTCCCTCCGCCCGCCGACCCATGCTATAGCGACGAGCTTCACACCTTCTCTACTAGGTGGCTGAGCGCTTCCCGCAAGAAAGTTCATGAACCTTCACTTGTAAGTAGAGCCTGAGAGTGCATGAAAATTCTCTCTCCGTTGGACAAAACTTTCCCCATATATAATATTATGCCGAAACCACTAGATTAGACTCGGTCTGCAAATCGAATGTCTGTATATTGTAAAGCAGTCCCACAGCAAACCAGAGTCCATGTTGCAGGTTACAGAACTGCTCTTGAGTTTAACCTTCAGGCGGACACCATTTCAAAATGTCCAAAAGTGATACTTGAAGAAATTTTTCCATACAAAAAATTCCCAATGGACTAGATAGTGGGCCGACCTTGAAGTGATGCCGATTAGTGAAAAGTATTGCGCAATTACCGCATTACGCAACCGTGATGCAACCGCATTACGGTTTGCCAACTCCAATTCGTGATAACACAAATATGCTGAACCCTTACGATTCAACGTTGCAATATTCATTTGATGCCAATGAACTAAAAGAGTATGTTGCTACTATTCTTCCTAAATTGATACCAGATCAGCGTCATGCATATGATTCAATTGAAGATAGTATTTTAGAAAGCAGGTTTTCGTCAAACGATCAAATACGTTGGATTATCTAGAACAGGTAAATCTGAGAATCAATTCATTCTTTTACCAAACAATAAAGTAACGATAGAGAATATTATTTACCCAGATGTCCTTCAAATTTAAAAAAAAATCAATATGAAATCCTATGTTTATAAGATACAAATTTTTTGTTCCCAATTACACGTATCGCGGACGAAGCCGCGACGGGGGATGCTAGTACTAAATAATCATATATTTGTCAGCAGTGAATTTGATCGTTGATTCAAGAATTTCAAGGCGCATTTAAATTTTCATTATTGAAACCAGTTAGGACTCATCTCGTATATACATCAAATGTCATACGTGTGAATATAAACTCATAATATATATGTATATATGGGGCGTTTTACGTCAACTCTCCAAAGCCAGCAGGTGGACGCTGAAACCTCGGATTTTCGACGCTTATTTTTGACTCTATTGAACGAATATCTAAACAATGCGGGATATAATATCGATATATTATTTTCTCAGCTTTTTGATGGTGGATTTAGTTTTCCAAAAGTTTTACGTTTTCCCAGAAAAGAAAAACATAAAACAGGTCGAGAAGGGAAGTGTGAGCTGAGTATGCTTACCTGCGCAATTCGAATCTTCCAAATCTAGACAGAAAACGCGCATCGCATGTTTATAAAAATTGATATCGTCCGATTTTCATTATCCAGAATTGACTATTATCATTGATCCATGATTTTTTGGATTAGAATAATTCCGATTGTTGACTGAAAAAAATGGAATATTTCAAAAGTTTGGTGAAAGCTATGAATGACCGTAATAAGGAGATGCTCGGTCCTCCGTTTAGTCTGTGGAATCGAGCTTCTAGGTGAATCTAAATGGGCCTTACAATTTGAAGTATGACGAACGCAGATTCGTATCTCATTCTACAGGCAAGAAAAATGAAAATTTCATCCGTGTGACGTCACGAGGGCCAAGAATCGTTGAACAGAGCATATCTCTGCATACAAGTTTTACATTTTTCAATGAATAACGAAGAATATTATGGCTTATAAGTCTAGTTTCGTGCTATTGTGTGACAGTAATACTAATAGGACATCCGAGAAGTTATTTTTGTTTGTGCCAAAGAATGAAGAAATCAGGAAAAATGGTTCGACGTAGCTATAATAAACCAGGTTCATTACAAACAAAATATTATTGCTGTCAAGATCATTTCGAGGTAAGTAATGATTATTTCTGATAGTATTTAGCTAGAACATAACACAACAATTTCCATTAAATTCTCAATTTTTTAATTTCGATTGAAAGATGATATTACCAATAAATTCATTTTAATCGGGCTTGCTGGACTATCCTTAAGTGATATTGCGAGAAAAAAATTCCACGCTCCCCCGGGCTGGATTAGAACCAGCGTCCTCCTGATCTCCGGTCAGTTGCGCTACCATCTGCGCCACCGGGAAGACGGCAGCTCACCACATCCCTGGAGCATGAACTCATTCTCTCGCAATATCACCTATATACACGATCAAATTCGATCGCCGAAACCGCACGATCAAGGTCCGATCGTCTTATTGTAGATTCTCTTCTTACCTATTTTACCCCCACCTTCCCCTCGCCCCAAGCCTAACCTATTTGAAAGTCGTCAGCGTACAGTGTGTAGTGCACATCGGGTCCAAAGCGTAGTGAAACAACACCGATGTGAAGGGCAAACAGTAGGGGGCCCAGGACAGAGCCCTGGGGTACTCCCCTATTGAGACCACAAAAATCAGTGACTGTTCCGTCCTCACACTTTTGACACTCTGCTCTCTTCCTGTCAGATATGAAGCAATCTACTTCAGTGAGTCCATAGAGAAACCGAGTTTTGAAAGTTTGCGCAGCAGCGTTGAGTGACAGACCGTGTCGAATGCCTTGCTAAAATCAAACAGGAGTAGAGCAGTCGTCTGCGTGCTGTGACCCCGTCTAAAGCCCGTCTGTCGCCCATCCAACAGACCATCTGATTCAACATAGGCACTGATTTGGTTGATAACAAGTCTCTCTAGGTCTTTTGAGAGGAAATTAAGCAAGGAGATAGGGCGGGAATTACCGAGACATCTAGGAGAGGTGATCTTGTTAAGAGAAACGACTACAGCTTATTTTCCAGGAGGAGGGGAAGTGTGATTGAGCAAGGGAGAAGTTGAAAACGTCCACTAGGATGGGAGTAATATCAGAGAGTGCCTTGGAGATGAAGTTATGAGTGAGGCCATCAGTCTCACAGACTGCGAGTGGGACTGACCTATGGCCAGTCTCACTTCATTTTTTGTAACTTTCACAAAGTAAAACTTGGGATCACAGGTCAGTTCGCCGTGCAGAAGGTTAAGGGAATCATCCAGGGGATCAGTAGCGATCCGGGCAAAGTGAGAGATGATCTCATCAAATCCCCCCAGGGTGTTAGTGGATTCGGGAACCAGTCCCAGATGTCTGAGTTTTCTCCATATCTCTTTACTATCAGACAGGCCTACAAATCTGCGCTTGAAGAAGTCAAGCTTGAAATTCTTGGTGTTCTCATAGTGAAGGTCACGAGCATCTCTATAAGCATGTAGGTCTGGGTCAAGTCAAGTCTAGTTCGCCTGAAGCGTCTGTAGAGTCTAGTCTTGTTGTACTGAAGGCCATCAGGCGAATGTCAAATCATGGTTCATCATCTAGTGTGTTATAAGGTGTACGTGTAATGCACAGCTTACAATTTACTTTCTGGATCAATCTTTCTTATCGAGGGAATGCAATTCATGACAATGTACTTCATTAGTAGTTTCTTGTACATTTTAACACAATAGAGACAATACTTGGAGATAATTTTTCTATAAAATTCAGGCAATTCGCAGAAAAAAGTGTCTCATTCATTTTTTGCCTCAGAGGTCATTTTCAGGGTGTAAATGAAGGTTGAAAATGCCTCTGAAATTGCAAAAACAGCAAAATCAGCAACTTTGCCTATTTATTAAAGGGGGTTAAAGTGCTCGAAAAAATCTAAAAAAATTCTGGGAAATCGGCTTGATGCCCTAGAACTTAAGAAAAATTAATCAAATTTTTTCATGTTCGATCCCACAGAGAATTGCCCATATGCATTCAGTCTAGAATGTTATTTGCAGCGTGTACAGGTCGCACTCTCCAGTGGGATAGCCGCTCTGGTGCGCTTAATTAGGCCAGAGTCCAACATGGCGACAGTATGTGAAAACAGCAAGTTACAACAGTCAAGCGAGAAAGCAATATGTAGCTCGTGAAAGAGAAAACTAAAATTAAAATTTACCGACCTACGTTTCGGAGTTTTGGAGACATGGATGAATCCCTTAAAGCTGTCAGCATCTCATTAGATCGTACACACGGTGCATGGCTACTAGCTCGTCGCTCAAAAAGAACGAGTCACCGATAAATCACACAGGTCTGAATTCTGATATTTTGATAATATGTCACAGACTCAGTGCTGCGGAAGAATCGAAATGAATACTCTTAAATTCTAAGTTTAAAATAGAAACTTGAAATAGCTCCCACAGTTATTCTGTGTATTCAAGGAAACTTTGAGGAGAATGGTATGCGTTGAATTGATGCACTAACAAAGGGACACCACAGTCTTCGGGAGACCAATTGCGATGAAACTGTGTGAGATTTAGGTACCCAGAAAGCTTATACTCGTAGTCATTCATTTGTATAGCATCAAATTCTGAGGTTGACATTCCAACATCTATTGCACTAAACATGGTTCGATTTATGAGTATTTCTATTCTCTCCACTACTTTTGATATGGTCATTGTACATCATCGTCAAAACTCTCTATTCAAATAATTCATGTCCAGTTAGTCGTAATTAGAAAGAAATCGAGGTCGATCACCGTTGAGCGCTTCATTCTCGACGAAACCTGTAATGATTTTTTTAGGCAATTGAACAAGTATTATATCATCCAAAGTTTCTTCTTCAATGTTACTATGCAAAGCTATACCTTTGACTTCTACTTTCACAATAGGGTATTTAGCGGTTGTCTTTGAGAGTACTTTTGCGTCGGCCAGTGAAATGCCCGGATTAGTTTTAACATACTTTACAATAATATGTAAAACATTCATGAAGTGTACTGGTCTGTTGATAGTTATGGGTGCATTGAAGCATTACAACGCTACGTCATCGAATCCCAGAATTTCTCCCAGTTTCTCGGGCAGAGCCGTCTCGTATTTCGCTTTACAGTCAGCATTGCAGGTACTACAGTAATCCTCACGTATCCTCCTCGGTCAACAATAATGAGTAAATTATCTTTTTTTTCATGCAATGTAAAACATTTATCCCAGCGATAAGACCCTCAACATCCTTGTTCACGCCAGAACTGGTGAACTAGAGTTCACCAAGTTGCGCAAGTTGCGCAAGTTGCACGGTGGCAGTATTTCAAACTTCATCAGACCATTCACGTTGGGCGATGTTACGGTCTGTCCGCCAAAAAAGCTTCACGTGGTTTAACGCGATTCGGAAAATGTCATCGTGTTCGTCAATGAAAATGCGTATCTCGTCGTTGGTTTTCAATTCGTATTCAAACTCACATTCCCATATAATGATCGAACAATAATCTATTGCAAATATTCTTCCATCGTTTGCACGTGTATTTCCGATCTTTTAACCCATTAATTGGTCGGTCTTCGCGTATTCAGATTTCTGATAACGGTGTAGCAAAGCTGATAGCTGTGTCAATAATAACCGTCAAATTGAAGAACTATACCCTTGTGTTTTTCATCGTCTGTGGGATCGCAAAAACCGTTCACAGGAATATCATCAGCGAGTTTTTTCGCAACTGACCCCCACGTGCATTGCAGGTCTACTCAATACTTTTTCAGGCATCTAGTACAGCAACTAAATCAATTTATGCGGATTGGTTCTATAGCCAGCTTTTGGAATAACCCCTGTTGAATGATTTTTCAAAAAGTTCTTACGAATAACTTTCAGATATAACGGAGCTATTGTAACACATTTGACAAAATGGTTCGATCTACTTTCCAAAAATATTCATCTGAATTCTAAACAAGCTGGTTTTTCAATCATATACCGGGATTAATATTGTAGTGTACATCCTCCATAATTGCAAAATTGTTTAAATGGTCGATCTCTGAGGGCCAATCTGGAAAGAAGTGGAAAAGGATAAATTCCATCATACTGGCGAAAAGTCGCTTCAACAAAGTATGAGGTGGAATTAGTAATTTATCCTTTTCCACTTTACTCCCGATTGGCCCAGAAGATCGACTATTTAAACAATTTTGTAATTATGAAGGGTGTACATTACAATATTAATCCTGGTCTACGATCGAAAAACAATTAGACTTCTACAGGAAGAAGTTTCTTCAAGTCAATAACATCTGACTTTGGGTACGAAACAACAAAGATCCTCAAACAAATTTATTCGAAAACTGCCTGATGAGGCCAGTGAACCATACTGGCGAAACGTCGCTTCAACAAAATATGTGGTAGAATTAGTGATTTATCCTTTTCCACTTCACTCCGGATTGACCCTAGAAGATCGACTATTTAAACAATTTTGTAATTATGAAGGGTGTACACTACATTACTCAGATGATATTGGTAAACCGTAAATTTTCAAGAGACTGCTCAAAGGTAGAAAGTAATACAAACTATTCATGAATTCCACATTTTTTATAGCTACCAACAATACTTTCGATGAATATTTATTTATCGGGCTTTATAGAAATTCCAAATCCATTGAAAGTGTGATTGCGAGAGAAAAACTTCTTTCTTACAGATTTTCTCAATGTAAAAACCCGTATCTCGAAAAATTATGAAACAATCACAGGTATCTTGGGGGGGGGGGGTATTATAACAATATAAAAGAATCCTATTCACGAATTTCCATCAATATTGATGCATGGGTGATATGTTTTTCCATTGATTAAATTTCCTAGTGTTTCACTTAAATCATGGCACGACAGAGCTCATTCTGTAGGAAATCTTGATACAAACAACTTTCTACCCTACACATTTTTTCAACAAGTCTCTCTTAAAAAAGTTATCCATTGGTATGTGAAAAAAGTCATTTTTCAATTTTCTTTGTTTTTCCTACAATTTTCTGCAATTTTTCAGGTTTTTCGCTTCAATATAGTTTCAATTTGAAGATGAAAATGAAGCGATTCAAACAATTCCGGGACCCGGTACATGTTTTCAGGTTATTCACGATTTTTCATCTAATTTACTTTCTGTACTTGATCTCCGGTCAGCCGCAAAGCCTATCGCGCCACTGGAAAGACGACTGATCCTTACACGACTACAACCTAACTCGTACACGAAAATATATGTACAGTAGATTTCCACGTTTCGTCTTTCATCCTGAATCCACCATTTTGGTACTGGGAAAAATTCCGTCTCTAACAGGTAGATTTTTGAGTTTCCAGATTCTGAAATTTTTTCACGTTTTATTCTTGAATTGAGTCGAAACTTTTCTTGATCATTTTCCAGATTGAATTTGAATACGTCATTTGAAAAAAAAATCCTTGAACTTCTATAACTATTCAGGTACTAGCCAAAGTTCAAAATGTCCGGATTATAAAACAAAAAGGGAGTTGGTGTTATTTGTGAGGGAATGAGTCCTATATTAAAGAAAATTCCATCCCTATGTACTTGGGTTCTCATAGTTTCAAAACCAGAACAAGTGTACATAGCAGTTTTCAAGGTCGTACAAAAAATATGTGAGATAAAACATGGCTATCCACAATTGCTTGCTACCGATTGCTCGTGTCTTTTATTTCGCTAATATCGTTATTTTCATCTACTTCATCAAAAAATTATTTTCTAAAAGTTATTATTATAACGTAAGCATTGTAACAGTTTTATACGTGTTCTTCTTTCATCATTTTCTACAAATTATACAGAGTTAAACCGACGAATCATTCCGCAATTCGTTATTCTAGATGAATATGAGCATTTACAAATAGCCCTGCAAGGAAAATTACACTGACTATGAATTTGAACACATCTTTTTCAAGAATATCTTCTTAATATTAACGAAATATCATTGTATTCTGACTGACAAGAATCATTTTCCGTACCAGCAAAGCATTGAATTTGTTCTCTGGTGTTCGCTAAGATCAACACTTTTCTCTCACCGGAGACGAAGACTAGCATATTCATATCGCTTAAACAGACTATTACGGCACGCACCAACTTACCACCTTCGCTGCGTTTGGGTAGCAATCATTTTGCGTGCCGAAATCACCTAATCTCGCTCAGGAGCATGATATACGATATATTTATAAAATAGTACAACTGCGCATGATTTTATTACTATTTTCAATTTGTAATCGAAAAACCTATATATTTTTAATTACTCTATACATGTCCAAGCATCGTTTTGTAATTTTGTAACGTGACCTTAAAACTAAATATTTGTATCTCCATTCTCAAATATTTCTAACACTGACCGCTCGCTCGGTGAGCTGGAGCATAACTGCCGCTGCACGCTGCCAGGAGTGTACCCCTACAGTTATAAATAGTACAAGTAATCACAATACATTCATCACTCGATACTCAATAAAAAAACGGTCGCGATTCCGGGAAAAATTCGTCATTATCATCCATGTCCTTCACAACTACCCTCGCATCATTTTTTGAAACTCGACACGTGACTCAATAAAAGCGTTCTCGGAACCATTTGATGATCGGATCCATTGATGGATCCAGATTCTCTCAAACTCATAGTGTTCCCTGTATTCCAATCCAGTCCCATTCTAGACAATAGTTCTGGAAACGTTGACCGAGATCCACATGGAATTGAAAATTCGATCAGATTGGAGCGCCTGATTGAATTATGAAAGCGCTCAAGCTCCTCTTACGATCTGCTCGAACAAAATTTCAAAAACTCAACCCTTTGTACGTTTTTAAAGGATATTTCACGGACATATCGGGAATAAATTTTTTAAATCCTCCATACGCCCACCACAAATCGAATTTTTCGAAATTTTTTTTCTATGGAAATGTAGTTCTCGATCCCACCTTACGATCCGCAATGACAAAGATACCTCGAAACTACACAATTTTGGTTTTGCATCATTAAGAAAGTTGACGAAATTTTTTTTCATTACCACACCATTTCTTCGAACAGAGATAACGCCCACGCATCAATGTTTTCAAATTTTTCAACATGAATTATGGAAGCGTTCAAGCTCCTCTAACGATCTGCTCGAACATAATTTCAAAAAATTCAACCCTTTGTACGTTTTCAAAGGAGATTTCACGGACACATCGGGAATAAATTCTTTAAATCCTCCATACGCCCACCACAAATCGAATTTTTCGAAATTTTTTTTCTATGGAAATGTAGTACTTGATCTCTCCTTTCGATCTGTTATACCAAAGATACCTCAAATCTGTTATATCATTGTTTCCGAGAGCAAGAAAGGTTGACCAGAAAAATATACGGATCCATCTTATTATAATGTAGATACAGATTTACAAAAAGATGATTCAAATTTTCAAGCTCAGACAAGGCATTACAGTGTTCAGACAAAGATTCTGCCTAAAAATTAGTGTCTATGTTGACTGAAAAGTTCCGTGTTATTGTCGAAAATATTATGTACATCAACTTCGAACTTTAAGATGTGTTCCGATAAAATAACGTTAGGCTCTGCATTATTGTGAGTGATGTTTTCAGAAATTTCTATGTTATTTCTGTCTTATTTGAAGTTCATAGAGTTGTATCACGTGAAATGGGACAAAAATTTCCGTATGAAGAATAATCCTTACTGATTAACTTTAAGAATGTCACTCTCACGTTGCATTTCATATTTTCTTCCAACCTTTCCAAGCATTCCTTTATCTGGATTCTTGATTTACCCACTCTTAATTTTTTTATAAAGTGACTCAATTTCACTGATCTTTTCCATGAGATTTCTCAACTTTTCCAAAGGGTTTACTGCTGTTGCTTGTTTAGTAGATACGCCAGGAACTACATTGAAAACTTTGGGCTTACCATTAGAAGTATTTGGTTTTTGATTACTCTTTTGCGATTTTTTCCTAGACGGTTTTTCCAATATTGATGTCTTGGCGATATCTTCAGGGGTAATTTTTTTAACGTCCACATATTTAAAACGACGAATAAATTCGGGCTTGGTGGACTATCCCAAAGTGATGTTGCGAGAAAAAAATTCCACGCTCCCCGGGCTGGATTTGAACCAGCGATCTCCTGATCTCCGGTCAGTTGCGTTACCAACTACGCTACCGGGAAGACGGCAGCTCTCGACATCCCTGGAGCATGAATTCGATCGCTTGAATCTGTACGGTCAAGGTCCGATCGTCGTATTTATTCATCGTAATATCTTCAGTGATTGACGTAACTCCTTTATTTTCATTCTTTTTTTTCTTTTTTGTTTCTTGTATGACTAAGCCAGGAATAGGATTAGTTTTTGATGCTTCGGAACCTTTTTTTGCTTTGTGAGCTGCTACAAATTTAGCTAACATACCTACGAGTATGAAGGCTTATTCTTTGTAAACTGTTTTCCTTTGCTCTCATACCTATTGAATATGAAAAAAAAAATTAATCCACATTGCATTTGATCGACAAGGACATAGAAACTGTGAAGGATAATATTCTAACTAACGCAACTCGAAATACATACAGAGGTACTTCTTCTTGAGGCACGTAACCGTCTTTCACTCTTCTGGGCTTTTTCCACGATCCATCTAGTCGTTGGCTTGCAGGTATTGCAACGGTCCTAAACCGCTGCTATATCTATATATACGCGACTCGCACGATCAGCCGCGCAAGCTCGCTCGCCCGGGCAACTACGCAGTTGCGCAGTCGACCACTGCGCAGCTTCGCTCCGCCTATCGCTTGCTTCTCGCGGACCGCGGAGTGCCTCGCGACGGCGGACGTTGGACACTTCTCGTCTCGCCCGGCACACAGCAACTTCTCTCTCTCTCTCTCGCGGAGCTCTTTTGCTCCCAGCAACCGGGCCATTGTCGAGCCGCGCACGTGGCTCATCCAGTACGACACGCAACGCAAGTAAGTCATCAAGGCGTAGGATTCTGGACTAGCCAATAGGCGAAACGTTTCCTAGTAGATTCATAGGAATTTGAGCTTGCTCATTCTCCTTTGTCTCTGCGTGCCGCAGTAATAAAAACTCCGGGCGTGAAACTGCGAAACATCAATCTATGAAGATTGAACGAACTAGCAGTAGTCGGAGTTCGCAACCGCGTTTCACGTACGGGTCGGAAAAGCGCCGCCACGTGCATAGATTAAGTAGGTAGTTGTAAGTAAAATCAACCGGGCGTCGGCCATTTTTAGCAGAGTGCGGGGCTGCCAGTGCGGTAACTTCACGGTCGTTCAGTACATCGGAACAATAAATTCCGATCGGAAAATCGACTAGTGTACGTAAGCTCGGGAAAAACGTTGAGCAGTACGCATCGTCGTGTAAGAAATCGCATCTCGTGTTGGAAACTCGTGTGCGTAGTACGAAATTACAATTCAGTTGTTTTAGCTAAAAAAACCTTGCGCCTAAACTAAAGTCGTCGTGTAAAAATTAACAATTCTTTAGTAGAGCCGATTTTAATTTCGAGGAGAAATCCTCATATAACCGCTGTTACAGATCGTCGCAGCCTCGTAGCGTGTTGAACGCTTTCGACGCGCCACGCCGAACATAGCAGTACAGGAGAGGGTTGCGGTTGCCGTCTACCGTCCTCTCCTCATTTAAGGGCTGCTTATGCCGTGTGGGCTCCAACCGGAGCACCAGCCTTGTTTGTTGTCGCCACGCGACATTGATCATTCCATAGTTTTCTTTTTTCAATAAATCAAAGTAAATTTTAGCCTACTGGTTATCATTTATCTCCTACAAAATACCTTTCCCCATGCATGCGTCCGAAATAAATCTAAGTTTTCAATTGAAGAGTGCAGTGCACCCACAAAAAAAATTTATTTATGCTTATTGACTGCCTCCCAGTCAATACCTATGAAATAAGTCGCTGCAGTATGAATGTTCCACCTTGAAAAGATATTCATTGACTCGTGTAAATTCACAATTGTTGAGAAAACTTGGCAAAAGAAAACAGCTGTTCAATACAAGTTGTACATTTATGTTGTACATGAAATTTGGAAAAAGTTCTACTTTTGCAATTATGCAATGTGCAAGCTAACAAGAAATTGCTCCGGAACGCTTATCCTTTCAGATAGAAAAGTTAAAAAAACTTTTTCTCTCAGGAAAACAAGGCGAGCAAGTCAAGTGTAAGCAAAGGGAAACAAAAGTTGCATTAGATAATAAGAAAAATACGCTGATATAGAGAAGATACAATAAAGCTGGATTAATTTCTAACAAATAAATTAACCGCAAACTTATATTATTATATTCAAATGAACTAATTCACCTTGATTGATAAGAATTGTTGATTGAAGAAAATATAGGCGGCATCAGCTCATTTCAGCAGGTTAGCGTATTTCAATCATTTCAATCAATCTTCAAAACACTCCGACAGCTCGAGCGACGTCCAACTCGTTCGCACTTTGCATCACTATCCCGCTTTCCGATTGCATTTTCATATTCACTTCTTCTTCTGATTCCGAT
Source organism: Aphelinus atriplicis (assembly GCA_020882685.1). Taxonomy (NCBI): domain Eukaryota; kingdom Metazoa; phylum Arthropoda; class Insecta; order Hymenoptera; family Aphelinidae; genus Aphelinus; species Aphelinus atriplicis. The sequence goes on from CM037073.1 coordinate 9,876,025, forward strand.
TACAACCCACGCACCCACAACAACAGCAGCAGCTCAGTTGCAATATATACATATAGATATAGTCACATAGATCGATGCGAGATATCTCGCAATCCATCATCGTCATTTTGAGATATCTTATGATTAATAGAAGAAAAAAAAATTTTTTCGGCAATCTAACCTACCAAACGGACACTTCACGTGAAATCCGTATGGTACGCAATAAAAAATCCAGCTGTACATCAAGGAAAAATAAAAAATCATCGGATTCTACCAGATAACATCCATAATTGATGCTTATCTGTGTTTCTTCATGAAATTCAAGAATCGATGAACCGAATTTAATGTATAAAGGTAGCGCTTGCCCCCAGCTGCCTTTACTCGCCAGGAGGGGGCGCTAACGCTAGATACTAGTCTCTCATTCCTTCATCGTATATTTTCTGTTGTTTTCACAATATTTGAAGCTCAGTAATGATTTCTAAGCATAGTAACTTACCATTTCTTAACTGAAAAAATTTGAGTCAGAAACGTCACAGAAGTGATATTGATTCTTATTCGTGAATAATTGATTCTAGCATTATTTTTGTTTTTCTAAGGTTTGAAATCCAATGTGATAATTCACCTGATGATTCAGTTGTCCTCCTGTCAGGTAAGGATTCATTGGAAAAGGAGGCCTGGTTACAGGTTCTTGCATTGCTGTCAAATGTGAGCCGTTGTTATTGGTACCATGCTCAAAATGATGAGCATGGTGGTGCTTATGATCTCGATGAGCTTTTCCTGCGGTAAGAGCGATTCTGTATAGCTGTACCATCGTAAGTTCTCCAAACATTCCCCTTGACCCTGATGAGAAATCATATATTTAGTTAGACATTGCCCGATCATTCTCGAATCATAGAGTAAATGAATAATCAAGTCAACTGGAGAAAATAGAGATGCAATCACCGAATTTCAAATGTTAATCCTCTGTGTAAGTGACGTAAGGATCAGGTATGCACGATAATAATTCAATACCATTCGCTTTATCCCTCGGAATTACATTTTGTAGTACTCATTGAATTAGCAAGTGGTTACAACTTTTTGAGTCAAACTGAAAATCAGAAAGAGCGTAGCTTTACCACCTTCTTCACAGCATATCACGCATGACGTCATAATTTTGTATTCCGCTGTTATGGCCCAGCCCCATCCCACCCTAAAATTACCAAGCTTGTCTCCGAATCTCTTAGGTGTCGTATGTCTCTCGAAGTGTTTTTTTGCAGATACCTGAACCAAAAAAAGTATCATAAATGCTAAAGCGACTACATTTTTTTGAGTGGGTGAAAATTTGAAGATGTCTGTTCAATCTTTGTCTATTTCAATGGATTTACGATGATAATTACAGAATATGGAGCTTTCTTCATGCCTCATATTTCTCTGCTACGGATTTCAAATACCATGAGCAAATTTCTTTCTCATAGTAAAACATTTACCTTTAAAAAAGGTATACGTTGACGACAAGTATGTTCAATATCCTATAGTTCGTTGCTGAATAAATTCTTACGCGATAAATTTTCTTATGTAAAAAGAAATTTGAAAATGTGATAATTTGATTCAAATCTAATATATTTTTTTGAAGTAGAGATGTATCACTTCAATAGACATTTTTACCAGCACCCTATTGATAAATATTCCAGTTTATTTTTTCAATAATGACATGAGAAAGTAGCGAAATCTAGCATCGACTGACAAGTATCCAACTAGTGTGATTAGCCCTATATAGAACTAATGTTTTTTCAAAGTACTCCTTGAAGCAACTGCTGCACAATCTGTTATCAAATGTCAAAGCACTCAAGATCAATTCATCCATGTTCCGATAGAATGTACTGAAATCAAAAATTTATGTCAGGTAGATTATTCTTTTAACGTCCACAAGTTTACAAACGTTGAATAATGAATCATATCGGGCTTGGTGGACTATCCCAAAGTGATATTGTGAGAAAAAAATTCCACGCTCCCCGAGCTAGATTCGAACTAGCGTCCTCCTGATCTTCGGTCAGTTGTGCAACCATCTGCACTACCGGGAAAATAGCAGCTCGTCACATCTCTAGAGCATGAATTCATTTCCCGCAATGTCACCTATACACTTGATCGAAGATTTTTCCATCGCTAAATCCGCACGATCAAGATCCGATCGTATTAATACAGATTCCTTTTTCATCCATGTCTATCCCCCTCAACCCAACCTATTGGCCCACTACATCTTTTTTACTAGAAATAGTATTTTAACAAATAATTATTTTCCGATTATGGAGTATTTTATTTGATTTCAAATTATCATGAATTTAACTCCGAATCCTTACAAAATGGTAATAGTTTTTCAACTACTTGACAAAGAACTTTGATTTTAGTACTTTCTATCTCAACTTTGGCAGATGTCTTAGTAATGTATGTAACTTCTTGACATAGATTTTCAATTTCAGTACATTCTATCAGAACATGGATGAATTGATCCGGAGGGTATTGATATTTGATAACAGACTGTGCAATAATTGCTTTGAGGTGTACTTTGAAAAAATATTAGTTCTGGTAAGGCTAATCACACAAAAGGGATACTTGTCAGTTGATGCTAGATTTCGCTACTCTCTCATGTCATCATTGAAAAAATAAATTGGAACATAAAACGATAGTGTATTGGTGAAAATGTCTATTGAAGTGATACATCTGTATTCCCAAAAAATATATAAGATTTGAATTATCGCGGAATGCGGTAGTGTTCCATGCGTCAAGCAGAAGACACCACAACTATATAATCTTTGAAATCGCACGCTCGATTTTTACATTGGCATTAATTTAGCCAAAACGACTTTTTTTTAGATGCAAAACAGGACTTCATGATCATCTAGCGATAATTGAGCGATTGACAAAAAGAAATACCCAAAAACTCGTTCGCAATAATGAGTTTGGAGTACCGTGTCAAGCGATCTGCTACTTTTTTTTCGACCTGAAATTTTTCTTTATCTTACGACCCTGAAGTTAGCCTTGGTAGCCTGATAATGTAGCTATTTTCACGCGTAGTAAGAGGTATATGGTCCAGAAAGCCAACATAACAACGTTTACATGCTCTAGCTTTTTTTTTTACTTCCAGGGGTTATCCTTACTTGGGCATGCTCTTGCTTGGAGCGATACCCTCTAGTGTGCGCTCCCGAGGGTGCACACCTCGTATTTCCATTTAGGAAAGCTGACCCTGGATCCGAATGATGTCCAGGTAGTTAGGGTCGTCGATGACGGTGTTTCAAGGGTGCGCTCCTGGTATTTGGGAACGTCCATAAATTACGTAACGCAAATTTGAAGAAATTTCAGACCCTCCCTCCCCCAGCGTAACGCTTCCGTAACAAAAGCTGCTAGACCCCCCCCCCCCTCAGAAATGGTAACGGTGAAAAATTTCACTAATCTAGAGAAAATGATTTCAATCACAGAAATAGAAAAATGTTGCCATCGAGTTTAGTGTAAACGAAAAATTGAATGAATTGAAATAAAGAAGAACAGTTTGAGAGAATTTCACGTGTTCATAACGATGTTTATATCGTGATAAAATTTGTTAATACCTGGAAATAGTTCAAAAGATTTTTAGCTTTTTGTTTGGTTGTCTTCTGTTGCATTTCTTGCAACAATATTTTGGCAGCCATGACGCGATCTTCCTTCTTTTCCATTCGCACAGTACTTGCCCATCGCTCATTTAATTTAGACTGCACGGTAGCTACACTATCATTACAGTAATGAAGTCTGTACTCTTTGAATAAAGATTGATATAAATCGCCGAGAGTAGATGACATATTGGTCTGAATTGAGATCCAATGTTTATTCTTAACCTACAAACAATACATGTGAAACATCATGTCGTTTTATTCTGAATGTGAATGTTTCGATTCGGCAAGTACTTACTTTTCATCAACCGCATTTTGTTTCAGCACTCAAAATTAATCAAAAGCTCTAAAACGAAACGTGTCTCGACCCGACCATCAATATGGAATTAACAGTCACAACAGTCACCGTTTCTTTTACACTATCTCTCTCCCTCTTACGGATCTCAAAGAACGGATATACTATTAACGACACTTGATTGGTTTGGAAAAAAGTTGTCCACCAATCATAAGCACTCTACTATAAAGAAGTGACTTGTATGAATACGGCACTGAACTCGTCAGTGCCGATGAAGCGCGAAAATTCAAAATTGAAGACCGATCTGATTGAAGATCCGCTTTTCCATTCAAAATAAAATTTTACAAGATTTTTAGCGTAACGTAACGACGCCACGAGAGCCCCCCCTCCCCATCGTAACGCTTCCATAATAAGCACCTCAGACCCCTCCCCCCTCCCAACAAGCGTTACGTAATTTATGAACGCTCCCTTTTCACTTGGATGAGCTGATCCTGGACCCGTACAAACTCCACGTAGTTAGGGTCGCCGATCACGGAGTTCCCAGGGTGCGCTCCTGGTATTTTTACTTGGAAAAGCTGTCCCTGGACCCGTACGAACTCCACGTAGTTAGGGTCGCCGATCACGGTGTTCCCAGGGTACGCTCCTGGTATTTTCTCTTGGAAGAGCTGACCCTGGACCTGAATGGTGTCCAGGTAGTTAGGGTACCCATGACGGTGTTCCGAAGGTTCACTCCTGGTATTCTCACTTCGAGAAGCTGACCCTAGGCCCAAACGATATCCAGGTAGTCAGGGTAGCCGATGACGGTGTTCCAAGGGTACACTCCTAGTATTTTCTCTTGGATAAGCTGATCCTGGACCCGAACGGTGTCCAGGTTGTTAGGGTCGCCGATGACGGTGTTTCAAGGGTGCGCTCCTGGTTTTGGTCGATAGCAATTATCATACATGTACAATTGAATCAGAAAAGATTATTGGATGTATATTTAAGATGAAGAAATACAAAAAAAGTTGGCCTCGAAATTCAAAAGATTTCATTATTCTTTTTTCAGAGTAAATAATGTAATTGTTAACTTCTACTGATCACTTTCATATTTTTTATGTATTGCTTATGCGTACACATATATGTATTTAAGAGGAATATTTACGGAATGTTATTACTGACGCTAATTAGTGAATGCATAGTGTATATAAATTTGATAAATTATTATTTTGATAATCCATAATATTTCGCAAAAAGAATTGAAATCCCCAAAAAAACCTTTTTTCAAGAAAAAGTAAATATGTTGCGTCAAGCATGTGGCAGAATTGGTTTATTTCTTATACTAGCTAGATTCAGACGCGCTGCGCACGATCGACATTCCTGCATTTCAAAGTTCCAATCATTTACATACGATAATCTTCTCCATTTACTTATCAATTCATTTACAATATTTGCGTTTTTAAACCCTACATTCAACTTTTATTTTATTTTCATTATCCGCAATTTTAAAACCTACATTTAGATTTTGGAAGCATCTGGCAAGGAGAATTTGGTCGTTACAACCTTAAAACTTATCGTTCTTATGTTTCTTGCTTGCCTGCATTCACTATCTATATCTATATTTTACGCGACTCGTCAAGTGGTTAGGTCTACACCAATCAAATCACGAGTTAACCCATTAAGTCCCAGATTGCAGAAATTTTATTGGTACTTTCGAGCTCAAATATTTTGATGAATAAGACGGAAGGTTTATTGCAAAATAGTCATTCCTACTATTTTCGGGTGTGCTCTACACGATACAATGGTTAAAAAGACTGTAAAAATGGATTTTCAATAAATAATTAACAAATTAAAATAAAAAATGCGATTTTTTGGAGCACTTTTTTTTTTCAATCCAAAATCAGAGGAAGGAGGAATTTTATTTTTACTGTCGCAAATATGCACAAGAGTGCACAAAATATTTGAACTTTCCAAATTCGTTGAGTTTTTTCGACTATGATTTTTATCAGCAAAATGGCGGCCAAAAAACGGGAATCAATATTTTGGATTTTCATATTATCAATATTTTAAAGCATTCATTTTCATATTCGATATGTTCCTTAGAAATTCCGTATACAGGGGTTTTCAATGCCACTGATGACGATTCTGACTTCAAAAGATGAAGACGACTCCTGACTTCTCCTTCGAAAATGTACATTATTTCAAATTTTCACGAACCTCCAACTAAAAATGTACAAAATCATGAGCCGCTATCTTGAAACCGCCATCTTGGATACGGAATTTTGAAAATCTGATGTCAGATTTATCATCAGTGCCCTCGAAAACCCATTATTCCAAATTTTCACAATTCTCCGACTAAAAATGTGTAAAATTGTCAGCCGCCATCTTGAAACCGCCATCTAGGATCCAAAATGACAGTTTAAAAAAAACCGCAAATTGGCCAAATCGGCTACACGTGCAGTCAATTTGACCCGATTTTATTATCACTTGGTGCAGTCTCTATACGTCGACACGGACGATCAAATTGGCATCAGAATAAACTTCCAATCATCTTTCTGTTGATATATATTCAAAATTTCTGACATTAAACTCGAAAATACATATCTAAATCATCGTAACATGTCTATAAAAACTTGATTTTTACTTCTGATTCAACCACGTTACTCAGTCTTTCGATTCATAATCGCATTCATATTATACGATTACTATAGACAAAAGCTACTTCCTACAACTAGAAGAATTTTCATTCAACAATTTTGAATTCCTGCTCAGAGGAACGATCTTGAGCTCGCTTGAGATTCATTGAAACCAATCGTTTTGACAGAGTAAAAAATAGTTGAAGAAAAATTAACTTGACGAATCGAAAGATGAGCTTTTATTGCACAGAATGGAGTAGCCACATTTGAATAATAAAATTTAATATACAATTGTGGTGAAAGAAACTCATAGTGCGCCAATAACAATTACAGAATAAATAGATAATTCAACGGAGTTCAATTTCAAAGTATTCTAGAACTAGCTTTTTGGAGTGTAAAATGACCGGTAGTCTAACGCCTGAGACCAATAATCTTGTTTCGATACTGAAAAGTGACCCTATAGCACCACTATGCGCCGCTTGAGCGGTTAAATTATTCGAAATAAGAAATATCAAAAATTGTACCAAATTGGCTTCACTTGATTTTGATGCGGAAAACAGCATTTTGAGTAGAATAGAAAATTATTTTGGTAAAAATTCTGTGAACAATTGAAAGATGAGATGTTTTTACATAAAAAAAAGTAATCACACTTTCAGATATAAAAGTTGTTTTGTATCTGAAAGTGTGATTACTCTCACCCCCGGCGACAGAGCAGTCAAACCTCAAACCAGACTCGCCGACGGCGCTCATTCTCGCTGAAGCCGCCGTGAATCAAACCACGTTCGATCCCAAGCACTTTAGTTTTGCAGATTTAATTCTAATATCGATTGTTCAGAGCCTTCATATACCTCAGACGCCTCTCAATAGTTCAGAGCTAATAAATATATATTAGTGTGTGAAAGCGTGTGTGTGTGTGTGTAATTGTGTGCACCTGCTCACCCAATTCTCGGCCAACTCCAACAAGTTTCGGGCCAGCACGCGAGAGGTGACATTTGCCGAGGTAGTTTGCTGTTTGGTTTGCTGCAGGTTTCGCACCCTAATCAGCAAAAGTGAGTACACGCGAACTGGGTGAACGATACTGAGTTCTTTACACGTTTCTGCAATTTCCCCCACACAACGCGTAGAAATCGGTGAGCGGGGAAACATAAAATAGAATAATTGGGCGCGGTGAAAATAAGATCAGAAGTTTTGCTTTCTCAAAGAGAAAGCTTTTTAACGGGGTAAAAGTCGACCCACCGAATCGGACTTCGGGACCTCGAATTTCGTAATCTACGGGTCGAAAAACATGGAAATCCGAAAATGTCTGTATGTATGTACGTGCACTTTTTTGTCGTACGATAACTTTCGAAGAAATTGTCCGATCGTCCTGGAATTATGCACACAGGTTAGTCGCTACAAAATCTCGGTCGAGTTCAATTTTCAGCCAAATCCGTTGTTTATTTCTCTAGCAACCGTTGCTAACGTGTTTTTGATAAAAGCTCCAAAAATCATCATCAATGCACGATGGGTCTCCAATTCTTTCGACGATCGATGAAAATTGATAAGACATTCAGTTTGGAACAACTATTGTTTATTCTCTTAGCAACCTGAAATTTTGCACAAAGGTCGGTCTCCGAAAGATGTGAACGTGTTTAGCAGCACCCGTTGTTTATTTCCATGGCAACCGTTGCTATCGTTTTTTTGATAAGTTCCCATATAATTCATGATAAATGATCATTTGGCTTTGTATATTTATGGGATTCTATAAGAATCAAAGAGACATTTCCCGTAGAAACCATTGTTGATGTCTCTAGCAACCGTTGTTTATATCCCTTGCAACCGTAACTAGGGAATGGAAAAAGTCAGTTGGAGGTCCATTTTTGGAACTGTTGATGACTAAGAAGTAAGAACATCGAAGCTCAGACATTTACCATAGCAACCATTGTTTACGTCCTTAGCAACCGTTACTATGGAGTGGAAAAAGTCTGTTGGAGGTCCATTTTCGGAACTGTTGATGACTAAGAAGTAAGAACTTTGAAGCTCCGACATTTACCATAGCAACCGTTGTTTACGTCCTTATTAATCGTTACTATGGAATGGGAAAAGTCAGTTAGAGGTCCATTTTCGGAACTGTTGACGTCTAAGAAGTAAGAACACCGAAGCTCGGATATTTACCATAGCAACCGTTGTTTACGTTCTTAGCAACCGTTACTATGGAGTGGAGGAAATAAGTTAGAGGTTCATTTTGCTTTCTCAAAGAGTGGTGATTAATGCAAATTGAGGTTCAATTGCAATTGAGAAAGCATACTGCTGAGGCACTTGGTAGCGGTTTTTTTCCCATTGTCTCGCCGAAAGCCAAGCCAGACGCTGATTTTCGGGAAGAGAGATTGGCGCGCGGCAAGCGCGAGCCCGCATTTAAGCGCGAGCACCCATCTGAGCGCGCAATGTTTACATGCTCACATATGGCAGTACAATGCCCGACAGAATAATACGGAGTAGAGTGAAGCTTTCAGAAGAATCCAGATGGAATTAAAACTACTTTTTTTCAGAGCGTAATTCAGTTACAAATTTTTCTGAAACAGATCAAGGATCTATACACAAAACTATGATACAGTGTAGTTTTTTCTTGCGTTACGAGCATTAATCATCATTTCTCACGAAATACGCGGCCGACTTTTCTGTGCATTCTTCGATTGCGGTACACGTGTGTGATCGCCCCCGCACATTATTGGGATAATTGCGGTGCGTTATTTCACGTTGGGAGGGAGCACGTGTATTGCGCTGAGGCGTGCAGCACTGACGGCCAGTCTCTTCCTTGTCAAATCCGAATCGTGGTATGACCGGACTAGACAAGAAACATATAATTTAACACAAATACAGAACATACGGAAATAATTTTTTCTCTGGTATTTGTAAATATATGAGTCAGAATAATTCCTACGCAGACGATTTTTTAGATGGAAGAAAAATCCTTGTGGACGATACATTACACTTAGATGGTAAATTTTTTTGCAGTTTTATTTCACACAATATTGTAGAATAATGAACAATTGATCAGATGAAAAAGCCTTCACATTTTGGCGGATGTTGAGCGTTTTATTTGGAAAATCTCAAAATTAATCAGAATAATTGTCTATACACATATCTCTAGACGGGAACAGAAATCAAAGCTTCACTTCAACCAAAACCCCGCCCGGCAAGATCGTGGAAACGGTACAAACCATAACATATGTAGAGAAAGCGAAACCGCCCACTTCAGAGGAAATGATGAACAGATGGAAAAACGTCCTGAAGAAGCAAGAGTTATCTGCCAAAGACATGGCGGATGCTTCTAGAAACAAGGTAGAAGCCACTAAGAACTTGTCGGAGACTGCCAAATGGTTGAAAAACGCATGAAGGAGTTTGCTGGACAAAATCCTAAACGTTCAGAGGTGAACCAAAATATCTTAAACTCTACCATATCAGACGTAACAACACCCATCATTATTGATACAATCGACACCACTACGTTAGATGGTTAAAATCAGACGTTCCAAGAACTCAGACGCTCCATCGATAACAAGACTGGACCTAAGATTAAAGTTAGAAGGAACTACACTTTGAGACGAAAGGGATCGTTCAATGTTTGGTATGATTATTTGAAATCAGAGTTGAAAATAAATAACTTATTAGACGCAATAGATGAAAAATCAATTTCAGAGAAAAACTATAGTTCAAAGGAATAAGAACAAAGTTCGACATTAGTCAGAGACATAATTGTTAACCATGTTGATGAGAATTATCATAGAAAAATTTAATAGGAATGCATGAATGGCTCAAACGCCATGATGACGATATATACAATGTTCAATGTATTCTATGCCACCAAATCTTGAGATAAAGTACCAAAAATATAAAAAATCACGGCAAAACTTCAATCTATTATTCAAATACGACTGATAATGATGGAAATTTCTCAGAAAAATTTGATTTTCGAAAATTCATTAGTGAATTGAAAATTGTAGCTATAATAGTTGGTAAAAATTTATCTTTGAATTTAATAGACACGTTAGTACCTTTCTTAGAAAAGGTTTTTCCCAGATCTTGAAATATTGTCAAGAGTGATTTGAGATAGAAAGAAAGCTAGAGCTCGACGATTTTTGCTTTTTTGGTTTCGACATCATAACCCTACACCCATGTTTCATCACCAGTTATGACCCTTTTGAGTAATCTTAGATCGTCGTTGACATCATTGAGCAGCTCCTGAGCGATGTTCATGCGATTATTTTTTTGGTCAAAATTCAGCGGTTTTGGAATGAATTTTGCTGCCACTCGTTTCATGACCAAAAAATTTGAAAAAATGTTATGACATGAACCAATTGATATGCCAACTTCATCAGCAACTTCTCTAATTGTGATTCGGCGATCATTCATAATTATTTTTTCCACTTTTTTCACATTTTCATCGATAATTGATGTGCTGGGTCGACCGGATCGTTCGTCATCTTCAACGTCTTCGCGGCCATCTTGGAAACGCTTATACCACTCGTAAACATTTGTTTTTTTCATAGCAGACTCACCGTAGGCTTCTTGTAACAATTCACACACTTTGTTACACTTTATTCCATTTTTTACGCAAAATTTAATACAAATTCTTTGACTCAAAACAAGCGAAAATCTCCGAGCTCATAAAAACACTTCGAACCTTAGCGACTACCACCGACAAAGTAAACAGTGAATATAGCTGAAAATGTTATCATACTTCAGGGGCATGTATACCAACACTATGAAAAAAATTTTCGACAATCGTATTCTCCAAACCCGCGAAATTTGAACATTCCGGGTATTTTTTCAACACACCTCGTATCTTAGTTAGAGGCGCTGGTTTTGTGCCAAATATTAATATGTCATCTGAGACGTATTTCCCGCACTGCACTACACTTTTACTGTTCTCACTGAACACCTCATTACATTTTATCCTGAAAAAATCATATAGAAGGAGTGAATAACTTGTATACTCAACAAATTTTACTTCCATGTCTTACTTACATAGAGTAAAACATGGAATATATGAAAAAACTAACGCTAACCGACTTTTCACTCTGCGCTCGGATACTGTACCAATAAAAACAGCTTTCAGAAGCAGAATTAATATGCCATTGTATTTGACATTAAAAATCAATCAAAACTTGCTTATCATTTTAAGCGTGACGATCTCTTTCGAAATCGTGATACTTTTGGTCTTCAGACAAGCTTATCATCTGTAAATTTGAATAGAAATTGTCTGAAAAAATCAAAACATCATCAGGATATCTGATGATGTTGTGACGTTGCATTCGGCCTGCGAACGTAGCACAACATAAGATTGAGTGATATAATTTATTGGGTGCCAGGCATGAAGTGCCTCACTCAATATATGAATAACAATGACGGACTTTACGTTAATTTAACCCTCCAATAATTATTTAACCTCAAAAGGGGGGCTCCTGGCTAGAGACTCATTCAGGGTTGGGAAGGGTCGGGGAGATGGCCGAATCTCTAACTCATTTGGGCTCAGGAAACCGTCGACTGTCAGGAGTACTTCTTGGAGTTCCTCGACTGACTCGAGTTCCCTCCTGGGTGCCGTCTCCGAAGAGAGCACGCGCAGGATACCAGGTTAGGAGCCTGGTGGAACCGCCGGCTCGCTACCTGTTCACTTACTCAATTCTCGGTGACTAAGAATCCATTGGATACTCGTTCACATGAATAAATATGCAGTTCGAATAATCAATAATATTGGGGGGGGGGGGAATCAGGAGGAACGCAGTACATGGTAAGTCATATGAATTTAATTTATTGACTCTACTTACATACATCAACATCACCAAATTACTCGGAAACGACGCACGCTCGCAACAACGGAATCGCCGTGACTCTACACAATTGTGAAAATGCTTGGGTAAGATGACGGTAACCGCGAACCATCGCGGGAGCGCCGGCTCTCTGGACCAAGGAATGGCGGAGCCGCATTGCTCGCGAGGTACGGTGGTTAATTCGTGGAAAGCGCGGAACCGCGGGCGAGAGATTTCCCGGGGCCCACCGGGGCCATGGCATCGGCTTAACAAATGCAGGTCTTACCGTATAATCGTCTACGTTAGCGTGTAGCACAGGATACTGCCGGAACTAGAATGGCCGAGGACGAGCCACGAGGCCGCATTCTCTCCATCCCTACCTTGCCTTACTTGCATAAGGTCCAATCCCTTGCGCTCCCGGCGCCGCCAGAATCTCTCCCGACCAATTATATAATCTGCCGGGCCCGCGCACCTCGCTAAATTACTCGGTGGTCGCCGGTCGACGCGAGCGCCGTAGTCGCGATCGCCCGTGACATTCAAATGCGTAATATATACATAGCCCGATGCTTATCTGTAAAAAAAGTGCTTTCGGCGACTTTGTTAGCCTGCCGCCAAAAACTATTGGGTTCGCTCCAGAAAATGATTCTAAATTGAATGAGAATAGTGCGTAAAACTGAAAAGTATGGCTTCATGTTTTTTTTTTCGAAAATGTTCAAAAAAACTGCATTTTTGTTTTTTTATTTTGAGTTAGTATGAAAACTATCAATCCTAGAGTAAAATGGAAGAGGAAAAAAAGTTTCCATATTAAATTTTGCATGAGGATTAAGTATTTCGAAACATTAATCTCGAATATTGTTGTTGCAAAATAGGTGGAAAGGGAAAAATGACCCCAAAAAAAAATCCGTTTTTTGTGATTTTTTTCAAGTTTTCAAATCATAGCTACGATTATGACAATTTAATTTAGAGTACCTTATACAGTTATGAAAAACAAAAAAAAATTCATCTCGATATCTCTGATAGTTTTTCCACAAAAAATTTTTGAAGTTAGCTATTTTCAAAATTTTGCAATTGTAATTCAGTCCGTGAGGAACCTCTCAGAGACCTGCCAATTTTTTTACATACTCTAATAGATACTAACTATCGATTCCCCGTCGAAAAATTTCGATTGATCAATTTTAACAACTTTTATGATTTTTTGAAAATTTTTCGAAAAAAATTTCTTCGAAAAAAATGCAACTGCAACGCGGTTTTTCTATCTATTCGGAATTTAGAAGTTGCATATGATAGAAGAGAAACAGACGCTCATTTTGAGTTTTCATTTACTAAGATCTGATTCGTGAATCCTGAGATATAGAGGTTTTTAGTCGCAGCGCTTTCGGTGCAGCGGCAGTGGCGGGCAGTGGAGGGGGTAGGGAAAAAGACGCGACGAAAAGTCGAACGCTCAGGATCAAAATGAACGTTTGATTTTTTACCGACAATATCTCAGCTTCTATATTAGATAATTCGATCATTCTTTTTTTAATTTGATAAAGCAAGTCAAGATATGATTAAATATGTATGTTAAAGTACCGTAAAAATTATTGGTAACGATCTATGTATGACAAATGTAATAATGAATATTTGTAGATCCGTTCAAATCATATTTTTTAATTTTCATAATAAAATTGTACGTCACGCTGACGAATACATTCAATAAAAATGTTTCTTAATTGATATTGATTAATGAATTGATTTTGTTAAGGTTTTGAATAAGAAAGCACAGTAAAATATGTCTTAATGTACAGGGATTAATTTCATGTGCAGGATAATTCCAACTTAATTATTCCTGGAATAATGTTTTTGGGATTTCAGGTGAACATCGTACGGATATGCTATGAATAGAATGAAATGCACATTGGTCTAATTATATTGGTCTTTTATTACATTTTTCATACATAGATCGTTACCAATAATTTTTACGGTACTTTAACATCCATATTGAATCATCATTTGACTTGATATATCAAATTGAAAAAAGAATCATCAAATTATCTTATATAGAAGCTGAGATATTGCAGATAAAAAATCAAAGGTTAACTTTTATCCCGAGCGTTCGACTTTTCGTCGCGTCTTTTTACCTTCCCCCTCCACTGCCCGCCACTGCCGCTGCGCCGAAAGTGCTGCGTTTCAATGATTTCCACCAACTTCCGCCCGACTATTAAGTATGAAAAACATTACTCACGTACATAATAATTTATACTTAAGTAAAGCAATGTTCAAGCTACCAGAAACCGTTTCAATTTTTATTCTACTGCGTATACTTTTGCCGGAAAGTTACCTCGAATAAAATTGTCTGTATCTCAGGATTCACGAATCAGATCCGAGTAAGTGAAGACTCAAAATGAGCGTCTGTTTTTCTTCTATCATATGCAACTTCTAAATTCCAAATAGATAGAAAAACCGCGTTGCAGTTGCATTTTTTTCGAAGAAATTTTTTTCGAAAAATTTTCAAAAAATCATAAAAGTTGTTAAAATTGATTAATCGAAATTTTTCGACAAGGAATCGATAGTTAGTATCTATTAGAGTACGTAAAAAAATTGGCAGGTTTCTGAGAGGTTCCTCACGGACTGAATTACAATTGCAAAATTTTGAAAATAGCTAACTTCAAAAATTTTTTGTGGAAAAACTATCAGAGATATCGAGATGAAATTTTTTTTGTATTTTCATAACTGTATAAGGTACTCTAAATTAAATTGTCATAATCGTAGCTATGATTTGAAAACTTGAAAAAAAATCACAAAAAATGGATTTTTTTTTGGGGTCATTTTTCCCTTTACACCTATTTTTCAACAACAATATTCGAGATTAATGTTTCGAAATACTTAATCCTCATGCAAAATTTAATATGGAAACTTTTTTTCCTCTTCCATTTTACTCTAGGATTGATAGTTTTCATACTAACTCAAAATAAAAAAACAAAAATGCAGTTTTTTTGAACATTTTCGAAAAAAAAAACATGAAGCCATACTTTTCAGTTTTACGCACTATTCTCATTCAATTTAGAATCATTTTCTGGAGCGAACCCAATAATTTTTGGCGGCAGGCTAACAAAGTCGCCCTAAATACAGATGAGCATTGGGCTAACATATATACACGCGGCCGGCCTTACATACTACTATTACTCCAGTGCAATTAGCTTAAAAATCGCCAAAATTTGACTATAACGACGAGGGGAGATTTTATTATTGATTCGTGAAGAGGGAGTGGTGGAGAATATATATACATACCAAAGGACAGCTGTTTAGGTTGCGTTTGTTTATAGCAGCACCTTGAATGTTGTCAAAAACAGTTTTTCTGCTATAACAAACGTCGTAGTGACCGAATCAAAAAAAGTTGTTGATAAAAGTTGTAGGCGTTGACATTACAAACATTTTAAAAAAAATTTCATCGAAATCGACTGGAAATTTCTTTTGTAAATTGCAAAAAACAGCCCAAATTCAACGATTTTGCAATAATTATTGTTGAACTGAAAAAAGATAGTATCAACATTATAACTATGCGAAAGTTTAGAATTAAGTATGTTGAATCTACGATTAAAATTTGGTTCCAAAATATTTAATAGTTTTTGAGATTTTTTAATTTGTTGTTACAACTAGGCTTTTTTCAGCAATAAAAAAAGGGAGGTTTTTTTAATAGTTAAATAATAAAAGTCGGCTCATTTGAAGTGAAAAAATGTGCAGAAATTTAATAAAACATTTGAAAAAATGACTAATTCCATTATTATTGTTTGTAATGATGAGGAAAATTGATGGAAAAAATACGTACAAGCAATAATAAATGATAAAAATGATGATAAATAAATGTTCCTGCACATTTTTTCCATTTCCCATGCATACTAAGTGACCTTCATGAATTTTGTAAAGAAATTTGTGATCAGCTCACCGAGCTACTCCAAGTCAAAAAAAAAATCATCGAAATCGGATGTATAGAAGCCGAGATATTGACAGCTCACATCGCGGGAAGCGACTCGAGCAAGTTTTGGCCGAGCGCGCGCCGAAGCTCGCGGCGAGCGGCTGCCCCCCACTTCGGCCTCCTCACGGACCAGCTGCTGCACCGCGCACGAGTGCTATTTCTTTCTTTGATTATTGTCCATATCATCTGCGTGAGATGAAGATGATAATATATTCCAATAAAACTTAAAGTATTCTCCTGTCCATAACTCAAATTTTGTTGTTTAATACCCATAAACTAAGGAGTTGTGATTTTTTTAAAAAAAAAACCTATCTCGGCTCCTAATTAACGTAGCAAACTCTAGGACCCGGTAATTTAACGGCCAAAGTCTCAGCTTTCGATTGATCTATATTACAATATAATACGATCAAAATTCATCGAGTTATTCGATTTGTTTATAACAACAATAGGTATACCATTTTCGGAGCTATTTTAAACAATCGGGAAATACATTTATCTGTCGAATCATGATTGAATTAGATAGTAGAAATGTATATCTTTCAAATGAGCCGACTTTTATTATTGAACTATTAAAAAAACCTCCCTTTTTTTATTGCTGAAAAAAGCCTAGTTGTAACAACAAATTAAAAAATCTCAAAAACTATTAAATATTTTGGAACCAAATTTTAATCGTAGATTCAACATACTTAATTCTAAACTTTCGCATAGTTATAATGTTGATACTACCTTTTTTCAGTTCAACAATAATTATTGCAAAATCGTTGAATTTGGGCTGTTTTTTGCAATTTACAAAAGAAATTTCCAGTCGATTTCGATGAAATTTTTTTTAAAATGTTTGTAATGTCAACGCCTACAACTTTTAAAAACAACTTTTTTCGATTCGCTCACTACGACGTTTGTTATAGCAGAAAAACTGTTTTTGACAACATTCAAGGTGCTGCTATAAACAAACGCAAGCTAAACCGCTGTCCTTTGGTATGTATATATATTCTCCACCACTCCCTCTTCACGAATCAATAATAAAATCTCCCCTCGTCGAAATCGTCACCTGAATGTGCTTATTTCACTGGAGTATATGTACAATTAAATTATGATTAATTTACATGGGAAAGGTTCCGCAGGGTATTCCTGGGGCAGACGAGCCAGAATTACCCAACTGTGCACGTATATCGCACGTGCGCATCGATATTCCCCTTCGTGCATCGCCATAACCCATTCCAGGCTCTCTGCGCATCGAGGCCCACACCTCAGGGGCTGCGCGCGTCTTGCCTCGTGGTCCTAGCGTCCCCCCCGCGCGAGCTGTCGCTCCGCCGCTCCGAGCGCCGCCGGCTCTCCCACGTGTGACGCGGCCTTAGCTCCATCTCTCTCGCGCTCACACACATGGTGGCTCGATTCTCCACGTCGCGTTCGCTTCGGTGCCGGTGTTTTCGTGCGCCCGCGCATCTTCGAGCCGAGCTCCTCGCCTGGAGCTTCGGCGAGTACCCGCGAGTGCACGCGTACGGGCAATTCGGGCCCGGGCCGGGGCGCGCGGATCGCTCTTCGGCCCTCGTGTCATTCCCGCGCGCTGGCTGCCCCTACTCCGGATCTCCGGGGGAAAGTCGTCTCCGGGGCGGCTTTCCTGGGTCCTGGGGGTGACTGCTGGTGCGTCGTCTAGTGTTCTGTGTGCCCCTTTAGTGATTGTGTTGTGCTTGCAGGTGCGGCGGCAGCAGTCAAGCAGCCTACAGCGGAGTCCTCATTAGCTGCTTCCTGGACGTCAACAGCACCTCCAGGACAAGGAAAACCGGGGATTAGTGGTCTGCTCCATAGCTGGAGCGACCACCCAGGACCAGGGACCAGCAGCGAGCCTCTACCAGGACTTGGCGGTGAGCATAGCCTCCCCGGCCAGGTAAGTAAACAATATTTACATACGCACTCTGGGGGCCTCTGATAATATAATATATATTTTACAGGGCTGGGCGGAGGAGAGCATACTGACCACATGCCTCTCCTCCAGAGCGGGAAGAGCTCTGCTCCCAATGTCAACATCCTGGGGGGTAACATTAGCTCTAGGTGGGTAGGCAGGAAAAGGAGTGGACGCCAGGTCCACGACAAACTGGACCTGGCATGCACTCCGTCACGATGTTTTGATTCTTTTTGATTTGAGAGGAATTATAAAAATTTATGGTTGTACTTCTTGAAATACCTGATAAGAAAATGTAAAGAATTTGAAATTGAATTCTTTGAATTTGGAAATTGAAGTTGGGAAAAATATAGCTTTAACAGTACAGAAAAAAAGTTTCAAATCATGCTTTATAAATTCAAATGAATATGAATTATATACTACATCTACATCAAAGGTTAGGTTATCTTATGTACTTATTTGGCGATTGGAGCAGTTGATGCAACACACAGCATTCCTATGATCGGGTGGAAGAATCTCTCTAGATCTAAATTTTATAAAGAGTTTCAAATCCACAGCACTATGTACTATACGTATGAATGAGCACATCCGTCAGAATGAGTGAAAATTATACAGTAGGAGCTTTCATCGGCATGGAATTCTCCCGCCGGTATCTACAAAAGCTTGTGACTTCACGTCCTTGCTGGACGTGAAGTCAGCTGTATTATAAAACTGAAAAGGCTCGGTAGTGGGAGGTGGGAAATCTTGGACTTTTTTTCATCAGCCCTAGTATGTACGCGGCTGCTCACAGTTCCCCACAAGACCCCTCCCGTAGCCGCTCCATTCAAAATCCATGTGGATGAAGTTAACACGGTAGGAATGTTCGTCCAGTTCCAAGTGACGCGCATGGTTTACGGATAAGGCGAGTTCCTCGGCCAGGTACACCTGGTATGTATACATGAAACTCCACAATTCCTCATTTCATTTCTTAAACAGTTTGCGTATTAGAAGTGATGAATGGTGCATTTATCGGCATTGATTAGATATCATCGAAATTTTGAATAATTTCATGAGTTTCTTATGAGCAGCGCTTCATTCATTATTTCTTTCATGCGAATGACTCAAATGAATGATCCAATTCACAACTTATTCAATGTTCTTATTTAAAAGAGGAGATTCAATGGATACTCACAATATAACGGTTATGTGTCAAACAGAACCTGATGGATTGAACGAATAAAATAAAAAATTTCTAAAAAAATTCTTGATATTATTTCTTTGGATCAAAATTGTTCGTTGAATAATGTACTTTATCCGAGGGATACAATCCGATGAATTAGCTTTTAAAATTTATCATATCATTAGATTCAGTAAAATGATCGAGTAATACGAGTTCAAATTATCAAAGTGACGATTATTGTGACCTATATTTCCATTCATGTAAAAATAAAAAAATTGATGTGATGAGATATTTGTTCACCGTGAATGCATCATACGGGAAATTTTCAATTTCTCTGAGAGAAACATATGATTACTATTTTGGGAGCCTTGATTGAGGCAATCAAACCCTCGAATTTCCAAATAGTACAGCTTTCCTTCGGTTGGTAGGGAAATATAGGTCAAACCACGCAAAATAGGAACCCAGGTCATTTTCCAAGGATTGGCTCAGTCTCTTCGAAACCATGATACGTTAAATTCTCTTTGTGACCCTGACGTGTGTCTGCAGTCTGTAAATAGTCAGATACAATTAAATTCAGAAGTCGCTTTTTAGTGAAGTAGAGCCATCAAGTTTCAATGCTGATATTATACCATCGGAAATAACACATAATATTAACTACGCGGATAGCGTAGAATACACTCTACCCAGGAGAATGGAATAAACCGGCGTTGTGGATACTCCACTTGAGAACACGAACAGTACCAGTGTCGAGAATGTTCGACCTGGGAATCACCGCGATCATTTTATATGTCATTCATCAATAATTATAATCAGTCATGATTAGAAAAACCAGTGTCGAGGACACTCCGCTTAATGAATGAAGAGTATCGGTGTCGAGAATGCTCCGCCTGGGAAGAACTCGCGATCCAGTGTTGATGACGCTTCACACAGAAATACGATGAATCAGCGTTGAGGCTACTCCGCCAAAGAAACAAGTATCAAAAACGCTCCGCCCAGGGATTATTGCCAACGAAATCGAAATGGACCAATGTAGCGATGTAATATAACGCGATTATTTACATACACATTACTAACAATATCGCAGAGCCGAAATGACGTCGAGTATAAAATGCTCCGTCAGGAATAAATAGATTGAATAAATGAATCGGCGTTGAGAAACTCCACCAGAATGACAAGTTAGCACCTTTTGTATGACCGACTGACGTCGCGAACGTCCCAAAAGCATGTCAGCATTAGCGCATCCGCGCTAAACCTCAATAAGTATTTCACCAAGAAAAATCGCAATCATCTATTTATCATTACCATTACATAACGTTTGGATTTATTAACAATTCTTTTTGATCTTCAGCAGTCTGAAACTTCAAGTCTAAGGGAACCATTGGAAATAAAAAACCAAGCTAAATAGTACTTCCAATCTCTAAGCGACAACTACATGAGTGAAAATAATAATTCCATCTTACATATTGATATTGAGTCCAACAAAAAGATCACAGTTACATATGAGCAGGGGTTCAAAATATTAGTACGATTGGAGAAATAGGCAATATGTCATTATACGAATCGTCGGAATAATGCCTGAGTATTCCACTACGGTGTCATCATCCACATCGTCGGCCTCAGAATCGGCTCGATCAGATACTCGATAAGAGCAGGTATTATGGTGCTTGTTTCAGTCACGAGCTGTTATACTTACACTACAACAATAGTAAGAACGGTAGAAGGGAACCTGAGGGATTCTGCGACCTATTCTAGAGGACGTTTTCACCAATAGGGGCTTCTTCCTCGGCAGTAGAGCGATTCAACTTGGAGATACGCACATCGGCCACACGCTGCATAGCCCACATCACACCGCAAATACTCTGGAAACAACAAACTACAGCAGAGCATGAAGGTAAAATTTCCTACATGGCTTCGTCATAGTCAAATTCTTCAGTCAGGGCAAGCGCCCCATCAGGATTTGGAGGATCTTCGTCAATCGATTCCTCAAATAGTTTGACGAGGTAAGAATCATCAAATAGATTATTAAACCCGGTCGTAGATGTAGTGGGTTCAAGCAGTTTCAATCCAGCAGAAGAAGCAACCGTCGGAGTAATACGAGCAACAGATAAGGCTATGGATCTGTTAATGAATTAGAACGAAGATTAGTGAAGGTAACATTCGAGTATTCACGTCCACGGAGTTGGTGCAGGTGAACTGAGAAATGGTAGACTAGCAAGTAGACTAGTGCACACTTGTCACACTATTCGAGAGCTTGGAGTCTCTACAACCAGTGAATTAGGACATGGAGGGATCATAATGCTGGAATTTCACAACGGAACAGTCAATTGAAAAGTAAGAAACTGAGAAGAAAGATCACACGTTTTTGACAAGCGAGCAAAACTACAAGCGGCAAAAGGGTAGAGGATTAACTATTATGATGAAGTTGTTTAAATATAAGTTGAAAATACTTGGGGGAATCTCGATGGGAAAATGGGAAATGAGGTTAAAAATCGGGATAGCAGAATGACCATGCGTACAGTCAGAAAATTTAATTACTAAAGCAAAAGGAACTTGAGTATGTTTAAAACCATATTTGAATATCGTATAAACTATCATCTTTGTATTGAGCATTATCAATAGTAACTTTCATTGATAATACTTTAGAGTATATAATCTCTCTCACTACGGATTAATTAAGAATCACATAGAATTTTACGAAGATAAGCCAAAAGATATATAATAGCGTGCACCGAAATCCGCGATTTCAGCACGCCGCAGGGACGCATGCAGTCCAAATAGTCGGGGCAGGTGCTAATCGAGAACATGGAATATAGTAAGGGGGCGACCCTATACTTCTCGTGGGGAATCAAAACCCCCCAGACAAAACCTAGTGATTCAATGGTAGTGTTTTCTGTAGTTTTCCCATTAAATATTTCACAATGCGAAGTAAAGTGGGTAAGAAAAAAGCGCCGTTACTGTTATTCTGAGTGATTGTTTGATGGAATTTGGAAGAGGTGTAATTTTTATTACTCAAAAATTGTTCGGAATCATTGTATTATAATTTATAGTAAATAACATGAATTTAACAATGTTCAGTTCAGAGCCATCAGTACATAACTGTGTTAGTCAAGCAGAATTATATCTAGTTCAAGTCCTCTAAAAAAGGAGTGATTGTCAAACTTTTAATGAACTTCGACAATACAAGTATCGATGGTATTCGATGAACAATATTAGTGGTCTCCCTCCTACTTCGGCATCGATTGAACTACATATACGTCGAGCATCTTATGCCATGTATATATTGTCACGGGTACTTTGTACCGTGAGGCTCCCTATCTCAGCAAACATTATAATTTCTAATACTAGCGCCAGAAAAGCATAAGGTAAAAGTGAGAGAGACACAGAGAACACCGGAGACCAGAGAGCAGTTACAGGTGCCGCGCGCGGATAATCAGTGTGTGCCGAAGCGTAATCGATCGAGCAGCGGCTCGATCATCCGCCACGACCCTTTGTGCCCTTTGTGCCCTGGCGTAAGCGCCGACGCCTCGACCGCCGACCCGGCTACAGCGAGGCCCCCTTTCCCTAAGATCATGTACCCCTTTGCCACTGAATAAACTCTTATTTTATTACGCGAGCGTTCTCTGTGGCCCCTATTTATCACCCGAATCCTAGAACCACACGACTCTGAGAACTCGCCCAGCATCAGCGCCGGGCGAGATTGCACTCTCTCGTATCCCCTTGATTATAATTAATAATAATCATTATTAATGGGCATGAGCCAGTGATAATATATATATTGCGTCTGTGTCGAATTAGGGACTAGCATATTTGGATTCCACAGGAATAACTACTAGAGAATCACTAATTTGTCTCGGAGATTTTAAATTAAAATTTTTCTAAATGTGTGAGTACTAAAAATTCCGATTTTCAAACTTTTGAAAATTCATAGCTTGGAAGGAGAGGAGTTTTCAGATATACTTGGTTCAAACTTTTCTTTCCAAAATTGATTGAATTTCGCGCAACAAATTTGTCGAGTATGGAAAAATGACGAATTGTGGATTTTCTGCCCCTTCTATGGATTCGGGACTACAATATTCGGATTCTACACGAAAAACTACTATATAATCACTAGGTTTTGTCCGTGGAGGGTTTGATTCCGCACGGGATGGTAGGCCCGCCCCCTAACTGATAACACGATTTTGATTCCTTCGGAACCGACTTCGGGAATCTCAGATTGTCACTTGATTGAGAAACTTGGGAAACAAGCGAAATGTATGAAAGTAGTCAAACCAGAAAATGTAGTACAATATACATGAAGTGACCAGATCAACAGCAACCGACAGATAGTACAGTTAACTTAAATCTTAACAAGAATAAGCAAATACCAAACGTATCACGGAGATTCGTACGAGCAATACGGTATTCTGAAAACTATACTGATCGTGTTGAAATTTACGACGTTAGCACGACCGCGACGTGGAGCAACGTGCAGATTAGGCAAAACGATTCTCAAAGACAATATGATATACGTGAATTTATAAATCGTTACAATTACTCATTATTTTGTATTATTATGAATCTATATATCTATATCTATATTTAATAATATGAGATTAATCATCCCGGAATTTTCATGTACAGATATTTCAATGAAGGAGTTGACTTCCATGGGAAAAATGAAACGGATCGAAAGGAAATTGCATTTTCTAGCGTAGAAAAGTCCGAGCTAGATGCGGCTCATCTTATTTTGAAGGTATTCGATAGACCTTTTCAGTTCATACAATCTAATCGAATTCCCACTGAAGGAATACAAGAAAAGACCGGAGAAAATAGTATATTATGCAACTAGTTCCTGAAATGCGATTTCACGAGTTGAATACGATATTTTATGTTATGAGTGATCAAACGCGAATTTCATGCACGGAAATCGATGCGTGAAATGAGCGTTTATGATCACGTATAACATAAAAAAAATTTTCTAGGTGGTGCATATTGGGTACATTCAGATTTTTTCCCCAATATTTTTTTTCAAGTCCTATCTCTCAGCGTAGAAAGGTCGAAAATGAATACGGTTTGGCTCATTTGGAAGGTATTAAGTAGACCTTCCATTTACCGTCTTATTAAGAGATGACTGTGTTGTTGTCAATTCTGAGAAAAATTTGGCAATCACTAAGTCGGTCTGTCAATCTTTCTAATGCAAATTTGACTGCGAGAAGCTATCTATAATTTATTGATAAGCTCTTCTGTTCACCGTTCCAAAAACCATATACTTTATTAGCCCAATTTGTCGCACCTCATCCTGTGCCGAAAGTATCTGACTAAATTTCCATCTAGAATGCAGCCGTGTTGATAGTTTTGGTTGTCCGTCGATTCTAACGCTTTGTTCAGCCAATTTCAATCTCCCTGGATGTTTTTTGGTACCTTCATTTCTGATTCGTAATCGTGATTTTTCTCAATTAAGGCTAGTGATTTTTACCTTTCCAGTGATTTTGTGTATAGCATCCCATACTCAAGTGCTGTATATGCTGAGACTAATGTGTAATAAGTTGTGCTAAATCCATAATTGTACAGGCGTCTAAGTTTGGAAATTTTAATGTCAGTTGTTTATATCTTATTCGTTTTCCTCGTGTGGTTTCAATAGTATATTGGCTAGAGTTCATGATAAATCCCACAAAAGTGCATCTTCTTGATGGTATCAAGTTGCTTTTTCTCCAACTTGTAAGGAAACCTAATTTTATCAAAAGTTTTATCGTTTTTTCTAAATTCCGCCGGAACGTTCATAGTTTTTCCCAATGCACAGGATAGCATCCAAATATATGACCGAGAAATGTCCTCTAGATCTCAAAAAATGAACAACTGGCTTCAGAATTTTCGTGAATACAAAAGATGCCGACGATAGACCATTCGGTAAGCAGATGAATTGATAAGTTTCACCCAAGAATTCAAATTTCAGAAATTTTCTACTTTGCTCATGGATAGGGACTAGAAAGTACGCGTCTTTTAAATCAATGTCACCCATGTAATCGTCCGGAAAAACAAGGTTTATCGCCGTTCTTATATTTTCCATTTTGAAATGTTCTACATTTATGAGTTTGTTCAGTTCTTTTAAATTCAGAATGAATCTTAATGATCATCGCCTTAGGGCGTAGGAAATAGCTCAACAAAAATGTATCTTTACTTGGTTCACAAACTCCCAGCACTCCTTTATTCCATAAGGAACCAATAGCTATTTTATAGGTCTTGATCTCATATTCGAGTTAAATTTCATTTTCGGAACTTTTGTTTGAGTTACTTTTACGAGCAAATCTATTCTATATATCTATTCTATATATCTATTCTATATATGTAGTACAAACTTATCTTTTGTTAGCTGTTTCCAATTTTCTACGAAATATTTCAATCTTCCAGCGGTCATACTTACATTTATTTGAAGTTTTTCTGTGGTTTGGAGTTGTTTTGGTTCTGCACCCGTGTATTGTAGGGTTGCTGCTTGTTTTTGAAATATATTCTCTGTCGACTTTGTTGATTCGGGTGTCTCATCTGTGCATGAGCCGGTTTTTTTCGCCGACGGGCCTCTCGAGTTTAAAATCCTGAATTGTAAGGGTAATCTTTTCTTTGATTGATATTTTATATTGTCACCAATTCCATCGATTGCCTGTATCGTTTTGATCCTCTCTGTCAGGTCACTCCCAAAGAGGAAAGCATCTGTTTTTGCTACTTCTAACAGGCTTTTGTATTTTTTGTCAATTCCTGGGTAAAGATTTGCTCGAACATTAGTTGGTTTACCAACTTTACCACGTCATTTATTTTTCCCACGAACGCGCCTGCGTCGAGTCCCTCACTTTCATTGGCAATATCCATCAGAGCTGAGCCCAGAATTGTTAGAATTGATGCTGCCGTTATTTGCCTCTCTGACATATGTTTATCTCTTTTTAAAGAGCTTTCGTGTAGTTTTGTTGCCGATTCGGGGATTCAGGCAGGTGCTTCGAACCCTTCCATCATAGGAAACTTTTTTAATAAGTCATCTTTTCCATTTGGCAATAAAGCGTAATAATGTTTCCATCGTCTTGAGATAGCCGAATGTACCATTACTATATTAGCGTTGTCTATAGTAGGATCGGCTCCCAGGGCTTCTTCAATATCGTTACTGAGAGGTTTTTCCCCTTCAAGCTCTGTTGGCTTTTCCACAACCACGGGTACGACTTCGGTAGTATCTACCTTCTCATTTTTCTCTTCATCTGAACCTGGATATAATTAAAAGAATACTCCATGAATGTTTATATTCGCAGGAGTATAGTGCGACAGGTCAGGGCATTTTCCGCGTAATCACAACACGCGCATATAGAGCAACCTGTACCACGAATCCATTGGGCTGTTTGTGTTCACGGCTGCGGCGCCTTGGTCGAGACCAAGACAACCGAGCGCGCGGTGATTTCGTGCTTACTAGGGTCAATTCGCTGGTAACATTATAAGTGTCAATGTGTGCGTCTGTATTTTCAGATATGTCCAGCCGCTCGTGCTGGCGCATCTGTATATTCCTTATTAGGTGTCCTAATAAGTCAGAGCCAAGGACGCAGCGCGCGGTGGTTTTGCGCGTGCGAGGGCTAAATGCCACCGAACCTATCACACGTGAAACGTGTGCACGTCGGTGTAGTTTGCAGATATGTCCAGCTGCTCGTGCTGGCGCATCTGTTTATTTCAGTTTGTCCTTTGAAGTCTTTCTTACTTACTTCCTGATGTTTCTCCTTATGACGACTGGCTACCTGACGACGAGTGTTCTTCATTCTCTGACTCTTCGTCTACTTGGTCAGATTTTCGTTTTTTGGAGATTTCTTCTATCCGTGCTTTCAGTCTCTCGGACATGAGCTCCTCCACAGTCGGTCTTTTCTTTTTGCCCATTTTCGAAATGAAAAGGAAAGAAGTGTCTACTCTAAGCTAAGTGCTACCCACATAGCATGCAATATTGCGTTGAAATATTTCACTGAAATATTTCAGTGCAAAATTTCAGCAAGATTGCTGCAATATTTCAATGCATCTTTCGGAAGCGGATTTGATATCTTTCAATGAAATATTTCAAAAATATTGCAGCAACATTTCATGAAAGATTCAACGGAATATTTCACAATATTACAATAAAATATTGCAGTGCAAGATTACTGCAAGATTTCTGAAATATTTTCCTGAAATATTCTATGCAACATTGCTGCAAGATTCCTGCAAGATTTGACTGCAAGATTGAGGACAGTCAAAAGCTGCATTGAAATATTGTAGAAATATTGCATTGAAACATTTCATGCAATATTGCTGCAAGATTTGACTGCAAGATTGAGGACAGTCAAAACTGCAATAAAATACTGCAGAAATATTGCATTGAAACATTTCATGCAATATTGCTGCAAGATTTGACTGCAAGATTGAGGACAGTCAAAACTGCAATAGAATACTGCAGAAATATTGCATTGAAACATTTCATGCAATATTGCTGCAAGATTTCTGCAAGATTCTGCTGCTAGATTGAGGACAGTCAACAGCTGCATTAAAATATTGCAGAAATATTGCATTGTAACATTTCATGCAATATTGCTGCAAGCTTTCTGCAAGATTGAACTGCAAGAAAACGAAGCGATATGGCAATGACGAGTTCCGGTGGCGGGGGACAAATGCGACGCCTATTGGCTCTGCCGCGCCGGTGCACAGTGGCCAAAAATCGTGAAAAAATGGACAAAAGTCTTAATATACGTGGTCCGTCCGTTTCCGACTTCCCAAAAAATTGGATGATTCTATCTGATTCAACTAAATAAAAAAAAAAATCGGGGGGTCGGGCGCGAACCACCGATCCTTGGGTCGAGAAGCAAAAGCTTTGCCCCGGGACCACCGCACACTCTTACAATATAAATTTTAGATGTTATATTTAAGTTGTGAGTCCCGAGGGGGATTTACTTATTTATCGTCTGTGTAGTGCGGTGCCGGAACTATTGAAAATGAGTACTGGGTGCTCATTAGACAACCCTCACCCACCCACCTAATCATAATTTCAACAAAAATATTGTATTCGACACGTGCTCGTTGTGTTGTGAACGCGCGGCATAACCGCCAAACCGCTCGCCGGGCGCGGCGCGGCCGCCGCGGCAGAGCCAATAGGTGTCCCGCTCGTCCCCCGCCACCGGACCTCGTCATCGCCATATCACTTCGTTGCTGCAAGATCCTGAGAAGTCGAAAGCTGCATTGAAATATTGCAGAAATATTGCATTAAAACATTTCATGCAATATTGCTGCAAGATTTCTGCAAGATTCTTCTGCAAGCTCATGTAAAGTCGAAGGCTACATTGAAATATTGCACAAATATTTCGATGGAAGATTTCATGCAATATTGCTGCAAGATTTCTGAAAGATTCTGGTCGCTTACATCGAATTCAATGTGGGAAAATGTATACGAATTCTCACTATGAGACCAGGCGCGAACCCGTGATTCTTTGGACGCGGCGCAAAATTCTTGCCGCCAGACCAGCACACACTTTTATAATACATAATTCCGTCAATGCTGTATTCGAATCCTGACCTTCCGAAAGGAACTATAATATTGCACCAACCTTGCAGAAATAATGATTAAGAGATTTGAAGGGTTTCGAAAAATCGGCTCTCAAATATAGCAGCAATCTTGCAGCAATCTTTCCATGCAATATTTCAAAGTTGTATTTCTAGAATCTTGCAGAAATATTGCATTGCTCCTTGCACTACCGATAGGTGGCGACTCGCTTCTCGCAAGTAAAACTGTATGCCTCTGTCTATATACCAGCATCCACAATGATGGGTACGAAACTTGATTCCAACTTTTATTTCTGAGTCAAACTGGAAAATCTATTTCTGTGGGAATCTCTACCGCATTCTCAAACTAGAGAGTCATTGAAGAGTTCGCGATAATCTAAAATTATTCACAGGTTTGTCAGCACTGAAATATTGTAGCAATCTTGCAGCAATCTTTCAATGCAATATGCTCAATCATGTTAGTGAAATCTTGCAGAAATATTGCAGTGCAAGATTTCTGCAATATTTCAACTTTTCCTAGCCAATACAATGTAATAATCATTATAATATTGTTAAAATCTTGCAGAAATATTGCATGAAAGATTCAACGAATGTCGATGAATCGGCAATGAAATATTGCAACAATCTTGCAGCAATCTTTCAATGCAATATTTCAAATTTATATTGCTGGAATATTACAGAAATATTGCATGAATGATTCAAAGAGTGTCGACGAATCGGCAGTGAAACATTGCAGCAATCTTGCAATAATCTTTCAATGCAATATTTGAAAGTTATATTTCTGAAATCTCGCAGGAATATTACATGAAAG
The DNA here is from genome assembly GCA_020882685.1 of Aphelinus atriplicis. NCBI lineage: Eukaryota > Metazoa > Arthropoda > Insecta > Hymenoptera > Aphelinidae > Aphelinus > Aphelinus atriplicis. Next base: position 9,905,667 of record CM037073.1, read on the forward strand.
ATTTCAAGGGTCTCAACGAATCGGCCGAGAAATATTGCAGCAATCTTGCAGCAATCTTTCAATGCAATATTCGAAAGTTATATTTCTGTAATCTTGCAGAAATATTGTATGAAAGATTTCAAGGTTGTCGACGAATCTGCAGTGAAATATTGCAACAATCTTGCAGTAATCTTTCAATGTAATATTCATAATCATATTGTTGAAATCTTGCAGAAATATTTCATTGCTTTTTTGCAAGCCGGACATATCAATATTGCAGAAATATTACAGTGCAAGATTGCTGCAATATTCCAAATCTTTCTTGCCAATATTGCAGCAATATTGCAGCAATATTGCATGCTGTGTGGGTACCCCTAGCGCAGAGCAAAAAGGAATGAAGTTCGTGGGCGAGGGGGGAACAACATATTGTAATCTCGAGAATGAGGTCCGAATATAATTCCCACACAAAGCCTCTTTGAGAAAGCATACTATTATTACAGTTAACAGTTGGTTTTCTCCCTATATTTTCCATCTTGGTATTTAAAAATGCTTGGTTCTCTCTTCCCAGTCGCGCCGTTGGATTTTGAGTAGAATACCTCCTCCATAGCTTCTTGACGTCATTCAACGGAATTGCATGAAGAAAGAATCATTCCGACCCTTACACCCTCCTCCCTCGAGTTACGTTCACAAATGTATGACTGTGTAACTTGTAGCTCGTCATCTAATGTTTCGATTCGTACAGTCTTATTTATAACAAATCCTCATTCCCATGTTTTATTTCCACTTTATAATCTCCGATACACAGAAAATCAGCAGCACACAGTAGTCTCTTTTATCAAATACGACCACGCATCATTTTTTTCGAATTGTTCACTTCGGAATATGCATATGCTCGGTCTCCCCTTTCGATTTGCTCTACCAAATTTCATGGAAATTCACTGATACACGAATTTTATTGACGTAAAATGGGAGTCAGGAGTAATATACAGATTAATAATTTTTATTTAATGAAGATATCTCATCTGGTTGAACATAACAACCCACTACCAATCGTAATAATAACGGTATCAACAAATTCAGTTACCTGAAGGTCGTGACCTTTTATTGTTAATTTTTTCTTCTGTAATTTGAAAATTCATCTCAATTAGTTCATGAATATATTATATTATCAAGGAGAGGACACTACCTCCGGGTGTCCAATCACGACGAAACATTGTGAGATGGTTCATGGGTAACCTTATAGCTCATATCTGCAGCCACGCAGTTCAAGGTTTTTTCCTTAAAAATATTCAATGAATGATTTTCGATTGTATGCATGTACATTATATCTATATATTCCGAAACCCATAGATATAGATATATTGTACATGCTCAAAACCAATAATGATTCGTGAAAATTTTTAGGGAAACGGAAAATTGGACTGTGCGGCTGTAGATATCAACTATCAGACCACTTATAGACGATCCCACAAAGTTTCATGGTGATTGGACATCCGGAGGTAACGTCTACATCTTATAAGCAATATCATCTGTTCTATTTTAGACTTTCAGTACTAAAATGGAATTCTACAATACATTTTCCATCACAGGTGCACGAAAAATGACATATTACGTAGCAGTTTCGGGGATGCAAAATGAGCAATTGTATACTCCGTTGCCATAGTGTCATTTTGTCACGCTCTCGCGTCATTTTATGGCGCTCTAGCTTCACAGAATGACACTATTGCAACGGAGAGCACAATCACCCATTTCGCATCCATAAGAAAACCACGCGACATAACTTTTTATGCCCGTGATGAAAAATAGTATGAACAACTCGCACGGTATAGTGGCCACTAGCATACTCGCTGCACTCGTGCGCCAACGCGCCCACGTGTGCAATTGGCAACTTTCCGCGCTCGTTATACAATGTACTAATATTAATACTTGTAAGAATCTGTTTTTTTTGGTATGAATACAATTAAGACAGTATTAGCATGACTATAAACAATAGTACACCACAGTCTCCAGGTCCTATATTTTGACTAAACCTGTTCTAATGTACTGTACAGCACATATATGTGTATAGACACACGCGGTAAACTCGGCTGAAATATTGCAGCGACAGGCGGCTTGTGACGTAGCAAGGCCCGCTTTCTCTTTCTTGTTCTCAGTATCGGTAGGCGAGGTGCACATTCCAATGTTTTGAGCGGAATCACGTGAAGTTAAATGTCATCTTGATCATCGAAAAGTAGAAAATTTTTATTTTATTTGACGTTTGGTTTAATACCAAAGATGGTACGCATGACATCACATCTACATCGTTTCTTCAATCGAACACATCAAAAATGATGTTTCGAAAATACGATGATGGAAATCGTTTTGTAAAAAATCGAAAGAGGAGACAAAATGCACTCTATTTCTCTCATTCTGCTGTGAATCTAGGAATCGGTACCAGCTAAATGATATCCATATGTAGGTTTTTTATTACATTCTCAAAATATAACGATCGAGCTTCCTGACAAAAGGAGGATGAAAATTGAAAAGTTACACGAGCTGTTTTATAGATCATCCGAGTGCAGAATTCACGAATTTGCTAAGTTTATCGGATGTTCAATAGTCTGTTGTTCTGCAAGCAAATACAGATGGTTGTATACTAAACAGTTCAGAAGAGATAATTATCTAGCTTAAGCAAGCAACACTCATGATGCTATCATCCAACTCAATCATAATGATAAAGATTCCCAATGGTGGAAATTAAAAATTTTATTCGTAAAAATCTGCTTTTTACTGATTAATTATGGTATTCTCGTGGAGGTATTTTCTGACGCTTTTTTGACTACTTGGGGCGTGATATTAGGAAGTACAAAGTGTCACGGGTTTCGGAAGAAATCTGAGCAACTTTTCGACATCAGTTATTCAGAACTGAAGGTGGCTCCTTTGGACCTTCAATCTCCCACTAAAAATATAAAGATCTCAATATTTTACTCGGAAGAGATACCACTACTGCCATATCTTATATCAACAAAATAGGTGGCATTCAAGTCGAAAATGTAGACCAAAACATAAAAGATATATGGCAATGGTGTGAGAGTCGTAATATTTTTATTTTTGTTTTCTATATCAAAATAAAAGAAGACGCAGAGTTACGTATGTTAAAAAGAGAAATAATATATGAAATCTTGCAAGCTACTTTTGAGAAAGTTGTTATCACGTTTGGAAAATTCGACATTGATCTGTTTGTTAGTAAAATAAATAGTGAATGGAATCGTTACATCTCATGGGAGAAAAGTCCAAACTCTGGGGTGGATTATGCTCATACACAAAACTGGAAAAATGAGAAATTGTATATTTTTTCTCCATTCAGCATAATCTTGAGGAGAATCAGAAAAGATCAAGCAGAGGAAATATAAGTGGTACCAGACTAGCTTATTTAACCTTGATACTGACTGTTTGAATATGTTAAATACGTATAGAATTGTATCGAAAACTGATCAGAATCTTCTAATCTGTTGTAACAGGGAACTGCATCAACTGTGAAAAAACCTTACTCTGATAGTCGGCAAATTATCCGAGAAGCTGTAATCAAACAAGGAGTTCTTGGATCTTCCATGGATATAATTATTTCATCGATTAATAAAACAACGCAGAAAAACCGTGGAGGAACTTTTAACAAGTGGTGGAAATTAGATTTGGAGCAAATGGTTGATTATTGCGAACCATCTGTTTCTGACATAATTTTGTTCCTTACATGAGATTATGAGATTGGTTGTTTCTTGGGATTGAAGCAGAGAACATGATTTATTTGAAAAAAAAAATTGAAATATTATTTTTAAATGCATTGTGAAGGCACGACCGTTATTTAGAGAGGCGGTTGGGCGAAATACTTATATCTGGTGGAAATGTTATTGACGGAGAGGTACCGCAATTCGCAACTTCGAGAGACTGCTCGGTCACTTACTAAGCTCCCTTCCGTCCAGCGCCTCGTCGTCTTTGGCTGAGGCTTGGCAGCGTGGCAGCCGAGTAGTCCGTGGCGCGCTGGGCCGTATATTTATGTTCGTGTTGATTCCGGATGGATATGTGGTGTGGGAGAGAGTGTTATAAAAATATACACCTTCACGTGCACTAGCACTAATCGTTTATTTAGATTCCAAATTCTATAAAATAATCTAGATCCCGCGTGGTCAGATCTTAGTCTCCATCTTATTGTTATCCTGTATCTATAAGTTACAAGTTCGCGGGGGAGCTGCGCCGCTTGCAGGCTCTATATCCGGTCACCCGTCTGGCATCCGTGATAATCGCGGATCAACTCCGTCGTGTCCGCCGCGGCCGCTACTTTTATAAGCGTCGTGACGTCACGTCAAGATGCGCTCGCAGGGCGCGAAACGGTTGGGAAGCGCAGTTGCACTTCACGAGAATTACCTTTCCCTCCTGGAGTGATAACAAGCGCGCGTGGCTTAGCGTCTTTACTCCGTTCGCACGCGCGAATACTTATGACTACGAAGCGCGCTCGCTTTGTTACAGATCTATGTATGCGCTGCAAGGCGCATCGGTTTACTTATACGTGTCATTCAATTATTTCACACAGCATGCATTAACCTGGCGAAACGTTATTGATAAGAGATTCCATTCGCTCATGGCACATCGGCCTGTCTCCGATAAACATTACACGGAAAGAAAAGATGTAGTAAAAATTACAATGTTCTTATGGTAACGCAGGGACAAACGGCCATAATGAGGCTTTCTACATAACCTTCCAGGAAGAATTAGTAAGAAAAGCAAGAAAAATCACTAGACCAGATTGAAAAAATTACTATGGACTATTGTAAAATTTATCACGTTGGAAATATTCCCTGTGGGCTCTGGCATGTTTTACTAGAAAAAATGGTAATTTTGCTTATAACGAGTGTTGTGCGCATGCGTGACGACTCGTCGAGTGTCCGCGTCGACAATCGTCTGCACTCTACAGATCAGCTGGCATCCACCGACAATAACCTATGTAACGCAATTGACATACTCTCTCCGCAAATACTGATATAATCGGCTATATATGACTATTGCCAGGTGGGAGCTAGAATGTGACCATTCGACTTCGCCCTATATAAAAGGTAGCAGCTCGTATGATTAAGTTATACGTGTGCCTTTGATAGCGCAAAGCCGAGTTGTCGCCTTGCTCCAACCCGACGGGATAAAAACTTCAGTAAAGAATGCGCATGCGTACCTACAGGTACATATACACGAACACTAGGTGGCGCTTCACTTTTCGCGACTCTCGCGAGTGATGGAGTTAGTGCCTCGTTTGTATATAAGGACAGAAATTTCAGTGTATGTACAACATGCATTAATATGTATATATATAAATATAATGCGATCCTAGTGAAATCATGCGATATAGTATACGAAGTTCACTAGGATCACCAAAAAGAGAAGTTCTATATCTCTATAAAATAAAAGAAAAATAAAATGACTTGAGCATCCAAATAACCAAAAGTTTCAAAGTACGAAATTTCATAAGTGAGAAAAAATCATGTATAAAATTTTTCATTTACGATACTTGAAAATAATTTTCACAATTATTTCTGTAAAATATACAATGGAAAATAGTAAAAATTAACATGTGATCGAGCCTTGGGGACTATAGGAAAAATTACCATAGTCTCTAGTAAAGTTTACTGAAGTGGCCGTCTGTCCCTGCATTACTAAAAAAAATGGTAATTTTTACGAATTTTTTTTGTAAAATTTACTGTATGTTTTCTCTCCGTGTATAAACATAGATACATTCTGTTCTGGCCAGATCAATTACTTATTTCCTATAGCGAACAATTCTAGTTGCATTGCATGCAGAGTTTCATACATTTGTCCATACATTTATTCTTTCGTTCTCGCTCGAGTGCCCGCTGGCTACTCGTCAACTTATACGTGTCGATAAGAAGATCTCCTATGGCAGTTCCTAACTAATACGGAGCTGCGCAGTTGCCGTGTGCAACTCGCACTTATAGAATAACATTCCCGCACGAGCGCCCGCTGGCTGCTCGTGGTTTCACACTGGCCGATAAGAGAATATCTTATAGCCGACATTCATACCTTCCAACGTAGGGCGGCTGCACAAAAATGCAAGCTGTCCTCATGATTCCCATGCTCTATGTGCCACTCGCCATCCGTCGCATGGATGCGTTCCGATCAGCGCATTCTTACACTCACACATGTATGCTCAAACCTAATATCACTTCCCGGCGCAACTCGGGTAGCATATGGAAAAATGCGCATCGCAAATATGCGATGCGACTCGTGCCATTCTGAAATTTCAAAAATGGGCGGGGCAAGGCTGGGCCATAACAATCGAAAGAACACCTGCATGAGATGTGAAGTTGAAAAAAAAATTATAAAATATTTCATAGAAACGTCCATGCTTTCGTTCTGTTTAATTATGAAAAATATGTCATTAATAAGTTTCTTAGGCTAAAAAGTCTCCCACTCTGATCTTAGTACTACCATCCGACAAAAACCGTCCTCAACTAGGTATGAAGAAAATATTTCCCACTGGGTCATCGTGATCAATTCTAAATAGAACAATCAAGAGAGAACACGAACTTGAATGTTCATGAATGATGAATCTCAATGTTTCCACCTAATGAACCAGACAAGATTCTCCACCCATTACATGCTACTTGGAGACATGTTATAGTTTTGTGGTGTGATGATTTGGCTAGAATTCTTCCATATTGGCTGAACAGTCTCACACTTCGATTTTAGTACCACCAGCCGACAGAAGCAGTCTTCCACCCAGTAGGAACAGAATATTTCCCTCTGGGGGATCTCGATCAAAACTGAATAATCTCTTGTTTGTCTTAGTCTCATATATGTTCTCAATATCATCGTAACTTCTCTATAGATATATTTTTGGAGACACAAGACTAACAGACTCAGCTCGAACAGAATCCTCATGCTATTCAATATTCATTACTTTCTATTCTCTGGGCATGTCCCAAACAACCGATGCATTGTCATAATCAATGTGCATACTATCTGTGGTGAAGAAGCTTTGTGTTTAGTGAATATTCTCAGCAAACTTTTTGTTTCGATGGAAATAGTTCCATGGCTTAATCTCCACTAGCACAAATTAATCTGTGATCGTTACTCAATGAACCTCCATAGGCAGCTCCATGGTCAAAGTATTGACTACCTACCATTTTCTGGGAACATGAACTTGGATCCGCCAGGACTGAAAAGTTGGGTGGTTCAGTAGATGAGAAATCAACGTAGTTTCTATATACGTTAGCTTCTGCCAGCAAAATAAACCGGCGTCATCATATTTCATGTAATAAATCTCAAGATTACTTCGATCATCACTTGCGTATCGTTACTCACGTACAGACTACTATGTCACTTGCGAAAAGACTAGATCCATGCATTCTTTTACTTGGGCGACATCTAGCACTCACAATGTAGGTTCGTTTCTCGCGATACGATACATATTCATAATTATAGGTCCTGCGTTATCACAACATTACTGAATATGACACCTGCAACCAGCAGGATAGTCACAGCATACTAGTACTAGAGCAGCGACAGTAAACAGCTCAGTTCCGTTACATATTCTTATAGATAATCATGTGTGTACTACTCACTGTATAGCGAGTTTGATACAAGATATCTTGCAATTGATCGTCGTCATCAAGATAATCGAATGATGGAATGGAAACTATTTTCTCGCGCGATCTAACCTGTGATACAGATACATTCCAAAATACCGTTCAGTCGGTGAGGAAAATACAGCTGTATATCGAGAAAAAATAAAATAATCATCTAATTCTACCAAGTATAACATCCAAAATTTATGCCTATCTGTGTTTTTGTGTGAGATTACAAAATCCGTGAGCTGAACTCAATTATAAGGATAGTGTTTGCCTACAGCTGACTTTACTCGCCCGGAAAGGGTGCTAGCGCGCCTCTGGATAAATATTGAAGGCCTCCATTTTTTCCTGCTTAGGTGTCATTTTTAGTTTTTGAAAATATTAAGTTTAGATATATGGGTCATTCTCATGAAAACGGTATTTTTTGATGACGAAAATGTATGAAAGATGTTTAGCTTCCATCTCGTTTTCGAATCATAAAAAAATATGGCCTCCTTCAAGAGTTATAAGCACGAGTCGCCGATTTTACCGTTTCTGCCCATAGTATGACGCGGGTTTGCCTATGACGGTTCGAACAAAATCATTGATTACAGGCCCCAGAAGCAAATTTGGAAGGTGTCCGCGTGCATGTATTATAGATTCTACTAGTATTAACACATGCATGCAGTAGAATCATTCAAATTCGCAGAAAAAATGTAAAAATATAGATTGCCATAGAAAAACTTGAGAATGCACATCAAAATTGAGGAAAAAATTTTTTTTTGTAACTTTTGAAGAGTGAATGATAGCGTGTACGTTAGTGGGAAGGTGAAAATTGGGGAATGCACAGGTTTGCCTGTGACGATTTTGGCCTGTTTTGGTGGTCTTTAACATCCTGAATAACAACGTTTGTAACTTTTTATTGTTTAACCTTCAAGGTCATAGCTAATTCGAACTATCTGTAGCCATTCGGGATGTCTAACAGTTCTTTTTCATGCTCAATATGACGAGGACATGGAAAATACCGTTTTCATGAGAATGACCAATATCTAGTCCACCATATTAAATACGATGACTAAAACGAGATTAGGAATGAATGCTGACGTGATGGAATGGAATGGGTCCCAGATCCGGTCTCAGAAACTCAAAAACATGCAGGTAAGTGAGTCTGGTCAAAAGTTCTGACCACTTCTTTCTTGTACCGGTGTTATCCATAGTAGATACAAAGGTTTTTGGAAGTACTAATCGTTCGAGTGGGCTTTGGTACAAAATAATCCTTGCATTTTTTAATAGCGTTGCGATTTCTGAGAAACGGCAAACTTCGCAAGTTCTGCAATGGCTATGAGTTTACTGGGTAGTGATGCTCTATACCTGAACTAGAGAATAGAACTTTTATACATAGCATACAAGTGTAGAAGGATAAACTTCGAATATTGAGTATAAAAATTGTACATATCAATATCAGTACGGAAGAGGTGATCTTCGATTCGAGGATCATCTGACGCACATGCATCGAATGTGCATCACGAAAATACTCGAAGCTTAATTCATGCTCTCATTGATTCTGAGAGGCGTTTTTAGACCTATATCTTTTTAAAATGCGAAATTATCGATTACCTTTGAATGTTTCCTCCTCTTCGAAAGTATAAATCTCTCGTGGTTTCTGTCCGGAAATTGCTATTCCACCGCCTTTGATCACGTGACCAACCAGCTAGAAAATCAGAATTCTGTGATATGCATACAAAATCGAGTTAATGGCATTTTTATCTTTAAATTTCACAATCCACAAAAAAATGCCCAGTTCCAAAACTGAGAACATTGTATTCCTTTATAATTCTTACTTTCTCCAAGAGAAATCGTCGTGACGGGGCAAAAATAGAATTAGACTTTGAGACCTCGGTTTTCGTAATCTATGGGACGAAGCACGTGGGATCCCAAAAATGTCTGTGTGTAAGGTGTATAGTAATGCTGTTTTTGAGCGTGCGATAATTCTCGAAGAAATCGCTCTATTTTCTTGGAATTGGAGTAGTAAACATGTAAATATTCGTTGAGACCCGAATCATCACCAGCGTCGAGAATGAACGTGATACTCCCCATAGAATAATTAATTGTCTATGTAAATTTCACATGGATTTTATCATGAATTCCCCCGTGCATATGGGTCAGAATTGAATTATTAGAATAGAGCCTTCATAGATTTATATATAGATTTTTGTAAAAATCTATGTATGGATATTAGGTCGTGAACATAGTATCGAGCTGGAATGGGGGTTGTACTTCCCACATAGACTGCTACGTAGAATTAAACATAGATTTCTACGTGTACATGAGTCAGGACTAAGCGATGAGAATAGGGCCTTCGTTTACATAAAGTTTGATAAACATAGATGTCTATGAAGATTTATTCATGAATATTGACCCGTAACGAGCTGTAATGGGGCTATACTTTTCGAATAAACTTCTACATGGATCCTTACATATATGTTTAGGTAGAAATCTATAGATCTATAGATCTATAGATTTCTACCTAAATTTCTACACAGATTTTTATATTCTCACAAACTTGAAAAAACGGTTGGAATAGAGCTTAAATGTCTACATATACTTTTATTAAGATTTAAATGCATTCTTTGGCATAGATAGTGACTCCTATCGAATTACGTAGTCAATGGAGGAATATTTTAGATGAAATATCATATGCAAATCAACGAAAAGATATATGTATAAATCTATATTGAAATACTGACCATGATCACAGCTCGTCGATACTAGTCAATATCTACGTATAATTCTTTATAAAAATATATGTAAAATTCTATGTATACGGAGGTTTTATTCTAATCACTCAAATCTAAGTCGTACATGGGACGTTCCACGTCAAGTGAGCAAGGTCGAAATTTTAATTGTGATTTGAGACCACCCGTCAATAGCTGTTCACACAATGTAAGTAAATCCCATGAGATAATATTCATTCATAGTACCAAAGAAAGTGAAATACAATTTCCTTTAGAACTTCTAAAAATTGGAGATGAGAAAGTATCAGATGAAAATGATTACATAAATATTGATACAAAAGTAGGAACGACTATTAATACAGCCATGGACCTGTTTTCTAAAGTCTATCCAGAAATTGAAAGTCTTTCTGACAAACCTTTCAATTGGTTATGCGAGAGGGCAACCATAACGTCTCGAAATGCCACCGCTCATAATTTTAATGATATTATTTTGGGAAAGTTAGATGGAGAAATATGACATTATCATTCTATCGATACAGTGATTAACATTGATGAAGTTGTACACTACCCTCAAGAATTTCTGAACTCTCTTGATCCTTTAGACTTTCCACCTCGTGACTTAAAATTGGAAATTGGTTCTCCAATAATGCTAGTACGTAATCTAAATCTTCCCAATTTATGTAATGTTACGAAGTATCAAATTATATTAAGCTTACAAATAAATACATATCATACGAGTTTTTTTAACAATAAATGAGAATAACATTTCGAACTCAATACACATATTCATATATATATGTTATCATATAATTATATGAATATGTGTATTGAGTTCGAAATGTTATTTTCATTTATTGTTAAAAAAATTCGTATGATATGTATTTATTTGTAAACTTAATATAATTTGATACTTCGTAACATTACATAAATTGGGAAGATTTAGATTACGTAATAGCATTATTGGAGAACCAATTTCCAATTTTAAGTCATGAGGTGGAAAGTCTAAAGGATCAAGAGAGTTCAGAAATTCTTGAGGGTAGTGTACAACTTCATCAATGCTAATCACTGTATCGATAGAATGATAATGTCATATTATATATATATATATATATATATATATATATATCTGCCTCAGTCTAAAGTCATATAAAGGTCTAGACCAAGACAGCGCTAGTACTTCAAACTGTACCGGTAGCTTCCTCTAGTGGGAACTTATCTCTAGAGTTTGGCTGATATCCATGACCCAAAAGCATGATATCCTCACTGTGAGTTTCAACATGAATGCTAAGTTGAAACTAATAAGAAAGGGATTGTGATATTGCATATTTGAAAAATTAATTGCAGGAGATATTTGAATTTCTCCAAAAGATGTATGAGACTATTTTCAAGCTATCGAACAGAGGTTTGTACGTAAAATTTGAAAAGTCAAAAATAAGTGCGCGAACATAGCCAAACTGGTTCAAACATCTTTAATTGATAGAGTAGCCAATCCGGATGGAGGATTCAGGTGTAATATAATTTTTTATAATCTTTGCAGTATTCAGAATAACTTTAGTTCTTATCATTTGGGACGGATGGCGAGTTGCACGTAGTGCACGGGAATCATGAGGACAGCTTGCATTTTTGTGCAGCTGCCCAACGTTGGAAGGTATGAATGTCGGCTATAAGGTATTCTCTTATCGGTCAATGTGAAGCCACGAGCAGCCAGCGGGTGCTCGTGCGGGAATGTTATTCTATAAGTGCGAGTTACACACGGCAACTGCGCAGCTCCGAATTAATTAGAAACGGCCATGGGAGATCTTGTTATCGGCACGTATAAGTTGACGAGTAGCCAGCGGGCACTCGAGCGAGAATTGATGGATAGACGAATGTATGAAAAGACGCATGCAATGCTACTATAATTGTTCGCTAGGAAGTAAGTAATTGATCTGGCCAGATCAGAACGCATCAATATTTATATTCTCATCGAAGACAGGTCCACGTGCCGTGAGTAAATGTACTTTCTGATCAATGAAGTTTCGACAGATAAATTAAGTGCAATATGAAATAGTTGAATGCATGTATGAGTAAACCGATAAGTATCGCATCGCATGGATAGACTTGTAACGAAGCGAGCGCGCTTCGTAGTCATAAGTATTCGCGCGTGCAAACGGAGGAAAGACGCTGAGCTACGCGCACTTGTTATCACTCCATGAGGGAGAGGTGATTTTCGCGAAGTGCAACTGCGCTTCTCAACCGTTTCGCGACCCGAAAGCGCATCTTGACGTGACGTCACGACGCTTATAAAAGAAGCGGCCGCAGCGGACACGATGGAGTTGATCCGTGATAATCATGGATGCCACACGGGTGGCCGGACAATGAGCACGCCAGCGACGCAGCTCCCCCGCGAACGCGTAGCATAATTACATCTATTCTCAAAGAACAGAAATCGTATAATAATCCAACCACGCGGGATCGAGTGTTAATTATAGAATTCAGATTCATAATGAAGGTTTAGTGCTAGTACACATGAAGAGGGCTTATTTGCAACACCCTCCCCCACACCACACTCCACCCGAGCCGATGTGCATATACGGCCCTGCGCGCCACGGAATACTCGGCTGTCACGCTGCTAAGCTCCAGCCAAGGACAACCAGGCGCCGGACGGATTAGGAAGATGTAAGTGATCGGATGGAGTGGAAGATGTAAGGTGGAAGCGGTCTTACACACGATATACGGATCACGACACCTTCGTAGAACAAACATTTCCTACCTATATAGGGGTATTTGCCCATCCGCCCCTCTAAATAACGGTCGGGTCTTTAGAATATACAAGATTATTTGAGGTCCGAAAATTGGGAAAAAGGTCAAATTTTGAAAAATCCAGTTTTTGACTGCATGTACTCTAACTTCCACATACATGCACATAAAAATCTGAAAAATATTTTGAGTGTTCTGGTGATGGATATCAATGATTTGTTCGAACAGAATCACAATCAAAATGTTGACCTTGCTCACTTGACGTGGAACGTCCCATATACGTACAAATCTATATTACAATCTATGTAGAAAAGACCCCGAGCAAAACGTTAAGAATTTGGTTTCCGATTTCCGACTGCCAGATTTCTCGCATCGAATCTAACTCGCTCATATATACTGTAACGAGGTTTGCTATTTAATAAGAGGGGAATCGGGGATGCGAAGATTGCCGTCCTGGGCGTGGAATGCCCTCGTCAGCCGCTGTTCAGCAAGTCTCTCGATGCAGGGATGGGTGCCGTTAATGCGTCGCTCTGGGAGGTTTTGTGTTGAGGAATTCTGCGCACGCCCGAGTTAGCTCGGTAACAGGCCGATCCGTTGACCGGCCCTTTTGCGAATGCGGCGTGGTGCAGTGCCGCGTTCTCGTTCAGGGAGTCACAGTGGAAATCGGGGAGCTAGGGCGCAAAAGTATTGCTTGCTATGTAAAATATAAGGTGCGTTTATTACGCTAAAATGCTACACGTACCGCGACTGCCGGAAGGGCGGCCCGTGCGCTCTATATCGGCCATTAGTCATGGAACTCTTGGCCATAATATAACACTAACATGAAAAATATATAGCGCTCATAGAAGTAGTTAGTCCGGAATTTCAATGAAAAATGAACTAAACACTGAAAATTTACACATGGAAACATTTTTTCCAAGTTTGCAGTCCTCTCTATATGTGGATTAGATCACTTTTTGTTTTGATGAATAGTTAGATAATGCAGAATGCATGAATTTTCTGTCGAACAAGTTGATTCAAAATTGTCTAGATGGGTTTTGCAGGAAAATGTTCAAATATATTCCAAATCGAGAGCATTGAGAGCAATATTTATTTCTTTGTACTTGACATTGAATTTTCGAATCATGCTGTTATAGAGTTAGCCAAAGTGAAGTCAGTAAATAATTTTTATAAATGCATCGTTTAACGCAAAATCTTAAACGAGCATGCTAGTAATTCCTTTTTAATTTTCAAATTATTAGATTCTCATGAAGTATATTTACATATTTTTGTTGAGTAGTTGTAAAAATATAAATATAATGTATATTTCAATAAAGTTGAGCAATAAAACTGGTAATTCGTGGCGAGTTCAGTGAGCCCTGTTCTCTTGCTTTACGAACTTCATTGATAACTCTCTTTTGATAATACCATAAGGAATGAATGGTTTTTATTGCTAGATGTATAGCACTTTGTTGCTAAGATTGAATTGAAGTATTCCTGGTGTTTTGTACACATTCAATTATTCCCCAACAGATATATATATAATTATTATATTAATTTTTGTTTTAACGGGGCGCTTCGTTACAAGGTGCGTGCGAATATTGGGGATTGTCGTCGGGAAAATGTGCGACGATTTGCTGGCGAATTGCCGTGCTCGTTGGGGGCGGCCGGACCTTATTCCGTGCAATGCGCATCTCTGACCTTTTGGCTGGCGCTCGTTGCTGCAGGCTCTTCCCGGCGATGCTCGTCAAGGTAGCTCAGTTTATTCTCGGCGAGCTGAAGGCTCACCGCGACCGCGAAGAGGGGATGGGTTTAATCGGGGAAAAGCTCGGCTCGATACGCGAGAAAACAAAAGGCTCGGCTACGGTAAATATGATTTATTGAAAGGAAAACGTACTAAACTACAGTGCCTGGCAGTACTAATGTTGCCAGGACTTTCGCGAGCTCGCGTAAGCGATGGGCCGATTTCGCGTTCGTCGCCCGCGTGGCGACCGCTAACAAAGAAAGCGCCGCTGTCCTTGCCCGCTTGCCCCCTTTGGGCGTACAAAGTCGGACTTACGGTGCGGTTGTTCCTCGCTGTTCCGGCGCTGGTCGGATGCTCTGGACACGTGTTTGGCGGGTGAGATTGCTTCCTCACGTGCAGGCGGCAGGCGCTCGCTTGCTTCTCGAAGAAGCTCTTCTCGAAGACTTTGGGCGGCGGGTCGCTGGCCAGCGGACACGCACAAGAGCACCACACAAGTACACGTACGATTCTCGGGGATCTCCGAGACGAGTGGTGGAAGCCGTCGCATATGCTCGCGGATGATCCTCTCGTCCGGAAAGAGCGCGGGGTTGAAAATCGAGAAGAGGTTGCGGAGTGTTGCGTATTATTCGATCATTCCACTGAATCTAAGGATTTGATGAATTTTGAAAACTAATTCGTCAGATTGTATTCCTCGAATGAAGTACATTATTCAACGAACAATTTTTATCCAAAAATAATATGATGAAGAATTTTTTCTGAATTTTTTTTCCTATTTTATTCTTTCAATCTCAGGCTCCGTTCGACACATAACCGTTATATTGTGGGTATCCATTAAATCTCTTCTTTCAAATAAAAACATTGAATAAGTTGTGTTATGGCCCGGCCTCGCCCCGCCCCAAAAATTTAAAAATTCCGGAAGATAAATTAGCGCAAGTCGCATCGCATATTCGCAATACGAATTTCTCACAGGCAAACAGAGTTGCGCCGAGAAGCAACGTTAGGATTAAGCGTATGAATCTATGAATGTAAGAATGCGCTAAGTGAGACGAACCCATGCGACGGATGGCGAGTTGTATGCATTGCATGGGTATCATGGGGATAGCTTGCATTTTCCTTGCAGCTGCCCAGCGTTGGGAGTATGAATGGCGGCTGTAAGATATTTTCTTATCAGCCTGTATGGAACCACGAGCAGTCAGTGGGCACTTGTGCGAGAATGCTATGAATAAGTGCGAGTTGCACCCAGCAACTGCGCAGCCCCGGATTAGTAAGAAAACGGCCATAGGATATTTTCTTATCGGCACGTATGAGATGACGAGCAGCCAGCGGGCTCTCGACCAATGGCGAGAAGTCAATAAATAGCTTATAAGAAATAACCGCAACAAGCAAAGGAGTGTTTCCTCCCTAAAGTCTACTATTTTATTTCCCACAGCGACAATATCCAGTCACGCATATGTAACATGTACATATCTACAGCTAACTTATTGTATGAAGGCCGATGCGTCATAACCAGGGATGTTTGATCATATGCGTATCGTTAAGTTATTGTATAAGACGCCTTAAACATAAGTTATATTTCTCGAGTGAGGTTGATACGCATTTTAGCGCATGAATATATTTGTAACGAAGCGAGCGCGTTTCATAGTTGTGAGTAGACGTGCGTAAAAACGGAGAAAAGAAGCTGAGCCACGCGCGCTTGTTATCACTCTATAAGGGAGAGGTAATTCTCGCGGAGTGCAACTGCGCTTCCACACCGTTTCGCGCCCCGAGAGCGCATCTTGACGTGACGTCACGACGCTTACAAAAGAAGCGGCCGCGGCGAATACGAACGAGCTGATCCGCGATAATCACGGATGACACACGGGTGGCCGATCAAAGAGCACGCGAGTGGTTCAGTTCCCCCGCGATTGCGTATAAGCGCAATTCAACCTACTTTCGATAAATAGAGTGGATGTACGATCCAACCATGCGGGATAGGGTGTTAGTTATAGTTCTGAGTATCATAATAAAACTTAATGCTAGTGCACTCGCAGTGGGTTTAATTCGCAACAACCTCCCTCACACCTCACTCCACTCGAGCCGATGCGCATGAACGGCCCATCGCCCCTCATACGACTCGGGTACCACGCTGCCAAGCTCCAGCCAAGGACATCCAGGCGCCGGTAGGATAAGTAAAGTGTAAGTGGCCGAGCGGTCTCTTACCGGTCCCCCATCTCACGTTTTGCAACAGTCGAAGCCGAGCAGAATCATTTCCACCAAAATACAGTATGTCGTCCAACCACCCCTTCAAATAATGGTCGGGCTATTGCATCTGTAAGTCAGATGCTTCAGTTGAGTCATTAGCATGAGAGAAATAATGAATGAAGAGCTTTTGATAAGAAATCCATGAAATTCTTCGAAATTCCGGAAAGATCGAATCAATGACGATAAATGCACCATACTTCACTCCTAATATGCAAACTATTTGAGAAATGAAGTATGCAATTGTGGAGTTTTATGTATATATATCAGGTGTGTCTCGCCAAGGGACTTGTCTAATTTTATCTAATCCATATAATATAATCGTCACTTGAAACTGGACAAATATCTCTGCTGTGTTGATTTCTTCAACATAGATTTTGAATGAGATGGCTACGGGAGGGGTCTTACCTCTCGCCAGTCTCGAGAGCCGAGGGACGACCCTCACTGATCCAAGCCCACAACCTTTCTTTTATGGCTTTCAGGGCATCTGATTCAAAAAGTGGTGAAATACTGCAAACTTTATTCTCCCCTAATCAATTCTGAATTCTGATTTCATTTCTCTAGCAATATTGGATTTGAGCATATGATGCTATACTCATGAGTACTGATTACTTGGAATATTGTCAGACTTTTTCTGTTTTTGAATAGAGATTAGAAAGGATTAGTCGATTCTCACTGGTATTCCATCCATTCTATCAGTCAATAACACGTCGCAAGACTTTCAAATTTCCACTTAATTTAGATTCTTGTCGAATTTGGATTTTCAAAATTAATTATGGTGATGTTATAATTTGCAACCATGTTATCATAACGAACAACATCATTAAAGAGCAACCGTGAGGAGCAATCGTTAGGAGCAATCGTGAGGAGCAGCCGTGAGGAGCAATCGTGAGAAGCAACCGTGAGGAGCAAAATGACGACGACGGCGGTTCAGGATATATATTCAATATTCGAGTGAGACTGAAGATCCCAAAATTCACAATATTCTTGCACTAGAAAGTAATTCCCCAAAAAGTTCTTCAGACGTTGTTGTAGTCGTTGTACGTCTGTCAATCAGTCTACTCATTCCTTGTAATTTTACCGATTTTCTCTGAACATCGTGAGTTTTTCAGTATTCCTTTTATTCCTGTGCTTTTGGGTACTAATTTTCAATTTATTGCTGTGAATCTACAAATTTCAGTTGAGTGAGTTTATTTCTGTTATTAGAGTGGACTAGTGGAGTGCTGCATCATGGTTTATGGTATTGTTGAGTATTACAGGATAACGGCCAAAATGATTTAACCCCAAGACATGTGTACATATGTATATGTATATGCATATCAACTTTTCTATTGATTAATGTAATTATTCATTTAAAAATGCGGGGAATCGAAACAGTATGCACATTAGCATATGTATCTTGATAAATTGAGACCGATAAAAAATCGATCTAAGCTTTCGTTTGCGAGTAAAACGCCGAACCGGAATTTCATTTAGCGTAGTTATATGGCGTGATGTATATATCGATAAAATTAAGATTATTTATGATTTTTTGTCGAAATCGCAAGAGTGTGCACAAGTTCACGAGTAGATTTACCTAATCCGTTGAAGTATTTCTTTTTTGCGCGAGCCAATTCGACGCAAAATCGCGAACGAGAATCATATTGATGCAAGCCGTGAAAATAGTGTGCAAAAGTATAACTAAATGTGATGTGCACACTGTTGAGATATTGTAAAATAACTCATTTTTCCATTGCGAAAAGTCGCGAACAAGATGACGCGCTACGCAGTGCGAAATCCGTCGGTGCGCTGTTCACGGAATTTCGTTGCGAATCGATCGATGAAGGCGAAAAAGCGAAACAGTGTGCAATATTACAGGTATCAATGATGTGCACACTGTTTGAGAAATTTGTAAATAAATAATCAATACTATCCACGAGATTTGTAGAACAAGTCGCACAACTCGATACGACCATTCTCTATATAAGTGGAGCAATTCAGAGCTCCGCATGCATTATTGCGCCGGCCGCTGAAGCGAACACATCGCGCTGTGACATACACGAGCCTCGCTCACTATGTCTAACGGTTATTATCGGATCGTGCGACATGTTCAATCTTTGAACATGTATGATAAGCATTAAATGAATTAGTTATTTTTGTTACCGTAACTTATGCTTTTTCAATTAACTTTCAATGTAAAATCAATATAAAAAATTTACTTTGATTCCAAATTAACAAAGCCAAAGGAGAGTAGTAGCGATCAAGGTTTTATCTGCATAGTGTCGGATAAGAGTGCGATCGTGGCTCACTTGCACGAATTGCGCACCATAGTTGACCTGGTTCTTTGGGGGTATAGAAGGGATAAGTCGACGAGCAGACGACAGACACTCTGAACCTCTCGCAAAATCTCCCACAGAAAATTTTTCCCACCACTGACGTATATTACGTGAGAGCGGTTCGAGGCCTATTGCGAGCGTGGTTCTCAGCGTAACGTAAACGTATATTACGTCCAGCCTCGTATCCTCGTGATGAAGAGATATATATAGATATATTATACAGTTATAGTAGTATCGTCGTAGTAAACAGCTGGTATAGGCGAACATATACGCAAATACCATATACCCATGATCAGATCATACCAGTGCCACGGTGATATCCTTAGCAATAATAAAAATAAAAAGCATAATAAAAATATGTATTATAGAAATATCGTCTCGTCGTATACGACAGTAACTGCATGGGCTAGGCAAAATCATAATGCAGGCAGTCGTGATGAAAAGTGCAAATGTGCTGGACGTCATCTTAGCTACTTCAGCAGCTTTGTCAATCCGACTTTAAATTGATTGAGTTGTTCACTGACTAACTACTGGCTAACTTGCTTGCTGATGCTGATATACGTTTGAAGGTGAATTAGTTTCTTTTTTTTTGTAAAGATTTAATTTGAGGTTATTCATTGACTGGTTAATGAATCTAATAAATCATTTTTTTCGCAGCTCAAAAATAGATGTCAATGAAGTTAGAAGGCTACAACTGCTCAGTATTTTCATACGGGCACAGGAGTTGGCAAAACTCATCATACAAGATGAGAAAATAAGTTCTCGCCAATAAAGATTGTCTTAAAATTAACATGAATAAGCACCTAGAAGACTTCTACAGAATAGTGTATTCCAGTGTTGGATCTTTTTCGACAATTACACCTTATTTAAATATTTATATGTCTACAAGAGAAGACGTCTGGATGTGTTATGAGTATTAGCTTCAGTGAGTGATTTCAGTATTTAACAATTGTCAGATGATCAGTGGAACTCAAGACTGTTGACGTTACCAGTTCCTTATCCGCCAGCTCATATATTGCTTGAATATTGTGATGAAGTTATAAGCAGTGAACAGGTATATGCGAGAAAAACAGCTATGATGAGAAGCAGCTTGTGATGACGCTCCACAACTTTACAGGAAGAGACGACTAGATATGTTATGATTGTTAGCTTTATCGACACTTTAGAGAGTGATTTCAGTATCTGACAATTGTGAGATGATCAGTGTAACTCAAAAGTGTTGACGTTACAAGCTCCTTATCCGCCAGCTCATATATTGCTTGAATATTGTGATAAAGTTATAAGCAGTGAACAGGTATATGCGAGAAAAACAGCTATGATGGGAAACAGCTTGTGATGACGCTCCACAACTTTACAGGAAGAGACGACTAGATATGTTATGACTGTTAGCTTTATCGACACTTTAGAGATAAGATCACTTTAGAGATAAGATCACTTTAGAGAGAAGTGATTTCAGTATCTGACAATTGTGAGATGATCAGTGTAACTCAAGTGTGGTGACGTTACAAGCTCCTTATCCGCCAGCTCATTTAATTTACAAATATGGAAATGAATCACAGATTACTGTAAAAATATTGAATAACTATTTATACCTGTTATAAAGATAGAATAAATATTGTGATTAAGTGAAAAAGTGTGAACAGTTAAATGCAAAAAACAGCTGTGAGAGAAAGCAGCTTATGGATGAAACTCTACATCTCTACAAGAGGAGACGTCTAGAAATGTTATGAGTATTAGCTTCATTGAAAGTTTTGTGAGTAATTTCAGTATGCGACAATTGTAAGATGATCAGTGTAACTCAAGTGTGTTGACGTTACAAGCTCCTTATTCGCCAGCTCATATAATTCTCGAAAATGGAAATTCATCATCTACTACCATGGAAATGTTGGGTAACTATTTATACCTGATGCAAGGACTGAATAAATATTGTGATAAAGTGAATACCAGTGAACAGTTACATGTGAAAAACAGCTATAAAGGAAAGCAGCTTGTCATGAGACTTTTCAACTTTACAGGAAGAGAAGTCTAGAGATGTTGTGTAGTGTTTGCTTTATTGACACTTGTATCGGTCATTTCAATATTTCACAATTTCAAGAGGATCAGTGAAACTGAAAACTAATTGACTTTACTAGAACTGTGAATAGTCCATTGTATTTTTTATTTTGTATATGTTGGAATATTAATTATAATAAATTTCTATTAAAAGAGAGGACTGCTCTTGACCATATATAATCATCACATGTTGATGAAAATGTTGATGCCTGATTTTGATGGCTTCATAAGTCCATATCTACATCTGACACGTTAAAAAATTATTTTAGAAAATACTGTAATATTATGATTCTATTTTGAATTTACCAAACTTCGGTTTGACCAATTAATTGTTTTTATCAGGTTTTTAAACATTTTATTTCATGTTCATATATAATTAAATGATCTTAAGAACATTCTTCTCTTAATAGTGCAATTACTGTAAGATTTGATTCAAATACCAATTAGCTTTGTATATAAGACTATGAGCTCATTTTCGAGTAACCGACCAAGTACCATAGCGCGCCTGTAGATGGCGAGGCGTTGAGTCGCGCGTGTATAAGGTATAGCGCGGCGCTCTCGCAAGAGAGTTTGCGTTCTACCGTCTATAAAAGTGAGCTTGGACATTAGGCAACTAGCACCTTCGCGGACAATCCTATAGTCTCCAATGTGGTCATTTTATACTGGAGTATACTTTTTCGAACAATATGCCATAATACAGAAAGTAATATTGGCCGGTAAAATAGAATAAGACAGACTCAAGTCGCACGTCCGAACCAGTCTGCCAAATAGCATAACATGAGCCGAAAATATAAAGTTGGATTTATGAAATATATTGTAACAATTGTCAAGCTATGCGTTCGCTTCCTACAATAACCCTGATATCTTCACAGGGTTAAGATCCAATTTGGAATTCTATGTCTAATAATATGATTTTAATGTGTGCACTTCAGATTGGATAGTACTGTGGAACCCTTTCCAATAATAGGTCCAGCTTTCTGACGAAGGTTGAAATATACGTAATCTTGAAAGAACTAAATATAAATGCATTTCTGTACTTTAACCTTTAGACTGCCGGAGAATCAATATATTGACGCACCTTATGATTCTACACTTTGTGTATGATCAATCATTGATATGATACTATTATAGAACAAAAAACCAAATTGATTATGTGAAGTATTTCATCTTATTTCAACCATTTATAATTTTGATAATGAACCCCTACGAAATAGTACTATAATCAATTACATTTAGTATAGATTTGTGATTTCACTACTTTCTTATCTTGAAGTTAGTAAATTTAACTGGAGTTCTTTGACATTAGACAACAGCTACAACAATCAAATGAGTATTTATTCTGTAGTAGGATAATCACTTGGCATCCAATCTTGTAGATTTCAGTATTTTCAGTATTTCAGTATTTTCTCGTGTCATTATTGACGAAATGAGTTATGAAAAAAAGTAATTTAAAACAAATAAGATCAATCATTGACTCAATTGTTAGGTAATCGATTTTAATTGACTGAGATGGAAGAGACATTTTTATAATCATTTCAACTAAAAAAATGTAATTCGAAAGAGAAATGATCAAACATCGAATCGATGAATAGGTAGGAACATACTTGTCGTCAATGCATACTTTTTCAAAAGTGATTTTCTTTCAAAATATGATAGATTACGAGATAGAGCCATTCCGCCAACTTGCCCCTGTACATAGCTGGCCCCGGTCTCTGCTACTTTGACTCAAATCATTGGATTAAATTAAATTGCGTCTAGTTCGTAACGATTATCATCAAACTAATCCATATAACGTGCAAATCTTGGATCATATCGAAGTTATTGATCTGATCCTCCATTCATCAATACGTGTCGATATGAAAAGGGAATCGAAGATTTTGGAGAAAGACTCATTTAGAAGAGCATTTAAAATGAAAAATCATTCCTCTTGATCGTAGAAGATCGCGATAAATTTTTCTGAGTTAATCATTACTTACCCTGTTATTGAATCCTCGTCCTACGCGCTCATTATTGACCCAGATTTGCCATTCTCCAGTACGACCATTCCAACTTTGACATGAATGGTACCAACGGTTGAGTCGTAATGGATAGTTCAGTCGATACAAAATGTACCCATTCACACTCATCATATAATATGAGCTGCGAGGTGTGTTGTCGATCCAAGATAGTATACTTCGCGGTTGGTCATCCACTAATAACCCACAGAATAAGGTTTTCATTAGTAGCACAAAATTTCTAGTTCATTTTTGCTGTGAATAATCTGATTAAGGTTTCTTATTATAGGTCGAACACCATAACAGAAAACTGACTCCAAAGAATCAATTTGTTTGGTCTATCTTATACATGGGGAAATCATGATCATTTATGAATGATGCATTTCTCTGCACACATTTGAGAAGCCTTGCTGCTCATAAAAATCAATATTCCTGCTCTGTATTGGTATTTATTCGGAAGTTTAGAATTGAACTCTAAACTTTCGATTAAGGTAACATTCTAGACTACTCATAGATGTTTGAAAGAGATGAATGAACCGAAAGAAAGTCAACAGTTACACATAAACATGTGCCAAATATATCAAAAAACCACTATATGCCTTGCGCGTGTGTATTTCACATTCATTCAGTGCTATGTGGGATAGTCGCAGAATATTGACGGAAGGGAAAGTAGCGTTTGTTATGACCCGACTTTTTTTGGAGGGTAAAAGGGTGGAGAAAACCTCTTGATTTGGCAAGATAGTTCTGTTCCCACTTGAATTATGAGGTTATGTGATAAGAGACCACTCGGACACTTACAAAGATTCCTCCATTTAGCGCCTGGTTGACCTCGTCTGTTGCATTAACACTAATTTTGTGTTACATTTATTTGCAAATGAAATATGATTGATCGATCCCATTTGATTGGTTTCCCTCTACATTCCCCATAATTTTTTTTTGGCTTAGCAATGAATTGATAATTTTATGATTTGACAAGCAATAATTGAAGAAATGTGGGAAGTTACGTGGCCCGTGCCGCTCCATAAGACATCGTCGTCATAGCACCCGTGATTGGTGCGGGTTCACTTGTCAACTCTGTACTCTACATTGCACTGACTGCTTTCATATCTTTCGTGGAGTTACTCAACCAGGGGCCCCCGCGCATGCGCGAATCGCGAGTGTGAGTCGGTGGCGAGCGCATCTCGTGAAACCTCCCATTCGTTGCGTCGCACTCGCGGACCTTATTCTAAGGAGCGTACTTACTTTTTTACACGTCTATTGGGAAGTCAAGTCGCCATCCCCTCTCCGCTATTCATTAAGAGACCACTTGGGATGCGGGTCACCAATCTTAACCAAAATATTTTTTGGTGTTTCCTGATGGCAAGGATAGAGAGTATCTACGTCAAAATTCGTGTAATCACACATGTTAACAAAGCGGACGCACAGAACAGTACACATCTCGAAGGTATATTCACGTGTCTACTGACTTCTCTGCTACAATCATCCACTGCACAGACTTTCACATGATGTATTTTCATAATGATCTCGAAAAAAACTCGGTAGACTCATAACTCCCAATATAATTTACAATTATTGAGCAGCTCCCATCTACTTCAATACATCATCCACCAACTCATTGGTCATATTGGCTTGAGTAGCGGAGAGGGGATGGCGACTTCACTTCCCAATAGCACATGAGGCTAGGATAATTATTACGATACTGATGCGCCTATATATGGGCAATTCTACCAACTAGGGCGATTTTACTTGGAAAAAATGAAAATAAATTTGTGAGCATAATTTGGCTTTCGACACCGTACGTTCTTGAAAATTGTATATGTGGTAGAGGATTCCCCGAAAATGAGTATTCCAAGTGTTTGCACAATTTTCATATCCTGCTTTATGCGTAAAAAACTAACAAAATATCTTTGTGGATTTTTCTTAATTCCAGACGGGAGGATAATGCCAGTACTGGTTGTAACGCGGTAAATTCTCGAACTCAAAAATTACGTATTATAACCAAATTCAAGATCCCAAACCGGCTATGCAAAAAAACTCTATAACACAACGCGCTCAAGATACTATCAAACAAAAGGGAGTTCCGCTAATTAGTTACTATCCGGGAAAGAAATAATGGATCAATTCAATCAAGACAAGAATACAACCATTTATTATCGTCAACTTCGTTTATTCAAACAACCCGCATTCTCGTTACAGCAGCTCGTTCCCCATCCACACTTACACACAGCAGCACCTCTCTCACATACGCTCATGCACACACGTCCCCATTACTCCCACCTCCTAACCTCTTACACCTTCCCATGCACGCCAATCGTCGCCGCATTCGTGGAACGTCGGGCCAAATCTCGAATTCGCGTGTGTGATGAATATATTTCGGGCTGGCGATTTGAGAGCCAAATGTATTACACGCGTAAGGTAAATTACCGACCAACGAGAAGGGAAATTCGGTAAAACTCGGGAAATAGGAAATACTGATTATAAACGCATTATCAAGTATTAGAAAAAACCAAAGGCATGAGTCACACGGGTGAAGTCACGTCGATCGGATGACTTCAGAGCTAATATTATCAAGCCGATAAGCCGGATTAGCTTACTCGAGACGCGAGAAGAAAGGGGTACTGTCACTTATGAATCGAGTCAATAGTATTGAATTACTTGTGGACCAAATCAGGGAATATCGGGTTACTCGGGAATGAAGATCAAGGGAAATCAGTCACGCAAGATAAGGCGTGTGCGGGTTGCGTTAGAAATTGATAAGCGTGGACAAATCGATAGCGCATAATGAAATCACACGGATCGGGTTACTCGAGGTATTGATCCGAAGTGATCAGCTTACTCGGGTGAAGATAATGATAGGATCAGTTACTCGTCTGGATAGGCAGGGATCGGTTTTCTCAGGCGATGATATCGACGTGTCTTACGAAGAAAGACACATAACTGAATCTGTCCGCGAAGAAAGACACATATCCGAATCTGTCCGCGAAGAAAGACACAACTCGCAATCTAGCCACGAAGAAAGACAAATGTCGGAATTATTCTCCCGCGAATATTAACGAAAAAAGAGTTAAACTGTAGGAAAGGCTTGTTTTTTCTGTCAATGATAACCTACTCATTCTAAGCTTCCATTCTATATATTTTTTACGTCGGAAAATTGTGGGATGTGCGCCATGTATCATTTTTGCGGGCAGACGCGAGTTGTGTCTTTCTTCGTAGCTAGATTGCGAGTTGTTTCTTTCTTCGCGGACAAATTGAGATGTGTCTTTCTTCGCGGACAGTTTGAGATGTGTCTTTCTTCGTAAGACACGTCGATATGATCGTGACATCATTGACTGATAAGAAGTTAGATTCGATTGGTAGAATCATGGACGAATGGGAGGATCGCATCTCGGGAGAGGAGGAAAAACAGCAATGGAAGAGGTTGGGGGGTGGGTCCCCTGGGGGCGAATATTTCCTGGGTGGGCCAGGAGGACAGGCAGATCTAGCTCTATCGTGATCGAGAGCGCATCACAGCAAGTTACTTATAATCCGTTCGTGTGGAATATTGTCAGCGAATACTTTGATCATTTATACAATAGAATATGATACTTATTGGATATTGTAATTTAAAATCAAGTGCTGCATGATCATTTACTCAACCTATACATCATCATAATCATCGAATTTGCGCTTAGCGCTCAGCTCGTCAACAAGCTCATCGCCGACGGAGTGCAGCTGTATTTAAAAGTTGCGCCAGAATCTACGGTTAGGACTGTGCTGACTTCAGCCAGTTCAAAGCACGTGCAACAACGAACTCGGACCACGGGAAAATCCGCGCGCTTATCACTCCACAATACCACAATTTTTACGACCTCGCAACCGCCACTAAATGGAGAGAGAAATGATGACTCAAAAGTATCATAGATAATATATATATATATATATATATATATTGCCGCCGACTCTCAGGATGGAATTATTACCCCCACGCGATGGCTTCACTGCAGTAATAATGGTGTTGAATTTGGAATTATTAATAACAATTTTCTTGTTGATACTGAAGTTTTGCTTCAAATTCATAAAATAAAAGCTTCATATTTCAATAGCCACTATCACGCATTTATAAATTATAAATGTCTAAGTATAAGAACGTGTACGGGCTCGTATATGTATAATAAATATCGATAATTCATTTGAAAAACGTTTGAATATTCATCCTTATTTATTCTTGTCTGTAATCATTCTAAAAAATTAATTTGAAAGTGATATTACAAGTTGATTGAATCCAAAAACGAGAATCATGGAGGCCATTCACACTCACAGATACACATGATACACACACACACACACACACACACACACACACACACACACACACACACACACACACACACACATCTGCAGATGCGCAAGTGCTATGTCAACAACTGGAATTTCTATAACCGGCGGCTACTAAAACACCATCCACCCACTGCGATTTGTGCGTCCTTCCATCAGATGTGTTATGCGCATGATGGCACTGCATATAACGCATCCGAGTATACCAATATCGCATCCGAAGTCGGAAGCACTCAAGCTAGTGGCAGTGCCGATGGCTTTAAGCTATTGTTATTCTCTCCGTGTGGATGAGCGACAGCGCAGCGGGCGCAGCGCGTTTAATAGCACTGTCTACCAAGCTTCGAACACGTCAAAATTCGTGTAATCACACATGTAAACAAAGCGGACGCATAGAACAGAACGCATCTCGAAGAAATATTGACGTGTCCACTGACTTCTCTGCCACAATCATCCACTGCACAGTATTCTTACATGATGTATTATTATACTGACCTCGTGAAAAACTCAGCAAACTCATTAGTTCAATACAATTAATGATTATTGAGCAGCTCCCATCTACTTCAATGTATCATCCACCACCTCATCGGCCATATTGGCTTGAGTAGCGGAGAGGGGATGGCGACTTGACTTCCCAATAGATTTCAATTTAGATAGTAATATTGAATGAATATTGATTCTTGTCAAGTTACACGGTTTATAATTATTTTGAAACAAATCTGCAAGTGCATTTTTGAAACTAATTGAGGGAAAGTCGATTGTTGTCTTTTCTGAAGGTATCGAAATAAATAGACTAAAGAGAAGATTTTGTTGGATTGAAAGGTACTAAAAATAGTGAAAGAACATTGAGATTATTGAATTGTAAATTTCGGAAGTTGTTAGAGCTGATGAGTGATGAGTAGCAACAAGGTCATTGAATCGAGAATATTAAAAGGAGTTTTGGTTTGAAAGGATTGAAGGATACTGAATTGAGCGGAGCATTGGACAAAGTGTTGAAAGAAATAAAAATTTAACTTTGAATGGGAATGAAAATTGCTTACTGAAATAAAGGTGCCAAGGCTTATGAATCGAAATATCTATCAAAAACATTGAGTTGAAACATCCATAGAGTGAGAGAGAGAGGGGGGGAGGGACAGAGAGAGAGAGGGAGGGAGATTCAGCACTCACCGAGTGCAGCGAGAGTGGTGGGTATGCGCGTGCCGGGATAGCGAGATGAGCGACGTGAATACACTATTTTTGGTCTTCAGCGAGAAAAATGTGTCAATTTCCTCATTTTTCCACTATTCTCACGCGAACTGGAGCTTCTCTTCTGAGATTACCATGAGGATAATATCACCCAATCTGTGCGTGATTGATATATACCTCCCGCTGGAGGGTATATATATGGGTAAAAAATATGCAATAATACGATTGGACGTTGATCGTGCGGATTCAGCGATCGAAAATCTTTAATCCTATATATGAGTGATATTGCGAGAAATGAATTCATGCTCCAGGGATATGACGAGCAGTTGTCTTTCCGGTAGCGCAGATGGTAGCGCAACTGACCGGAAATCAGGAGGACGCTGGTTCGAATCCAGCCCGGGAAGAAATTTTTTCTCGCACACACGCGCACGCGCGCACCTCTCACTTGCCGAGCCGAAGCTGGAAATAGTGACGACGGCGAGCCTCTACTAGAGGCGACCCAGGAAACCCGTCGACGATCAGCGTGGAGTCAGGAGACTCACCAGTAGCTGCCGAGGCTGCTACTGGTGACGGAAAACTAGTGTCACACGGCCGAAGTACGCAGCCACGATACGAGAGGAGGCGCGTCCAGGGGACAGGCACGGTTAAATCCGTGCTGTTCAGACCACGCGGGAAATCCAACTGCCGGCGTGATGGCGCAACAAGTTGCCCCATATGCCGGCGGCACGTGGGCTTGATCACAGTCGATGTGGCAATCGATCGCACGTGCGTGGGCTTAGCGCCAACTTCAGGAATCTGAACCCGGAAATCTGTGTGACGGGCAAAATGCGACGTCACGACTCTTACTTTGTGAAAAGTGTTCAATTTTCGAGTTGGTGCCATTTTGTGGTTGGAGTTAGGTACAGTGGAACTAGGAAGAGATAATCAAAATGTATGAGATGTTCATTTTTTATAACCACATGATGGAGATAATTTGATGGAAGTGAAATTCCTCGGTACAACAATACTCTTTTAGATCATATGAAAAATTTGAAATCACAATACTGATTAATGTATAGCTACTAATAAAAAAATTGCATTAAAAAATATTGTAAAGCTATTATTTCTATGAATTCGAGTTGATTTACGCGAGAAGAATTATTTGCGAATAGTTACAGGATTCCAGACCATGTGTGTTGAACTAGCGTCGATGAACACTGCTTTTCCTTATCGAGTAACTGTTAGAGTTTGGTTGACATTTCATCATAACCTCAATTTGCCTCGGAATACCATTAGAAGCAACATTCATGAGATAATTTCTTCTTATCCCTTGAAATCTGTTAGGAACCAATTGTTCATTTCATTCACTCAAAGATTGGCGAATGAGGTCTCAGCTCTACCGAAATTTTGTCTCCAAGGCGGAGTATGTGGCTTGTTCAAAGAAAAGTGGAGGGACTGAGCCAGTCTTCGGAAAATAACCTGGGTCTCTTTTTTGCGTGAGTTGACCTATTTTTCTCTTCTGGCCGGAGGCAAGCTATACTATTTGGAAATTCAAAGATTGGACTCTCTCGGTTTCCAAGGTTTCCAAAATAGAAATCACATATTTCTTTTAGAGAAATTTGAAATTTCCTGTATTATAAATTCACTGTTAACAAGTATCTTATCACATTCATTTTTTTATTTTTAGTTTAATAAAATATGGGTCACAATAATAATATCATTAATAATTCGAACTCGAATTATTCGATCATTCCACTGAATCCAAGGATTTGGTTAATTTTATGAAAATACTTCTTCTTATTTTATTCTCAGAATAAAGTACATTATCCAACGAAAAATTTTGATTCAGAGAAATAATTTGATGGAAAATTTGTTTCAATTTTTCCATCTTATTCTTTCAGACCGTTAGGAGTCTTTCGACACATAACCGTTATATTGTGAGTATTCATTGAATATTCTCTTTTAAATAAAAACATACAAGAAATTGTAGGTCAGATCATTCATTTGAGTCATTCCCATGACAGGAGTAATGAATGAAAGGCTTTTCATGAGAAATCAATGAGATATTCAAAATTCCGGAGAGATCGAATCAATGACGATAAATGCACCATACATCACTCCTAATACGCAAACTGTTTTAGAAATGAAGTCGACAATTGTGGAGTAGTATGTATGCATACCAGGTGTACCTGGCCGAGGAACTCGCCTTATCCATATACCATGCGCGTCACTTGGCACTGGATAAGTATCTCTGCCGTGTTGATTTCTTTCACATTGATTTTAGATGGCGTAGCAACGGGAACTTAACTTTTGCTAGTCCCGAGAGCCAGGGGAAGACCCTTACTGATCCAAGCTGAAAAATTTTTTTTTGTTGCATTCAGCGCATATGAATCGAAGAGTTGTAAAATACTGAAAACTTAATTTCACAAATTGATTCATCAGCGATTTTTCCTCCTGATCAGAACCGACTTTGAACGGCCATCCGAACGGCCATCTGAAAATATTTTCTCTTTTGTACTGCCAACTTCTTGCACTAAAGCGGGTAATCAGCTAATACTACAACGATTTACCTGACTGTCAGGCTTTCTAATTCAATTAATATTTGAATTCATTAATATTTAGTCTAATTGAAACTCTTGGACATTATTCTCGTTGCTCCAAATTGAACTGCAGGAATAGAGACAAGATGTGAAAAATCAAAGATTGATCAAATTCGGATAATCGAATTCCGAAAATTGCTCGTTGTTTACTTATTTTTTCTTGATAAATTTCTCAATAACCACGATCAACGATTGAACAATCGTTTCTGATATTTGCTGAGTGCATTCAGAGGAAGGAGATAGACGAAACGATCGCAGTGCTCGATTGAGAGAATCGAGCAACTAGATGCCCCCATGAACACACATGCGCTCGGAAGTTGCAATGGATTAATTTTTTGATAATGTAATTATACCAATATAAGTGATAACTTAGTATTAGATGGGTAGCAGGAGAGTGCGTGCGCAGCTGACGACTCGAGCAACACCAAACCCCTGTGAACGCGGTTTTGCTTTCTGAAAGAGAAAGCTTTGTAATGGGACAAAAATCGACCCACCGAATCATACCTCGGGACCTCGATTTTTGTGATCTACGGGTCGACAACATGAAAATCCAAAGGTGTCTGTATGTATGTATGTATGTATGTATGTCCCGTTTTTTCTCGTCCACGATAACGCTCGAAGAAATGGTCCGATCGTCTTGAAATTTTGCGAATAGGTTAGTCGCGGCAAAATCTCGGCCGAGTTCAATTCTCAGCAGAATCCATCGTTTATTTCCTTAGCGACTGTTAATGAGGTGTGTACTTTTTCGTTTCTTTCGTTCACGATAACTTTCGAAGGAATGATCCGATCGTATTCGTGTGTGATCCCATACGTGTGTGACTACTTTTTGTTTTGGCATGCGGTAACTCTCAGCGAAATAATCCTGGAATGAAGCTGAAATTTTGCACACCGGTTAGTTTTGTCAAGATCTAGCCCGAATTAAATTTTCAGCAAAATCCGTTGGTTATTTTCCTAGCAACCGTTTCTAACGTGTTTTCTCACAAATCCTCATAAATGCTCATTGGGGCTATGAGAATCGATGAGAATCGATGAGATATTTCCCATATCAACCACTGTTGATATCTTTGGTAACCATTTGTTTACATTCCTAGCGACCGTTGCTTCAGAAGCCGGAAAATCAGTTTTAAATCACACTTGATGGCCAACGACACTGAATTGTTACATTTGCTCCATAGCAACTGTTGTTTACCTCTCTAGTAACCGTTACAAAGGTTGGAAATGATCAATTTATGACCCATATGTATCTTTTTCAACGGCCAAGGACACAAAATCTTCCCAATTAGCTCCTTCGCAACCGTTGTCACACCAGGTCCGAATGCTCCATTGATTGAGGATGTAATACAAATTGAACTGATTAAATAATTTTTTTGTAATTTCTGAAAAATGAATGATAGTATCTATTATCAGTTAACCCAGTCACATACATTCGAACTTGACACTGTGCATAATACTTTGAACTTGATTTTTAATAAACTATTTCACCAGTACAAGTACTATACATTACATTTTTTGTTTTCATAATCAATGATCCCTTTAGTGTCTCACACATACTGAAACATTTTATCTCTACTAGCTTAAAAATAGCATCTTCAATCAAAATACCATCCATGCTTGCACATAGCCATGGCTTAGTAAGCCTTAGAACAACACCTAGTCGTATGACAGTAACACAGAATGTTGGAAAAGGGTATCGTTTCGGCACTCGCGATCTCTCGATGCGGCTCACGCCGATTGTTGGGGCTCGATGGCAATCGCCACGGACAATGAGTCCTTAGTTATCTCGCACTTAAATCTATCGGGAATACGCGAACGCGGCTTAAGCTCAGTAAGCCAAGAAACAGAAGGTTTCTTGGCTGCGAAGAGAGGGGGGATCCGGTCAGGGGTGCAAGAAAGGCAATTAAGTAAAACGCGTGACTATAGATTTGGATCGTAGAATAAAACCTCTTTATTGGGGTATGAAAGGTATACACTTGTGCTGGTGGGCCGGTGCCCGCCAGCAACTTGAAATGCACGTAAGTGCAGAGGGCCACTCGGCCTCGTTCCCGAGTACTTGCTCGCTCGCGGGAATTACAAGAGGCGCGACGTACAGATCTTGGTGGTCACTCGATGGCTCTCGCCCGCAGGATGGTCTGCGGGCTCATTCGCAGATCCTCGGTGCCGGGGCGCTTGTCCTGGCGCACAAGCTCGCGGACAGCTTTGGTATGCGTGGCCGGGGCCGCACCAGTAGTGGGGCGGGGTTGGAATTGTTCCACGGGCTCGGAGAAAACAGCGTTT
Organism: Aphelinus atriplicis; assembly: GCA_020882685.1. Taxonomy (NCBI): domain Eukaryota; kingdom Metazoa; phylum Arthropoda; class Insecta; order Hymenoptera; family Aphelinidae; genus Aphelinus; species Aphelinus atriplicis. The sequence goes on from CM037073.1 coordinate 9,939,383, forward strand.
CCTCTGGGCAGGTGCAGCTCTTGGAGTGTTGTCGGGGTGAAGGCGGGGACACTCACACGCACACACGTCGGTGATTGTTTGCAACACGGTGCGGATGAGGTGGTCGTTGCGGGCGTGTGTTTATTGGCACGAGGGTCGGCGCGAAAGTGACTCCTTCCTGTCCTCGCGTGGCTCACCTGCCTCGCGAGCCGGGAGGTCTGCCCCTTTTCATGCTTTCTTTCTCTCTTTTTTCCACGCGGCGCATGGCCCAAAGGGCAGCGGCGCATACCGCCGCCGATCACGCGACTCGCGACGCCCGTGTTCCCGGTGCGGCGCGTGGCGATCACGCAATAACAAGTGCCTGTCGTGCACTCATTACAGTGTAGGTTTGCATAGTTAGAATCAGAGAAAATATTCTCTAGTAAGCTAGCATATTCTGGTGGCAAGCCGCGAATAATACAATATATACCGTGTCCTTTATTTATACCATGGTGAGATCCAAGAGGATTCTTCACTTTAAAATCATATCCATGCACAGTTAAAGGTAATACTATTTCGCTACCATATTTTTCTTTGAGCTCAGGCCATCTATTACTTTTATAAATAGAAAATATTCATTCGCACTCTTCCATTTTCATAATAAAATATGTTATCGCAGAGAAAAAATTGGTTAATTCTAACATTTTTTTTTAATTCTCAAAGGTGCCTCAAAGGTATCATTGTAACTGTAAGTTTCATTTGTCTACATTGTTTTCTCACCCTTGATACTCTTTTAGAGTGTAACACAGTTACAACGTGCACAATATTCGGTCCTACATAATGTAGGTTCTTCAAAGCTTCCAACGTTTTATGTGTGCTTTTGTAGTTTTGAAATACATTCTTCATTACATTTGGAATATTTAAAAATTTGTCCATTGTCGCACTTTTCTATACTCAAGATTGATAATTTTTCAATAAAAGTACTTTTATAAAAATTTTGAAATGCCAGTACAATCAATAATATAGTTTTCATAGGTAGAAACACAATAGTATGCAAGAACTAATCAAAATGTCAACTGCATTTAATTCATTCTTATTATCGATTGCTTCTGTATTTTCAGAACTACTTCATGAACTTTCATGAGGTTTATTACATTCAATTGTAGTTCGTACATGCCTTGCAGTCTGATTCAAAACTTGTGTGGCGACCGGTATTTCATGTTGCATGCTATCTACATAATTTTTTTTTCTCTCGCTTCTGTATTCAGTTGAATCTGCCAATGAATGTTTATTCGAAAGAATTGATTGCTATGCAATTCAAGATGTAGACCAACAGAACGAATGTTACTAAAAACTCTTTAAAAATTGTCTAATTTCTAAATGTAAAGTTGCACTTTTTAATATTGTAAATTTAACATGACACAGGGGATAGACGAAAATATTCATATTAAATAATCAATGAAAATATTCTCAAATAATACCAACATACAGTACAATCGAGAAAAACTAAGCTATCGAACTCTTAACAATTAAGTAAAGTTAATTAATTAACTAACCAAAATCACTCACTCGCTATCGCTCGCTCATGTCTTTCATTTGCTCTATTATAAATATGGATGAACATTGGAATTTTCAATGGAATTGTCGGTAAATTATTTGAATAAACACAAAAATCTCCACACCACTTATGTTCACAGAGAATACGCCCACGCATGAATATTTTTAAATTTGTCGACTCGATTTTAGGAAGCGTTCCGGCTTCTCTATCGATCTGCTCGAACATATTTTCAAAAAATCAACCCTTTGTACGTTTTTAAAAGGGGGTCCCACCCGGGCATCGGTAAAAATTTTTTTTTAATTCTCCATACACCAACCACAACTTCCATTTTTCAAAAGTTGTTTCTCATGAAAATGTAGTCCTCGATCCCACCTTTCGATCCGCAATACCGAAGATACCTCCAAACTATATAATTTTGGTTTTGCATGAATAAGAAAATTAACGAAAATTTTCAATTGTCAGCACACCATTTTCTTCCACAAAGAATACGCCCAGGCATCAATGTTTTCAAATTTTTCATCATGAATTGAGAGGCTGCGTGGAATAAGGGCCCAACACCCATTTATTCAACGTGGAATTAGGGCCCTTATTCCACGCAGCCCCTCAATTATGAAAACGCTCATGCTGTTCTAACAATCTGCTCGGACAAAATTTTGAAAAATCAACCCTTTGTACGTTTTTAAAGGGGATAATACGGGAACATCGGTTAAATTTTTTTTAAATTCTCCATACGCCCACCACAACTCGGATTTTTCAAATTTTTTTTCCTAAGGAAATGTACTCCTCGATCCCACCTTCCGATCCGCAATACCAAGAAATATACCTCAGAACTATCATATCATTGTTTCCGAGAGCAAGAAAGTTGGACCAGAAGAATATACGGATCCATCTTATTATAATGTAGATTCTCAGGCAACGGTAAGACATCCCATGTCATCCAGTATTTCAATCACACATGTAATTGACAAATCCAATTTAGTGCGAAATTCGTACAAACCTAATTGTAACATCGTATTGTAACATATATATCAACTGAATACTGGGGGAGAGTACGATATCTGTGACCCCTCGATTCGATACCGATTTCCGAATCAGAATTCTCTCAGGATCATGGGAAAAATAATAAAAAAATTCCTAGACCGATACTTTTCGAGATATATCGATTCTAAATCGAAGAATAAAAGGATACGAAATGACGAGCCCCTAAATGACGATTTAAGACTCATTCCCGAAGTGAAATAATTCCAGAATGCCGAAATTCTGGCGGTATTCGATAATTTTTGGAGTTATTTGGGTTATTTGGGATTATTTGGGGTTATTTGGGTTATTTGGGTTATTTGAGTTATTTGGGTTATTTGAATTATTTGGGTTATTGTTTGGGTTATTTGGGTTATTTGGGTTATTGTTTGGATTATTTGGGTTATTTGGGTTATTGTTTTCAAGGCTCAACCAAAACAGTAATAAAATTACGAACCAATTTTTTTTTTGCCGTACTCTGTGCTAAGCACTTCATTGCTCAACGGACTTTACAATCATTGTTTGGGTTATTTGGGTTATTTGGGTTATTGTTTCTGAGGCACAACCAAATCAGTAATAAAATTGCTCTCCAATTGGAGTTCTGGCCGTACTCTGTTCTAAGCACTTCATTGCTCAACGGACTTTACAATCGATCTATCTCGAAAACTACAAATAATTATTTTTTAACGTCCACATGTTTCAAACGACGAATAAATTCGGGCTTGGTGGACTATCCCAAGATGATATTGCGAGAAAAAAATTCCACGCTACCCGGGCTGGAATTGAACCAGCGTCCTCCTGATCTCCGGTCAGTTGCGATATCCACTACGCTACCGGGAAAACGGCAGCTCTCCACATCCCTGGAGCATGAATTCATTTTCCCGCAATATCACCTATATACACGATCAAATTCGATCGCTTGAATCTGTACGATCAAGGTCCGATCGTATTGTAACAGATTCCCTTTTTACCTGTCCCCCCCCCCCCCACCCTCCCTCCTTACCCAACCCAACCTATTGGGCTACTACATCTTTCCACCCGAAGTAGTATTTTACAAATAATTATTTTTTAACAACCACATGATTCAAAACGACGAATAAATTCGGGCTTGGTGGACTATCCCAAGATGATATTGCGAGAATCGGGGTGGGGGGGGGGGAATAGGTAAAAAGGGAATCTGTTACAATACGATCGGACCTTGATCGTACAGATTCAAGCGATCGAATTTGATCGTGTATATAGGTGATATTGCGGGAAAATGAATTCATGCTCCAGGGATGTGGAGAGCTGCCGTCTTCCCGGTAGCGTAGTGGATATCGCAACTGACCGGAGATCAGGAGGACGCTGGTTCAAATCCAGCCCGGAGAGCGTGGAATTTTTTTCTCGCAATATCATCTTGGGATAGTCCACCAAGCCCGAATTTATTCGTCGTTTGAAACATGTGGACGTTAAAAAATAATTATTTGTAAAATACTACTTCGGGTGAAAAGATGTAGTAGCCCAATAGGTTGGGTTGGGTAAGGGGGGGAGGGTGGGGGGGGGGAATAGGTAAAAAGGGAATCTGTTACAATACGATCGGACCTTGATCGTACAGATTCAAGCGATCGAATTTGATCGTGTATATAGGTGATATTGCGGGAAAATGAATTCATGCTCCAGGGATGTGGAGAGCTGCCGTCTTTCCGGTAGCGTAGTGGATATCGCAACTGACCGGAGATCAGAAGGACGCTGGTTTAAATCCAGCCCGGGGAGCGTGGAATTTTTTTCTCGCAATATCATCTTGGTATAGTCCACCAAACCCGAATTTATTCGTCGTTTGAAACATGTGGACGTTAAAAAATAATTATTTGTAAAATACTACTTCGGGTGAAAAGATGTAGTAGCCCTATAGGTTGGGTTGGGTAAGGGGGGAGGGTGGGGGGGGGAATAGGTAAAAAGGGAATCTGTTACAATACGATCGGACCTTGATCGTACAGATTCAAGCGATCTAATTTGATCGTGTATATAGGTGATATTGCGGGAAAATGAATTCATGCTCTAGGGATGTGGAGAGCTGCCGTCTTCCCGGTAGCGTAGTGGATATCGCAACTGACCGGAGATCAGGAGGACGCTGGTTCAAATCCAGCCCGGGGAGCGTGGAATTTTTTTCTCGCAATATCATCTTGGGATAGTCCACCAAGCCCGAATTTATTCGTCGTATCTCGAAAACTATCGATCCAGGAATTTTTCTATTATTTCTCCAGTAATCCTCAGAAAATTTCAGTTGGGAAATAGTTCTAAAACAGTGTTTTTGGGCTAGTTTACTTTCGACTTTAGAATCGATATAACTCGGAAATTATCGATCTAGGATTTTTTCCATCATTTTTCCCGTGATCCTCAGAGAATTCTGATTCGGAAATCGGTATCAAATCGAGGGGTCACAGATGTCGTACTCGTGCCGAATACTATTTCAGTAAACGATCGCTAGTGTAGAAAAGGTCATCTTTCGAATTTTATAAATGATTCACTAACAGAGTTGAAATAAATTGCAAGAGGGTTGTATAATGAGCAAAAGCATTAAGGTGGCTTCGGCGCTCAGTGCCGAATCATATGCTTGGATCCGAGTGTGTTTCAGATAACACTATGGTATATTGATATCTTATGCTACGTAAATAGAAAATGACTTTGAAAATGACTGTTTAATCTCAGTCTATCCAAATGCATGTAAAATAATAATATGATTCAAATCTAATATATCTTTGAAAATACAGATGTATCATTTCAATAGACATCTTTACCAACACACGATTGTTATATGTTCCAGTATATTATTTCAATGATGACATTAGAAAGTAGCGAAATCTAGCATCAACTGACAAGTATCCAACAGTGTGGATAGCCTATACAGAAATAGTATTTTTTCAAAGTACACCCTAAAGCAATTGTTGCACGATCTGTTATCAAATGTCAATGCACTCCATATCAATTCACTCATGTTCGGATAAAATGTACTGAAATCCAGAATCTATGTCAAGTAGCCACATACATTTCAAATACATCTACCAATGTTGAGATAGAAAGTACTAGAATCACAATTCTATGTCAAGCAGTTAAAAAACTAGTATGTACCATTCTGGAAGGGTTCAGTATTAAATTCATAATAATTTGAAATCCAATAAAATACTCCATTATCGAAATTATCTTTCTCATAGTACAAGTAACGATTTTCACTAGAATCTCAAATCCCAATGATAACTACATGAATGAAACTTTTTACATTACAATTCTTAACGTTTGAATGTTACAATTCTACATCATGATATTATTTTCATTCTTCAATTGAAATGTATTTATTTTGTTTCACTTCTTTTTTCCATTTTTTTCAGTCAATGGAATTAACAAATGCATACTTGCCACGGGCCCGTTGTCTCACAGTTTCTCGATGGGCAATATATTTGTATTTTTTTTTACTTTGCATACCAATAAAAGTTAACCCTCTATCCTGAAAATGCTTTTTTGTATATGTAAACTTACAAGATATAAAATATCCGGATAAGTTTTCTCGCTCAAAGTACTATTGACTCAAGTTTCGATAAAACTCATTGTGTTTTCACGAGGCTGTAAATCAAAATAATATCTGAGGAATATCGATCTCTCGATAAATGTTCTTGCAAATCAGAGATAAAGGTGTTCATAGCTAAAATATACTGTTTTGGAAATTTTTTAAAAAATAATATTCTGTTCCTCGAATGAGTTCTAGATGTTCTTCAATAGAGGTGAAAATACTGGATGAGAACGATGAACATACAAAAGATTTTACCAAGGGATGTTTAAGACATGTTTGAAGGATGGAAATTGATTTATCGCCTTTGTTACTTGCAGAAATGTAGATTCAAGGAGCATTGAGCATCAAAATTTTCATCCTCTTATTTCCGTGTTTGATCAGCATTTTCTACATTACAAACAGGAGCTAGTTTTTTTTTAATAAAATGAATTCGCATGAAAGAATCGTACCGTAGATGAATTTCATCGGAAACTGTGAGACAACGGGCCCGTGGAAAGTATGCATTTGTTAATTCCATTGACTGAAAAAAATGGAAAAAAGAAGTGAAACAAAATAAATACATTTCAATTGAAGAATGAAAATAATATCATGATGTAGAATTGTAACATTCAAACGTTAAGAATTGTAATGTAAAAAGTTTCATTCATGTAGTTATCATTGGGATTTGAGATTCTAGTGAAAATCGTTACTTGTACTATGAGAAAGATAATTTCGATAATGGAGTATTTTATTGGATTTCAAATTATTATGAATTTAATACTGAACCCTTCCAGAATGGTACATACTAGTTTTTTAACTGCTTGACATAGAATTGTGATTTTAGTACTTTCTATCTCAACATTGGTAGATGTATTTGAAATGTATGTGGCTACTTGACATAGATTCTGGATTTCAGTACATTTTATCCGAACATGAGTGAATTGATATGGAGTGCATTGACATTTGATAACAGATCGTGCAACAATTGCTTTAGGGTGTACTTTGAAAAAATACTATTTCTGTATAGGCTATCCACACTGTTGGATACTTGTCAGTTGATGCTAGATTTCGCTACTTTCTAATGTCATCATTGAAATAATATACTGGAACATATAACAATCGTGTGTTGGTAAAGATGTCTATTGAAATGATATATCTGTATTTTCAAAGATATATTAGATTTGAATCATATTATTATTTTACATGCATTTGGATGGACTGAGATTAAACAGTCATTTTCAAAGTCATTTTCTATTTACGTAGCATAAGAATTTATTCAACAACGAACTATAGGGATACGGAACATACTTGTCGTCCACGTATACCTTTTTCAAAGGTCCATTTTTTACTATGACGAAGAAAAATTGCTCGAGATTTCAGTACTTTCTTATCTTAACATTAGCAAATTGATATTCAAGGTTATTAGTTCGGAATTCGTAACAGAGAATTCGACTTACTGAAGTATTTTACCGCAATATAATTTATTCAAGGATCAAAATTTAGCAAGATTTGGTAGATTTTACTTGACATATAATTGATTGTGAGTGTAATTTGCAAAAATATTTGTTCGGTGGTAGGATAATCACACCAGTTAAATACTTGGCATCATATTCTAGATTTCATTACTTTCTTTGGTCATAATTGACAAAATGAACTGGAATATATAACGATAGTGTATTGGTAAAAATGTCTATTGAAGTGATATTTTCAAATGATATATTCGATTTGAATCATATTATTCTCTTACATACACTTGAATAGACTAAGATCAAACAGACATTTTCATATTTCTTTTTCTATAAAAAAATTTATTCGCATAAGAATTTATTCAACAACGAACTATGGGATACGAAACCTACTTGTCGTCAACGTATACCTTTTTCAAAGGTAAATATTTTTCTAAGAGAAATAAAAATGCAAATGGTGTATTTTATTTTATTTCCACCATTTATATAATTTTTGAGCTTAAACTCTTCAAAATTATATTAGTACTTGACATAAATTTGTGATTCGAGTTATTTTCCATCTTAACATTAGTAACTACAATAATTAAGTGTAATTTGAAAAATATTCATTCTATTGTTTGATAACCATACTAGTTGGATAATGTTTGACATTACTGTATATTAAATAAATCCAGTTTGAAATCCGTAGCAAAGAAACATCAAGCAGAAAGAAGGCTTCATATTCTGTAATTATTATTTTAAATGTATTTAAATAGAAAAAGAACTAAAAGACATCTTGCAATTTTCACCCTCTCAAAAAAATTGAGTCGCTTAAGCATTTTTATATTTACAAAAAAAATGTAATTAATTGTACCTAAAAACATTTAGTTGATTGAAAATTTATCCAACAACGAACCACAGGATAAGGAATATACTTGTCGTTAAGTATATCTTTTTCAAAGGTGAATTTTTACTATGAAAAATAAAATTGCTTATGCTATCTGATGCACTGGCATAATTTTTTGACCATATTAACCCATTAAGGCCCATGTTCAGACCAGCGGAGATATTATAAAACTAATTATTGGATCACGTGCTTTTTTGAAAAAAAAATACCCGTGTTTTTTCTTTTTCCATTTCCAATTGTTTAAACAATAATTATTTAAACAAATTGCACCCAAATTCGTAAATTCGAGAAAGCAATGTGTCAATCGATTCTAGATGAAAAACCAAGGAAAAAACGTGAAATACATATTTTTGATTTGAGGCTTATTTTTCTGGCAATCGCGTTATAAACAATTGGAATTCAGTAAAACCGAGAAAAAGTGGCTTCTGCCAATGCTTACGCTATCACCATGGGATGAAAACTGATTGCGGGATTGCGTGCTTTTTTGAAAAAAATACCCCTATTTTCTCTTTTTTCAAGATCCAATGTTTATACAATAATTATTTAAACAAATTGCACTTAAAGTAAATCGACTTCCCTGATATCACTGGATTCCATTTGTTTATAACGTGATTGTAAGAGACATGAGCCTCGAATCGAAAAAATGTATTCTTACTTTTCTTCTTGGTTTTTCTTCTAGAATACTAAATACAACTGAAACAAAACAATATTGCTTTGATAATATATTTCTGATGGAAGAGTAGCGAACCTTTAAAGAAACGTACGAGTTCACGAGTAAAGAATGGTTTTAGGGGAGGTATATATTAGATGGATACCAGAGCTACCTATATCGGGGCATGTTTAAATACAGAAATGCAGAAAGCTGTTCATTTTATTGAAACTTCGAACCTGTGAAGATATCAGGGTTATGAAGCGAACGCATGGCTTGACAATTGCAACAATATGTTTCATAGATCCAACTTTACTTTCTGCCCGTGTCAGGCTTATTGGCAAACTGATTCTGACGTACGACTTGGGTCCGTCTTAATCTAATAGTTTACCGGCCATATTACTTCTGGGTCACGAAATATCATTCAAAAAAGTGTACTCCAATATGGAAGGACCAAATTGGAGACTAGGATTGACCGCGAAGGCGCTAGTAGGTCCAATGTCCAAGCTCCCTTATATATAGACGGTAGAACGCCGACTCTCTTGCGAGAGAGCGCCGCGCTATACCTTATACACGCGCGACTCAACGCTTCGCCATCTACAGGCGAGCCATGGTACTTGGCCGGTTACTCGAAAATGAGTTCATACTCTCATATATAAAGCTAATTGGTAATAGAATCAAATCTTACAGTAATTGCACTATTGAGAGAAGAATGTTTCTAAGATCATTTAATTATATATAAACACAAAATAAAATGTTTAAAAAACTGATAAATTTACAAATACTTGACAATTACTCTCTTTTATCACTTGACTCTGTTAAATGTAACCAGAGTTAAAGTTTACTTTTATACTTCTATCGAGTTACAGATATACTCTTTTTTCATCCAAATTTTCACAAACTTATGGTAAAACTTGAAAATTTTCTATGTACAATTAAATCAGAGTATGTACATTCAAAAGCTTTAATTTTTCAAATGACATTTAACACTGTAATGTAAAATTTGAAAATTTTCTATGTACAATTAAATCAGAGTATGTACATTCAAAAGCTTTAATTTTTCAAACGACATTTAACTTTAATTAGTACAGTCTCATATTTACAAATACTTGACAATTACTCTCTTTCATCACTTGAGTCTGTTAAATGTAACCAGGGTTAACGTTCACTTTTATACACTATCGAGTTCTATCACTTTTATACTTCTATCGAGTTACAGATATACTCTTTTTTCATCCAAATTTTCACAAACTTGATTCGTCATTCACTGTACAGGTTGGAAAAACTTTTAAACTATGTTCCTCATAGCAGCCTGTAACCCCTTAGCACATCACATTGGATAATAAGATTTATGTTAATGAATAAAATCACTAATTAATTTAAGTGAAAAATACTTGAAAGGTTATTTTTGTAAGAACCCTTTCATACCGGTATACTGTCTATTCTTTCTGAATTGGTATTGCACTGATTCTATAATCTAAGAAAAATAATCACATTGAGAGTTCTTTGTTTTTTGCTTTCTTAAAGAGAAAGCTTTGTAATGGGGCAAAAATCGACCCACCGAATCAGACCTCGGGACCTCGATTTTCGTGATCTACGGGTCGAAAAACATGGAAATCCAAAAGTGTCTGTATGTATGTATGTGTGTGTGTGTGTGTGTGTGTGTGTGTGTGTGTGTGTGTGTGTGCGTCCCGTTTTTTTTTCGTCCACGATAACTCTCGAAGGAATGGTCCGATCGTCCTGAAATTTTGCACACAGGTTAATCGCGGCAAAATCTCGGGCGAGTTCAATTTTCAGCGAAATCCGTTGTTTATTTCCATAGCAACCGTTGTTAAGGTGTCTATTTTTTCGTTTCTTTCGTCCACGATAACTCCCGAAGGAATGATCCGATCGTCTTGAAATTTTGCACACCGGTTAGTTGTGACAAGATCTAGTCCGAGTTAAATTTTCAGCAAAATCCGTTGGTTATTTCCCTAGCAACCGTTCCTAACGTGTTTTCTCACAAATCCTTATGAGTGCTCATTGGGGCAAGCCGGAAAATCAGTTTTAAGTCACACTCGATGGCCAAGGACACTGAATTGTTGTATTTGCTCCATAGCAACGGTTGTTTACCTCCCTAGCAACAGTTACGAAGGTTGGAAATCATTAATTTATGACCCATTTCTATCATTTTCGACGGCAAAGGACACAAAATCTTCCCAATTAGCTCCTTAGCAACCGTTGTTTACCGCCCTAGCAACCGTTGCTAAGGGTAGAAAAATTCATGTAAGTTTCGTTTCCAGTATTTTCAACGTGCTATAGATAAAATTGGGAAAATTTGGTGTCTTTTGCCGTCGAAAATGATCAAAATAGATTTTGAATTGATCATTTCCAACCTCAGCCGCCGAAAATGATCAAAATGAGTCTTCAAGTTTGCTAAATACAGACTTAAGGGCAGGATGGATCGATTTTAACCACCATTAAGCCGTATGACAGTCACAAGATGAATTGATCGAAAAATTAAGCAGGTCCAAATGTCTCGCATCGTGTATAACCTAGAACCGTTTGCTTTGTTGCATTTGATCAAATAATAAGAGAGCCCGGGCAGACATCAACAGTCGCGACAAAGTTTGGTCAATTGAAAAAGAACGACACTTTACACAGTCACGAAGATACGAATTGAACTGATTAAATAATATTTTTGTAATTTTTGAAAAATAAATGATAGTATCTACGCTAGTGGAATGGTGAAAATACAGGTTTGGGATGCGTTTGTGGGTGATGTTGAAGCCTCTTTGAGAAAGCATACTGCTAAGGCACTTGGCAGCGGTTTTTGTAATTGAAGAAGGGTCTCAGCTGAAATATGGAGCTGTCTCTTGCACCAGCAGCGTGTGACAAACATTACAAACTCTTGATGGCCTTTGCTTTGGTCCACTTGTCACAATATTATTCAGGCACGACTGACAGAAGATTTGACTGCAATGTCGACGATTTTGCTGTTGGTCATGAAACATACACATGTATGTTAAACTGCTTGTTGTGCAACTGTTCTTCTTTTTCTTTGTATTTCTGTAATTCATTGTCTGTTGTTCTTAGTTTTTCTTTCAATGCTTTTATTTCTTCTTCAAATGGCACAACCAAAGAACATAATGATTCAGCATCTTCATTGTACATAAAAAAATTTGAAACGTGTCAGAGGTTGAATTATGCATAAGTAACCTTAAATTATTATTAAATTATGATTTTCTACCATGATTGATGACTGGACTCCGATTTTTGAATGTAGGTTGGCCCAATATTCCAGGTGACTCGTAGTAGATGGGGGAGAGCCCGACCGTGGGGAACATTGTCCAGCTCATGGACACAATCTGTTGTGCAAACGTTATAGGTTGTTCCTCCATGGAGGTTTTGATCTGTCTTATTTCACCTTTATTGAAACTTCCTGGAACAAGTTGGTCATCAAAACCTGCATGAGACTGAATGATATCTTTCACCAACAGAGAACCCTCAGGATATTGATCCTGGAACTATTTCCTCATTACCTAAAAAATATTTCATTCCATGAACGTTTGTCAAATCACTGATTAATTTATTAGTATCTACTTGGGCTTCGTTAACAATATTAGTCTCGTTGCCCCTACTTTGATAAGTCAGAGTTTCTTCTAGTTCTACATTATTTTGAGTTTTACAAAGCGCATTACAGAAGATACCTGAACAAATCTCTGTGGAATCATTATCATACCTTTCAGATTGATTGAGTATACGTGCCGATGATAGGCTGCTCATGCTCAGATACAAAGGCGCGGATGCCACTGAGCATCATCATGATGTTCCTACCGAACAATAGATCTTCCAGGTAACTCTTTAGTTGGAAACACTGATTGCAATAAACCAGCTATATCACAGTTGATCTTTATCGAATTTGGCTGCCAAGAGTTTACCTTCTTTAATATCACTAACTTCTTCTTCAAAATTTTCTTCACCTATGGGAGATGGTCGCTCCCCTCCAAAAGTATTCTTTGCATCATCAATCTTTGTATGATCGACCTTTGCATCATCAATCTTCATATAATCGACCTTTGAATCATCATTATCAATGCCTTTATTGATTGGCGGAGTGATCTTGGCGCATCTCTCTAGAAGTTCCACAGCCAAATTCTTAGTATTATGGGTTGATTTTACGACAAATGTCTCACTTTCCTCAAGTACATCTAGGAAGAAAACTCTTCTGAACTCTACTTCTTTCATTAGACCCTGTTTTTGAGTTAGTAACATTCACTCAGTTTCTTGTACATTCTTACTAAGTTCTCTGATTTCCATTTGCATTCTTTGGAGTTGAGCTTCATAATTAAAACACGTATCACACGTATTTTCCCAAGAACCACTTTCTTTTGCCTTCAATTGCTTATTGTGCAACTATTCCTCTTTTTCTTTGTATTTCTGTAATTCATCGTCTGTTGTTCTTAGATTTTCTCTCAATGCTTTTATTTATTCTTCTAATGGCACAACCAAAGAACGTGATGATTCAGCATCTTCATCCGTCTGTAAACAAGATTTTAAGTATATCTAACCAACATTCAACAAGAAAAAATTTATCTGAGTTAATGAATACATACCGTTTACTCTTTGAAGAACTATCATCCATTTCTGAATTAAGAGATACGAGTCAGCACCTAACTGAGATGCAACTTTTTTTGCTAATCTTCAAGTTTGCCCAATAATATTCAGGTGACGTAAGTGGTAGACGGGGGAGAGCCTGACCCCGTGGGGAACATTTTAATATATGGGTCATTCTCATGAAAACGATATTTTCCATGTCCTCGACATTTTGAGCATGAAAAAAAACTGTTTGACATCCCGAACGGCTACAGATAGTTCGAATTAGCCACGGCCTTGAAGGTTAAACAATAAAAAGTTACAAAAGTTGTTATTTAGGGTGTTAAAGATGGCCAAAACAGGCCAAAATCGTCATAGGCAAACCTGTCGCATACCCTAATTTTCACCTTCCAACTAACGTAGATGCTATCATTCGCTCTTCAAAAATTACAAAAAAATTTTTTTCCCTCAATTTAGATGTGCATTTTCAAGTTTTTCTATTGCAATCTATATTTTTTGCATTTTTTTTGCGAATTTGAGCCACTTACTTTGTGTCAACGAATTTTGCCTATTTTTAGGATTTTTTTTTTAAACCACTCGAAAAATAAGTTTAAACCACTGTTTCGATTGCGCTAATCGATCAGTTCTCTTACTAATGATCCCAGCAATCAAATAGTAATGATAAGTTTGGCACTTTGCACCTTGCCATCGAATCCACAGCTCTTGAAGTTTGCTTAAATCTGATTACAAACATATGCCGTCATAGGCAAACCCTACTTTACCATCAGCTAAATTTCGTTACAAGGGGAGTTGAATAATTCTACTGTATGAATATATTAGCACTAATAGAATCTATGATACATGCACTCGGACACCTTTCAAATTTGCTTCTGGGGCCTGCAATCGATGATTTTGTTCGTATCGTCATAGGCAAACCCGCGTCATAGGCAAACCCTATTCTCGCTATCATTCAGACGCTCCGGCCCGCGCTCGAATTTCTCGGAATTGTGAGTGGCTCTCTTGCACTTTTCGCAGCTCTGAGCCTTCCTACCTTTACCAATATACTTCACAGTTTACTCTAGTCCCTTTACTGTTGAACGATAGTATGTATTATCGACAGTATTATTGACTATAGTCAATTTACAGTATACACGTACAGTAACCACGTTTTTCTTACTTTTGAACATAAAGACCTCCGCTGAAACGGCATCTGACAAAAAAAGTATATGAATCAAACTTGCGCACTTTTTTCCGCACTATCTGATGAATTCGTCAGGTTGAGAAAAAAAAGTATTTTGAATTTAATATCATTTTATATCCATAAAACGCGTCATTACCGCAATAGCAAAAACCGCTGCCAAGTGCCTCAGCAGTATGCTTTCTCAAAGTATTGCAATTGAACCTCAATTTGCATTAATCACCACTCTTTGAGAAAGCAAAATGAACCTTTAACTTATTTCCTCCACTCCATAGTAACGGTTGCTATGGTAAATATCCGAGCTTCGGTGTTCTTACTTCTTAGTCGTCAACAGTTCCGAAAATGGACCTCTAACTGACTTTTCCCACTCCATAGTAACGGTTGCTAAGGACGTAAACAACGGTTGTTATGGTAAATGTCGGAGCTTCGACGTTATTACTTCTTAGTCATCAACAGTTCCGAAAATGGACCTCCAACTGACTTTTCCCACTCCATAGTAACGGTTGCTAAGGACGTAAACAACGGTTGCTATGGTAAATGTCGGAGCTTCGATGTTCTTACTTCTTAGTCACCAACAGTTTCAAAAATGGACTTCAAACTGACTTTTCCCACTCCATAGTAACGGTTGCTAAGGACGTAAACAACGGTTGCTATGGTAAATGTCGGAGCTTCGACGTTATTACTTCTTAGTCATCAACAGTTCCGAAAATGGACCTCCAACTGATTTTTCACACTCCATAGTTACGGTTGCAAGCGATATAAACACCGGTTGCTAGAGACATCAACAATGGTTTATACGGGAAAGGTCTCTTTGATTGTTATAGAATCCCATAAATATACAAACCCAAATGATCATTTATCATGAATTATATGGGAACTTATCGAAAACACGCTAGCAACGGTTGCCATGGAATCAAACAACGGATGTTGCTGAACACCGAACTCGGTTCACATCTGCCGGAGACCGACCTGTGTGCAAAATTTCAGGACGATCGGACCATTCCTTCGAAAATTAACGTACGACAAAAAAAAAGTCAGTCTGAAGCTGAATTTTGTATCTCCATAGCAACGGTTGCTAGGAGAATAAACACAATGGTTGTTCCAAAATGAATGTCTTATCGATTCTCATCGATCGTCGTCGAAAGAATTGGAGACCCATCGTGCATTGATGATGATTTTCGGAGCTTTTATCAAAAACACGTTAGCAACGGTTGCTAGAGAAATAAACAACGGAATTGGCTGAAAATTGAACTCGACCGAGATTTTGCGGCGACTAACCTGTGTGCAAAATTTCAGGACGATCGGACAATTCCTTCGAGAGTTATCGTACGACAAAAAAAAGTGCACGTACGTACATACGTACGTACGTACGTACGTACGTACGTACGTACGTACGTACGTACATACATACAGACATTTTCGGATTTCCATGTTTTTCGACCCGTAGATTACGAAAATCGAGGTCCCGAAGTCCGATTCGGTGGGTCGATTTTTACCCCGTTACAAAGCTTTCTCTTTGAGAAAGCAAAAAATAATAAAAATAGAAAATGGCTGAAAAAAAATAAATGATGGCGATTTCGAAGGGCCCCAAGTGGTTTTAGCTTTTCTTGGTATCAGAGAACACAAATAATGGAGAAAAAAAATTCAAAGTTGATGAATTCGACATTTCCATTTTCACCATCAAAAAATACCGTTTTCATGAGAATGACCCATATATACTGATGATTTTAATGTTGTTCCGTTGGACTGCGCCAGACCGCGCAAACTATAACCTGCAACTAACTCCAGCAGATGCAGATCTCACAGTTCACAGCTGAGCGTATACATGCGCAGTCGGGCGCAGTGCAGTAGCAGTTCAGTTGCATCAATATACATATATATGTATGTTGGACGTATATATATATATATATATATATATATATATATATATATATATATATACGAGGATACGAGGCTGGATGTAATATACGTTTACGTTTCGTTGAGAACCACGCTCGCAATAGGCCTCGAACCGCTCTCACGTAATATACGTCAGTGGTGGGAAAAATTTTCTGTGCGAGATTTTGCGAGAGGTTCAGAGTGTCTGTCGTCTGCTCGTCGACTTATACCTCCTATACCCAAATAACAACGTCAATTTTCGCAAATCTTTTCTGACGTAATTAAACGCAACTGAATGCAGGTTTTGCTGGTAATCATTGCAAAACTGCAGGACAGAGGTTTAAAAAAAATAATTTCTAGGTGCGAGGTTAAACCGCAAACGAGCTGTATATAATGGCTTGTCGCGTCCCCTCGCTTGCTGCGCATACTTGTCGTCGGTGGCGCTGACGCGCCACCTGATATATTGAGCATGAATTCTATCTATTAATTCTCATTGCATTGAAGAGCAATTAAACTGAAAAACTATAGAGTAATGATTATTATTCATAAAACTTGGAACTCTACCCTTGAAACTATTCACATTGAGACGGCCCTGATCTGATGAAAGTAGCAACACTGTAAGCCATACAGTGCTCCGCTCCAGTAGGCCACTGTGAAAGCACCCATTCATTCCATCACTTCATTTGGTTTTGAATACTGCGATCGAAATTGCCGCCGATGCGATGTTGCCACATTTGTTCCGGGCATGCGCAGGACCCACTATTTATAATGATGAAACTTGGATCCATTTATTCCACGTACATTTTGTCTCTTATATGGCCCGCAACCCATGTTTTTTATGACAATGACGTATTCCCTGTTAAAAAAGCTATAATTTCCTTTTTTTTGATAATTGTCTGTCCATTTATGTTCAAATAAGAGTCATTTCTTGGCCAAGGCCCATAAGAGCGTGTGTAATAATGTTTTTCTGAACGAGTTTTTTCTCGATCAGATGGTCCGCAAGATTATTATTTTGTGGATTTATCAAAAGTTCAGCAAACAAACTATGTTATTCTGCAGTTATTCATAATTCTGTCCATTTAGAAAAATTTACCGAAGCCACCTTAATCGAACAAAAATTCCATCATCTGTGAGTGCATTATAACATCCTCAAAAAAACCTTTTTTAAAAAAAAATAATAATGTTGCGTCAAGCATGTGGCAGAATTAGTTTATCTCTTATATTGCAAAAAAAAATGAAATCCTTAATAGACCCATGCGTCAATTTATAATTTCATCAGTATTCGTTCTGATTAATTCTCATATTGTTGGAGTATCACGTATTCTTATTACAGTTTGCATACTATAAGAGACATTGTCAACTCTAACTAACCAATTACGAAAAAAACTCACCGAAATGCTTGTTAGATACCTCATCAATTATTTGAAGAACTAATGACGAACCAAATTGACGCCACTTGGTAGGATCGAATATCTTCGAATACGTTTTTAAACTGAGATATAATATTTTCCACCACCTAATTATTTCTAGTTCATACAGTTTCACAACCTCTCCTCGATCGTTTGTCTTATTCCAAATATATTTTTGTATTAGAATTGCAAGTTCAATTAACTCTATAATTCAGATAGACTTTATATATTCTTCTATTATTAAATGCAAAACTAAGGTTTCATCATGAAGATAATTCATGTGTATATTTTGTCGGCTTTATAGACAAATTTCACGTTCTCAAATCAGTAAGATTAACGAGATTGTAAAGTTAATTTTGGAATTGGAATATTGTGATTCTTAAGACGTTGAAAATGCCTACCAAGTGGCGTCAATTTGGTTCGTCATTAGTTCTTTAAATAATGATGAGGTATCTAACAAGCATTTCGGTGAGTTTTTTTCGTAATTGGTTAGTTAGAGTTGACAATGTCTCTTATAGTATGCAAACTGTAATAAGAATACGTGATACTCCAACAATATGAGAATTAATCAGAACGAATACTGATGAAATAATAAATTGACTCATGGGTCCATTATGGATTTCATTTTTTTTTAAGCAATTTAAGAGATAAACTAATTCAGCCATTTGCTTGACGCTACATTTTCACTTTTTTTTAAAAAAGGTTTTTTTGAGGAAGGTACTAAGGACTCACACATTAGCGTCAGTAATAAAATTCAGTAGATATTTTTCCAAAATATTTGTATGCATGAGCGTTACATAAAAGAAATATAAATAATCAGGAGAAATTAATTGATTTATTATTTTAATATAAGACAAGACATATCAAAATTCATCCCATAATTTTTTATAATTAATTTTACATAGGCAAAATGTGGTTGAGGATGTTGATATCGGCGTGCCGACTGGAAGTTTTATTCGAATGAGAATGTATCCTAATCCCCGATGCTGTCCAGGTCGCCAATGAAGTGTCCTGAGGGTGCGATCCTGGTCTTTTGACTTGGAGAAGCTGACCCTGAACCCGAGCGGTGTCCAGGTAGTCAGCGTTGCCTATGACGATGTTTACAGGGTGCTCTCCTGGTATTTTTGCTTGGGGAAATCGGCCCTGGATCCGAACGATGTCCAGGTAGTCAGGGTACTCGACGGCGGTATTCCAAGGGTGCGCTCATAGTATTTTTGTTTGAGGAGGCTGACTACCTTGACCACCTGGAAATCGTTCGGGTCCAGGGTAGGCTTCCCTAAGCAAAAATTCCAGAAGCGCACCCTTGAAACACCGTCATCGGGTACCCTGACTACCTGGACATCGTTCGGGGCCAGGGTCAGCTACTTCATCGAAAAATAACAATAGCGCACCCTTAGAACACCGTCATCGGGTACCCTGACTACCTGGACATCGTTTGAGTCCAAGGTGATCTTCCCTTAGCAAAAATTCCAGAAGCGCACCCTTAGAACACCGTCATCGGGTACTCTCACTACCTGGACATCGTTCGGTTCCAGGGTGAGCGTCCCTAAGCAAAAATTCCAGGAGCGCACCCTCGGAACACCGTCATCGGGTACCCTGACCACCTGGAAATCGTTCGGGTCCAGGGTAGGCTTCCCTAAGCAAAAATTCCAGAAGCGCACCCTTGAAATACCGTCATCGGGTACCCTGACTACCTGGACATCGTTCGGGGCCAGGGTGAGCTTCCCTAAGCAGAAATTCCAGGAGCGCACCCTTGGAACACCGTCATCGGGTACTCAGACCACCTGGACATCGCTCGAGTCCAGGGTCAGCTTCTCCAAGTTAAAATACGAGGAGCGCACCCTGCCGAGCGGACACTGCCATCGGTGACCCTAGCCACCTGGAAATATCGGGTATTTGGGTCTCTATCCTTATACTTATTCAAATAAAACTTCAGTCGAACGCCGACATCGGCATCCTAAATCACCATTCGCCCATGTAAAATCAATTAAATTATGAAAGAAACATGGAATAAATTCTGACATGTCTGGTCTTATCTTCTGTGAGTTTGAAAAAATCTGCAGTTCTTTCCGAGGAATCTATGGGACACGGCTAATAGTTTTCCCATATTCTTTCCAACTATACAATTTAATTTGAAAAATTTTTCCCATGGTTTCAAATCTACGCGGGATGCAAGAGCATGTAAACGTTGTTATGTTGGCGTTCTGGACCATATGTGTACCTCTTACTATGCGTGAACATAGCTGCTTCATCAGGCTACCGCGGCTAACTTCCGGGTCGTAAGAAAAATAGATCTGAACAAAAATCTGGTCGGGAGAAAAAAGTAGATCGCTTGACATGGTTCTCCAAAGTCATTATTGCAAACGAGTTTTTGGGTATTTCTTTTTGTCAATCGCTCAAATGGGATGCTAGATGATCATGAAATCCTAGAAAACACCGCACTATATAATGTTTGACATTGCACGCTCGATTTTT
This sequence comes from Aphelinus atriplicis, assembly GCA_020882685.1. Lineage (NCBI taxonomy): Eukaryota > Metazoa > Arthropoda > Insecta > Hymenoptera > Aphelinidae > Aphelinus > Aphelinus atriplicis. The sequence goes on from CM037073.1 coordinate 9,959,975, forward strand.
ACATTGGCATTAATTTAGCCAAAACGACTTTTTTTGGATGCGAAACAGGATTTCATGATCATCTAGCATCCCGATCATGCGCTCCAAGCATCTGTCGACCGTGTCAGTGCGTTCACAAAATAACGCAGATAAATCGATCGAACGTGATCGAATAAACATTACAGGATAGTTCAATATTGTTTCAGAATATCGGCTTCCTTGACTTGATAATCCAGACTATTCTTGAATCTGATGGTCTTCATACAAATGTTGGAGGGTTATTCATACGTATAAAAATATATACCGACTTATTTTCTGTCAAATTTGATCAATTGATCGACAAGAAGAATTGAGTTCTTTCTGCAGAAGCGAGCTCATTTGATGATGGAAGTTCATGGAAAATAAATTCTAGAAATTGATAAATCACCACAATCGCTTGAGAATTATCTATATCGCGAAAGTTCTATTCCTAGGATTTTCATCACCTTCATTAAGTATTTTATAATGTGAGCTTGTGACAGCTCAATATCTAAGATGCGGGGCTGCAAAACTAGTGGTACAGATTGGAATCCCCGTACTTCCGTTTTCTAGATAATTACCTCTGTACATCGTATTAATCCAGTTCTATACATCGTCACTTGGGGGGAGGAAGGTAGCGTAGGAAATCGTAGCGTACGCAGGAGTAGCGTACGCTACAGTTGCGTACGGGTTGTTCACGCAATGTCCGATCGATAGAACGCGTGAGACTTGCTCGACAGAGGCTCGCAAGACAGATGAAGGTAGCGTAAGCAAGCGTAGCGTACGCAAGAGTAGCGTACGCTACGTTCGCATACGCTACGCATGCTTACGCTACCTTTATCTGTCGAGAAAGTAATGGTGCCAACTGATTTTAGAAAAAAAAACATTAGTTTTTCAAATTTTCGACTTTGAGTGCATTTTATTTGAATAATCATTATTTAAACAATGGAAATGGAAACAGGAAAATATCAGTATTTTTTTTTAAAAAAAGCACGTGACCTTGCAATCAGTTCTCATCCCAGGGTGATAGCGTAGGCATGGGACGAAGCCACATTTCTCGGTTCTACTGAATTTCAATTATTTATAAAGCGATTGCCAGAAAAATAAGCCTTAAATCGAAAAACTGTATTCTACCTTTTTTTCTTAGTTTTCTATCTGAAATCGACTAGCACCATTAATTTTTCGAATTCACAACTTTGGGTGCAATTGATTTGAATAATTAATTATTGTTTAAACAATAGAAATGAAAAAAGAAAAGCACAGGTACTTTTTTTTTCAAAAACGGACGCAATCAATTTTATGGTATCCCCGCTGTCGGGCCATGGGCCTTAATGGGTTAGTAACAAATACTCTAATTCCTGAATGTACAGATATTTTTTTTCATAAGTTACTTTGTACATATATTATATGTAGGTATGCTTCGTTATCACTCAAAAAAAACAAAGCACATGTCAATCAGAATTCCAATCGACTAACATTGAGAGGATTCACTTATAAAATATACTATTGTAAATAGTAAGACAGTTTTTCTATTCATATATTCATTCAAATTTTGTTAAGATAATTCATATTAATCATCTCAAATCAAAAACAAATGATACATCTAGTGAATTATGCCATCTATATTTGTAATTTCATTTGCATATAGCCATATATAACATCCATGAATGTATCTTAACTTTCCTACAGTATTAACTTTACTTCATAGATAATATTCACAAAATACTCTTGATGATTGTTGAGTAAATATTTTCACAAAATAACTATAGTATGATAACTATACTAAATAAATAGCGAGTGAGAGACTATTGCTCGTAAAAGAATAAATCTGTTATCTATAATATAATAAAATTCCTCGGACATCAAGCCAGTGGGACCATCGGATAGTCATCATCAGAGAACCACCAGATAACAAGTCTGTCTATCTGTCTGTCTGTCAGTGATGCAACGTGTCAAAATTTGCTCCAAGTGTATCACTGTCAAATTCGTGAAACCATGACGAGGTTGCACACTGACTGCAGTTACCTTGATCTAAAATGTGTTACATAATAAATTGGAAAATCAGTTTTTATTTGTTGGTTTGTTCATTGAAAATAGTCACAGAAATGGTTTGAAAATTATTTCAAAAACAGTGGAAGGAGAGCACGATTGAATCCAATAGGGGGGCAATTCATTTATCGGCGTTGGAACGCGAGTGCTTGAATGGCAACAGCTCTTTGGGTCATCATTTGCGACACCATCTCCTTTTATATTTTTTTTTCTGTGACACTCGCTTCGGAATCAAAAAGAGTGTACGAATGACGAGTCCTTTTCCCAAAAAAATGTGTTAAAATGCAAAAAATAGATAAATTCAGTCTAGACGAGGCGAGTTCTTGTTTGAGGCAGAAAAGTTGCTTGGACCTCCTAGACTAAAATCATTTACTCACGACGGTAGAACTAACATGTCAGTTTCAACGACTTCAAAAACCCATGGATACCGATTCTCATTGAAATCCAGTATCTTTTCAAATTTCCTGTCGGCAATCTTAAAGGCCCTAATATGATTTTATTAAATCCGAGGCTGGATGCGTAATAAGCGACCTCAAAAACTCATGGATATCAATTTTCATTCGAATCCAGTATCTTATTCCAAATTTTCAGTCGGCAATCTTAGAGGCTCCTAATGAAACGTTCTTTCTCCCAAGCGACAACATGTGCTTACCCACATCCCGCAGCTTGATGGTTTAGAACCTGTCTGAAATTGTAGCTGGTCCTCTCATTTCCGTGCAAAGGCTCTCATGACTCCCAACTCCAATGAGAGTCGCTGCCCAGAGGTGACCGGGACAGACTCGTAAAAAGATGAGAACCTGCAGAGGACCAAAGAACACTGCCGTGGGGTCTACTCAGCAACCGGTGTAAACAGTTTGAAAACAATATCTATCGGGCTCTCTGGGAAGGTCGCAAAAAATTGGAGGAGTAGAGGCTGGGAAAAGAAAAACCCACTAAAATGGGAACGATAGGCGCAAAGGGTCTCACTCATGTATCTAGAGGCAGACATGCCGAAAACTCTAACTCCCTTAATAATAATAATAATAATAATAATAATAATTTCATAATGTTCTGTGACATAAAATAATCCTAGAAGATTTCAGAGCTCCGTCTTCGACATCATTATACTCGTTATTCCATTGCTCAGAATATCTACATCAATTGACTCCAAGTCATTAAAAAACATAATCATCAGATATAGCATGAGTGGAAGGTTTGATAATGGAGCAATTTTTATTCTCAAATTTGCAGTATACGGGTAGGTTTACCTGAATAAGAAAATAATGAATGATCGTTCGTATGATTTCTGAATTTCTTCCACATACACAGCGTGAATTCTTCTAGATTGGGAAGTTCAACCATGTAGAAAATATACTGCTGGAATATGATAAAAATTAATTATTGATGTGTTGTAAAATTATCTGGAAAATAAGAACTATTTATTAATTGGTGGATTTCATACTGATCGAGCATTAGAGAAGAGCTTTCATAAAGAATCTATAACGTACATCCGATTCACCTTCTAAAAGGTCATTTGGAAAAAATAATAATCTGCTATTTTATAAATGTTTGATCTTTGAGGGGACAAAGATCAACCATTTATACAATATTTATACAAATATGGAGGATGAGCACTACAATAACAACAATCTGCGTCCAGTTAGATTTATTATGAAAACTACTTAAAATATACTTCCACTTCGGCAGTATACTCGAGTAAATGAGATCATGTGGTGCGTTCGCGCTACCGGAAACAAGAGTGTGCAACGAGTAAAATGAGATGGGAAGCGACAATCCTTATATACTGCCCAAACAAAACCACACCCTCAAACCTTAAAATTTTCTGGCCTCGTTCACAAGAGCTACTTCAAAGATCCACGATATTCATTAATATGAGTCGTATTCAGTAAAATAAGTAATATAAGATATATAGAAGGCACCGCAAGCTGTTGGAAAAATGGCCACATGAATATCATATGGGGTGACTCTAAAGAGAAAACCCGTGTATTGTGGACACTTTGAGTTTATCTTCTCGTTATATGTGAGCAATGGACTCAGGGAAATGGTAGGAAATTTCAATACAAAGTTCTGTGTTTAAGAATATAATATTAATAAAGAATCGAAAAACTCATTTTTTCAAGTTTTATTTCGAATGGAATGGAATGAATGACAAATATCGATTTAATGGGCTTACTAGAAGAGTGCACAACCAATGAGTTACCAACCATGAAGAAACTTTGTTCAATGTTTTATCATTACCCTAATAGCTGATATCTATAGCTATGAAGTCTAAGGTTTCGATTTTGAGAAAATATTAGGTCAATTTGTTCGATTTTATACATTTACAGTATATCTATATTTATGTTCTTATGCATATACAGATATACTGATCTTGCTTGAAATCCAACATGTTTATCAGGATATCTTTGGGAAAACAAAACTCTAGACTATAGGACTCGAAATATATGCTAGCAAGGAATTAAAATCCATCTCACGAAGTTTCATCGTGATTTATTACAATGGATTACAGGATCTCCTCACCTATTCACGGAACTTTCAATGACTACATCATTGTTTACACTTCCATCCTTTAGATTAAGTTTCATCATACTTGTAACGGCGAATTTGACCAGGATAATATAAATATACATTCATAGTATAGCTTCCCGAGCTTCCCGGTTCGCGCACAATAATTATTTGAAAGCGCCGCGCGCCAAAAAGGGATTTGCTGACGTCGTATGGGAATATACGACTCAATTGGTTCGATGAGTTGGAGGAATAACAACACACGCAATTATAGTTAAACACAAATTTCTTTAGCACCTATTCGCTCCAGGCTTACTCCCCGCCCCCTTCTGCAAGGCACACACACTTACTCACGCTCGCCTACGCACGCTCCTTCTCCTCACTGCCAAGTTAGCCCCACGCGTCACTGCTGCTCATTGAGTCCGCCATTTCCACCGCTTTCACTCCCCTCCTTCACACGCAACTGTCTATGTCTGTCTCTCTGTCTCTGTCTCTGTCTCTGTCTCTGTCTCTGTCTCTGTCTCTGTCTCTGTCTTCCTCTCTCTCTCTCTCTCTCTCTCTCTCTCTCTCTCTCTCTCTCTCTCTCTCTCTCTCTCTCTTTTGTTTTTTTTTGTTTTTTGCAGGACGAAGCACTTTGGTGGCGCCCAGGCCACTGCTCAACAAAAGTGTACTGTTTTGCATCATTCTGTGTCATAAAAACCAATTCTTCACTGGCTTGGAAATCAGAGGTTAAAGATTTTTGCTGACTCTTCAAATTCGCATCAGCGCCGCCCGATGGCCGACGGTGAGAACCCCGTCATGTGGCAGCGTAGATCTCCGATCGGTATCGCAGTTAACGGCTGCTATGTCGGTACCCATCTAGCCATGCCTGTGGCGAAGAAACGCAAGACCAACAGCAACGATAATATTGACATCGAGCCCGATGACCTGATGCCGCTGATTCTTCCTGCACCGTCGCTCTCCGTAGCCGAGGTAAATGAACTGGCCGAAAGTGTACGCAAGCACCATGACGACCTTCTACTGCTCTTAGGGACAGAGAAAAACGTGGCGAATAGGGACAAATTGCGATCACTAATTGAGGGGCTGCGTGGAATAAGGGCCCAACTCCCATTCATTCCACATGGAATAAGGGCCCTTATTCCACGCAGCCCCTCAATTGTAACAATATGCGCGGCGTTCAATAAAGTGTCTTCCGCCTATCTGTGCCGGATTAGCAGCGAAAGTGTTGCCGAAAGTGTTGCTGCATACTTCAAGTCTGCTTTAGAGACAGTAAGCTCATCAGTCGACCGTGTTGCCGAGCGCGTTGAAAACCTCTTACGCTTCTATGGTCTCACGCGGAAATGAAAGGGCACCAAGCAAGCCTGCCCGCAAGGTAAACCTCGCGCGCGGCAATCTTTTTCCATCAATAATGCGGAGCGTACTGTTATTGGACCAACTGATGCGGCCAAATCACGTTTCACTAACTCACTTGCTACCAAGTCCGCCTTACAAAAGTGCAAGTTCATCCGGTCGATTTTAATATGAAAGTTAGGCGTGTAAGACTAGGCCCGCACAAATCAGTAATAATAGGAGGCGACTCGATGCTACGGTTATTAGCGCTAGCCAGGCTCTGACAAATACCGGACTTGAGATAAAACCCGACGCAAAACTCAACCCGCGGTTAATCGTCCACGACATTCCGGTTGACCTCGAAATGGACGACATTGTTAATTGCATCCACGCGCAAAATGTTCCTGATGTTGAAAAAGAGGTGATCAAGCCCGTTTACCTTTACCCTGCGGCAAACAATAGAAATTTCGGTCGTGCGTAATTGAAACTTCTCCCGAGGTCCGATACCGCATACGAAATGCCAAGAAAATAAACAATGGCTGGTCGGCATGCCGTGTCGACGACCACATCTCACTTACGCAATGCTTCAACTGCAATAAATTCGATCATGTGGCTAATGCTTGCACAGAAAAGATCGCTTATGGCAGGTGTACGGGCGAGCACCTTACGAAGGATTGCGAGGGGACTGGCAACACTCCCCAATGCACAAACTGCTTAGCAAAAAAACTCGATAACACCGCGCACTCAGCGTTGGACAGGGGTAAATGTCCACTCCTCAGAAGCAGAATTGAGCAAAGAATTTCCTCAATAAATTATGGCCAGTAACGTAATCGAGAACCTCAAAGTGTGCCACATAAATGCCAATTCGCTTCAGCCACACATCCTCTCGGTCCAGTCTTTATTGATAAATAAAAAAGTACACATCCTGGCGGTCAGTGAGTCTTGGCTCTCCCCCGCCAGATCTTCCAACTTCGTATCCGTCGCGGGCTACCAATTGTTGAGAAATGACAGGACAGGCCGACGTTGCGGGGGCGTAGCGCTATACGTGCACGACTCAATACACTGCAATACAGTTTTCCGTTTACAACGTTTCTTGGGATGTAGAGTCAGACCGGAAATCCTGTTGGCCTCTCTACATTTCGGCATGCTCGTGGGGGTCATTTACAGCCCGCCGAAATCAGGCTATTGGTCGGATGTCGAAGATGCACTGCTGAACTGTAATGCCCCATGCGACTCTACAATATAGACTGGCACAAAGACACCGTACCGCGCAGTATCCTCGCGAGGTCCTTGAGTGACTATTCTCTGGAGCGGCTCCCATTCAAGGACACGCACCATGGAGGCGAAAACCCATCCACGATCGACTATATCTGCGTCACAGATTCCTCACTCGTGGTCTCCCATGAGCAAATTTTTTACCCGAACATCTCCAAACATGAGGCTCTCTTCGCGACTTTCAAGTTTGAGATCACTATACTGCCCCCCAGAACCATCGTGTACCGCGATTTTCGCAATCGGAACATGGAGTGCTTCATGGCTGATCTGCATGCATCGAACTGGCATAACATCGTTGACCTGCCTCACGTGGACGAGAAGGTACAGTTTTTCACTGACACCCTACTTGAGCTCTACGACACACACGTTCCGGTACGCACGTTCACTCCCAGAAGAAAGCGACCACCCTGGATGACCCCTGAGCTGGCTGATCTCAAAAGCGAGCCAAATAAGCTATGGAGCAGCTACTAACGTTTTGGACGGGAAAACGACCACCGAAAATACAAGGCCCTCCGCAATAGGGTCCAGATTGTTACACGTAACACGCGAGCGGCATATCATCGCAACAGACTGGCCTGCGCTACGAGTACATCGGAGCTGTGGCGTGGCGTGGATGAGCTTGGAATCACATCAAGGGCCAGAGCGCCTTCCCACCTCCCCGCTAGCCTGAACGAATTAAACGAGTTTTTCATTGGCCCATCGAGCCTTGCAAATCCATCCAACCCGCGCCCGACAGTAAGGATCCCCCCTAACCAGCGATGTTTTTTTGCTCACGTCACCTCTGTCGACTTTGTGAGAGCCGTTTCTGAGGCCCGCTCTAACGCAAAGGGAACGGACGGGATCCCAGCCAGCTGGCTAAAAGAGTGCCTGCCCGTCATACTGCCAGCGCTGCTAAATACTGTTGATTGCTCCCTTCAGAGTGGAGTATTCCCTACCGCGTGGAAACAAGCAATCGTTCGCCCGGTGCCAAAATGCGTACCGGCGATGCGCGTCGAGGGCGTGCGCCCGATAAGCATTCTTTGCGCCGCGTCTAAGTTACTAGAAACCGTTGCGTACCGCCAAATGTCTGAGTACATCTCGTCACACTCACTACTTGACGAGCACCAGTCAGGATTTCGTGAGAAGCACAGTTCGCACACAGCACTAATAAAAATGACCGACGATATCCGGTGGAGTGTGGCAAGGTTGTTTTACTTGTTGCCATCGCCTTTTCGCGAGCTTACGACTTGGTTGACGTCAAGCTGCTAATCACTAAGCTTATTAACCTTGGTTTCTCTGACTTGGTCTGTGCGTGGGTCCGGTCATACCTCACTGACAGAACACAGTTTGTGACTTTTGATACGGGCGAGCGGTCCACGGAGCGACCCCGGAAGGTTGGAACGCCACAGGGCGGCACCCTTGGCCCGTTACTTTCCATCTTGCTCGCGAATGATGCCCCGGCGGTTCTCTGGTACTGCGTACATCACGCCTATGCAGACGACTACAATGCCTACCTGCGTGGCCGCGTTGCCGACTCCATGCAGAATGGTTTGAAAGGTCAACGCGGACCTGGCTAGACTGTCCGAATGGGCCACCGCATCCGGCCTTGTTATAAACGCGTCCAAAACACAGGCCGTTTGGTTCGGCTCCCGTGGTTATATTACCAGTTGAGGGCTCTGCCACTGCCGCCGTTGGTGATTGGCGGTCAAGCGGTCGAATAAAGCGACACAGTTAAGATCTTAGGGATGACCCTCGACAGCACCCTCTCCTGGAGAGAGCAAACGAATGAAACGGCCCGTAAGTGTTCCGCGGCGATGGCTCGACTCAGAAAAAACAGTGACTGTATCCCCAGATCTTCGAAGTTGATGCTGGTCAAGGCACTGGTTTCCCCTACCTCGAATATTGTGTTGGTGTGCTCCTCGACCTATGGAATGAGCTTAGCCTCAATTTACATCGTTGCAAAAATGCAGCACTGCGCTTCGCGACGGGAACCAGAGCCTATGATCACATCACACCCGACTATATAAACAATTTTGTATTGCCGTATACAGTAAGGCGTGACTTTCTATGTATTAGTCTGTTAGCGAAGGTCCTGAGCAGTGGGTCACGCGGTATATTTTTGATTCCTTTGTGTTTCGTCCAGCGGACAAGTACGGCTCAAAAAAATGACCGCGTCTTGACATTGTCGTCGTACGGGCCCGCACTAACTAGGAGACCACTTGGGATGTGGGTCACCAATCTTGACCAAAATTTTTTTGGTGTTTACTTGTGGCAAGAATAGAGTGTATCCAAAGTTTTCGGGTCCAACGCTCCCAAACTTCCAAGATATTAATTTATGTATTTTAGTTAAAAACGCTGGTATCGTCCCAAATGACCATATGCCATCTGAGACGTATTTCCCTCACTGAACTACACTTTCACTGCTATAACTTGAATACCACATCACATTTTATCCTGAAAAACATATAAAAGGAGTAAATAACGTGTATACTCAACAACTCTTACTTCCATGTCTTACTCACATAGAGTAAAACATGAAATATATGAAAAAATCAACGCTAATCGACTTTTCACTCTGTGCTTGGATACTGAAGCAATAACAATATGTGTGTGTGTTATAGTATGATATTGGTCGAATGTTCAGAATTGAAGTTTCTATGAATAAAAATCAAGTCTGACACTGAATTGTTGTCTTATGATACTGCATTTGTGGTCTTTGTGCTTATATCCATGTTGTTATTGTTTCAGTATCCAAGCACAGCATGAAAAGTCGATTAGCGTTGATTTTTTCACATATTTAATGTTTCACTCTATGTGAGTAAGACATGGAAGTAAGAGTTGTTGAGTATACACGTTATTTACTCCTTCTATATGTTTTTCAGGATAAAATGTGATGGGGTGTTCAAGTTATAGCAGTGAAAGTGTAGTGCAGTGAGGGAAATACGTCTCAGATGGCATATGGTCATTTGGGACAAGACCAGCGTTTTTAACTAAAATACATAAATTAATATCTTGGAAGTTTGGGAGCGTTGGACTCTAAAACTTTGGATACACTCTATTCTTGCCACAAGTAAACACCAAAAAAATTTTGGTCAAGATTGGTGACCCACATCCCAAGTGGTCTCCTAGTAAGTGTTACGAACACTCGTTCGCGCTCGGCGCGGCCACACTCTGGAACGAGTTACCCAGCGATATACGCGAGGCGTTCTGTGGGCCGTCATTCAAAATTTTGCTGGAAAGGTACTTGTTTGCAAAATCCTTCCCACAATAGCCCAACAAACTGTGATATCTTAATGTAATGCGTTTACTTCTAGTTTTTAACTTTTAACTCTTAGTCATAGTTTTATCCTAGCTTTTAAGTTTTATTTTTGTACTGTTTCTAATTGTCACGTCATATTTTGCGTCCGTTCCATGGAATGTACGGGAGTTTTTCATCTATATGTATTCTACATGTATCTGCGACTATTTAGGACTACGAGTCCTTAGTCAATAAAGATTATCAATCAATCAATCAATCAATCAATCAATCAATCAATCAATCAATCAATCAATCAATCAATCAATCAATCTCTCTCTCTCTCTCTCTCTCTCTCTCTCTCTCTCTCTCTCTCTCTCTCTCTCTCTCTCTCTCTCTCTCTCTCTCTCTCTCTCTCTCTCTCTCTCTCTCTGTCTCTCTCTCTCTCTCTCTACGTGCACTCCCAGCTTATTAAGGAACGCAACCGACTCTACAGACGCTACAAACGTACCAAGCTCTACTTAAACTTGCTCCACGACAGACGTGTACGTGACGAGACTCATCGACTTGTAGAATCTGCGCGTCTCGACTACTACTATGACCGGATCAGAGGTCTATCTGACCCCAAGGAAGTCGGAAGGAACTCAGGTATTTGGGAATCTGCCCGGATCAAGAGAGCAACATGTCGCTCTTCTCTATGGATGAACTCAATGCTCACTTTGCCTCGATTTCTTATAACGCTCAAGCACCCTCGCTTGCTCACTACCTGTCTGAGCTTCCTGAGCACTCGGCCGGCTGCAACTTTACTGAAATCACGCTTTAGTCGCTTGAGAGGGCCATCGTCAGACAGAGGTCACAGGCGGTGGGCGTTGATGAGATTCCCCAGAGGTTCGTCCATGCGGCTCTCCTTACCCTCGGTCCGCATCTTGTCAAAATTTTTAATCTTTCGCTATCCCAGTCTGTTTTTCCCTGCAGCTGGAAACAATCTCTTGTACTTTCTCTTAACAAAGTGCCCTCTCCCACATGCCTGGGCGACTTCCGTCCTATCTCTTTGCTTAGCTTCCTGTCAAAAACACTAGAAAGAATTGCCTCAGATTAAATCACTGCTTACGTTGAAGCAAATAATCTCCTTGATGAGTTCCAGTCTGGCTTTCGAACTGGGCATAGTACACAGACAGCCTTACTCAAACTTACTGATGACATCCGCTGCGGCAGGGACAGAAGGTCGGTCCTGCGATGCTCCTGTTTAATTTCAGCAAGGCCTTCGATACGGTCTGTCACGTCACGCTCTTGCACAAACTCTCCGATATGCGTTTTTCGTCTGGCGCTTAGGTGGCTTGCATCCTACCTAGGCGCTAAGAGGCAGGCAGTGAGGGGCCGGAATGGTGTCCACTCAAGTTTTCGCGACGTGAATTGTGGCGTCCCTCAAGGCTCAGTTCTTGGCCCCCTGCTATTTGCCCTTTATATAAGTGATGTGGCTAGACACTTCCCTGCTGATGTCAAGTATATTGTCTATGCTGATGATCTTCAGGTGTATCTCCAGTGCAACCTGTCTGACCTTGACGCGGCGCTTGCTGCTCTGAGCAGAGTTGGTTCTCGCATCATCTCAAAAATTCGGCGTCCTTAAAAAGTTATGCGAGATTAACTCAAGTCATGTTTTGAGGCAAAAACCGCCAAAAATGATGATTTCCAACAACAACGCTGATTTAATTTTTTCTCTGCAGAAAAATATTTTGTATCAATTTTATAATGCTTAATTATGAAAAAAAATCGATATTCAACTATAAAAAAAATGTTCTACCTTTTGCCAATCATGATTTAAATTATCACAAAGCATGAGCTTAGAACATTTACTTAATATATTTCGCAATAAATGACTCGAGAGCCAATGTTTTGTGTTTCCCGCGGCAAGGTCTTGACTATTTTCGGTCAAAACAATATGTGCCGCCATTATTAGTATAAGAATGACAATACTTTATGTGAACAGACCTTCAAAATTCATGTGTGAAACTGAACCATGAGTGTGAAATGCCCTTACTCTCAAGTTTGTTTTGATTACACAGCTCCACAAAAAAAAATAAAAAATTGAACCAGAGACTGGACCACCCTACTTCTATGTATTTTTGGCTGCTGAAACCGAATCCGAGGTCCGTTTAGCTCCATCACCCCTGCGTTTAGCCATAACCTCAAAAATATGGCGGACGACATATCGATGAAATCGATATTTTGCAAAACAAAAAATTCTATTCTATTCTACATAAAAAAATAAAAAAAAACTGTTCCTAGCGATTTTCCGATTCGTCGCATACTTTTTGGGTAAAAATATTCAGAAAGTTTGACGGCTAGTGGGCCGGATTCAAAATTCATAATTTTATGAATTTTTCACTCGTAAACTATGCGACGAATTGAAAAAACACCAAGAACAGTTTCTATCTAATTTTTTACATAAAATCTGAAAAAAATTTCTGTTTTGCAAAATGATGATTTAAAAAATTTTTTTTGAGGTTATGTCTAAACGCAGGGGTGATGGAGTTTAACGGACCTCGGATTCGGATTCAGCAGCCAAAAATACATAGAAGTAGCGTTGTCCAGTCTCTGGTTCAATTTTTTATTTTTTTTTGTGGAGCTGTGTTATCAACTACCGGCTATTTTGGGGTTAACCACTCATTTTCTCAAAGAAAAAATAGGAACATAAAAGAGAAGAGTTCATGTTGCTGAGTCATGAGTAGTAAGTATCTGTATGAATTCATAATTATTTGAATAAATATTGAAGACAAAAATTTATTCATGATTTCATTTTTTTGTTTTGAAAGCTATGTCAACACAGAAGAAAAAAAATAGAAGTTCCCCCGTGGCAAGTTTCAATGATGGTGCTAATGTTATTCTAGATGTGATGAGTGCATTAGGTATTGTTCCTGGTACGAGTGCTAGTCTCTATTCTGCCAAGAAGAATGAAACTAGGATTCGTGTAATGGATAGTCGAGTGGAGACATCAATACTCCAAGCTCGCACGCTGAGAAGAAGACTCAGGCATGGAGTGTCTGATCATTCCTATCAAGCAGGGGCATACTAAGGAGCAATTCTAGTAGTAAAGTTATTCGATATCATAAGTGACTGTGATTTGTTCATAAAATTAAACTTTAAAATGTGTTTTTCTCAATAGTGTGATTTTGACATATGTGATAGTACTTGCCGTAAGATCCAAAGAGCTGAGATTGACGTATACAACTTTTGTAAAGTGGATTGTGTTTGTGACATCAATACTCATATCCGGACCCTCAGTCACCAAGATCCAATCAAGTTTGACCCCATAAGCGGGTGACCAAACCAGTAAAATAGCTGTTTTCTTGATTTTTCATTATTGTATTCGATAAACCTACAGACTTGGGTGGTCAGAATTGATCAGATCTTGGCGACTGAGGTTCCGGATATGGATATTGATGTCAGAAACATAATCTATTTTGGAAAAATTGGTATACGTGGACCTCAGCTTTCTGGATCTTACGACGAGTGTGATATTAGAGTTACTACAAATACATAGCTATATAAAATATTCCAATGCACTTTTGGGATAAATTCTTAGTGGAAAAGTTTCAAATTAGTCGACAGATTCTTGAAAAAAATTTCTTTGAAAAAAACTTTGAAATAGTTATTTTTTTCTGTTGTCCAATAATTATTAATTTTAAGGTGTATGTAACCCCTTAATGGATCGCCTATTAAACTTGAGTCCTCAGTGAAGAGCTTGGGGGTGATCCTCGACTCTACCTTCTCATGGAGGGAGCATGTTGCCTCGATCACTGCCAAATCCCACGCTTTCATGTACTGATTACATAAATTCCTGAGGAGTACGAACCATCAGCTCAGGTGCCACCTCATGAAGTCGCTCCTCTCCCCCATCATTAACTAATGCTCTGCTGTGTATTGCGATCTCTCTGGGGAGAGAAATCTTGTTCTCCAACGGCTTATTAATACTGGCATAAGATGGTGGTTACGTATCATGATTACAATAGATAGTTCGTTGACATTTCTCAGGTACATTGAGTGGATTGTATTATTTGAGTTGGCGGAGAATCGCGTATATCACTATATGAGGAATTACTTATCTATTATAAGAGATGGCGTGTCCTCATAGCGACGCCGGATTGTTGGAGTTATTCGTATCACGATCAACGGGGCGCGGATTCGTGCGGGGCCGCAAATAGCGCAGGTCGAGGCTCGAGGGGATTGGAATAAGCTTGGAGTCATGCGTTTCCCTCATGCATACGATCATGTTTCTAACTACCGGCAACGTGTGGTTTAATCTTCTATTGTGCTCAATGGCCAAGCATTTCAGGTCGTAAACGGACTTTAGCTACAGCGCGTTAATGGAAATCTTTAACACACTGCCGGTGCCAAAAACGGATTGCGCATCTCGATCCTTGAGCTAGCTAGAATTGTCAAGGACGGTGTCTTGAATTGTGAATGATATAAACTTTATCACCACCGCTCGCTTGGCGCTTTGGGTCGTGGCCGATTATGAGGATGCGCCATTAGTGTCCATCGGGCATCTGCCGCTCCGGTGCCTCTGCTTTGGATTCCACTCTCTCTGATCTATAATTAGAGGCTCGGGATTCTGTATGCGGATTGCTTTCAGGATCGTACATGCCGAGTTGATCAGAGGATCTTGCAGTATGCGGGGAATACCTGTCGTGACGACTTCGTAAGGGTCGGCAAGGGTCATGGCGCGTGTTATAGATTCAACACGTTTTTTAGTTGCTGCCAAAAAGGAAGACTGTGAGTTTACTGCACCGAGGAGCTTGTCACGATGACTTCGGTATTTATTATGATATAATTTTACCAGCTCGACGCTGTGGCTTCAATCTCGTCCTCGGCCGCGCTCAATTTATTATTGTGTATATCGGTGACTGTCGGAGATTCCTCTTTGGCCATGGGGCGAGTGTGCGCGCGCAGCTGCTTCACGAGTGGCACAACGGACAATGACGGCGGTGAGGTCAATTGTTTTTTGGCGGTCACGCAAACAGAGAGGGGGGGACGCTGAGTAGCTGCGCTGATGAAGGAGAGGTCGCCCGAGTTGGCGAACACCAAAGGGATCCATCGAGAACTGACTCGTTATCAGTGGGGGCCATGGACGATGAGTATCGATAGCTCCCGTTGCTGTCACGTTGAACTGCGATGATGCAGAACTCGCGGAATCTCTCCTGATATCGCACGCACCATGCCGTCGGCTTTCTGCGACGCGTGACCAATTTCTTACATTTACCGTTTATTCTTACGTTTCGCATTTTTTGGGTGGCCTTTGCACGCTTATATGTAAACAGAGCACCGTGATGTCGTCGATGAATTATAGTATGGGATGAAAGTTTAATTTGCGGGCTGCGGGAAATTAATCAGAACCCAAGTGCCAATTGCGAGATTTTACCGTTAGATCACTCGTGACATTGCGCACTGCGCATCAGGCATATCGCACGCTCATTGCACTTCATCCGCATTCACACACTGGACTCGCATCACGCACTCCACACACGAATTATTTCTTCATCGTTGAGCCGCTGAGTGGAGGGCAGACCTCATAGTCTAAGAGCTGGTCCCCAGCCAGCTGCCCAAAAATATGTATGGCTGGAAAGAGTATTATTCGATAGATACGATGATTAGGATTGAAAAAGTCTGATGGTAAAAGTTCGAAAGATGTTGCGTTCTAGGAGAAAAATGCGAAAAACTGAAAAACAATAGATTACAAAGGGTCTCATAAGTGCAGTAGTAAAGTTGTAAACCGTAGTGTTTATGAACCTGAAATCGATCCTCCAAAAAGAGGGTCACCCGTGGAGGAGATAGAGGCTTTCTGCGAGGACTCATACTCTCCCTCTCTCTCGGCCGGCCCGACATATGTCAACTACTGCACCGAGATTCTCGCGTCCCTTTTTTCTTATACATGGAAATACATGGCTGAGGGAAAGCGTTGCGGATGAGCTGCATCTCCCATGTATAAAAAAAAAAGGACGCGAGAGCCTCGGTGCAGTAGTTGACATATGTTGGGCCGGCCGAGAGAGAGGGAGTGTATGAGTCCTCACAGAGAGCCTCTATCTCCTCCACGGGTAACCCTTTTTTTGGAGGATCGATTTAAGGTTCAT
Source organism: Aphelinus atriplicis (assembly GCA_020882685.1). Classification (NCBI taxonomy): domain Eukaryota; kingdom Metazoa; phylum Arthropoda; class Insecta; order Hymenoptera; family Aphelinidae; genus Aphelinus; species Aphelinus atriplicis. The sequence goes on from CM037073.1 coordinate 9,976,472, forward strand.
AAACACTACGGTTTACAACTTTACTAATGCACTTATGAGACCCTTTGTAATCTATTGTTTTTCAGTTTTTCGCATTTTTCTCCTAGAACGCAACAGCTTTCGAACTTTTAACGTTGGACTTTTTCAATCCTAATCATCGTATCTATCGAATATTACCCTTTCCAGCCATACATATTTTTGGGCAGCTGGCTGGAGACCAGCTCTCCGTCTACTAGCGGTTTCGCCGACGTTATCGTCAGGTTGGGAGTGGCCGCATAAGCTGAAGCATGCCATAAACTACAGGAATCAATGAATTTTTGACCTGTATAGTTCAAGTATATTTCACCCTTTTTGCTTCTGAAAAAAATTCTACAAGTTCACATATTGTATTATGTGTTTTATAATTTCATCTTGAATATTGAGGCACACAATTGAATTCATCGTTCTTATGTCAATTTTGTTCTCCATATACATCAATTTGTTATGTACCGTAACTATCCAAATCTGAGAAAATGAACGAACAAAATCAATTCATGCGAACTCATCACAATATTTGTAAGGAGTTGGAAAGATAAAAGTATTTAAACTTATCAGGATGAATGTGATTTGGTCTCTGTATTTTCATATACTCAGATTTGGGTATGTCTGGTCTATATAAGGTACCTGTACCCAATATGCGCCACCTAAGCGAGAAAGGTCATTACATTACGTCAAATGGAAGGTCTACTCAATATCTTCAAAATGAGCTAAGTTTCATTCAATTTGAACAGTTTTACGCTGAGATACAGCGTTTTGAAAAAAAAGAATTTCGGGGAAAAAATTTTGAGTGTACCCAATACGGCGCCACCCTGACAATACTTCTTAACATCCACTTTGAAGATTGAAGCATGTCTGAAATAAATAAAACACAAACAAAAGAGTATATTTCTGATATAAATTTATTGAAAAATACATTTTGTCTTTTATTAAACCATATTACGTAGACTAAATGAACTTCTAACAACCTAAATCATAACAAGTTTTCAGTTGAAATTTATAAAAAAACGTCGTTTTTGAATCAACAAAATTAACTTATGCAACATTTAATTTCAATATTAATCTCTCAAATCAATGAACATTCTTTTTATAATTTTGAATATAATTGACATGTTCTACTGGAATAGAAGAGTTCAAATTTAAAAATGTCCGAGCCCATTTGGGTGTAGTTATTGTCTTGATGGTAGAAAAATTCTGTCTGATGGTTTTTCCTAGACAGTACTTCGCAACGCATAACTTCAACATTTTTCTCATTATAGGATAGTCAATCTCTGCTGAGCGTTTAATTCGACTACAAAATTCTTTGTTCTGTACTGTCGTTAACGCATATGGTCGACTCGTTTTCCTTTTTCCGGATATGTTTTGTTTGACATATCGTTGAAATGTTCGACGAGGTATCTTATATATAGTCAAAGCCATCCTCTGTGATACCTCACCTTTCTTGGCCTGCTCCAGAGCTTGAACTAAATTTTCTTTCGACCATGTTTGGCGGGCATTTACTATCAACGGGTTGATTGTAGCAGCTAGAACAAGAAAATAGGGGTGGCGCATATTGGGTACATTTGATGAAAATAACGAAGAGCTACTGAAACGGCTGGTAAAAGGGCATAAGATGAAAAAAAATGGATGATGTATATGGGATGTCAAGGAATCGAACGATATGTCGCTTGATTTTTTTGGCCCAGCTTAAGGTTATTAAAAAAATTCGCACTTACCTGAGCGAAACATAGATCGAGAATCAAAATTGTTGAAAAAATGGAGAAAACGAGCTCTATCAAGTTGGTTGCTATAAGGGTTCCCGATCGGTGAAAATGTTTTCTTTCCTCATTATTTATTGCCTCATTATGTATTGCCGACAAAATCCTGTACGGCGGCGATGCTCCAGACGCGCGTATATATGATATACGAAGGGTGGCGCATATTGGGTACACCTACCTTATATATATATACCTCTTATTTCCCTCGAGATCAAAAAATGAAGTAAGCAATTCCTACCAGGGAATAATGGGAAATCGCATACTGTTCTCGGAAATGAAGTGCGCTCTTGACGTCATGGGTTTTTGCCAGCGTCGCGACTCTGGAGTGACATTTTCATGTTGAGCTACCGCAACTCACTCCATTCCCTAAGAGCTTGATGTATCATTCCTATCTATTCTGATCAAAAAGTTTATTTAAATATGAAACAGTTGTTGTAGAGGAAATAGTTGGAATCGTGAGTCTGTTTTTGTGTCTCCCTCATTAATCAGATTACTGATGACAGATGATCCCAAAAACAAAAATATTGAAAGGTATGAATAAATTCAATAATTTCCAGTTATGACTCGAACCTCAGAATGCTGTTGTTGATTCATAACGACCTTTAAGAGCGTGCATTGATTGTGATCAGTATCTAAACTAGAAGACTCAGTTCGCTGCGATAAAAGTAGCTTGTCTTCATATGGATGATAGTTGTAACTTGGCTCATTTCGGTGTTCAGCTTCTACAGTGACTGATGGATACCAAGACGTAACAGCTGCTACTTCATTTGTCAACATTGACAGTACTGGCAGTAGTAATGGCAGCAACAATATGCTGGTGTACTCCATAATGTACACCTCTTCCCGAACTCGTTGTATCTGTAACCAGATTACTACAGTTCAATCATTCTGGAAATTTTCTCCAGTATCGTTGATTTCATTCCCTCATTATTCCATTTTGATGAAAGAAATATCGGTTGGAAGAAATTTACCAGTAGTTCTCGTACAAATTACTCAAAACTTCTGCTATCCAAGGTGCTTGATTATGAAACCCACTGCTAAGTGCTCAAGCAGTTTACTTTCTCATTATGGGGAAAAGAATTGTGCACAATTTTGGGGAAGGATGTACATTTCACGAACTTTGAATTGTACATAAAAATAATGTACTTGTTAGGGATAGAAAGAACGGTCGCTACGTGGAAAATGAAAATGTTGCATCTTTACCGTTGAAAGTACTGGAATTGGAACTTGAGTGAAGTTTCATTTCTCTTAGCAACAGTTTCTAAGGAAATGAACAAAGGCTTCAAACTTAAAAGGATATTTATCAGAGAATATTAACTCGTCAGCCAATATTACATACAAGATTGGAACTAAAGAGAGTATAGAAGTAAGGGGGACCTCAGCGGTGAGGTTATGAGCATTATTGGCAAACGACTCACATAGTTTTAGTGGAGCCAGCGCATTTGATTCTGTCGATGCACTGGTCAGACATTCTAGTGGAGGGGCTCTCCAAAGATGAAAAAGCCGCTCTAATCCGCATTCGGGCGCGGGTGTTCGTATTGATTCGCGGGCCGCCCGGATGCTCGCGGCATAGCGAGTGCCCCGCCGGCACTCGTTACATTCCCCCGCAGACGTTGGCTACCCGGAGCCATCAAGTCGGCTACTTCGGTGCTACGTCGCCGGAGGCTCACCTGAGACTGATTGCGGTCGGTACTAGTGGTGTCCGTGGGAGCAATAGGAATGCCCCTGTCGATGTTTTGCGCGGTGTAACCTCAATGAAAGTATATCGAATCTTTCATTATAGTTTGCTGAAGCCAAATTAGCAACGTACCCTGACAATATTTCCATCACAGAATCGGAGGGCAAGATAACATTGCAAGATTTGATGAACCATACAGTTATACGTATATTCAAATATTCAAACTTGGATTTTCCGAGTGGTTCAATACAAAACTTAACGTTGATAGCAAAGTATGGGTTTGATGGAATAAACGTGACAAGTTATCATCAAGCGTCCAGTGATATAAATGCTGACTATAGTAACATTTTTGTATCTTCAATGGTACCATTACAATTATTGGACGAGACTGGGACCATATATTGGGAAAATCAGCAACCATCTTCGAGCCGTTACTGTAGGAATCTTAGAGTCGCGTTTGAAAAAGGAACCGAGATTTCCATCAAAGGGGAAGAACTCAGATTAAAAGGAGAGATCGAAAATTTGAAAAACTACGAAGGGTTCAACTGTAATGTGTCTTTTGATATGAAACTAACAACTAACAACTGGTTGATGGAAAGGTAATATGGTTAGTCCTTATATTTCTTTCTGTTATCCCTTGTATACCATAATTTCAATAGTGGCATAACGATAATACAGGGGTTCACAAGTAAGAAAACTGCAGGCAATTTGGCACGTTTGTCAGATTTCGTATTTTCGGTGCTCTCTAAGCATCAGTCGCAGTCGGGTCATGTTGGGGATATTAAAAGAAAATTTTTGGTACCTTCTCCACCCATTTAGCTCTTAAAACCACTCTCCTGCAACATTTCAAAGTTTCACTAATTGATTTTTTCACCCTTCTCTTATTCTCAATCAACCTAAAAAAATAATCAGGTGTAAATAATTTTTATCTCTCAAAGTGTCATGACTCTTTTTTATGTAAAAACATCTCATCCTTCGATTGGTTACATCAGTTTTTCCAAAAATATTTTCTATCTCACTTAAAATGCTGCTTCTCGCATCAAAAATAAGTGAAGCCAATTTGGCACGGTTTTATGATATTTTTTATTTCGAGTGTTTTAACCGCTCAAGCGACGCATAGATTTGCTATAAGGTCACCTTTTAGTGGTGGAACAAAATGATTGGTCTCAGGCGTTAGACTACCGGTCATTTCATACTCCAACCAGCCGTTTTTAAAAGTTTGGAGTTGAACACCGTTGAATTATCTATTTCATTTTGCAGTTTTTATAATTTCCTCTACCAAATTAGTATATTAAATATTTTTTTCAAATGAGGTTACTCAATTTCATGTGAGAGAAGCTCATCTTTCAATTTGTCACATTAGTTTTCCTTCAACTATTTTCCACCCTGTCAATACGATTGGTTTTCATAAAACTCTAGTGAGCTCAAGACAGTTCTTCTGAGCAGAAATTCAAAATTATTATTTATCGCTTCTATTATAAATTGAAGTTCTTCTAGTAGTTGGTACTGGACTTTTTCTATATAGTACTCCCATAATACTAGGATTACTGTCTATGAGTGATTTAATCGATTTCAATATGCGATTATGAACTAAAAGACTGACTAACATGAATTAATATCTAAGAGATAAACGTTTCGTTTTTATAGACATGTGAAGATGATTAAGATATGTATTTTTAGTTGAATGTCAAAAGTTTTGAATAAATATCAATGAAAACATGATGAAGAGTTATTTAGATGCAAATTTGATCGTCTCATTTTTAATAGGTTAAAATAGCCAGATGATAACTATAAAAATCGTTTCTGATAGGTATTGAGCTAGCCTTTGATATGCTGTTCGCAGAATTTGCACGTTCCAAGTTAATCATAGTTCAATTCGCGAAAAACCCTTAGGGGGTGGCGCATTAGCTGCAGTTACCTTATACTGAACTTTCTGAGAATATTATACTGAAACATCATCGATTTCATAGAATACTCGAGAAGACCCTTGTTTGAATAAGTAGATTTAATTCATTGGACATCTAAAAATTATATCAATCCCAAAAATCTACATTTCAGATATGCCATACATGTAATGGCATATCAAACCAAAATGCTTCGTTTGTGGTGCAACCATATCCAAGTTCAATGATTTAAATTACCTTATCAAACAAACGGTGAATATTTTTTCGTATTTTAGTGCGCAAAGTTTTTTTTTTTTTTGACGGACTAGGGTGCGCAAAGTACCCTATTCGAAAAAGTACTTTCCCGCACCCGTGCGTTAAAATAATGCGAGAGATTAAAAATATATGAATGCACTGCGAGAAAGATATAAAATTTACGGTCATCGTATTACGAAGCCAGGTATAATTTTAGATTCTTGGGGATTCTGCCTAGCAAAGAGACCAATGCATTTCTATATACATATATATGTATGCATTATGATATTTTTCTGATTTTAGTTCTACTAGGGGGGTACCCCCCTGCTCGCTTCGCTCGCCAACCCCCCGTGTATTCTTTAGAAATCAATAATTTCAATAATAAGTGTATAGTAATAATTGAAAGAAAATTACATTCAAAACAATAAAACTTTAAACTTGAACTTTCGATTTTGTTCGATTGAAAAGAATACTGAAACGAACGATTCGAATCAAAATAAAAGATTAATGTCAGCTATATTCATGTTAAACGTTTGTTTTTGCTTTCTCAAAGAGAAAGCTTTGTGATGGGGCAAAAATCGACCCACCGAATCAGACCTCGGGACCTTGATTTTCGTAATCTACGGGTCGAAAAACATGGAAATCCAAAAGTGTCTGTATGTATGTGTGTATATATGTATGTATGTATGTATGTATGCATGTGTGTAACGTTTTTTTTCGTCTACGATAACTCTCGAAGAAATGGTCCGATCTTCTTGAAATTTTGCACCGGTTAGTCGCGGCAAAATCTCGGCCGAGTTCAATTTTCAGCAAAATCCGTTGTTTATTTCTCTAGCAACCGTTGCTAAGGTGTAGAATTTTTCGTTTCTTTTGTCTAGGATAACTTTCGAAGGAATTGTCCGATCTTGCTGAAACCGTTTCTAACGTGTTTTCTCACAAATCCTTATGAGTGCTCATTGGAGCAAGCCGGAAAATCAGTTTTAAGTCACACTCGATGGCCAAGGACACTGAATTGTTCTATTTTCTTCATAGCAACCGTTGTTTACTTCCCTAGCAACCGTTATGAAGGTTGGAAATTAATAATTTAAGACCTATTTCCATCATTTTCGACGGCAAAGAACAAAATCTTCCCAATTAGCTCCTTAGCAACCGTTTGTTAACCGCCCTAGCAACCGTTGCTAATGGGGAAAAAAATTTATGTAAGTTTCGTTTCCAGTATTTTCAACGTACTATAGAGAAGATTGGGAAAATTTGGTGTCTTTTGCCGTCGAAAATGATCAAAATGAGTCTTCAAGTGTGCTAAATACGGACTTAAGGGCAGGGCGGATCGATTTTGACCGCTATTAAACCGTATGACAGTCACAAGATGAACTGATCGAAATAATGCAGGTCCAAATGTCTCGCATCGTGTAGAACCTAGAACAGTTTGCTTTGTTGCATTTGATCAAATAATAAGAGAGCCCGGTCAGACATCAACACTCGCAACATAGTTTGGTCAATTGAAGAAGAACGACACTTTACACAGTCACAAAGATACGGATTGAATTGATTAAATAATTTTTTTGTAATTTTTGAAAAATAGATGATAGTATCTACGCTAGTGGAAAGGTGAAAATACAGGTTTGGGACGCGTTTGTGGGTGATGTTGAAGCCTCTTTGAGAAAGCATACTGCTAAGGCACTTGGCAGCGGTTTTCAGATTAATAGTGGGTTTAACTTTAGTTGCTATGGGTAAAATGGAGATTTTGTATCCTGTGCAGTTGAAAATACTGGAAACGGAAACTTACGTGAATTTTTCTTTCCCTTAGCAACGGTTGCTAGGGCGGTAAACAACGGTTACTGAAAAGCTAATTGGGAAGATTTTGTGTCCTTTGCCGTAGAGAATGATGGAAATAGGTCATAAATTGATAATTTCCAACCTTCGTAATGGTTGCTAGGGAGGTAAAAAACGATTGCTATGGAACAAATATAACAATTTAGTGCCTCTGGCCATCGAGTGTGACTTAAAACTGTTTTTCCAGCTTCCAAAACAACGGTTGCTAGGGATGTAAATAAACGGTAATTTCGACGAATAAGTGGATTTATATTGAAAAAAACTTGTTCAAAATAATATTTAGTCCTTTCCTTCTACTGCAGCAACGGTTTCTAGACACGTAAACAATGGTTGCTATGGGTAAAACGGAGATTTTGTATCCTGTGCAGTTGAAAAACACTGGAAACGAAACTTACTTTTTCTTTCCCTTGGCAACGGTTGCTAGGGCGTTTAACAACGGTTACCGAGGAGCTAAGTGGGAAAATTTTGTGTCCTATGCAATCGAAAATTATGGACATGGGTCATAGATTGATCATTTCCAACCTTCGCAATGGTTGCTAGGGAGGTAAACAACGGTTGCTATGTAGCAAATATAACAATTCAGTTTTCTTGGTCATCGAGTGTAACTTAAAATTGAGTTTCCAACTTTCGAAGCAACGGTTGCTAAGGATATCAACAGTGGTTGCTATGGGAAATATATCATCGATTCTCTTCGATTCTCATTGAAGGGTGAAAAAAGAGGTGAAAAAAGGGGTGAAAAAAGAGGTGGAAAAAAGGTGGAAAAAAGGGTGGAAAAAAGGGGTGGAAAGAGGGATAAAAAAAGGGTGAAAAAGGGGGGGTGAAAGAAAGGGTGAAAAAAGAGGGGTGAAAAAAAAGGGTGGAAAGAGGGATAAAAAAAGGGTGAAAAAGGGGGGTGAAAGAAAGGGTGAAAAAAGAGGGGTGAAAAAAAGAGAGGGGAAAAAGAGGTGAAAAAAAGGTGGAAAAATGGGTGGAAAAAGAGGGTGAAAAATGGGGTGAAAAAAAGGTGAAAAAAGGGTGGAAAAAGAGGGTGAAAAATGGGGTGAAAAAAGAGGGTGAAAAATGGGGTGAAAAAAAGGTGAAAAAATGGGTGGAAAAAGAGGGTAAAAATGGGGAGCAACTTGGGAGGGATAAAAAAAGGGTGAAAAAGGGGGGTGAAAGAAAGGGTGAAAAAAGAGGGGTGAAAAAAGGGGTGGAAAGAGGGATAAAAAAAGGGTGAAAAAGGGGGGTGAAAGAAAGGGTGAAAAAAGAGGGGTGAAAAAAAGAGAGGGGAAAAAGAGGTGAAAAAAGAGGGGTGAAAAAAAGAGAGGGGAAAAAGAGGTGAAAAAAAGGTGGAAAAATGGGTGGAAAAAGAGGGTGAAAAATGGGGTGAAAAAAAGGTGAAAAAAGGGTGGAAAAAGAGGGTGAAAAATGGGGTGAAAAAAGAGGGTGAAAAATGGGGTGAAAAAAAGGTGAAAAAATGGGTGGAAAAAGAGGGTAAAAAATGGGGAGCAACTTGGGGGAGCAACTTGGGGAACAACTTGGGGGAGCAACTTGGGGGAACAACTTGGGGGAGCAACTTGGGGGAGCAAATTGGGGGAGCAACTTGGGGGAGCAACTTGGGGGAGCAACTTGGGGGAGCAACTTGGGGGAGCAACTTGGGGGAGCAACTTGGGGGAGCAACTTGGGGGAGCAACTTGGGGGACAGAATTTCCCACGGCGGCGGCGGCGGCGGCGGCGGTCTGGCTTTTTAATATAGAGAGATAACAAAATCCCCACAAAAATTTCTATCCAATTCGTCTCGGTCAAGATCAAAATTCAGACCTTTGGGAGTTGAAAAGTTAGAAGTAGTAGACGTAAACTCTACAGAGTGATGCTTGAAGACGTGAGGTTCAGATTGCCGATATATATACACCAAGGTGTTCTATTTCACTTGCGAGAAAGGAAAATTAACAAATTGCAATGTTTCAGTAGTACTATCATTTTGCTCTGATGGAAAATCTATTGCTCAAATGTGTTTTTTTTCGTAGTATCATGTTTATTCTCTTTTTGATGTTGTTGTTTTTGTTGGTACAAGTGGAGGGGCTTCGCCCCCTGCACCCCGACCGGGGCTGCGCCCCTGGACCCGCTCTTTCCCTTCTCCTACTCGTACTACTACGCTTATCGTACCTTCGTTGCACTCAAGCAACAAGGGCATGACGCTGTGTACACGTGTCAATCATCCATTATATAGTCAAACTTTTCGCACTTTGATACGAAAAATAGTATACGCAACTCGTGCGCACGTAGGTGAATCCAGAACTCGTGTTGTCACTCTAGCTGCGCTCGGGCGCCAATCTTCACTCGTGCTGGATTTACCTACTTTGCACATTAGTCACGTAATGTACTATTTCATCGAACTATGGATTTTCCATCCTTCATGCCCACATCCAAATGATGGAACTGGTGCTGCATATTTCTTACAAATTGCCAGTAAAGCAGTGGAGAGCTGTATGTTGTATATGATATAATACGCATGCTTTTATTATCAAATTATGATTATGATCTCATGTATATCAATTTAATATTCATAGAAAACAGATCAAGGCGCACTACTTATCAAAGAAAGGAAAAAATGTATTCAACAGCAGCTGAAATTTCGCTTGCATATTACCGTTGATTAGCCAAAACAGGGATCAGGTAACACTGACAACGGTAATATGGCAAGGAAGTTTTTTGAAAACCTTGATGTGGTGGCTGAAGTCACAGGTGAGCTATTATCAATAATATGAGTCTAAGTCTGAGTATAAGTGACATTAATCTAGATTATCTATCTACTAAAGTGTAGATAAAGAGTAATAAGTCAATTGTACTTAAGGGGTAATATCCGGCAAATTTTTTTTTTCTTTTCATTTTTTTTTATTGGCTTAAATTATGCTAAAACTATCCTAGAATCTAAATATAAAACTCCCAAGTACGGATCTAAACTCAAAATTTGTTTAAATCAATTTTTACCGAACAACTTTCGTATGAGATACATAGCATTTTGAAACTTTAAACGCGTTTTTCTCAAAACCATGTTTTCAAACTCGGCGAGCAGTAGAACTGAAAAAGTTTACATCCGATTGACTTGAAATTTGAACTGTATCTTTTTCATTAGATTATCTAGTGAAGTATATACCATTTTAGCGATTGATTGACAAAAAAAAAGTTATAAACAATCAAAGTTGACTTTTTTTGTCGAAAAAATTTTTTTTTTTCAAACCTTCGCCATTTTGCGAAAAAAAATTCTAAAAATATAATGATGTGTACTTGACTAGATAATCTAATGAAGAAGCAACAGTTGAAATTTCAAGTCAATCGGATGTAAACTTTTTCAGTTCTACTGCTCGCCGCGGAAGAACTTTTTAAAAAAGCGGTTCACGGCAATCGCTGCACAGCCGCCATTTTGTAAAAAAACTAACAATAATCCAGTGATATATTATTTATATACCTTACATCTCAAATGTCGTTTAAAAAAAATCATGAAAAAAGCCTTGTTTTTTTGAGCATTTGGTGGATATTACCTCTTAAAAGAAGTTGAAAAAAAGCTGGATTTCCTTACTTCTAGTGGATTTCATACTCAATCCATTAAAACCTCCTGAAGTAATAAATGTACCTAAATTTTCGAAGATTCACTCATACTGGAATCTAGTTTTACAATTTCAAAAATGATTATTCAATGACTTTAGTCATACTGACATGTATACCGTCCCAAATCGAGTATGATTTCTTACTTGAATAAAAGAATCAGTTTTGCTGTGTAGGCTTGTCGCTCTGCCAGGTACTAAATTCTAAGAGCTTTCTTGAAAAATAATAGAATGACGGTCTTTGAAAGTATTGAAATAGTATATTATGCAACTAGTGCCTGAAATGCTATTTCACGCACCAGTGTGACAAGTCTTCGGGGTCGCCGACGAACGAGTGCTGGAATCGTATTTCACGAGTTGCATACGATATTTTATGTTATAACCCTGTTTAAAATAATCGACTTGACTTCCCACTTCGTTTCCCATTATATTTCCCGGTCAAATAGCGAGGTTTCACCGGTGAAATCCGGTCGGAAATCCGGTCGATGGAGCAGTAATCGGAGTTGACCGAACGTAATTCCCGATCGAGTGACCGGGTTTCGCGGTCAAAAAAATAATTTAATGGATTCTTCGAAACGAGTGTTTCCCGGTCAATTGACCGTGTTTACCGGTCGATCATTGGTGTTTCCCGGTCGATGATCGGTGTTTCCCGGTCAGAAAAAAAATTCGATGGGCTCCTCGAAAAGAGTATTTCATGGTCGATTGTTCGTGTTTCACAGTCGATTATTGGTGTTTCCCGGTCAGTGAAAAAAAATATGGGCTCCTCGGAAAAAGTGTTTCCCGGTCGATTATCGGTGATTCCCGGTCGATTATCAGTGATTCCCGGTCAATCAATCGTGTTTCCCGGTTGATCGACCGGGGAACACTCTTTTCGAGGAGCCCATTAAATTTTTTTTCTGACTGGGAAACACCGATTATCGACCGGGAAACATTCTTTTCGAGGAGCCCTTATCATTTTTTTTCTGACCGGGAAACACCGATTATCGACCGGAAAAAACGGTCGATTGACCGGGAAACACCAATGATCGACCAGTAAACACGGTCGATTGACCGGGAAACACTCGTTTCGAAGAACCCATTAAATTATTAATAATTATTTTTTAACGTCCACATGTTTCAAACGACGAATAAATTCGGGCTTGGTGGACTATCCCAAGATGACATTGCGAGAAAAAAATTCCACGCTCCTCGGGCTGGATTTGAACCAGCGTCCTCCTGATCTCCGGTCAGTTGCGATATCCACTACGCCACCGGGAAGACGGCAGCTCTCCACATCCCTGGAGCATGAATTCACATCTCCCGCAATATCACCTATATACACGATCAAATTCGATCGCTTGAATCTGTACAATCAAGGTCCGATCGTATTGTTACAGATTCCCTTTTTACCTATCCCCCCCCACCCTCCCCCCTTACCCAACCCAACCTATTGGGCTACTACATCTTTTCACCCGAAGTAGTATTTTACAAATAATTATTTTTTAACGTCCACATGTTTCAAACGACGAATAAATTCGGGCTTAGTGGACTATCCCAAGATGACATTGCGAGAAAATAGGTAAAAAGGGAATCTGTAACAATACGATCGGACCTTGATCGTACAGATTCAAGCGATCGAATTTGATCGTGTATATAGGTGATATTGCGGGAGAATGAATTCATGCTCCAGAGATGTGGAGAGCTGCCGTCTTCCCGGTGGCGTAGTGGATATCGCAACTGACCGGAGATCAGGAGGACGCTGGTTCAAATCCAGCCCGAGGAGCGTGGAATTTTTTTCTCGCAATGTCATCTTGGGATAGTCCACCAAGCCCGAATTTATTCGTCGTTTGAAACATGTGGACGTTAAAAAATAATTATTTGTAAAATACTACTTCGGGTGAAAAGATGTAGTAGCCCAATAGGTTGGGTTGGGTAAGGGGGAGGGTGGGGGGGGGGAATAGGTAAAAAGGGAATCTGTAACAATACGATCGGACCTTGATCGTACAGATTCAAGCGATCGAATTTGATCGTGTATATAGGTGATATTGCGGGAGAATGAATTCATGCTCCAGGGATGTGGAGAGCTGCCGTCTTCCCGGTGGCGTAGTGGATATCGCAACTGACCGGAGATCAGGAGGACGCTGGTTCAAATCCAGCCCGAGGAGCGTGGAATTTTTTTCTCGCAATGTCATCTTGGGATAGTCCACCAAGCCCGAATTTATTCGTCGTTTTTCCATTAAATTATTTTTCTGACCGGGAAACCAGGTCAATCGACCTGGAATCACATTCGGTCAACTTCGATTACCGCTCAATCGACCAGATTTTCTACCGGATTTCACCGGTAAAACCCCGTTATTTGACCGGGAAACACCAATGGGAAACGAAGTGGGAAATCCGGTCGATTATTTTAAACAGGGAAGTGATCAAACGCGAATTTCACGCATCGATTAGAGTGCGTGAAATAAGAGTTTATGATCAAGCATAACATAAATACATTTTTTTATTTTGATTTCAAGTACGGCCAGAAAATAGTGTATTATTATTGTAAAATCGTAATTGTGGTACCTACAAGAGTCGCTAAAGTGTAGAATAGCCTCAAAAAATTTTGATCTTATCGGTTCAAGATTTTTTCATTTATCAATATGCTAACTGATATGGATGTTTATGATATACAATCAACTGCTATAGCTTCGTGAATGCCCAGGATTTTCTCCTCGAAATTGTACTACATACTCGATTGAGGTAAGGTTACCCAATGAACTTTTTTTCCGAAAATTTGGCTAGGTTAAAACGAAAATTTTATAATTCGGCGAATGACATCTGAAAGGGTAGTTAAAGAACTATCTGAAATATAGACAATTATTTTCTCACTGTAACCTATTCAAAATTGCAAATGAACAAAGTAACTCAAATGGTCCATAATTGGGTACCCAGGTATTTTTGGTCGCTATAATGAACGGATTACGAAATATTATAAATTTGCCACATTGGGTGACCTTACATACCAAAAAATGTAGAGAAAAAAAAACTTTCTTCAACTCCTCAGAGAATTACATCCTAAATCTATTTCTTGGATCCCTGACTCTATTTCGATTCCTAAAAAGTTATTGATAATCTTATAATTTCAATATTTCTTTACATTACAATACAAGTTCTATGTTTTCAAGGCTTTGATAAAGAATTGCTGAGGAATTCTCATTTTATTTTTTCAGTAATCTCTTTTAGATGCACGATAGTTACCGAAGCATTTCTGATTGATTCCAAGAATATGGCCCCACGGTATTTACAGCTATACCCATGGTACTACCTACCTACGTTAGTGCATGTGATACTGATCCATGGGTATCGAATAATGGATCATTCGCTGATTCTGTAAGGTATGCTATCGGAGGAAGCCCATGAAAGTCTTCGTAAAGTGACGAAAACGCTGCGAGAAAAATTAACAAGAAACATTTCTAGGTAATTGCATTTGATGATTTATTTTTAATGTAATCTCATTTTCATACTGTATCAAGGAATTTGATTTTCATCTATTCCATAGGATAGAAAGTATGACCGACTTGATTCATCACCACTGCACGTACTTAGATTTAAAAATTTCTCCAATGAGAAACATGAAATCTGAAACAAATACTGCTATTTCTGAAAAAATGAGACAGCTGATAACTATGAAGAAGGATTCAGATAACGAACAAGAAGAACGATCTATTCTCACTCTTATGAATTTTCGCACATGACATGTATGATGCTCGATCGGTTCAGCGAAAATATTCTAGCTCACACACCCCAATACACGCTCATTGACTAACACCTTCACATTGTGTATCATTCTTCATTTTTCGAGGAGTTTTGGCCGAGAGGTCTTACTTCTCTGGATCTAATATATTCTTATATATTACGACCTCAACATATAGTCAATTCATTCAACTCTGCACTCTATTGTATCCCTACAACTTTCCTCAAAACCACGGAATCCAGCGAATAATTAATTCTGGGACAATTCGTTTGAACAATTCTGCATAAACAACTGCAATTAGTAAATGCTTGGGAATCTATTGATTTTTATCGCACTCTCATCTGAATGCAGCTTGAGACATGACAGGGTCAATTTGTTTATAACGAGTTTACACTAACAAAGTGGATTCGGACAAAAAAGTGCTCTGAAAAATTTCGGCTTAGATATTCACGTATAACCGATCTTAAAAAAACTTACCTTTGAAAAAGGTTTACATTGTTGACAAGTATGTTCCTACCTATTCATTGATTTTAATGGTTTTTCTTTTGAATTACTCTCTTTGACTTGAATGAATTATAAAAATGTCAATTCAATTTCAATCAGTATATATATTCCATAGGTACATTTTTCATAAAATATATACTAACATGATGATTCATTAAAACTTATTTTGTCAATAATGACACGGGAAACTACTGAAATCTAACATTCAATGCCAAGTATCATTCAAATGTATTCCATGGGTTTTTTTAAATGAACTAACAATATATACTATCACCGTCGTATTTATTAATAATGAATTAATACAATGGCCATAGGGCCTAAAGCATGATAACAAATATAGGAATTGCGCGCACGAGGTGGTGAAGCTCGTGTGCGCGGGAGTAGGATCTTGAGCGGGAACAGTGTGGCAAATAAAAGATAAAACGGTTCTGACGAACACAATATTTATTTAATCTTAGGGAAGAAGTTACACAAAAGGGCAACGAGCCCTGGGTTGCGTCTCGCGGGCCGGAGCGAGAGAGAGCGTGAACGCGTGTTGGCCGGGAGAGAGAGAGAGATGACGATCGTGCGGCACTTACTCGGCGATGTGCTCCGGCGCTTGGCGATGCTCGTCCTCGGTTCGGCCTCGGCGTGCGGTAGCGAGTGGGATGTCGTGGGGGAACGGTCCGCTGACGTCCTCGGGGTCGCGATAGCCCGGGCGGTCTCGTAGTCCCGAGGGCACGTGGTATTGCGCGCGAGGGCCGGCATAAAATTGATAAGCTTCCGCCGCGCGCTGGGCCGGCCGAGCTTACTTCGGCCGTCTTCGGCTGACGTCACGTGGCGCGATACTCCAATTTTGTTCGCGATGCGGTCTCTCTCTCTCTTGCCATTGTCAGCAGCGCTGGCTCTCTCGCTGGGCGCTGAAACATGGCTAAATATTTACATATGACATAATATCGTGGAGAGAGATATCACAGGGCCTGATATAATAAATAGTTATAATTAGTAGCCCGTGACAATACATACTTGCCATGGGCCCATTGTTTTACAGTTTCCAATGGGATATATTGAACATCTACGATTTATAGACACAAAATCGTTTTACACTAACTTCATTTGTCACTCTCCTCTTAATGTCCAGAATTATACTGTTAAAATGACAGAATTATGTGAAAAAATTGTAGAAAATATTTCTCGATAATTCATGTTTAAGTAAGGATAACCAAAATATATCATTTTCATTACTTGAATGTGTCCTGGAATTCTTATTGAAATCATGAATTTTCGTTTCAAACTCCACATCGAGATATAACGCTTCTATAAAAAAACGTCTAGTGTCTCGAGTGTTAGCGTATACATATTTTTCTTTATCATTTGCAAAAAAAATTAGAAGAAAATAAATGAATAAATACATTTAGAAAATGATTTCTTGTAATTTTTTTTTGTGGGACTAGAGAAATACAATCATCACGAACTAAATTGGACAAAATTTTTATTCAATTAAATTAGATTCATTGACAGGCTTATTTCATGTCAATTACTTACATACGCTTGGAATTTAATATATTTCAAGACCCATCTCACAACTGTCAGAAAATCAAGAGTAAGCTCGAAAATAAGAGTTGATAAAAATCAGACGGAAACTGCTGTTGTTTCCAGAGATGACAATTCTGGATATGATTCAATCAAAAAGTTTGAGTCAGAAGTAATCCCAATTATTTCTCATCTCCGATTCTCAAATATATACACCAGAGAGCTCGATTTAGTTTATCTGTGCCGAGTCAACTTTTGTTGAGAGGTGATATTAGAATAGAACAAGTGTACTGCCCATTGATAAACTATAAAACAACGGGCTCGTGGCAAGAATGTATATATTGTTAGTTTAGTTGAAAAACCCATGAAATACATTTGAATAATATTTGGCGTTGAATGTTAGATTTCATTACTTTCTCGTGTCATTATTGACATGATGAGTTGTAATGTACTGTCATGTTAGTATATATGATGAAAAATACCAATGGAGAAAAATTACTAATAATGAATCAATGGAAGGAACGTAGTAGTTGTTTACTTGGCTTGAATATTAGTTTTCAGTTTTTTCCCGTGTCATTATTGACAAAATGAGTTTTAATGAATCATCATGTTAGTACATATTTTATGAAAAATATACCAATGAAATATATATACTCTTATTGACTGAGATTGAATTGACATTTTCATGATTCATTCAAGTCAAAAAAAGTAATTAAAAAAAAATCATCAAAATTGATGGATAATAGATAGGTGGGAACATACTTGTCGTCAATGTATACCTTTTTCAAAGGTAAGTTGTCACGGGCACATTATATAATGAATGATTGATTAACAGTGCCCTGTGAGATCTCTACCCCAAGTACAATCATAAAGATTTCATGTAAAAGTTATGTTTCAGCGTCAACACCGGAGCGTGAGACAGCTGAGTCAAAGGTAAGAGAGAGAGAGCCGCGGTTCGCGCGACGGATAGTAGCGCGTGACGTCATGCAGGATCGACGCGGGAACGTGTGCGCGCGACAACAGTCTATATGCAGAGCAGCCCGCGCAAACACGTGTTTTTCCCAAGCGCCGACCTTTTCGTATCTCGCGATTCCCCATTTACGCAACCCTCGTCTCCGACGTGCAGCTAGTGTGCAGTGCACCTACATCGTCCCCGGGCGTGCAGCAATTTGTAGCGAGCGACCGCCGATAAATCGAGAAGCCGGAGCATATTCGTCGCCGAGTAAGTACCGCGCCGACTATTCTCTCTCTCTCTCCCGGCTTGTTTACGTCCTGCTTGCTGCTTCCCGCTCCGGCCCGCGGCACGCGCCCCGGACTCGAAAGTCCAATTTTGTAACCTCATTCCCTATTCTGAATAAACGTGCTTTTTTGTGTTAAACTTATATGTTGTCTTTAACTTGCCACGCTTCCAGCCCAAGAACCCACTCCCACGCAAGTGAGATTCACCACCCCACTTGCGCATTACAAATAAATTTTGTCTCTTGCTCTGGCAAGCTCGCGTAATTTATAAGATATATTTATTCATTTGTTTATTTACGCTGGCGGTGACAAAGTTATTTTAAGATTCCGTTACTTTCCCAGATATAGGTAAGATTTTTCCAGGACATCTTTTAGTCTCAAAAAAATCTTTCAACTGTTCTTCTAAAGCTCCTGCAACCACAATCCCAATTCCACATCTTCCCTGGGCATCTCATTTGCAGCAATTTTTTCAACATTGATGTGTACTTCATTAGGTAATGCGCCAAAACATACACCCCATCCTACCTATCAAAATATCATGAAAAATCATTGATTCAAATGAGAGATTTCAATGACAATTCAATAATCTCCATTCTCAAGTTGTATATAGGGCGTTTTGCCCCAATCCTCCCAGCGTTGTGCGTGAGCGCCAAATCATGCCGATTTCAACTCATGCTTACGACAGGGTTACCAGTTTGGCGATTTTTCTTCAAATTATTGGACATAAGATGACGATTTGACAATTTTTTTAGTCACATAATTTTTATTTTTTTTTTAAATAAAATTTCGCAGAAGAAAAAATTGACAAAACATAATAAATCCCCGATCTTTTATGATCACTAATTTGTGAAAAAATCGCCAAACTGGCAACCCCGGCTGACGATGCCAAAATGTACCTGAGAAAATAACTCAATAGGCTATTTCAATGTAATTTTTCCTCAGCTTTCCAACGATGTAATCAGTTTTCCGGAAATTTCCTATTTTCCTCCCGAAAAAATATAAAACATCTCGTATCTCAAAAAGTATATATTTAATATTTTTCTCAATCATTCCAATCGAAATTTTATATACTTTGTTTAAAGTATCAATACTGAATCAATATTTATTCTAATATTAATTATGTTGACTTCACAATATCAAATCAATACCAAAAATGAACAGGCAAAATTTTCATTTTAAAATAACATAAAACATTTCTTCACGTAAATTTGACATTCTTTCAGAAATTTGCCACACGGATGATAACACCCATATTGTGGGAACGAGCTTCCATATAAAACTTTCATAGTGGATATTTCCTTTTTCAGAAATCAAGCCTTTACTCACTGTTTATATTATTGAGAAACTGCATAGCGTTTTTTAAAAAATATAGTTTTCCGAGAACACTCGGTCCAAGATTCGATAGTAAACATGAGATGAGAAACGCATGAACTATGCCTCGAATCACTCGGACGTAATATACGTGATCTTGGAGAATTTTCCTTGGAGAATTTTACAAGAGGAAAAAGTAGCTATCGTCTGCTAACCCATTTATACCTCTTATTCTTGATTAACAAAGGCTTTTTCAATAAAACCTTTCTCACTTAATTAATCGTAATGAACTGCAATTTTCGCTGATAACCATTTCAAAATTGCAGGACAGCATTAAAACGGATATAATTTCAAGATGTTAGGTTAGACCGACAACAAAATGTTGATATAGCTAGTCGCGTCCCTCGCTTGCTGCGCATACTTGTCATCAGGGGCGCTGACGCGAACCTTGACTGTTGTTCCTATTTTCCTGGAATAATCAATTCCAGAACAATTGGATTCAATAATCATGCATAAACGATTGAAATTTGCGAAAGGAAGAAGAGGTCATTTTATTTTCATATATGCCTAAGGAGCCATCAGTTTTTTGGCACTATCTCGCCTTGCTACTAAACATGACCAACCTTCACGATTTTACACTAAATAACATCACAACTAACAAGTTTGATCCTGACAAGAAACTGCTCTGCATCTCTGGTTCTTACGTAGAATCGATTACTGATGCTGTTTCTGGACTTTAAGGTTCCGGAACAATTTGTTTGAATATTTCTGCATACACAACTGTCAATTTGTTCATAACAAGTTTAAACTAACAAATTGGATCGTGACAAAAAAGTGCTCAGGATAATTTCTGCTCAGGTTTTTTAACGTAGAATCAATTGGTGTTTTCATTTACCGAGAATAGTTAGTTCCGGAACTATCTGTTTAAATAATTCTGCATGAACAATTACAATTGGCAGAAGAAAAAAGACGAGTGTTCATTTTTTCACTATGCCTATCAAATAAAAAGTTAGTTTGGAGTTATTTTCTCTACATGTATTTTATTGGGTAAACGACTTTCATGAGGTGTCTTTAACCCCATCAAAACAGAGATATCTGGCAAATATGAGATGACTTATAAATTCTGTCGTGAAATTCGGCTCCAACTCCATGAATAATGATAATCTACATACCTTCTGTGCAAGGGATCTAGCCGAGAGAAACGGTTTCTTGTACCTTAGGGCTTTCTGAGGAGAATACCGAAAGAATTTTGTGTTTTCCTGAAAAAACCAGGGCGATTCGAATTTTGCCTATTTTCAACCCGTTTCATCCCACTGTGCGGCGCTGGTGGTGTCGATGGGAGCCATAGGGATGCCCCTGTCGATGTTTTGCGCGGTGTAACCTAGAGCTCGTTCGCACATGGTTACGCTACTCTTTCGCGCGTTCAGGGATCGGCTCTACACGGGGGCACTGCGTATTCATATACGGGCAACGGAAATGCCTCGGCTAGCTCACAGGAGCATGGCCTATCTCGCGCGGAGGCGCCCAGCATGCGGGACTTGAACAGAGTCGTCCATGTATCGCAGAGGGGGGGGACCCTTTCCAGAGCCGAAGCCCAATGTTTGCGGCCTGCGTTGGCGTGCTCGCCAACGCACGAGTTCACTTAGTGGGAAAGGAGCACCGGGGCTGCGACGTGCACTGCCAATCTTTTTCGCTGACTATGTCGCAGAGTCCACACTCTCGGTCTTACTCTCTCAAGTTGGTCTCGGCGGCGGCGGTGGTGCGTCACGGTCGTTGGCTCCTCGGTGCTCCATCCTGAGCTTAACTTCGCTTCGCAAGATTACGTGCCTGGTTTGTCTCAAGCTCTCCTCGTCATTGAAGGGCGCAAAGTCATGGACTCAGTATCTGATCAAATCTGGTTCTGTCTTTTTTTAGTTCTAGCTAACTAACGTGTCCAACAGATCATCTTTATTGAGGAACATCATCCAGCCCCCCTAATGAGCTGGTGATAGTCTCAAACTCTTCTGCCATCTTTGCTCTTGGCGCCTTTTTCATTAGCTATCGCTCACAGTGTCTACCGATTGTAGCTAGACTACAGGGAAACTGCAGGTGTACTATCTTTTCTACTCAATGGATGGCTCTAATCGCGCAGCCAAATGGTTCTTGGCTGCTTTTGAATTAGAAAATCCTTCAGAAATCGATCAAACCGAACACAAGATTACTGTTTGCGTGAGATGTCGGCGATTTATTTCTATACGGCCTTCATACAGTAGATCTATACAAATCTCAAAAGTTACCTATCTAACCCCTGTAGTTTGCCCTGTACGTGGGCGAGAGAGACAAGGTATTCTTCTTATATATCAATTGAAACGATAGAGAAAAGTCAATGAACTACAGTTGTACTATCTTTTCTACTCAATGTATGGCTCTAATTACGCAGCCAAATGGTTTTTGGCTGCTTTTAAATTAGAAAATCCTGCGGAAATCAATCAAACCGAACACAGGTTTACTGTTTGCGTGAGATGTCGGCGATCTATTTGTATACGGCTCTCGTACAATAGATCTATCCAAATCTCAAAAGTTACCTATCTAACCCCTGCAGTTTGCCCTGTACGTAGGCGAGAGAGACAAGGTATTCTTCTTATATATCAATCGAAACGATAGCAAGTCAATGAAAAAAGAAAATGGGAGAAAAAACTCTGAAATGGCCCGATTTCTTCAATTGGATTGGTCACACCCGGTGTGGCTTGCGTCGGTGTGGTGATGTCGGGAGAAAATGTCCGTGATCGCGCCGCCAATTACCACAGTTCCCGAAAATTCTTTTATCGAAATAAACTGAATTTTCTCGATACTAGGATTACGGCCATCGAAAGGTGGAAACTGTACTATTTCCCACCCATTCATGCGGAAGGAATCGCGGTTCGAGTGCGCGGTGTCACTACGTATCGTAATCGCGTCTAAAAATAAAAATAAACGGATAATCTCGCATGGATGGAACTTCTTAGGATCTAAAAAATACTAAGGAAGAGAGTAAAAGAAAATAAGCTTTCCCACCACGCCCTGCGCTTGCTGGCCCGTCGCCGCGCGGGCCGCTGCCGAGGGCTCTGGGGTATGCACACCCTCCTTTCGTCTCGGGCAGTCCCCTGTCAGTAAGTCGACTATTCGACTCAGGGAAATATTTCTCTCTATCTCTCTCACTCTCGTATGCGTTGACAACAGTGGCAGCTAAGCTGCTCATTGCTCCGCTAAATGTTGAATGTAAACAAGGCGCACAAACAATGCCTCGACTTTGTTGACGCACAGTGCCGTCCGCGATCCCTGATCCGCCGCAAACGCTCGATTTTATGTCCAAGTGAAATATCTTCACCCGGAATATCATTTGAATTTCTATTTCTGTTCGTCGGTCGTGGTTGAGAATTAGTGGAATAAATTCCTTGAGCGGGTCTTTTCGGTTTCTCGAACTCGAGTTTTCGACCGCTAACTGAAATATTCCTGTAATTATACTTTTAACCGCAATCTCGCACTTTTCCACGGTTGGGCGCTATGCGACGTGATGCTATCCGCTCTGATATCTGTTATTTATACAGCACCCCGCAGCGATTTTCTCGTCCTACGTCTTGCTAGGACCTCGGCATCGTCAGGTGGAGTACATCCTCGCATTCGAGCCGTGCAAAGGAGCCGATGGGCCGTCTACTGCCCGAGGATGACCCTAGAGCTGGTCATCCCGCCTAGGGTGCGGGAGTTAACAACCTTCCGACCGCCGAGAACAGTGCGGAAGGAACTTGAGGAAAAAAGGAGGGAAATCTATTAGTCGGTCGTTGAGCGTTGTAGTTTGTAGTGTGTTGGTGGCCTAGTGGTTTGGGCGGCTGTCCGGGATCCAGTAGATCAAGATTCTCTAACTATATTTCAATAAAACTCTTCTAATATTACAACAGTGAAATAAACTTTGTATACTTGCATTTGCGTAACAAAAATCAAAATCTGTATTTGATAAATTTTTAACGGACCATATTTCACGAATAATATGCTTCAAGTTATTCTCTTCATCATGTTGGAACACAGTCTAACTTTATTATGTCTATGTTTATAAGCATGAATAAAACCAAAAGGCTTCAGTTTCGGTTAGAATTTTTGTCTTGAACGATTATATTCGAGTATTGCTGCTTCGTAATCTTTAACACAAGTAGGATCAGAATCAAAGTAAACTGCTCAAATTATTCACGCGAATCTTACTTGACAGCTTGTCTAGTTTTTGAGAATGAGAATGAAATAATAGTAAACATGAGTAGAATTCAAAAGTCGTGAAGAGGTTTGTATCAAAACGTCTCTAGAGCCGGGAATAATTTTCCATAGATTTCCTCAGAATGATCCTGAAATGCATAGTTTGTGGGTTAACACTTGTAATCTAACTAAACGTATTGGAAGGGATAGTTTTATTTGCAGTGCTCATTTTAAGCATGAAGATTATCTTCCTAGTAAGCATGTCAATCATGAACATGTTTTACTCTTCCTTGAATATACTCATGAATTTATGAATGTCTGCTCTGTGAATTTATTCAGGTATAAAATAATTGGTATAAAAGACATCTGTGCTATTTGTGAAGATTGGATCAAAATATAAACTCAGATCTAATATACCGATGAGGAAGAGTTTAGTTAATATTTGCTTAACTATGGCTCGAGAAAATATTGTTGCTAATAATACTACTAAAGACATTCCGAATGTTCATTCCAGTTAGATAGCTTATGTGTACCGAATGCAAGTACTCATCCACCACCCAACCGGTCAGAGATATGTTTAAATATTGTTGTATATTTACATTAATTGGATTTTTCTACCAAAGGATATATTTCTATAATATTTTCAAAGTTCAAAGTTTTATAGAAGTGCATATATATATATATATATATATATATATATATATATATATATATATAAATTATAGAAGATTCCATCATGTACCATGAATTATTTCAGAATTTTTTGGACCCTATGTCCCATCCTGCCAGAGGCTCAAAGTTGCGAAGTTAGCAATATCAGACATTTCATGAGGACCTTTGACCTCAATTTTGAGCTATCTAGATGTATTTTAGAGCGAAAACTCAAGAGAACTTTTTGACTAGGAAAATGCCAATTTATTTAGAAAAATTAGTTCCAGGGTCATTGGTAGACATATAGCTATCAGTTGACTTATTTCCAGGCTTAAAACTGATCAAAAAGTGGTTTCGATCACCCGCAGCATAATGTGATACATACCAAAAGAAAGCTTATTTTATCACCAAAATGTCCTGACTAGTCACATATGTGAACTGAATTTATTAAATAAGACACGGTTCACGACTTCCCACTCTGGACTTGGATAATTGAGTAATAACAACTTTCATCTAACTAGGAGACCGCTTGGGATTCGGGTCACCAATCTTGACCAAAATTTTTTTCATATTTCCTGGTGGCCATAGTAGAGAGAATCCAGAATTTTAGGGTCCAACGCTCCCAAACTTCCCAGATATTAATTTATGTATCCTGGGTGGAGACGTTGTTCTCGTCCCAAATGACAATATGTCATATGAGACGTATTTCCCTCACTGCACTGCACTGTGACTGTTGACACTTGAACACCACATCACATTCCATCCTAAAAAACATATAGAAGGAGTAAATAGCGTGTACATGCAACAAATCTTACTTTCATGTCTTACTCACATAGAGTAAAACATGAAATACATGGAAATATCAACGATTATTGACTTTTCACTGTGTGCTTGGATACTGAAGCAATAACAACATGTATCCAAGCACAAAGACAACAAATCTAGTATGATTGTACGACAATTCAGTGTCAGAATTGATTTTCACACATGAAAACTTCAATTCTGAACATTCGTCGACAAATATCATGCTATAACCAATAATATTAAAACTTATGTACTCACAGTTTTGCTCCCACTTGAATGCAATTTCTGGCTCTGTGTAGCTGACCTGGAATACAAAAATTATCACAAAGCAACATATTCCAAAATATATATGTACACAGACAAAGGTTAAGTTTACTTATCTGAATTCCCTTGCGTCTTGAATGAAAATCCATCAGCTGCTGCACACGATGAAGATCCAAACCTGCTGGAAACACTTGAAAGAAAGTGGTGTACTTATAAACTTTCATTACAAATACTCAAACTGTTGTGAGTAAGCAATGTCTACTTGATAAGTACAACATCACATGTCTGACTGACTGTGTTTACAAACGACACCTATGGTAACCTGCAGGGCGGAGTCGGTAACACAGGTACTGCCCTGCAGGTTACCATAAGCGTCGTTTGTAAACACCATGTTTAGTTTGACATGTGATGCTGTACTCATCAAGTAGACATTGCTTACTCACAACAGTTTGAGTATTTGTAATGAAAGTTTATAAGTACACCACTTTCTTTCAAGTGTTTCCAGCAGGTTTGGATCTTCATCGTGTGCAGCAGCTGATGGATTTTCATTCAAGACGCAAGGGAATTCAGATAAGTAAACTTAACCTTTGTTGTGTACATATATATTTTGGAATATGTTGCTTTGTGATAATTTTTGTATTCCAGGTCAGCTACACAGAGCCAGAAATTGCATTCAAGTGGGAGCAAAACTGTGAGTACATAAGTTTTAATATTATTGGTTATAGCATGATATTTGTCGACGAATGTTCAGAATTGAAGTTTTCATGTGTGAAAATCAATTCTGACACTGAATTGTCGTACAATCATACTAGATTTGTTGTCTTTGTGCTTGGATACATGTTGTTATTGCTTCAGTATCCAAGCACACAGTGAAAAGTCAATAATCGTTGATATTTCCATGTATTTCATGTTTTACTCTATGTGAGTAAGACATGAAAGTAAGATTTGTTGCATGTACACGCTATTTACTCCTTCTATATGTTTTTTTAGGATGGAATGTGATGTGGTGTTCAAGTGTCAACAGTCACAGTGCAGTGCAGTGAGGGAAATACGTCTCATATGACATATTGTCATTTGGGACGAGAACAACGTCTCCACCCAGGATACATAAATTAATATCTGGGAAGTTTGGGAGCGTTGGACCCTGAAATTCTGGATTCTCTCTACTATGGCCACCAGGAAACATGAAAAAAATTTTGGTCAAGATTGGTGACCCGAATCCCAAGCGGTCTCCTAGTAAGTACAAGAGACACGAAACAATCAAGTTCTCTGAGAGAAAACAAGAGCAACATGCATACATATGAGTGGCGTATGCGGTCACCCATTTTTAAGTATTTTGATTAATTCCCATAATATATTGGTTGATTACAAAAAATAGATCAAATGCAGCACTCTGTGACTAGTCAGGACATTTTGGTGATAAAATAAGCTTTCTTTTGGTATGTATCACATTATGCTGCGGGTGATCGAAACCACTTTTTGATCAGTTTTAAGCCTGGAAATAAGTCAACTGATAGCTATATGTCTACCAATGACCCTGGAACTAATTTTTCTAAATAAATTGGCATTTTCCTAGTCAAAAAGTTCTCTTGAGTTTTCGCTCTAAAATACATCTAGATAGCTCAAAATTGAGGTCAAAGGTCCTCATGAAATGTCTGATATTGCTAGTTTGAGCCTCTGGTAGGAAGGGATATAGGGTACAAAAGATTCTGAAAAAATTCAGGGAACATGATGGAGTCTTCTAGAATTCATAAAAAAAATTTCTGAATTTTTTGTCATTCTCACTCTCTCACTTGACAGAGAAATCACCCATATATATGGGCAATTCTCTGTGGGATCGAACATGAAAAAATTTGATTTGGCTCAAAATTTTTTTGTAAGTTCTAGGGCATCAAGCCGATTTCCCAGAATTTTTTTAGATTTTTTCGAGCACTTTAACCCCCTTTAATAAATAGGCAAAGTTGCTGATTTTGCTGTTTTTGCATTTTCAGAGGCATTTTCAACCTCAATTTACACCCTGAAAATGACCTCTGAGGTGAAAAATGAATGGGACACTTTTTTCTGCAAATTGCCTGAATTTTATAGAAAAATTATCTCCAAGGTCATTGGAGCACATTAAGTACTCCACATTACCAATTGGAGCATCTATTTTTAAACCCTGGAAGTTGGCTCGTCAAGCCCCACACTACATGGGTACTAAAAGTTGTCCCAACTCATACCACATACAGCCTATATAGTGAAAAAATGGGCCTGGACTCTGGAAGCTCCCAAAAAATTAATATATTAACTAAAATAGGGGTAGAAACAGGCTAAAATGACCTATTCAAGGGGAGCCTTGTACCGCCAACACTTCCAATTTTTGCAAACACTGGTCTGTGGTATTATTACAATTATCCAATGTAAAAACTCACATTTTATCATACTAATACATATCTTGAGCCAAATCAAATTTTTTCATGTTCGATCCCACAGAGAATTGCCCATATATATATATGCTCTTCTATGAAACTGTCTCATCTTGACTTCAACTCTTCGTAATTTTCTTAAAATATTTACCTGAAGTATAGGGTTCACCCACTTCAGGTGTTAGGGTGAGATTTTCTCCGTCAATCTCAACCAGGATATTCTCACCCATGTGATTCTCATTGAGGATGAAGTAGCTCATAAGTACTTCCCAAGCTGTCTTTTTTTCCATTGTAGCTGTGGATAGAGTCTAGTCATTTTAAGATTTATGGGAGTATACGCATCTTCTCATCTCATCTTATCTCATCATAATTTTTGGTTGATCCCTTGGGGGAATTTTAAATTTACATATGTGCTTTTATATCCCGGGTTAACTTTACGTGCAATCATTGAATTACGTACACGTATACATATGTATATAAATTCGTATGTATACGCACGCGCATATGTATAGTGTGGATCGTTACTCAGTACTCGTTACGCGCCGCTGTTTCTGATTCTCGAGATCGGGCGACGATAGCGAAGTTCAGTTGCGCGGAAAATCAGGCGCGCTGACAGCGTGAACCGTTTGTTTACGTCCGCCTCTTCGCCTGGCTAGTGGCGCGGTCGAGAGTCGAGCGTTTACCCTTCCCCTCCGTGCGCGTGCAAGAGTGCCAGCCGGCAACACGTCGTCTCGCGCTTCTGAGTTCTCGGAAATTCAACTGTCGAACTACAACGATCGACTGTCTCCGCGCGCGCCGCTCACCTCATCACACTGAGGATCTCGCCTTTCTCGAATTTTCCGTAATCACGTCTCAAGTGATTTCGGCTTACGCACCGCGATGTTCGGAATCGTCGCGCGGCAAAACAGAGCCTTGCGTCGTGACAAACGCAATCATTGCGTTCCGAGCTCTCGGAAGTTCAGCTGTCAAAACGGAAAACGATAGACTGTCCCCGCGCGCGTTACTCACCTCACCGCACTGAGGACCTTGCTTTTCTTACGTTTTTCCGGTTGCGCCTTTGCAATAATTTCCGAGCAGGCGCTTCGATAAT
Source organism: Aphelinus atriplicis (assembly GCA_020882685.1). NCBI lineage: Eukaryota > Metazoa > Arthropoda > Insecta > Hymenoptera > Aphelinidae > Aphelinus > Aphelinus atriplicis. The sequence continues at coordinate 10,005,172 of CM037073.1, forward strand.
CTAATCTGTCATGCACTACAAAGAAAAACCGGGCCTCGCGCTGTGATGAACACAATCGTCGCGCGATGAACGGGCTTCAATTCGGCACTACTATTTGTCGTTAATCACGCACCGTTCTGAGTATTGTTTACTTACTTGAGCTTTCCGGGGCCGGGATGCTTGGCAGTCCAGCGTCTCCGCCGTGCGACATCCTGCTGGGTTTTCGGCTGCACCGACGAAAAACCCTTCCAGGAAACTCGCTCCGTGTGTGCGTGAGCAGTTCAAATATTGCCTCGTAATAAATTCTGGTATATTTTTAATATTTTATTTCATGGGCAGTACTTCGTGATCCTTGGAATTCATTATTCAAAAAATTTTATACTTTAGTAAACCATGCGTCATCAGGGTGTTTGTTATCCAGATAAATAATCAGTTTATAGGTACAACTGGTTATTAATCTTTCTCTTTCAAAAAGCCATACTTGTCCTCATTTTCTCATCGTGAAATGTATATCAGTTTCCATTTTTTATCTATAGGATTTTCATAAAACGCCGCAAAAAATATATATGAGATACATGTGTCGTGTCCGACCCTTAAGGGGGCGGCGGAAGAATAAAATAGAGAAAGGGAAAACGTTCTCGGCCCTGGCCTATCTCGCAATTGCTTACCTGAGAGGGGAAAGAAATGAGTCGCTTGTCGTAAGGCGTCCTGAGGTGATGTGCTGTTGTGTAGTCAGTGTTGTGCACTGTTGTGCGTACTTTAGTTGGGTACAGTAGTGCAGGTACAGTGTTGTGCACTGTTGTGCAGGTACAGTGTTGTGCACAGTGGTGCAGGTACACTGTTGTGCACAGTTGTGCAGGTACAGTGTTGTGCACAGTTGTGACAACTAGTAAGTGTGTACTGATGTGCGCGGGACTTTTCACGGAGTTAAACGTTCAGTTGAATTTTGATATTGACTTAGAAATAGTAAAGAGATATGCAAATAGATGGCTCTCGAATGTTAATAGAATACGGTTATGATAGGATAATAATAACCGGGGTAGGACGGTAGTATATATATTTGAATAAGCTTTATTAACTATAAATGATTGTAATGTAATTGACTACTACTAAGTTTGCATTAGTCTATTCGCTTGATTATATTATTATAACTTATTCTATCCGACTTACAGAGTGGAGCTTGTAGATTTGTAGACGGTAATAAAACGGGCCACTTCCTGCCACTGTGTTCGTTCACGCTTATCTATGTCACTTAAACTACACTTAACTGTCTCTACACTTATGAATAGATTCCTAGAAGATAAGACGGAGGTTTTCGTGGTCGTCCACTTGACGCCGCTTCCAACGACGGGCAACCAGAGCTTCTGCTTCTCCCAAACAGGAGACGGCCGTACAGGTAGTTAGTGCCACGAGCCCGGCTTGGGGCCCGTATTTAATGGCTCGGCTACCGTTTGGGGGAAGGAGTCGCCCGATCGGCCCGACCAATAGTTGGAGGTGTCGGGTAGCTTGACGTCAAGTTGGCGATCGCGAGCACTCCCGTCTGCACATTCCGTGTCGTCAGGTGTCAAGCGTTGTCGTCAGGTGAGGCAACAGAACGCTGACTCGTCGCTTTTAGGCGCGTGGCTTCAGTTAAGCCTATATACTTATACTTATATCTATTAGACAAAATAAGTACATATCGTACTAAGTGGTACACCACACCTCCCCCCAAGAGTGTACTCGCCCCGAGGACAGAGGGTATAGGAGAGGTAGTTGGTCCAGGGTTCACTTTTTCCTATCCTTGCGGCAATAAGGGCACGTGTAGTTATTTAATGACGACGTTAGAGGAACGCAGGTTTCTTCTGCCAGTAGAGCTCGACATTTCACGCATTCACGCCATCCTCTGCTATCTGGGTGTCCCGGTTCTTTGCACTCCACGCACAACACACCTTTTGGGGCCAGCTCCAGATAGTTACGGCTTGGCTTCTTTTTGGCTTCCCGAGCCTTATATACGGCCTTTTTGTTTTGTTCCATTCGGCGCGCATGTTCCTTTAGCTCCTTTTGTCGCCTATCTTCCGGCAGAGCTAGAATTTCGGCCTTAGTCAATCTTCTTTTCTTTACCAACGGTTGTTCGAAATTGGGTTCCGGGACCTTTTTAACCCTTTTCTCTTCTAATTCATAGGAGGTAATCATGTCCTCGACGATGTTCAAAACTGTCGAGGTAGAGGGTAGTTGATCGTCCTTGGTCAGGAAGTTCCTCGATATGTCTTCGAGTTGATGTCCGGGAGAAGGCAAGTCGGTGCCTTCTGTTACGCTGATCGATTGCATGGTGACCGAAGATTCAACCGTGATTTTTGTAGGAGACAGGGCCTCGTATCTAGGTGTCCTTGGTCGAGCTGGCTCGGCCGATGAAGCCGGACTAATAGGGCTGAATTGCTGGGTTGGAGCGGCTGGTATTGGGCTTGGCGTGCGGACAATTATTCTACCTTGGGACAGATCCCAGGGTGCTGGACTCATCGGTGGAGGTCTCTTGTTATCCGGAGGCGGCAATGTCTTATTCACGGGCGTAGTTGCGCCGGGCGACGATGGTTGGGCGCTCGGCGATGTTGTGCGCGGCATTTGTTGGGCGCGCGGAGAATGTTGGGCACGCGGCGATGTTGTGCGCGGCGGCATTTGTTGGGCGCACGGCGATTGTTGGGCGCTCGGCGATGTTGTGCGCGGCGGCATTTGTTGGGCGCGCGGAGAATGTTGGGCGCGCGGCGATGTTGTGCGCGGCGGCATTTGTGTTGGGTCGCTCGGCGGCTGTAGTGCGCACGGCGTTTGTTGGGCGCTCGGCTGCTGTTGGGCGCTCGGCGATGTTGTGCGCGGCGGCATTTGTTGGGCGCGCGGCGATGTTGTGCGCGGCGGTGGAGTTGTTTGTGTAGCTGCGCTACGACGTGCCTGGATATCGGGCGAGGCTCCGGAGCGTCCAAACTCCGCTCCGATCGGTCTCCGTTGGTACGGCGCAGCATCGGCCAAGTCCAAGGCTTCCAATCCGGGCCTAAGAGACGGGCGGGAAGCTATCCTGTCTTGTCGCAGTCTCCAGACGGCATCCAATTCTATGTGCATTAGTTCTCGAATTGTGGCCCTCTCGTTGGCGAGAGCTCGGTCTAGACACTTCCGAATTTCTTCCATGGCACTTCAGTACTACTTGCCCGGCGAGAGAGAAGGAAAAAGAAAAAAAATTCCGTGCTAGTCGTCGAGCTGCAGCTACGGTACTGAGCTCGAGTGACCGATCTTATGCAACAGGATACTTTGTATAAGCTGGCCGCGTAGGATTGTAATCTTGAGGGAGGGGAGAGGTATGACGTGTTGGATTAGCGTGATTATATTTGCCGGATCAAGTGGATGGTATTAGAAATATTGAATTGGAGTCGGGTACCTGAGCACACTAATCGGGGTTGGGGTCGAGCACCTGAATAACGCTAGTTGCGGTCGAAGTTAGTTAATACGGTCATACCCATCACCAATGGAGTAATAGTATACAGGCGATTACATTATGCGTATACAAGTGAACAAAGTAAAGCTTGACGTCAAGTTGGCGATCGCGAGCACTCCCGTCTGCACATTCCGTGTCGTCAGGTGTCAAGCGTTGTCGTCAGGTGAGGCAACAGAACGCTGACTCGTCGCTTTTAGGCGCGTGGCTTCAGTTAAGCCTATATACTTATACTTATATCTATTAGACAAAATAAGTACATATCGTACTAAGTGGTACACCACACATGTACCCAATATGCACTACCTAAGCGAAAAAGGTCACTACACCGCGTCAAATGGGAATTAATTAACGTAATTGGTGTCAAATAAAAGATCCACTCAATACCATCAAAATGAGTTAGGACTCATTTGATTTAAACAGTTCTACGCTGAGATACAGAGTTTAAAAACAAACGGGAAAAAATTTTGAGTGTACCCAATATGGCGTCACCCTGAAAATACTTCTTCTCATCCAGTTTGAAGCATGAAGCATGTCTGAAATAATTGAAACACATACAAAAGAGTATATTTCTGATATCATTTTATTGGAAAATATATTTCGTCTTTGATTAAACCATATTACATAGACTATATGAACTTTTAACAAGCTAAATCAAATCAATATTGTAATGTGCACGTACCCTCCATAATTCAAAAATGTATAAATGGTCGATCTTCGAGGGCTAATCCAGAGTGAAATGGAAGAGAAAAAAAGTTATATCATAATTTTATTCAAAACTGGTGAGAAAGAATATTTCATTGTTACTTCGTAGATTGTTTTGTACTTACAAGGAGAGTATCAGACCTTCGGGTCACCAATCTAGACCAAACTTTGCACGTATGTTCTCTGGGACTATAGTGACCATACGCAAAAAGTTTTAGCTTCAAACGCTCCCTTAGAGCCAAGGTATTGACACTACAAGCTTATTTAACTTTATAATTAATAACTTTATAATGATTTTCACACTTACTCGAGTCACTTGAGAACCGGTACTCCGGAATATTTACTTGCATGTCTTACTCACATAGAGTAAAACATGAAAATAATGAATAAAATTCACGGTTTGCGACTTTTCACTCTGTGCTTGGATACTGAAACAATAATAACATATATCCAAGCACAAGTGACGCATATACACTAAAATTGTATGATAATTGAGTGTTAGAATTGAATTTCATCTATAATAACTTCAATTCTGAATACTTATTGTCCTAAATCAGACCATATAAAAATAATAACAAAAATTCCCTACTTACTGCAGTTATTCGCTATCTCCAATAAAATTTCTTGCTCTTTCCTGAACAGCTTACCTGAAACATAAATTAACAACAAAGAATCAAATTCTTACTTGATATACATATTCAAAAAGATAGGTTGGAAAAGTACTTATCTGAAATTGATTGTCTCCTCATCTCTTTGAGAATCCAGCAGCTGCACACGATGGAGCTGCCTATCTATTCCTACTCTGGAGAAAACTGATGAGATTGGTACAAAAAGAATTTCACTTTCAATTAGTCAAACTTTGAGCGAGTGATACAGTGCTACGTTTATAAACTAATAACTATATAACTATATAATAACTGATAACTATATACTATATCTATAACTATCAGTTATAACTGATGATGAAGTCTCGTGTTTACTAAAGACCTCCATGGTAACAACAGTATCTTCATCATCGACTTCAAATGCCTATCACACGAAATTATTGTAGATCTTGACTAACAATGACATAATTTTTTTTTAATAGTCCCAGATGATTTTATCAATTGAGTTAAATTAATTCAGTGATTGAATCTGGAAAAATGATCGTTTCCATAAATATTCCAATTACTTAATCAGTTTTCAATCAATTGAAGATTGGTTGAATAATTATCAGTTTATTTAATATAAATAATTATTGGTCATTAGATAATTATTCTTTTATCTATTCATCTTACAGATGGAACGCAGAAAATAATTTCATCTCTGATATGTAGTCATGATGAATGGTCAACATATAATTGACGTTCAAAGCCGATAATAAAGATACTGTGGTTACCATAGAGGTCTCAATGTGATGAGGAGACAACCAATTTCAGATAAGTACTTTTCCAACCTATCTTTTTGAATATGTATATCAAGTGAGAATTTGATTCTTTGTTGTTAATTTATGTTTCAGGTAAGCTGTTCAGGAAAGAGCAAGAAATTTTATTGCAAATAGCGAATAACTGTAAGTAGGGAATTTTTGCTATTATTTTTTATGGTCTGATTTAGGACAATAAGTGTTCAGAATTGAAGTTCTTATAGATGAAATTCAATTCTGATACTCAATGATCATACAATTTTAGTGTATATGCGTCACTTGTGCTTGGATACATGTTATTATTGTTTCAGTATCCAAGCACAGAGTGAAAAGTCGCAAACCGTGAATTTTATTCATTATTTTCATGTTTTACTCTATGTGAGTAAGACATGAAAGTAAATATTGGTATTTATGTATGTATTTACTCTCTTTGCGTCTGTTACAGGATGAATGAAGCTGCAGTATCCAGTGATTATTGTTACAGTGCAGTGTAGAGAGTGAAATACGTCTCAGATGACATATTGTCATTCGGGCCAAAAAGTACGGCTCCAACCAAGGTATTCTAATTAATATTTTGGAAGATTGGGAGTGTTAGTCTCTGGAACTGTGGGGACAACCTGTTCTTGAGCCAAACTAACATCAAAAAATGTTTGGTCAAGATTGGTGAACCGGTTCTCAAGTGACTTCCAGTGAGTGTGAATATGTGAATATAATTATACATATAAAGTTAAGGAAGCTTGTGGTGTCAATATCTTGGGATTGAGGGAGCGTTGGGAGCTAAAACTTTTTGCGAAAGTGAACATACTTACAAAGTTTGGTCTAGATTGGTAACCCGAAGGTCTGATACTCTCCTTGTTAGATTTTATTATTCATTACGTATTTTTTGTGTTATAAATTTTTAGCCTGATGAGGCCAGTGAACCTTACTGGCGAAACGTCGCATCTATTGAACATGTAGTGGATTTTGTGACTTTTCCTTTTCCACTTCACTCTGGATTAGCCCTCAAAGATCGACCATTTACACATATTTAAATCAAATCAAGTTTTCAGATAAAATTCATGAAGAAACGTTATTTTTGAATCAACAAAATTAAAGTATGCTTCATTCAATTCCAATATTAATCTCTCAAATGTCATGGATATTCTTTCTAGTATAATTTCAAATATAATTGTACAGTTATATCTTCTGAATAAATCATGTATTAAATTTCATTTTATAAAAAAAATTAAATTTTAGTCATCAATTTACTGAATTATCCATATTTAAAATTTAGATTCATACTGTATTTAATGCTATACTCAAAAATATATCTCCATGAATTGAATCAGCTCGCCTTCTCCTAGTTACAATCTTACATTTCTCAGTATATGAAGACTCGCTAAATAGTTCTTTACTGAGTACAACTGCATTACTGTTTAGTGACTAACGGAATAATGGAAGCCATCCTCTGCGATAGCTAACCTTCCTGGACCTGCTCCAGAACTTGAACTAAATTCTCTTTCGACCATGTCTGGCGATTATTTACCATCAATGTGTTGATTGTAGCAGCTAGAACAAAAAAATCGTCATAAAATTTGTAAAATCGAGGGGTGCTGGCGCATATTGGGTACATTTGATAAAAACAACGGAAAGCTATTGAAACGGTTGATAAAAAGGGCGTAACATGAAAAAAAAATTGGATGATGTAGATGGGATGTCAAGAAATCGAATGATATGTTGCTCGATTCTTTTGGCCCAGTTCAAGGGTATTAAAAAAATTCCCACTTACCTGAACAAAATTAAATCGAGAATCAAAATTGGTGAAAAAATGGAGAAAACGAGCTGTAACAAGTTGATGTAAGGGTTTCCAATCGGTAAACATGTATTTTTTTTTCATTATTTAGTATTGCCAACAAGATCCTGTGCCGCGGCGATGCTCTGAACGCGCATGTATATGAAATACGAAGGGTGGCGCATATTGGGTACACCTACCTTATATGTAGCTATCTGACCGTTTACTCATGCATAGGAACTTTTTTTTTTATTAGTCCATAGGAACTTATCACAATCTTTCGAGATATATTCTGACACAATTTTTGCTCGAATTTCACACAAGTAATGGTACATTGAAACCTATATTATATATATAAATTCCTCCTACAAAGAGATCGACCGATTATTGTCATCCCGTTTTTTCTCTTTCGCATCAATATCATTTCGATGAATTGGAAAAATAAATTTGAACCGTTTTTATGTCGCGCTTATCTATCAGTTCTTTTACCAATGATCTCAACAATCGAATGGTAATGATGAATTTGGCAGTCTGCACCTTAGAATCGAATCCCCAGCTCATAAATTTTGCTCAAAACTAATTACAAACATGCCGTAATAGGCAAACCCAGCTTTATCATGAGCTGGATTTGGTCACAAGTGGAGTTGAATACCTGTACTGTATGTGTATGTTAAATAAAATTCAATTTATTCCATGCTAAATAGCCAACGAGAGTATGGATTTTCAATATTTTACTTACACCAAAATTATATGCATCCCAAATCGAAAACTGCTTGCGGAACCTAATTTGGGTTTCACAGACAGTTTAGACCTTACGAAGAAACTTTCACAGAGATAAGAGTTATATTTTCATGCAGTTGCTGTGATAGTCTGTACTTGTAGAAATTGAACCTAGTCGTGATCAAAAAACATAGTAAATATTTAATATTTTTATAATTATATATAATTGTTCGGCATAAGCACTTATATGAAGGAAAATCTATCAAGGAATTGATGCTTTCGAAGACTGCATAGACTAATCAAAAGAAGAGGAGAGACGCTTTCATCCGTATTGAAAATGTTCAAAAAATCGATGCAAAGGTGTGAAGGATTGAAGAATAGAACTTGTGTTGCAATTAGTTTCGGAAAAACCCTCTCAACGAAACATCGAAATATGAATGTGGTGCAAATATGAGCTTGACAAATCGTTTGGTCATTGCTTTTATATTTCAACGTTCGAGTTTAGAGAAATTGATACGTAAACGTGAAATATGAAGAAAACAGGTTTTTGGGAGAATGTACCCCATGTATCGAAAAACAACCATGAATCTACGTCATGATGAAAATTCTGATCCGATGAGGCCAGTGAACCTTACTGGCGAAACGTCGTAACGACTTATGTGATGGATTTTGTGTTTTTCCTTGTCCACTTCACACTGGATTGGCCCTCAAAGATCGACCATTTATACAACATTTAAAGTTTGAATACATTTCACCATTTTGGATTTCCACAAATACTATGACCCGTTCTGCAATTCTATGTCAAACACAACTAAAACGGAATGATATTAATTTCTTAGTGTATTTTAGATTGAAAAGTATCAAACCTTTTTGAAAAAAGGTACAATTTTCTGACAAGTAAAAATTAGTTCTACGGGGGTATATATTGAATACCAGAGCATCCCAAATCAGGGCATGTTAAAGTATAGTAATCCATTCATATTTGCTCTGTTAAGATCAATAGATTTTACACTTTCTATTTCTTAAAATGATTCTTATGAACTCGCATATTTATAATATGCATTTTTCAATTTTATCTTCATCATTTAGGCACACGTTTTTCTCTCATTGTTCTTATGACGAATTGTACTTTTTTTTCAATATACATCAATTCATTGTGAACCAGAACTACCCAAATTTGAGCAAATGAAATTTCTGAAATCAATCCATATTTGTCCTGGCAAGTTCGAGTACATTTCACCTTCTTAGCTATTTACACGAGGGGCTATTTACTTCGAAATCACTGGTGATTTTTTGTGATTTTTCTATTTTTTTGTGATTTTTTGTATTATATGGAGTGAATAGTCCCTTCGGGTATTTGGTTACGGACAAAACTTCCAGCTTTATTTGTTCGATTAAAAACAAGGTCTATTCAGTCTAGAATTCGACAAAAAATTCAAACAAATCACAAAAAAATCAAAAAAAATCACCAGTTATCTCGAAGTGAATAGCCCCTCGTATTCATCAATTATTACTTATCACAGTCTTGGAGCATTGGGCATTTGTTTATTCTATTTTCATTTCCTGTAATTTATCCCTCACTCGAATTCCTAAACTTACATACGTATAATATTCTTCATCACCTAATTATTTCTAGTTCATATGTGTGTAAATTGTCGATCTTTGAGGGCCATTCCAGAGTGAAGTGGACAAAGGAAAATTCACAAAATCCACCACATATTTATTTTATGCGACGTTTCGCCAGTTAGGTTTACTGGCCTCATCAGGCAGTTTTGAATGAAAATATAATATTACGTTCGGCAGTGGAAGCGGCTGCTTCCACTGCCATTGTCAAACTATTGTGCATCAGCATCTATTTTTCTTTTTAGTACCCACCGTGAATCAATTATATTTGGTTTCTTGCCGTTCTCTTTCAAGAATGGCCGATTTACCAACCTCCAAACTTGATGTTCCTCCGTTGACTTTAGTTCATCATTAATAGTGTTTTGCCACTGTACATGATCTTTTGACTGCATAGCTTCTGCAAAAGATGTCGGATCCTGATTCATATGAACAAGCAATGAATAATAGACTTCGTCTTTATAGTTTTCAACCATTTCCATCATTTCTGTTTTAAAAGTAAAAGCCATCATCACTTTTGATATCTCATCTACCTTTTCATCAGAACTCTCTGCACTCTGTTTTTCCGGAACATCCAGCTTTGTTCTTTTTCCATCATTTTTCTTAGGTCGGCCTCGTTTGCGTTTTAATACTCCCTCCGTTTTTGAGTTTTCATCAATCTTGTCTTCCAGTTCTTTAGCAGATTCGTCTTCTTTAAATTCAACAAACCATTTTTCTCTGTCAATATCAATTTGTTCGACAGGCCAATCTTTTACACTGTTTTTCTTGTATATATCTCTATATACAAGTTTTTCATTGAACTTAACATCTCTGCTTTCATAAAATTTACCACCATATGGTTCCAAGAATTGGTAACCCGTTTTTGAATATCCTACCAATACAACCTTTTTCGCTTTTGGGCCAAATTTGGGACCTGTATTTCTTTGGATCGATATGTACGCAACGCATCCAAATCTTTTTATCTGACTCCAATCGAAATGATAGTCAGGAGCGAATTTCATCAAAGGTGTAATCATTTCGTTGCCACTGTGTGGCGTCCTGTTGTAAGCGTACACCGCAGCCCCTAAGGCCAGGTCCCACATATTCTCTGGTATCCCAGAGTCGAACATGTACGCTCTGATCTTTTTCTGAATCGTTTGGTTGAAACGTTCAGCTACTCCGTTATGTTGAGGAGTATCAGCACAAGCCAATTGTAATTCAGCACTCAATTTTTCCAAAACTTCTACCATATATCCACCAGTAAACTCTGTACCTCTATCGCATCTCAGAAAACAGACCTTTGCATCTTTTCCCAATATATTTCGACAACTTTTAAAGAATTGCTCAAAACATTTTCCAGCCTCATTTTTATGGCGTATGGGATAGGCCATGGCTAATCGGGAGAAATCGTCTATAAACGTTACAATAAACCGATATCTTTTAGGGTGAGTTGTTGGGCTTATAGGTCCCATCTCATCAGAATGTATTATTTGTAGTGGTTCAGTAGCCCTCGTTCTCACTGAGGAGAATGGCTGTTTATTAAGCTTGGACAAGGCACAAACTTCGCAATCCAATATGGATTCATCAAATATTGCATTTTTCAGAGTTTTATATTCAGGATAAAGCTTCTGTATCTGTTTCAAATATTTCAGCGACGCATGTCCGAGCCTTACATGCCACAAAAGGGCCTTATTCTTTCTACGTCACTGAATTTTCTATCACGGATAGTAACATCGAAATTTGAAATTCCTTTTTCAGTTTTATTATGATTTGTATCAACTTCAATTTCTTTGTTCAAATTGATATTATCGAAGGAATTAGTAACCATATTATCTTTCGAGTTTTCAATTTCAGACAGTTCTTTTACATTATTTCCATCATTTTTCTCTGTTTCTTCCAATTTCTGTTTTCTTGCAATACTTCTAGTGAAATGATGATTTCCCCCCTTTGCAAGATTAACGAATATTTTTCTACTAAGAATATTACTTCCAAAGTCTACCAAATTGCTTCTATCAATTTCCAATTCGATTATCCAAAAAGGTTTGCTATAAATTCCGGTCAAAAATATTTCATTTGATTTAGGGTCGAACACATCAATACGTTTATCATCCATGTATATTGCCAGACCGGATTCTGCAAATTTTCTCAAGGACAATAAATTTTCTGAGAGTGTTGATGCATAAATCACATCATTTAGTTCCGCCATTTCTCCATCATTTAATTTTATTCCAACTGTTCCTACTCCCTCCGATCTCAAGCACGCAGATTCATCTGCATTTGCACATTTAATCAATTCTTGATTTGAAGAATCGAATGACTTAGAAATAACTTTAGTATTTATCATGTGATCTGTGGCCCCGGAATCACTTATACATTTAAATAGTAATGGATGTTCTATTTCATCTTGGGGACACTTATCAATATTGTAAGAACAATTATCATTAAAATATGACACAGTACTCTTACCTTTCTTGGTTGAGTTGTTTTTGGAACTAACCTTGCTCTGAGGATTTGATTGGCTTTGGGTATTCGAATTTGTATAAAGTGCAGTTTTATTTTTTTTATTTTTCGATCCACCATTATTTGAACTTTCATTTTTCCTTTTTCCACCATTAAATTTGCCTTGATTGAAACTACCACCCTTGTTAAAACTACCACCTCTGTTAAAACTACCACCTCTGCCTCAGCGAAATCCGCCTCTTCCTCGATAGGAATTTTGATCACGAGTATTCACATACCTTTTATTTCCTTGACCATTTCTTGCATTGTAGTTTTTCTTCGGACAATTATATTTGATATGATCAAGATCAAACATCTTTTTACAATCATAACATAATTTTTGCCCATTGGTAACTGTGCATTGGCTCTGCCAGTGTCCTAGCATATCACAATTGTGGCATCTGTCAGTGCGTTTTGGACCTAATCCATGGGCCACAAGAGCATTCCTTGATGTGCCTCCACCAATATTGCCACCAAATCCACCAATGTTTCTTCTTTTTGAATCCTGCTGCATCAGAAACATTTTGATTCTATCATAAGATATACCTCTACCAAAATTTCCACGTTCTGTGAAATCAGTACCCTGAATAGAAGGTTCTGTATTTTTGACACATCTATAAAATATATCTCGTTTTTCATCTTCAGGTAAACCTCCTGGTTTTAAAGTAGCAAAAGTTCTTACACAATCCTGAAAACGATCAATAAACTGTGAAGCAGTTTCTTTGCAAGGTTGATATCTAATTTCATACGTTTTAGCCCTGAGATCTTCCGTAGTTATATTGGTTTCATTCATTTTCATTTCTCTGAGCTTTTTTATAATAGTTCTTGGATTATCGATGTCGCAAACTTTATTGTAATAAGAAAATTCAAGTCTATTGATTATTATGTCTCTAACTATGTAATTTAACTTTACTTTTATTTCTTCATCAAGACTTTCAAAAGAATCATCTGAACTATCTATTACATGAAATAAATTTTTCGATCGTAATTCTGATTTAAGAAAATCGTAAAAATGTTCAAAATGAATTTTAGCAGTTAATTTGTATTCTCTTTTTATACTGCCATTTCCACTCACAAGAGATAATCCAATTTGACTTGAATCAATAATGCTAGAGTTATTTATTTTATTGCTCTGACTACCAAGTTTCTTGAATTCATTTCTACAAATTTCAGTGATATCCCCTACAGATAATTTCAAATTCTCATCATTTATCTGTTTATCTTCTTGTTGATTATTCTCATTATGAAAATTTCCACCAACATTATCCTTCTGTTGTCTATCAAATGCACAATCATGTAGTCCACCAAATGCACCATCTTGTTGTCCACCAAATGCACCGTCTTGTGAGTCAGGATGATTTAACTCAATATCATAATCACACCAACGTTTGAAATTTTTTTCCATCTTCTTCATAGTTTCTTTGAGGTCGTTGGTTATTTTGAAATTCAATCTTCCCACCTCTCCAGCTTGCTTGTCATAAGCCTCTTTAGCCCTCTTGGCTAAACTGGCAGTCTCTTTACCCGCATGACTAACTTTTAGGTTAGTAGCTTCTACTTCAGATAAAATATCTGTAAGTTTCTGGGAAATATCATTAGCAAATTTAAGAATTTGCTGAGACTGTTTATAGGCATTCAACATCTCATTTTGAATGGACTTTGGCATGGCCAAAGCAGTTTTGAGTTGTTCTTGTATGTCCATAAGAACTTTTTCAATATTAGTGACTATAGGTATAGGAACGTTAGAATTATTATTAACTTTATAAGGAGTAACTATCTTTTGACTATCTATTATCACCGGACTAATTTTGCTTTCTTTACCTGGCAAAGGGTCAGTTTGACAATCCTTATCAAATTTTCTTTCAATTTACACCAATCCACCAGTTTCAATCAATCCTCCAGTTTCCATCATAATTTCTTTATCTGCCAAATTCACCCTAGCAGCCTCTCCATTCTTGTCCAACTCCACTGTGAGCAATCGTTGAACTTGCTCTTGGTGCATTATCATTGAGCAGCTCATCCTCATCCAATTCTTCATTTTCTTCCAAACTGTCGTGAAACTTATCATCTGCTGTTCTCAGGAGCGTATGGTTAGGGTGAGCTATTTTGATCATTTCAAGAGCCTTTACTTGCTTTGGATCTAATACAGACTTGTCTGCACAAAACAAAACAAAAAAAAATTAGTAATCTAGTTCGTCGAACTTATTTTATGTAAACAACCGATTCAATATCGAGACATTCAGCATACAGCTTTGAACATCACAACAAGAGATCAGTTGTCAATATTTTATAAATAGATAATTAAACATCATGATGTCCGGAGGACATCGTCAAACATCACAATGAGAATTCACTGATTTATTTGTTTAGAAAATTCAATACTATAATACTTGGCACACAGCTTCAAATACTACAATAAGAATTATTTATTTCTAGTGTTTTGGATAAGCAGAATTTTGCCAGCAATATATTTGCGAATTTTTATTTATAGTCGTTTCCATATTGATTTATTTTAATATTTTTATTTTCCACCAAAATCCACCAGCCATTCGCTCATTTACATCCAATTTCAATCCAACCATAATTTCTTCCATTTTAATGCATTCATATTCAATTATCAATCTGTCATTCATATATTCATCCAAGGTCGACGTCAACCCCACCATTCTACCATGAATTAATAATTTTAATAATTCAGCAAATATTAAAAATTCAACTTTTTCAAACACATTTTTCAAAATAAGAATTTTATTAAGTATTTACTTTAATAATAATTCTTTAAGACAACAACTTTGTTAATGGTAATTTTACCTGCAGTGTAAAATTTTCCAGACATGGTCACATATTCAATCTCATCCTTTTGGATTGAGAAATATCCAGTCTCTCCTGGATGACTCTGGTCTAAGTTCCAGAACTCCTGGCATTGCTCATAAAAAGCTTTTAGAGTCAGCTTAACTTGTAGTTCCAGACTGAGATCCTCCATAGCTATAGCATAAATTTTTCATTTCAATTTCAAAACCTTCATAAACATTTAGAATCCACCATATTAATTTCAAGATTGAGAGAAATAAACTTATTTTAATTCATTTATATATATATATATATATATATATATATATATATATTAATCTAGTCATTCATGAACGTTCAATCGCTTATTATTTTCATGCAGTGATATTTGGCACACAGCATCATATATTACTCCATTGAATTGCATGCGTAATATAATCTTAACCTATTTTCCGCCAATGTATATGGGCAATTCTCTGTGGGATCGAACATGAAAAAATTTGATTTGGCTCAAAATTTTTTTGTAAGTTCTAGGGCATCAAGCCGATTTCCCAGAATTTTTTTAGATTTTTTCGAGCACTTTAACCCCCTTTAATAAATAGGCAAAGTTGCTGATTTTGCTGTTTTTGCATTTTCAGAGGCATTTTCAACCTCAATTTACACCCTGAAAATGACCTCTGAGGTGAAAAATGAATGGGACACTTTTTTCTGCAAATTGCCTGAATTTTATAGAAAAATTATCTCCAAGGTCATTGGAGCACATTAAGTACTCCACATTACCAATTGGAGCCTCTATTTTTGAACCCTGGGAGTTCGCTCGTCAAGCCCCACACCACATGGGTACTAAAAGTTGTCCCAACTCATACCACATACAGCCTATATAGTGAAAAAATGGGCCTGGACTCTGGAAGCTCCCAAAAAATTAATATATTAACTAAAATAGGGGTAAAAACAGGCTAAAATGACAATTCAAGGGGAGCCTTGTACCGCCAACACTTCCAATTTTTGCAAACACTTGTCTGTGGTATTATTACAATTATCCACTGTAAAAACTCACATTCTATCATACTAATACATATCCTGAGTTGTCAATATCATATTTATATAGATCAAGCATTACTATACTACTTGACGTCACCTAACTTTCAGTAGTTACATGTATTGATGGTCAATATATTGTCTCTATTATGTTAAAATGTACAAGAAACTACTAATAAAGTACATTGTCATGAATTGCATTCACTCGATGAGAAAGATTAATCCAGAAAGTAAATTGTAAGCTGTGCATTACACGTACACCTTATAACACACTAGGCAGTGCATAGATATCATATGATTTTTTTAATATCAACAAGAAAATGCTGAAGTTCACTAAACATGGGTAATATTCATGAATGTGGGACTCATGAAATCCACTCATATTGTATAAACTGCATAGCTGAGGTCCAGGCAGCTATTGCCTGGTGGGCTCAAACTACAACTTCAAGTTATTTACTCATGGAATTAGCTAATGTGAATCAATCCACTTGAGAGTATGATCACTAAATGCGCAATTTGATAAGGAATTCAAATATATATAGTTTGCCTGTGTTTAAATGACTTTATAAACCACTTTGTGAACGTTATACTTGCCTATACTGGAGATATATATGACCCATGTATGGCAAAGGTTAGGTTACCGACCATAGACTTTTAGACATGCAAAGCTACTTTGGAAGCTCCAAACTCATTTCTGGACAGGCAAACTATATATATTTGAATTCCTTATCAAATTGCGCATTTAGTGATCATACTCTCAAGTGGATTGATTCACATTAGCTAATTCCATGAGTAAATAACTTGAAGTTGTAGTATGAGCCCACCAGGCAATAGCTTCCTGGACCTCAGCTATGCAGTTTATACAATATGAGTGGATTTCATGAGTCCCACATTCATGAATATTACCCATGTTTAGTGAACTTCAGCATTTTCTTGTTGATATTAAAAAAATCATATGATATCTATGCACTGCCTAGTGTGTTATAAGGTGTACGTGTAATGCACAGCTTACAATTTACTTTCTGGATTAATCTTTCTTATCGAGTGAATGCAATTCATGACAATGTACTTTATTAGTAGTTTTTTGTACATTTTAACACAATAGAGCCAATATATTGACCATCAATACATGTAACTACTGAAAGATAGGTGGCGTCAAGTAGTATAGTAATGCTTGATCTATATAAATATGATATTGACAACTCAGGATATGTATTAGTATGATAGAATGTGAGTTTTTACAGTGGATAATTGTAATAATACCACAGACAAGTGTTTGAAAAAATTGGAAGTGTTGGCGGTACAAGGCTCCCCTTGAATTGTCATTTTAGCCTGTTTTTACCCCTATTTTAGTTAATATATTAATTTTTTGGGAGCTTCCAGAGTCCAGGCCCATTTTTTCACTATATAGGCTGTATGTGGTATGAGTTGGGACAACTTTTAGTACCCATGTGGTGTGGGGCTTGACGAGCGAACTCCCAGGGTTCAAAAATAGAGGCTCCAATTGGTAATGTGGAGTACTTAATGTGCTCCAATGACCTTGGAGATAATTTTTCTATAAAATTCAGGCAATTTGCAGAAAAAAGTGTCCCATTCATTTTTCACCTCAGAGGTCATTTTCAGGGTGTAAATTGAGGTTGAAAATGCCTCTGAAAATGCAAAAACAGCAAAATCAGCAACTTTGCCTATTTATTAAAGGGGGTTAAAGTGCTCGAAAAAATCTAAAAAAATTCTGGGAAATCGGCTTGATGCCCTAGAACTTACAAAAAAATTTTGAGCCAAATCAAATTTTTTTCATGTTCGATCCCACAGAGAATTGCCCATATACATATGAAAACCCGAGAAATTCACGTTAAGTCACTAATGTGACACCGTGCCGCGCGACTGCCTATCAGGCGGGCCCACCCAACCGGCCGCCACACGCACGAACTGAATCCCGTAAACATATATACATATATATACGCACTCGTGCTCGCAATAGACTGCGGCAGTGTCCCTGCATCATCCGCCATTTTCCCCCAATCAGCCGTTCCATCACATGTGGCCGCCCGCCACTGACCGACTCGGACCGCTTGCTCATATATACACGTACACATGAGCGAGTGTACGCGCGCGCGCGACTGCGAGTCAGCAACAGCACCGCGTTCGCAATATGCTGCAGCGCCCACCATATATATAGCGCCGGCCATGTGCGACCCATGTTGCGAGAGCTGCGCGTCAACACGAGCTCCCAACGTCGCGCACAACACCATCTCCGGGCGCGCGCCTAGTCGCGCGTCCAGCTGCACGCGAATGCAAACCACCGCACCAGCTCTCGCCTTGCATGTGTGCGAGTCACAACGCCGACCATTGCCGCGCGCTCGATCTCGCGCGGGAACACACGTATATCTGCCGCGGCGCCAGCCTTTCCCCCGCCGCACGCCCGATCCCGCTTGCGCACATTTCGCTTTGCCGCGGGCAACTTCACGTGCCAGGCCGATCGACCGATTCTCGGAATCGCGAGTTGATACAAACAAAACAGAGTTTGTCCTCCCCGGCTCGCATGGCATTTGTTTTCCGCCATCTTTCTCTCCAACAAATTTAAACACGGTGAGCTACTCTATATGAGTACTTACCGAGTGCCGCTGTCATGCCAGCCTGCACTTCCTCGTCGGCCTTGTAATCAGCCGACGATTTGCTGGTTCCGGCCAACCCCTCCATGTCTCGCGCTGCCCTGTCACTCGCCTTCCTGGATCGCACAGCACCAACTCACCAAGTTTTCCGCGATCGCGCAGTGGATGCGTGCCTAGGCCAATAACCTGAAGGGATATTGGGTAGGTTGCAAAGATGGAAGACGAAGTAATCAGACAAACACTTTATTTAACTTGACTCAAAAAGAGTCCACCAATCTACCAGTCCGCCAATTAGGTTAATAACGCGTCACTGAGGTTAAGCCTCCTGCTCGACCGACGGCTCGGAGAGAAGTGAAGTCCAGTGTCGCCGTTGCAGCAGCGCTGCGACGGTCAACTCGGTGTAGCTCATGAGAGCTGTATTCAGTTTGCATATCTTAACAGATTTATACGCGCGGACAAGCATATACCTCTTACTATGCGTGAACATAGCTGCTTTATCAGGCTACCGGGGCTAACTTCGGGGTCGTAAGATGGAGAAAAATTTCTGGTCGAAAAAAAAGTAGTAGATCGCTTGACACGGTGCTCCAAACTCATTATTGCGAACGAGTTTTTGAGTATTTCTTTTTGTCAATCGCTCAATTGGGATGATTGGGATCCAAAAAAAGTCGTTTTGGCTAAATTAATGCCAATGTAAAAATCGAGCTTGCGATCTCAAACATTATATAGTTGCGGTGTCTTCTGCTTGACGCATGGAACACTACCGCGTTCCGTAATGTCCTGGCCATACTTCGCTCCCGAAATAAACGGCAGAGGGTACGGGTGATCATCGGCTGCAGATGGTAACGCAGTGAGCAGTGCTCACCGTGCATCGCGCCTCTTTCACTCACATACTCACTTTCACACTCATAACTACACTCTATACTATTGGTCTGTGATCTGCTCAAGTCGTGTATTGCGTCACTTGAACTTCGGGGTGGATCTTCATTGATGTCAGGTCTGGGCGGAGCGGGGGGGGGCATACAAATAAGCCGTCGGTCCATACAAATATGAACTCATGAAATTAACCTAAGGTAAATATACCCAATATGCGCCACCCTTCGTATTCCATGTATCGTCGCTTGGAAGGAAAAACGTTCTATTTCAGAAATTTGCTATAAAAAGTTCCGCCCCAGATTTACTTCTACAGAAAATACTATTCCAAATTTACTTCTATAAAGAGTGTCATTCAAGATTTACTTTTATAAAAAGTGTCATTTCAAATTTATTCTTTAAAAAGTGCCATTTCATGAAAAATTTTATCCTTTGGAGTTTTTCCGACTTCGGGGATAATGTGGTATGCGTGTGTCTGAATGTGCATGTGAGTATGTGTGTATGCACGTCTGAATATGACAACTTGATCCACGTCGCGGCGTGATACTCTGGAAGTGAACTATTTACATCACATATTTTTTTTATCAATGGTTTTGAATGAAATTTGGTACATTACAGTTTTTGACTCACTGATTACGAATCCGGCCTCAGATATTGTACGTCGACTCATTTTTAAGGTAATCGCGTCCTCTATGACCTGCAGCAACCATATTTCGGAGAAAAATGTATTCCTAATGAGATATTGTGGAACATAACTAATATTTTCATATGCTCCATTCACTAATATTCGCTCTATCTGAATAACTAATGGATTAAATCAATCGCAATAGATCTCATTTTCAAGGTAATTCAATTTTCTATATCTATAATTTGTGATGTATGTCTGTGGTAGGATAGAACCCTGACGAGATATTTCTAAAAATCGCCCCATATTATTTATTGACTTCTTACAAGTGCTCTATCTTAGTGGATATTGAATGTTAGCTCACCCTGTTGGTAAACGATTCTCTTGAGCGGGGATCAACGGCTAAACGTGACTTTCGGATTGCGGAGGTTGTTAACAGAGAATTGTTGTGGTATTGGTCGACGCAATTATGGTCTGAGTTTGGTGATTAAAATTGATGAGAAGGGCATTTTACTAAGACGTACCCCGGCATCTTTCAGCAGTCTTCAAGTAGCCGAAGCATCCAGTATCAGTAAGTAGATGCTGCTGCCATGTTACTTGATATGATTAGCAAAGCTTTGGAGTCCACTTTCTAGATTTCTGACTGGCCTCTTTGTGCATATATAAAACTTTAATCTGAGCTTGATAAGTTCCGAGTTTCATATTTCTGGGAATAAGTCTACAATGGAAGAGATAATTGAACCGGTTCTCAAAGTCCAAGCCATGATATCCCAGGTGCACGTGGGTATGTGGAGGGAGAATGGCTACTCTCTTATTCATCAGCTGTATTTCTACCACAACTTTAAACATAGACTTGAGATGAATTCATCAAAATTGTCTACACATATAGTGGCATTAAACAGGAAGGAAGCTGATTGCATAAAATTGAACAGGTGATTAATTTGATATTGAATGTAGAAGCTATTACTATTCTCACGATTAATAAAATTTGTTTGGATAATTTTGTTAGCTTTGATATAAGTTAGAAAGGGTACAATCAGAAAAGATCATTATTTTTCAGGACCAGAACGAAGACGTTTGCGTATAGAACTGAAAGAATGTCGATTCCGTGAAACTAGGGTACTTCAAGATTACACTGAACTGGAATATGAAAATATTTCTTGACAAAAGCAAGTGTCAACAGACACATTTTACATAATATTTTGGCTAACAACGAATGAGACCGATTGATAGCTAGAAAATCTCCAAAGTGACCACTGAGTGAAGTTCTCTTGGAGTGTGAGGAGATATTCGATACATTTGTTCTTCCCCAATTATTTGCTGCATTAGGATTTTATTCTGGTTTCAGTTACATACTTGGGATAAACTAAACGTCGAATGATTCTTTTTCTTGAGTAAGATAAAGAAAACATGATTTTGTTCAACACACATTTTTCCAAAATACCCCTGTTCAGGATCAATAAACTAATTGATACTCGGTTTCACGTCTCTTACAATAGTATTTCACAACGTGACTCGCGTTCAAGTTGACGGCCACAACATCAGAACCTGGATTTTATAAGATTGCAATATCCGCAGGATTAATTTCTAATACCGTTATTGTCAAAATACTTGCTAGTGTGAAAATTGACTACTTAGAAATCGGAACAGCAAATGCTGATCAAACTACTCAACCCAAACGAGTCAAGTCATTATCTCATCACATGGTGAGAAGGACCGCTGATTGAACTCAGTAATACATGTATTCATTTCATCTCTCCAGAGCTTTGCATCCTTCAAAACTCGATTAGAAAATAGAAGTAGATATTCCTAACAAAAACTTGTTAGTAAATTGTTGTCACATGATCCTACTAAGAATAAAGCGAAGAGAGTACATCAAGCTTTTCTTTCATCTTTCATCCGCTTCTTCAGCTGAGAAGCTTCATTTGTTCATAAATTTGATATTGTAAATATTCATTATTTCTCTGGATCTCGAAAGTATCAATATCCACCTTGAAGTTTCTTCCATTCTCACTTGAATAGCGTGTAAGAACAGCATCTTGAAATTTCAATTGTCAAAATGAAGATTATAACGTAGAACTGATTATTGAAGATATAAGCAATTCTTTCAAGGCTGAGAACAAGACGTTGTAACAAGATACACGCAATAGAAAATCATCGCACTAAATACTCGAGAACTTTGTAAGCCGACTGAGTTTAAATGGAATAGAAACTGATTATTTGTTTCCTATTCTAGTGCTAACGTGTAATATAAAAATTTATATAATTATAAAAGATATTTTTCATACTTGAAAAGTAATGGGATTGTCTAGTACTTTGGAAAAATTTTGATACTTAACTTTGGAAGAATCAATGTAATTGCAATAGCTGTATTCAATTATTGAATTTTGGGATATGCATTGACGTTTATACGTCATCCAATAGACAATATTATGAAGAGTTATACGTGTTTTCTGAAAATGCTGATGGAGAGTACGACTGAAAGGATAAAAAGTGCTATGATTTCCTACGTTGTACAAACTTGAATTATGTGATAAAAGTGGATCAATTCGAAGTATCTATTTGATGATACTAATTTAATTATGAATTCCACCAAATAAAAAATCCCACGCTTTTACCTCAAGCCTATTCTTTTATTTACTGAAATTTTATTTACTCTATTAACGTGAGAAATTCATTGAAAAATCAGTGAGAATCTTCAATTCATGACCTGATAAGCGTTTTTGGATCGATTCATCATTAGTATTGTGAGATGTTCTTCTTTTTCTATTATTATACTGTACCTTACTCTTCGAACTAGACAGACTTTAAACAAGTTTAACTCGATGCGACTCTCCACTTTCAGAGCGTGCCGAGCAGTAATGGTCATGAAACGCCAAGTATTCAAGAGCATAGGACAACATGAATGTGCCTTAAGTGTACCAAGTACTAAGGGAATTTCATTTTTAACTATTTGTTGCTTATTCAGAGTTTAAAACTGCCTAGACCTTTCAGAAGCTCGTGCTTTGATTGATCACTTGCCATAACATAAATAAAATTTTATCTAGATTTTGATGAAGCATATGTACTACTTTTCTTGGTTTTTTTTTCAATGCTTCTAGCCATTTCTCACATTATATTTTTATAAGTGGCAAAAAACATAAAGACGGAAGGTACATATCTCGCGTGAAGAATATTTCTACTATCAAGGCACGGATTCCAAATCTAAGCTATGAGAGTATCGAGATCAATTCATTTTTTAGCAAGTTCATATTGATTCTCTTCCAATATAAGCGTTCATTTGCGTCCTACAATGAGCTTGAAAACTTCACAGGTTCCAAGATGCATTTTGAAAATTTTATATCACAAGATAGTATTCCAATGGGTGCATTTCAGGTTGAAGAGTATTAAACCTTGTTAAAGAAGGGCACAATTCTCTGATCAGTACTGATTGGTTCTATATTGACTATATTGACTATACTAACCACAATTTCTCACTTGCTATCGCTCGCTCGAGTTCATTATTAGACATTTCATTCGACTCTCCTACCCGAAATCATCTTCATAGAAACCAGTGATTGGTTACATATGTAACATTTCAGATCATATTTTGATTTGTTACACTGGGTTTCGTGTAACACCAACAATCAAGATGGTCTTTTACTGAAGAAGTTTTGAGGTTTTGAAATTTTCCTCACATATTTTTTTATCTAATGTAACAGAGTTGGAGTAAATTCACCCCATTACAGTTTTACCGGCGTCATTTGAGTTATATATATATATATACATATATATATATATATATATATATATATATATATATATATATATATATATATACATATACGTATAGAAAGTCGATACAGAAAGATCTGGAGTTAATACTTACACAATAGGGAATTTGAATGAAAATGATTATGAGATTTTTCTATTTAGAATTAAACTTAGAATAAATCTGAAGGATTATTTGTCATTGAGTTTTACTTAATAGTAGATAAAAACTTAGGTAGGATGAGAATATTCAAATGCTAATTTTCTGCTTACTCGTCAATATCACCAGAATGTAAAACTTTCTCCATCGATATGACAATGAGTTATCGATGGAATGTACCTGAATAATATATAATTTTGGGGTAGAATCTGCCAGAAAATCTAATGGGATCCTCAAATGTTAGGTAGCTATTGATTTAAAGATCTTTAAAATTTGACCAAATTGCCGACAAAGTGAAAAAACTCAAAATCAATGATTTCTTTAACTTTTTAATTGCTCTAGCTCATTCTATCAATCTAAATCTATTATAAATATTTGAAATAATGTAGTACACATCACCAATAAACTCAGGTAGGATGAGAATATTCAAATGCTAATTTTCTGCCCACTCGTTAATATCACCAGAATGTAAAACTTTCTCCATTGATATGACAATGAGTTATCAATGGAATGTACCTGAATAATATATAATTTTGGGGTAGAATCTGCCAGAAAATCTAATGGAATCCTCAAATGTTAGGTAGCTATTGATTTAAAGATCTTCAAAAATTGACCAAATTGCCGACAAAGTGAAAAAAAAATGTATTCAGTTGATTTTAATATAATTTATGTTAACTAACTAAGACATATATATATATTTATATATACATAAATTTTATATTGTTAGCTAAATCGAAAGTATATTAGAATATATATTTGTTACTTTTATAAGATTTTTCATCGTTAGACTAGAACCAAAAAAAATTTTCTTCACATCTTGTGATCTATACCAAAAGCCATATTATTATTATAAGTTTATCATTATTATTATTATCAAATAAATCAATAGTTTATATGGTATCGAATAGTTTCTTGACTATTCCTTCTTGATAAAAAAAATACATCTACGTTCAAAATCAATGAAAATTACTTTTTTATTACTTGAGAATATATAATTACATGAAAGAATAGGTCAAACTTCATTAAGCACAAATAAAAGTTATATTTTATTTATTTTTTATTCATTCTTCATTTAAATTTTTCACAATGATTCTAAGATTATTACTATGAAATAATGAAGCATTACCACTAAAGTTTCATTACGTTTGGATCAAGAATCTATCGCGATTAGTTACATTTCAATCAACGAAACATGGTCACAAATCGCATATATGGGACAGATGCCTACATTATTTTTCACATGAAGATCAATTGAAAGAACATTTGAAAGATTGCATGCAGTTGAATAATTGTAAAATAAATTTACCATTGAAAGGGAGTGATGTTCTAAAATTCAAAAATTATAAAAACAGAGAGAGAGTTCCTTTTGTCATCTATGCTGACTTTGAATGTATTTTAAAACCAATACAAGATGATCGAGCATATCAAGAACATGTAGCATTCAGCATTGGCTATTATTTGAAATGCAGTTACGATAATTCCAAATCGAAATACAGAAACTACAGGCAGAAACACGAAAAACGAGCTGATTCATCTGTACTATCACCTGCTGAATGGTTTGTTGTAGGAGTTGATGGAAATAGCTCGAGAATTGGATGACTTATACAAAAATCCTGTACCCATAGATTTTGGTAACCTTGAGAAAATGCAATTCACAGCAGCTACGATGTGTCATATTTGTGGAGAAAATTTCAAGAAAGGACAGATTAGAGTTCGAGATCACTGCCACTAGACTGGAGAGTAAGTACAATATTCTTTTCATCATCATATTCACGCTACATATTAGTCTAATTCTGACGGCCGCGGCTGCGGCGGCTGCTGCGGCGGCGGCGGCGGCGGCGGATATTTTCAAAGTTTAAGATTCATGAGTGACGATGATCGAATGGTTGTTCCTCAGTGGGAGAGAGCGTAGGTTGGTACCCTCTTCCCTTTCTCTTTTTAAAGAAATTTTTCATGCCTCTAATTTATTTATCCAACTGTTATGCGAACTATCAAACCCTAACCACTTGACATAAACTTTATTGCCACGTTTTTTCAACACTTTTTCAATCAAATATACATCTGAATATTTAACTTTCAATAGCTCTTGCTCGTAGAATCCACCAGCAACGGGCTGATTTTGATAATCTTTCAAATGATAAGTAACAGGATTTGTTTCATACACTTTATTAATTGTAAATATCTCTGTTGACCAATTTGGTGTGTAACCTTTTTCAAAAACTTGCTTCATTCTACTAACTCGAACTTTATCATTTACTTTGAATTTTGGCAGTTTCTTTGGAATATTATCCTTGAGAGAAAATCGTTCCAAGACTTTAGCTTCGTTTGTAGATGTAACATCCTTTGGTTTCATACCGATCGTTCTATTCCAACACCAGGATTCACGTGGGACGCTATGCTCTATTATTCCTCAATAAAATTACATCTTCTGACTGATATCGATATGGTGCTTTTCTTGATTAAGATTGAGTGCTTTTATAGTGTTTCCCCCCACTATTAGATAACTTTTCTCACATCCCCACTTACTGGATTGTACTCGACTATTCTATCGTGTATGATCAAGCAATAAGCAGAAGTGTTTCCTGGGAAATTTTCTTTAGCTTCGAATTCCAAACGAACATCGACGGGTGCATTTTTGAGAGATTCGTTCTGCTTAGAACAATCTAGAACAATCAAGGGCATTCGCGTGATAAATTGATTTTTGTCTAAAAGAGGTTCCGAATCTTTACCATAATATGAATTCTGAAAATTCACATACATATCATATAGAATTGCGTATTGGTTACGATCAATATCTAGATTGAGGTTACCATATGGATAATACTGGGAATTTAGGAAGAGTTTCACGTTACTAATTCGGCAATGATCAAAAAGACTTGCATTAGCATTCTTTTGATTTTTCCGCTTAGTTTGAAAACCGAGTATGATGAATCGTGGCTTTTCTAGCTGATTAGATGTTTTCACAGTCCATACATGTTTAGAAGTAGTTGGAAGAGCTGGGTACTCAAAAAGCTCCCACGACCGAAAAGACATGGCAATAGGTTTGCTTCGTTGTAATTGGCCAAGTAAGCGAATTTTGTACTGGTTGGAGAGCAACACGTATGGCATAAGCCACTCGATTTTAGTTAGTTGAATTTTCCAATCATCCCATTTATTTGCTTGACCATCTTTGTAGGGTGATAAAAGAACCGCGTTGAGATCGGTGTTTGACCTTCGAAGTATCAACTCATGTTTAGTATTGACAACAATCTTGCGATAATCCTCAGCAAAGCCAAGAATCATGCTGTGTGGAATGAATACATCAAAATAACCTTGACCGTCGATTACGCTTTTTTCTTCTGTGATATCTAACCATCCAGCGTTCTCAGTACTCTGTCGTGGGTTGAAAGATACCCATCCTTTCATAAGACTAGTGAAACCTACATTCTTGCAACGATCAATTTCGATAGCGTTAATCTCATATCGAATCTCCTCAAATAGATGACAAATACTATTGTTGACTAGTCGAGTGTGTTCTTAAGCTGTACCATCTGGTTTGGTTAATCGACCACAAATATGCAGTGAGCTCTTCGATGGTAAGAGACACAAGTCCTGATGCTGAATCGATATTCGAATTTCATCACTATTATTAAAGTTTGCTCCAGTATATGGTTGATGAGCATGCACCTCATAGTGCGAGATACTCTCATCGAACGCAATGGGAGCTTGAATGTTTCGAATGTCTTCCATCTTTCCGAAAAAAACAACAAAAGAATATGCTATTTATTTTCCACCATGATTGACTCTGAAGCCGAGTCTTTTCAGAAACTGAAGATTTTGTCGTGTTAACGCAACGAGAGTTCGTTGACGACTGATGTCTGACTGCCATGATGAGCTGCTTTTATACCCTTGATCGCGATAAACGATACCCATTATACAATGGATTTGATATGCAATCTAACTGTTATTGTTTCTCCACGAAAATTAACAGCACGTCCGTTCTGATCAACGACCCAAAGCTGAATGTGATCTATACTGTTAACTGTGATTGGTAAATAAATCACTGGTGTTGGGATTTCAATGATTTTGAATCCTGGTTCTACTGCAGGAAAAAATTCGTGGATTGTATGAGCTCTCTGACCGTTTATATACGCACCAGTAGTAATGTTACACTCAATTCTCAACGAGTTGATTTGGAGAATTTTCACTGGTAAATCCGAGTGATGAGTTTTATCAGCTTCTAGTAATCGTTTAGTAAATCCTAACAAGCTTCCAATTGAATCTTCTGGTATAAAATTAATTTGTTTACTGCACTTAATTTCACTACGCAATGTGTTATTGTTAGCTTTCAAACTCAAAGATATACCACTTTCAGAAAGCTGTTCTTGTAGGTGTTTATCAATATCCTCGATTTCGTAACTTCCTGCAGGTATAGTGATTTTTGTATCATCAACGTAAAATTTTTTATTATGATTGTCAATGTTTGGGATAGAATTGAATGTCAAGAACTCTACCAAACCGAGAGCATAAGTTTTATCCTGCGACAGTTCGATGGGTGGGAAGAATTGAGCTTCAAGATTAGACGAAGTACCTGATAGAGTCACTGTTATTGATTCCATGACTGTTCAAAGTATAATGAGGTAATGACACAAAACAGCTCCTTATATACCTTTCATCTGACCGTTCAAAAATTGTAGACACAAGTGACCACAGTTGTAAGTACCAAAGTTTTGATATCTTTGTGGATTATACTTTACTCGATCCACACCTAAATACAGCATCAAGTCCAACGGAGGTTGTAAGTCCCCAAAACTATCAAAATAAACTACATCATTTCCTCGCTTTCTGTAAGCGACCCAATGAGTACCCGGGCCGCTCGCGTCGTCTAGATTAACTATTGCTGATTCTCGATAGCGAGGTCCACTTGATGGTAATGCATTACGCATAAACACACCTCGAAAATTAGGAATGTTTAACTTTTGAGCGTACTCTAATATATCAAAGTTAGATAATGCTCTATCAGGTAAACTTACGTCGATCTTTTTTTTTTCTCCAAACCCTTGCTTTTACATGACTCCAAATAGAGTCCATAACCTTTTTTATATGGTTTCAAGTAGAGACCTTTGCCTAGAGCAATCGCTTCCATAGTCTTGTTATGTCTATGACTCTCTTCCAACTGACGCTGAGCTGCTTTAGCACCATTGATTGCTTTTGCAATACCAGCTGCTCCACTTGCTAGTGCACCAGTAGCACTTAAACCAGCAAATATTGGGATAAGGGGTAATACTCCTCCTATTTTAGATGAAACTGGTAATATACGCGGAACTTTTATCTTACTTTTACCTCCTAATTTCTTGACAGCAGTGCGAGCAGTCTTGAGAGCCGAACTTATAACTGTTTTAGCACATCCACCAGAAACGACTGACTTTGAAGCAGCCCTGATGATAGAACTCAAAGCCGTAGACGATTTCTTAGCAAGTCTCTTCTTTTTTCGAGGTCCTGCCTTTCTTTTTAACCCCATCCCAAATCTACTCTTTAGTTTCATCGCGTTAGTAACAGCCCAAGCTGCTGCCTTCTCACCAAATCCCGAGTCCACAGCCCGAACTCTTTCCCAAGCTTTATCAGCAAGAACTCTATCCGCTTGATTTCTAACGTTGATATTTTCTGGATTTTGTGAATAAGCTATGTCGTGCTGCTTGCAAGCTGCATCTAAAGGATTGATTCCAGGGTCTCCACGAGCTAGACGATCGGATAGTTTTGTTCCAGGTCCGCAATACTGATATCCAGGCAAATGAAACTCGATTGGAAGTTTATTCAATACTCTATTAAGTAAGCCACGACCTAGTTTCTTTTTTCTTCTGTGAATGATCATCACTCTTCGATGGTCAACACATAACTAAACTGAAACTATAAAAGCGTTCTATTTATACCCTCAGCGTTAGTTCTGTTCAAGACTTTGCGCCGTAAAGATGAATTTCACAGAACATTCAATTAAACTTCCTGTAGCTAATTTTGATGTTATAGTTGAAAAAGAGAAAAAAATTAAAAAACATGGTGAACTCCTTCCGGATAGTATAAGAGCAGTATTTTGCGGCCCATCCAATTGTGGTAAAACCAACAGTCTACTGGCTCTCATTACCCATCCAAACGGATTGAGATTTGAAAACGTCTATGTATACTCAAAATCACTCAATCAACCAAAATATAGATTTTTAAAGGACTTGCTAGAACCAATAGATGGTATCAAATATTTCCCTTTCAGTGAGCATGAGGAAGTGATAAGACCTAAAGATGCACTTCCTAATTCAATCATGATATTCGATGATATAGCATGTGAGAAGCAAGACAATGTCAAAGCCTTTTTCTGTATGGGTAGACATAAACATGTAGATTGTTTCTATCTCTGTCAATCATACGATCAAGTACCGAAACATCTCATTCGAGATAATGTGAACTTGCTCGTAATTTTTCGACAAGATGATGCAAATTTGAAACATATATATGATGATCATGAAAATACTGATATGGCTTTTACAAATTTCAAAAATTTATGTTCAACGTGTTGGAAAGATGGGCATGGATTTGTAGTAATTGATAAAGATAGACCAATCAACGATGGACGATATCGGAAAGGTTTCGATTATTTTGCTATAAATATAGCACCATAATAAATGTCAACATCAGTGTATCATCGGATGTTGAATAGTCAACATGTCTGAGTTAGAACGAGAAAAAAGTATACTGCATCAGCTCGTGAAAGCGAGAGATGCAGTCAAACGAAAGTACAATTTACTAAAGTTTGAAAAAGAAAAAGTGGAGAGGGTATTGAATGACACTTTCAAACCTATCATGGAACCATTGAATACAATTGTTTCTCAAACTAAGAATCAACAGATTATATCTCCTCTCAAAATTCTTCGTGAGAGTCCTATAAAAATTGCTAATAAATCTGCATTGAATTTAACATTTGAGCCTACTTCTGAAGAAGCTGAAAAAACGCTTGAACCTGATGATGATGATGATGATGATGATGATGATGATGAATCTGATGACGATGGGGATTTTGATACCGCTGGTAGTGCAGATGACGATGATAATCAATTAACAAGATTTGAATTCCCCCTCTTGAGAAAGAAAGGGGACGAAGATAAATTGTATGGTGTACGCAAACACGGAAAGACATACATGCTTGGTAATTCATCAATAAGTTTTGATAACAGTAGCGTGGTTGTAAAAAATGTGAGTTACCCTCGTACAACAGGATTATTAGAACTATTATTCAAAAAGCATCCTGATCAAGATATGATTAATAAAAAAGATACAGAAAATTATCGCAAAATTCTCGAAGCAACAAGTGCTCACAAAAGAGGTCATCGACCTGATGAGTCGCTTCGAGCATCTACAAGTAAGAAGTACAATGACATCATCCTACCTATGTTCAAGGGGCCGAAATCTCTAGGTTCAGGACTTTTACCGAAATATAAATTTGCCACCCCAGGCATGAGAATGAATTATGTTAATTGGGATGATCCTAACGAACTAGTCTTCGTCTTCTCATTGCTGAACGATCAGCAGGCAATTTTAACCATGAGAATGAGATTCATTCAATCATTGAAGAGCTGCGAGAAGCAGAATATATATTGAACTGATCATGAGAGTTTCAATCAGTATCAAAATGAGTGTCGACCTGATCGGACGTACTTTGAAGAGAAAGTCAGAGGGGGTTTCGGGTCCGCCCGGTCATGGCTATAAATTCACTCACGACGGACAATTTGATATAGAAAGCAAGAGATTGTGTAATCTCGCAGCAGCTGTTGAACCTGCGGATGCAGTTAATCTGCAAATTTTGAAAGATTTAACGGAATCAAATTTCGAAACTCTGCGTGATCTAATCACTCAATCATCATCGAGTATTGTAAAATATATAGAAAAAATTGTGCAAAAGAAAATTACAGAATTGATTGATCTAATTGAGTCTCATAGAGACGATATTGACAAAGAAATAGCCATTCTCAAAACAGGAATAGACTTTGCAATCACTAATGTAATTGAACATGGAACGCAAGCGAGCAGTAGTTGAAGAACTTCACAAACCAGCTCGACGCAACTATCCACGTCGAAAAGTTGATGTTCGAGGTTTGGATGAGACGTGGCAAGCTGATCTAGTAGAAATGCAACCTTATTCTCGAGAAAACAAAGGTTATCGCTACATGCTCACTGTCATTGATATTTTTTCCAAATATGCTTGGGCCATTCCCACAAAGTCAAAAAATGGCGTAGATGTTGCAGCTGCTATGGAATCCATACTTTGTCAAGGTCGAGTACCCAAACATCTCCAGGGTGACATGGGTAGAGAGTTTTATAATAAAATCTTTCAAGATCTCATGAAGAAATACAAGATTCATCTGTACTCAACGTATAGCAATCTAAAGGCATCCATATGTGAACGTTTCAATCGAACTCTCAAGAACAAAATGTGGAAGCAATTTAGTTTAAGAGGAAATTATAAATGGCTCGATATCATATCCGATATGATGAAAAGCTATAATAATACAAAACATAGAACGATCGGTATGAAACCAAAGGATGTTACATCTTCAAACGAAGCTAAAGTCTTGGAACGATTTTCTCTCAAGGATAATATTCCAAAGAAACTGCCAAAATTCAAAGTAAATGATAAAGTTCGAGTTAGTAGAATGAAGCAAGTTTTTGAAAAAGGTTACACACCAAATTGGTCAACAGAGATATTTACAATTAATAAAGTGTATGAAACAAATCCTGTTACTTATCATTTGAAAGATTATCAAAATCAGCCCGTTGCTGGTGGATTCTACGAGCAAGAGCTATTGAAAGTTAAATATTCAGATGTATATTTGATTGAAAAAGTGTTGAAAAAACGTGGCAATAAAGTTTATGTCAAGTGGTTAGGGTTTGATAGTTCGCATAACAGTTGGATAAATAAATTAGAGGCATGAAAAATTTCTTTAAAAAGAGAAAGGGAAGAGGGTACCAACCTACGCTCTCTCCCACTGAGG
This sequence comes from Aphelinus atriplicis, assembly GCA_020882685.1. Taxonomy (NCBI): domain Eukaryota; kingdom Metazoa; phylum Arthropoda; class Insecta; order Hymenoptera; family Aphelinidae; genus Aphelinus; species Aphelinus atriplicis. The sequence continues at coordinate 10,038,157 of CM037073.1, forward strand.
AACAACCATTCGATCATCGTCACTCATGAATCTTAAACTTTGAAAATATCCGCCGCCGCCGTCGCCGCCGCCGCCGCCGCAGCAGCCGCCGCAGCAGCCGCCGCAGCAGCCGCCGCCGCCGCGCAGAAGCCGCCGCAGCAGCCGCCGCAGCCGCGGCCGTCAGAATTAGACTAATATGTAGCGTGAATATGATGATGAAAAGAATATTGTACTTACTCTCCAGTCTAGTGGCAGTGATCTCGAACTCTAATCTGTCCTTTCTTGAAATTTTCTCCACAAATATGACACATCGTAGCTGCTGTGAATTGCATTATCTCAAGGTTACCAAAATCCATGGGTACAGGATTTTTGTATAAGTCATCCAATTCTCGAGCTATTTCCATCAACTCCTACAACAAACCATTCAGCAGGTGATAGTACAGATGAATCAGCTCGTTTTTCGTGTTTCTGCCTGTAGTTTCTGTATTTCGATTTGGAATTATCGTAACTGCATTTCAAATAATAGCCAATGCTGAATGCTACATGTTCTTGATATGCTCGATCATCTTGTATTGGTTTTAAAATACATTCAAAGTCAGCATAGATGACAAAAGGAACTCTCTCTCTGTTTTTATAATTTTTGAATTTTAGAACATCACTCCCTTTCAATGGTAAATTTATTTTACAATTATTCAACTGCATGCAATCTTTCAAATGTTCTTTCAATTGATCTTCATGTGAAAAATAATGTAGGCATCTGTCCCATATATGCGATTTGTGACCATGTTTCGTTGATTGAAATGTAACTAATCGCGATAGATTCTTGATCCAAACGTAATGAAACTTTAGTGGTAATGCTTCATTATTTCATAGTAATAATCTTAGAATCATTGTGAAAAATTTAAATGAAGAATGAATAAAAAATAAATAAAATATAACTTTTATTTGTGCTTAATGAAGTTTGACCTATTCTTTCATGTAATTATATATTCTCAAGTAATAAAAAAGTAATTTTCATTGATTTTGAACGTAGATGTATTTTTTTTATCAAGAAGGAATAGTCAAGAAACTATTCGATACCATATAAACTATTGATTTATTTGATAATAATAATAATGATAAACTTATAATAATAATATGGCTTTTGGTATAGATCACAAGATGTGAAGAAAATTTTTTTTGGTTCTAGTCTAACGATGAAAAATCTTATAAAAGTAACAAATATATATTCTAATATACTTTCGATTTAGCTAACAATATAAAATTTATGTATATATAAATATATATATATGTCTTAGTTAGTTAACATAAATTATATTAAAATCAACTGAATACATTTTTTTTTCACTTTGTCGGCAATTTGGTCAATTTTTGAAGATCTTTAAATCAATAGCTACCTAACATTTGAGGATTCCATTAGATTTTCTGGCAGATTCTACCCCAAAATTATATATTATTCAGGTACATTCCATTGATAACTCATTGTCATATCAATGGAGAAAAGTTTTACATTCTGGTGATATTAACGAGTGGGCAGAAAATTAGCATTTGAATATTCTCATCCTACCTGAGTTTATTGGTGATGTGTACTACATTATTTCAAATATTTATAATAGATTTAGATTGATAGAATGAGCTAGAGCAATTAAAAAGTTAAAGAAATCATTGATTTTGAGTTTTTTCACTTTGTCGGCAATTTGGTCAAATTTTAAAGATCTTTAAATCAATAGCTACCTAACATTTGAGGATCCCATTAGATTTTCTGGCAGATTCTACCCCAAAATTATATATTATTCAGGTACATTCCATCGATAACTCATTGTCATATCGATGGAGAAAGTTTTACATTCTGGTGATATTGACGAGTAAGCAGAAAATTAGCATTTGAATATTCTCATCCTACCTAAGTTTTTATCTACTTATTAAGTAAAACTCAATGACAAATAATCCTTCAGATTCATTCTAAGTTTAATTCTAAATAGAAAAATCTCATAATCATTTTCATTCAAATTCCCTATTGTGTAAGTATTAACTCCAGATCTTTCTGTATCGACTTTCTATACGTATATGTATATGGGCAATTCTCTGTGGGATCGAACATGAAAAAATTTGATTTGGCTCAAAATTTTTTTGTAAGTTCTAGGGCATCAAGCCGATTTCCCAGAATTTTTTTAGATTTTTTCGAGCACTTTAACCCCCTTTAATAAATAGGCAAAGTTGCTGATTTTGCTGTTTTTGCATTTTCAGAGGCATTTTCAACCTTAATTTACACCCTGAAAATGACCTCTGAGGCAAAAAATGAATGGGACACTTTTTCCTGCAAATTGCCTGAATTTTATAGAAAAATTATCTCCAAGGTCATTGGAGCACATTAAGTACTCCACATTACCAATTGGAGCCTCTATTTTTGAACCCTGGGAGTTCGCTCGTGAAGCCCCACACCACATGGGTACTAAAAGTTGTCCCAACTCATACCACATACAGCCTATATAGTGAAAAAATGGGCCTGGACTCTGGAAGCTCCCAAAAAATTAATATATTAACTAAAATAGGGGTAAAAACAGGCTAAAATGACAATTCAAGGGGAGCCTTGTACCGCCAACACTTCCAATTTTTGCAAACACTTGTCTGTGGTATTATTACAATTATCCACTGTAAAAACTCACATTCTATCATACTAATACATATCCTGAGTTGTCAATATCATATTTATATAGATCAAGCATTACTATACTACTTGACGTCACCTAACTTTCAGTAGTTACATATATTGATGGTCAATATATTGTCTCTATTGTGTTAAAATGTACAAGAAACTACTAATAAAGTACATTGTCATGAATTGCATTCACTCGATGAGAAAGATTAATCCAGAAAGTAAATTGTAAGCTGTGCATTACACGTACACCTTATAACACACTAGGCAGTGCATAGATATCATATGATTTTTTTAATATCAACAAGAAAATCTTGAAGTTCACTAAACATGGGTAATATTCATGAATGTGGGACTCATGAAATCCACTCATATTGTATAAACTGCATAGCTGAGGTCCAGGCAGCTATTGCCTGGTGGGCTCAAACTACAACTTCAAGTTATTTACTCATGGAATTAGCTAATGTGAATCAATCCACTTGAGAGTATGATCACTAAATGCGCAATTTGATAAGGAATTCAAATATATATAGTTTGATTGTCCAGAAATGAGTTTGGAGCTTCCAAAGTAGCTTTGCATGTCTAAAAGTCTATGGTCGGTAACCTAACCTTTGCTATACATGGGTCATATGTATCTCCGGTATAGGCAAGTATAACGTTCACAAAGTGGTTTATAAATTCATTTAAACGCTGGCAAACCATATATATTTGAATTCGTTATCAAATTGCGCATCTAGTGATCATACTTTCAAGTGGATTGATTCATATTATCTATTTTCATGAGTAAATAACTTGAGGTTGTAGTTTGAGCCCATCCGGCGATAGCTGCTTGCACCTTAGCTATGCAGTTTATACAATATGAGTGGATTTCATGAGTCCAATATTCATGAATATTATCCATATTTAGTGAACTTCAACATTTTCTTGTTGATATTAAAAAAATCATATGATATCTATGCACTGCCTAGTGTGTTATAAGGTGTACGTGTAATGCACAGCTTACAATTAACTTTTTGGATTAATCTTTCTTATCGAGTGAATGCAATTCATGACAATGTACTTTATTAGTAGTTTCTTGTACATTTTAACATAATAAAGCCAATATATTGACCATCAATACATGTAACTACTGAAAGTTAGGTGGCGTCAAGTAGTATAGTAATGCTTGATCTATATAAATATGATATTGACAACTCAGGATATGTATTAGTATGATAGAATGTGAGTTTTTACAGTGGATAATTGTAATAATACCACAGACAAGTGTTTGCAAAAATTGGAAGTGTTGGCGGTACAAGGCTCCCCTTGAATTGTCATTTTAGCCTGTTTTTACCCCTATTTTAGTTAATATATTAATTTTTTGGGAGCTTCCAGAGTCCAGGCCCATTTTTTCACTATATAGGCTGTATGTGGTATGAGTTGGGACAACTTTTAGTACCCATGTGGTGTGGGGCTTGACGAGCGAACTCCCAGGGTTCAAAAATAGAGGCTCCAATTGGTAATGTGGAGTACTTAATGTGCTCCAATGACCTTGGAGATAATTTTTCTATAAAATTCAGGCAATTTGCAGGAAAAAGTATCCCATTCATTTTTTGCCTCAGAGGTCATTTTCAGGGTGTAAATTAAGGTTGAAAATGCCTCTGAAAATGCAAAAACAGCAAAATCAGCAACTTTGCCTATTTATTAAAGGGGGTTAAAGTGCTCGAAAAAATCTAAAAAAATTCTGGGAAATCGGCTTGATGCCCTAGAACTTACAAAAAAATTTTGAGCCAAATCAAATTTTTTCATGTTCGCCCTAGTAAAAATAACTTCCTCACAAAAATGTACAAAAACGTACAAAAACGTACTAAACCGTTTATAAACGTCCCATTTGGAACAAAAAATACATTTATATCCATTTTTATACATTTTTGAATGTTTCTGTACGTTTCTGTACGTTTTTGTACGTTTTTGTACGTTTTCGTATGATTATGTACAGTTTTGTACAGTTTCGTACAGTTTTGTACGTTTTTGTATGTTTTTGTACGTTTTTGTATGTTTTTGTACGTTTTTGTACGTTTTCATACGCTTATGTACAGTTTTGTACAGTTTCGTACGTTTTTGTACGTTTTTGTACGTTTTATAGGAGATTAACATAGTGGAATTGAACTTGACATTCTCTGTTAATATAGAATGTATTTTGTAATATTAGGCACATACCCAGGTGGTAATAGCCTTTGGAAGAAAAAAAAATTTTGTAATATATTCAATAAATTCTGAAACAGGGAAATGTTCACTTAATCTTATTTATTGAGCACACATTTGTCTTACAAAATAATTGAAGAATATTAACGAAATATTGAAAAAAGTATTTCTAAATCACATCCCTTAAACAATATATTTAAAATATCAATTGAAAATTTTTGTTCAAACACAAGTATAAAGTACGAAATGCAATGAAATTGCACAACAAATTTACATTTAAGTAATATGTTTTGTTATATATATATATATATATATATATATATATATATATATATATATATATATACTAGCGTCCCCCGTCGCGGCTTCGCCCGCGAATATGTGTATTGAGTTCGAAATGTTATTCTCATTTATTGTTAAAAAACTCGTATGATATGTATTTATTTGTAAACTTTGTATAATTTGATACTTTGTAATCCTTGGAGTTGTAATTTTCATGTATCTGAGGATTTGAAATTTATAAGACTTCTGGATAAACGACGTTCTTAATTCTTGAATTTTGAGAAATAAATATAAATTGGTTACGTGCATCCCCTGTCCGTGAAAGAGCAACAGTCAATGGGCCGCGTGGAAAACATTCTGTTTGCAAAACTATCCCTACGTACTTAAAGGTCTGTCCTTGAGATTTGTTGACCGTCAAGGCGAAAAAAAATTGAAATTGTAAGTCTGATGGAATCATAGGTATGCGAGATTTAAATACTGTTTCAGGTATTTATACCAGCTGCAGGTCCTGTAAGAATAGTTGCTTCGATTACATTTTCCTGCATAACTTTAATTTGCCATGACTTAAATTGGGAGGATTTAGATTGTGTAGTAGCATTATTGGAGAACCAATTTTCAATTTCAAGTCATGAGATGGAAAGCCTGAAGGATCAAGAGAGTTCAGAAATCCTTGAGGGTAGTGTACAATTTCATCAATGTTAATCACTGTATCGATAGAATGATAATGTCGTATTTCTCCATCTACCTTTCCCAAAATAATATTATCAATATTATGAGCGGTAGCATTTCAAGGCGTTATGATTGCCCTTTCGCATAAGCAATTGAAAGGTTTGTCAGAAAGACTTTCAATTTCTGGATAGACTTTAGAAATCAGGTCCATGACTGTATTAACAGACGTTCCTACTCTTGTATCAATATTTATGTAATCATTTTCATTTAATACTTTCCCATCTCTAATTTTTAGAAGTTCTAAAGGAAATTGCGAATCCCCACCTCCAATGTGAGGTCTCATATATCACAGACAAAGTTTGCCGAAAGTCTCCAGAGAAAACAAAAGTTATTCCACCCATAGGTTTGCTGATAGATTTTGAATCTTGTAATGTGCAATCCAGAGCTTCAATATGCGAACGGTGACTCATAGTACATTCATCCCATACTATAGAGAGAAGTTTCTTCGATAATTTTGCATAAAGGACTATTTTTTCTCATTGAACATATTGTATCCTGGCCAATGAAAACGTTCAAAGGTAATTTGAACGTGGAATTGGCAGTTTTGCCTCCAGCAAGAAGAGTTGCTGCAAGAACCTGAAGATGCAACAGCTAAAACTAAAGCACCCAAAATACGAATTTGAGCTTATATTAAGTCAGGTGTTTAGTTAGTCACTTTAGGCATATTAGATTCCAAACAATCACGCAATCCCATAATGTTATGTGGATTCTTTAAAGCATTATCGAGATCACAAACATTTCGTGGACCACGAATTGGCGTAGGTAGACCGAAATCAATCAATTTGCACAATCCAGGAGCTTCATCTTTATTCATAGATCCAACTACAATATCTTTTATATTAGTGTAATTTTCTGATGGATCATATTCGAAAGCAGATCTTCCACGTACTATGAACGGGGCTTCAATTATTCGATCCTGACGAACGGCTTGCGTTCGTCTGGTTCTAATCGTCTACCGCCCAATGTTACTTCTGGGTCTAGGCATTGTCACCAAAAATCATTTGGCATCAAGGGACTGGGATTCAAAAGATCCCAGAAAGAGGCTGAGTTCAGTTTCAAGCTCTCCTATATAGCCGATAGAACGCTGACTCTATTGTGAGAGAGCGCCGCGCTATACCTTTTACACGTGCGACTCAACGCCTCGCCATCTACTGGCACGCCATGGTACTTGGTCAGTTACCCCCACCACAGAGAAATGCATTGTCTATTTCTCGGTTTCTACTCAAAATTTCGAAACGCCACATATCCATAAACATGCCTGGAGTAGTCAAGAATCAAGTATCAAAATTTCATGAAAATCGGTTCAGTAGTTTTTGAGATTAGCGGCCACAAAAAAACAGGCTGTCCTTTTATATAATAGTATAAATATATATATGGGTGATTCTCTGTCAAGTGAGAGAGTGAAAATGAAAAAAAATTCTGAAAATTTTTTTATGAATTCTAGAAGACTCCATCATGTCCCCTGAATTTTTTCAGAATTCTTTAGACCATATGTCCCATCCTGACAGAGGCTCAAAGTGGTGGAGTTTGCAATATTAGACATTTTTTCAGGACCTTTGACCTCAATTTTGAGCTATCTAGAGATGTTTTAGAGCAAAAACTCAAGAGAACTTTTTTACTGGAAAAATGCCAATTTTTTTAGAAAAATTAGTCCCTGGGTCATTGGTAGACATATAGCTATCACTTAACTCATTTCCAGGCTTAGAACTGATCAAAAAGTGGTTTTGATCACCCGCAGCATAATGTGATACATACCAAAAGAAAGCTTATTTTATTACCAAAATGCCCTGACTAGTCGCAGAGTGCTGCATTTGATCTATTTTTTGTAATCAACCAATACATTATGAGAATTAACGAAAATTTTCTAAAAATGGGTGACCGCATACGCCACTTATATTTGAACTAAATTTATTAAAAAAGATACGGTTCACGACTTCTCACTCTGGACTTGGATAATAAAGTAGTAACAACTTGTATCCAAGTACAAGTGCTACGAAACAATCAAATTCTATGAGAAAACCAGAGTAACAAGCATACTTATAAGTGGCGTATGCGGTCACCCATTTTTAGAATATTGTATAATACAAACGTACAAAAATGTACAAAAGCATACATGAACATACAAAAACGTACAAAAACGTACAAAAATGTATACAAACGTACAAAAATGTACAAAAATGTACAAAAACGTACAAAAACGTATACAAACGTACAAAAATGTACAAAAGCATACATAAACATACAAAAACGTACAAAAACGTACAAAAATGTATACAAACGTACAAAAATGTACAAAAATGTACAAAAACGTACAAAAACGTATACAAACGTACAAAAATGTACAAAAGCATACATAACCATACAAAAACGTATAAAAACGTACAAAAATGTATACAAACGTACAAAAATGTACAAAAATGTACAAAAACGTAAAAAAACGTATACAAACGTACAAAAATGTACAAAAGCATACATAACCATATAAAAACGTACAAAAACATACAAAACTGTATAAAAATGTACGGAAACGTACGAAAACGTATAGAATTGTAGAAAAGTGTACAAAATTGTACAAAAGTGTAGTGAGTATATGAACAGTTTTTCAAAGTTGTTCCAAATGGGACACTTATAAACATTTTTGTACGTTTTTGTACAATTATGTACAAAAATTATTTTTACTAGGGCGATCCCACAGAGAATTGCCCATATATATATATATTTATATATACATATATGATCTATGGACTTCTAGATTGATACGCGCGTCGGTGCGTGCTGCGCGTCGGTGCATGCTACGCGACTAGTCCACTCAAAACGTAGCAAAAGCAATTTTTTCCGAACAGGCCAGTTTTTGGCTTTTCTGAATCCTTGAACAATCCTTAAAAGAGATCAACAGGTCCGGGGAGGTGAATTTTTGTGCAGAGCAAGATATTCGCAAAATAAATTTGTTATTGGGAACCGTAAATTTGAGAAGGCCCAAACTACCCTACAAATGTTCGGATTGAAATTTTACATAGAATGAACCTATCGCCGAGCTCACACAACAAATAGTTTTGCAATGGGAGCAATAAATCGATTTTGTGGCGTTTTTCCACTAGTATACTATGAGACACAACACACACAATCATAGCCAGAGTAGCTCGTCCGTGTGGTGCATATGGGCGCATAAACAAGCGAGTCGCTGCAGCGTCCGAGCGGCCGTACCCTTCATAAAAAAAACTCATAAAAACGGGCCGCCACGGCCGCGCCAGGCCACTGCTCGAGTCTACTCGAGAGCGGTGACGATTTTCTCGCCTGGTCGGATAATCGGCTAGTCGAACAGTTCACTTGCGACACAAAATTTGTCATTTCTCTCAGTTTTTACTCATTTATTCATTTACTTTTCTTCACATAGAAAAAACGATGAGAGCTTTTTGATTCCCCATTTCTCTCTCTAAACGATGCTACGAATTATTTTTCGGAATATTCAATAGAAAACGATCAATCCGTAAAGAAATTGACTAATTGATCGCAATACTCGACCCGAAACTTGTCATTTCTCTCAGTTTTTTATTATTTATTCATTTACTTTTCTTCACATAGAAAAAACGATGAGAGCTTTTTGATTCCCCATTTCTCTCTCTAAACGATGCTACGAATCATTTTTCGGAATATTCAAATAGAAAAGGATTAATTCGTACAGAAATCGACTAATCGATTGCAATACTTGCGACACGATACTATTAATTTATCCCAGTTTATTTAAAATTCATTCAATTTTGTTCTTATTCAAAAAAACTAGCAGATATTTTTCATCCCCTATTTGTATGTCTCGAAGATGCTTCGCATCACTTTTCAGAATAATTGATAGAAAAGGATTTGTCCATGAAAATCAAAGCTTTCAGGCAAAATGTCAGATCAAATAAAAATAATTGATCTTGATAACAAGTGTAGGAGACACTTGTGCAAGCTAGTTTGATTAGGAGAATCAACTAGAACTGCATTACTCTGGAAAGGCTGATAGAATCAGTTATATGAATAAAAATAACTAAGATAACTCAGAACAAGTGAGATCGAACTGACAAAGTATCAACTACCTTCCCGAAGGATGTCGACTGGAGCCGATTTTTACCTGGATTTATTATTTTATTGAGCGCATTTAGTGCTTCGTGCCCAAAAAATACTGTAAAAATAATAAAAAAAATACTGTATAAATAATAAAAAACTGGAAGAAATGACTAGTTTCGTGTAGCAAGTATTGCGATCGATTAATCAATTTCTGTACCGATAGATCCTTTTCTATTGAATATTCCAAAAAATAATTCGTAGCATCGTTTAGATAAAGAAATGGGGAATCAAAAAGCTCTGATCGTTTTTTCTATGTCATCAAAAGTAAATGAATGAATAATAAAAACATGGAAGAAATTATTAGTTTTAGCCCAGTGCTCATCTGTATTTCCTGCGACTTTTCGTACACCCTCTCTAAAAACCATTGGATCCCCTCCAGAAAATCATTCGAAATCGAATGAAAGATGTGCGGAAATCTGAAAAGAATCTGATTGGTGAATCCCGAGACATAGAGGTTCAAAGTTAAGGTAACTTTCCGGCAAAAGTATACGCAGTAGAATAAAAATCGAAACGGTTTTGGTAGCTTGAACATTCTTTTACTCAAGTATTAATCATTATGTACGTAAGTGATGTTCTTGATACGTAATAGTCGAGCGGAAGGTTGGTGGAAATCATTGAAACGCAGCGCTTTCGGTGCAGCGGCAGTGGCGGGCGGTGGAGGGGGTAGGGAAAAAGACGCGACGAAAAGTCGAACGCTCAGGATCAAAATGAACGTTTGATTTTTTACCGACAATATCTCAGCTTCTATATTAGATAATTTGATGATTCTTTTTTTAATTTGATATAGCAAGTCAAAAGATGATAAAATATGCAGGTTAAAGTACCGTCAAAATCATTGGTGACGATCTACATATGAAGAATATAATAATGAATATTTGTAGAGCCGTTCAAATAATATTTTTCTATTTTTATTATAAAAATCTACGCCACGCTGACTGATACATGCAATAAAAATGTATTTTGAATAACAATCTCATTATCGTACGTATGCTTTGGAATCTTGAAAAATAATCACAAAAAATGGCTTGCTTTTTGGGGTTATTCTTCCCTTTACACCTATTTTGCAACAACAATATTCAAGATTAATGTTTTGGAATACTTAATCCTGATGCAAAATTTCATAACGAAACTTTTTTTCCTCTTGCATTTTACTCTAGGATTGATAGTTTCCATACTATCTCAAAAGTAAAAGAGAAAAATGCTCAATTTATTAAAATTATCATAAATAAGAATATGAAGTCATATTTCTGGATTCAAAGCTATAGATGTAAATATAACATGTATCTGCTAGTCAATATAGCATAAAATGACGTCCGATTTCGATTTTTTCAACTTTTTAAAGTATATCTCGTCTATATCTCGGGATTCACAAATCAGATTCGAGTGCATGAAAATTCAAAATGAGAGTTTGTTTGTCTCCTATCATATGCAACTTTCAAATTTCGAATAGATAGAAAAACCGCGTTGCAGTTGCATTTTTTTCTAAGAAACTTTTTTTTTCAAAAAATCATAAAAGTGGTTAAAATTGATAAAATCGATAGTTTCCCGTGGGGGGTCGATATGTAGTATCTCTAAGAGAACGTAAAAAAATTGGCAGGTCTCGGAGACGTTCATGAAAGACTCAATTATCATTGCAAAATTTAACAATATTTTGAAATTGGCTTAGGATTGTGCGAAAACTATCAGAAATATCGCGTTGAAATTTTTTCTGTATTTTCAATACTGTATGAGGTACTCTAAATTGAATGTCATGATCGTAGCTATGATTTGGAAACATGAAAAAAATCACAAAAATGGCTTGTTTTTAGGGTTCATTTTTTCGTTCATAACTATTTTGCAACAACAATAATCGAGATTAATGTTTCGGAATACTTAATCCTCATGCAAAATTTCATAAGGAAACTTTTTCTTCTATGTCATCAAAAGTAAATGAATAAATAATAAAAAAAAATGGAAGAAATGACAAGTTTCATGTAGCAAGTATTGCGATCGATTAGTCAATTTCTGTACGGATTGATCCTTATCTATTGAATATTCCGAAAAATAATTCGTAGCATCGTTTAGAGAAAGAAATGAGGAATCGAAAAGCTCTTATAGTTTTTTCTATGTCATCAAAAGTAAATGAATAAATAATAAAAAACTGAGAGAAATGACAAGTTTCGGGCCGAGTATTGCGATCAATTAGTCAATTTCTGTACGGATTGATCCTTTTCTATTGAATATTCCGAAAAATAATTCGTAGCATCGTTTAGAGAAAGAAATGAGGAATCGAAAAGCTCTTATAGTTTTTTCTATGTCATCAAAAGTAAATGAATAAATAATAAAAAACTGAGAGAAATGACAAGTTTCGGGCCGAGTATTGCGATCAATTAGTCAATTTCTGTACGGATTGATCCTTTTCTATTGAATATTCCGAAAAATAATTCGTAGCATCGTTTAGAGAAAGAAATGAGGAATCGAAAAGCTCTTATAGTTTTTTCTATGTCATCAAAAGTAAATGAATAAATAATAAAAAACTGAGAGAAATGAACAGTTTCGGGCCGAGTATTGCGATCAATTAGTCAATTTCTGTACGGATTGATCCTTTTCTATTGAATATTCCGAAAAATAATTCGTAGCATCGTTTAGAGAAAGAAATGAGGAATCGAAAAGCTCTTATAGTTTTTTCTATGTCATCAAAAGTAAATGAATAAATAATAAAAAACTGAGAGAAATGACAAGTTTCGGGCCGAGTATTGCGATCAATTAGTCAATTTCTGTACGGATTGATCCTTTTCTATTGAATATTCCGAAAAATAATTCGTAGCATCGTTTAGAGAAAGAAATGAGGAATCGAAAAGCTCTTATAGTTTTTTCTATGTCATCAAAAGTAAATGAATAAATAATAAAAAACTGAGAGAAATGACAAGTTTCGGGCCGAGTATTGCGATCAATTAGTCAATTTCTGTACGGATTGATCCTTTTCTATTTGAATATTCCGAAAAATAATTCGTAGCATCGTTTAGAGAGAAAAATGGGGAATCAAAAAGCTCTCATCGTTTTTTCTATGTGAAGAAAAGTAAATGAATAAATGAGTAAAAACTGAGAGAAATGACAAATTTTGTGTCGCAAGTGAACTGTTCGACTAGCCGATTATCCGACCAGGCGAGAAAATCGTCACCGCTCTCGAGTAGACTCGAGCAGTGGCCTGGCGCGGCCGCGGCGGCCCGTTTTTATGAGTTTTTTTTTATGAAGGGTACGGCCGCTCGGACGCTGCAGCGACTCGCTTGTTTATGCGCCCATATGCACCACACGGACGAGCTACTCTGGCTATGATTGTGTGTGTTGTGTCTCATAGTATACTAGTGGAAAAACGCCACAAAATCGATTTATTGCTACCATTGCAAAACTATTTGTTGTGTGAGCTCGGCGATAGGTTCATTCTATGTAAAATTTCAATCCGAACATTTGTAGGGTAGTTTGGGCCTTCTCAAATTTACGGTTCCCAATAACAAATTTATTTTGCGAATATCTTGCTCTGCACAAAAATTCACCTCCCCGGACCTGTTGATCTCTTTTAAGGATTGTTCAAGGATTCAGAAAAGCCAAAAACTGACCTGTTCGGAAAAAATTGCTTTTGCTACGTTTTGAGTGGACTAGACTGTGTATATAGAAGTATGACGCATGGGCTCACGACATAAACGACCCCCCTCCACACACTGTGCTACAAATCCTCACCGCTTCCAAGAACTGTTCTAGAGCGCTGTTCTTGAATCGGCATAGTATATCTACTTATTTCACGTATAGATGCAGGAGAAATATTTCAACTATCAAATATTCGTGACCAATTGTAAATCACTGTGTTCCATCAGAAATAACGGTTTATAACAGAGATGTGAAACAATATTTAATCGACAATTTTGATCACAAGATAGAATTTTCTATCCCTTCAAATAAGAACAAGAGTGCTCTGTTTTATAGTTCAAAAATATCATTAGAAGATGTGATTGATCGACTCCAGCCTGATAATATTCTAAAAGAAAGTGGAAAATTGATTAAAGCATCAATGCAAAAAGTGAATTTTGATTTGGACGGCAAGTTTTGTGATGTAACGTCTCTTCGATGCTCATGGGACAATATGAAAATTCCAGATGAAGTACTCACATTTTTTTGTGAAATATACGGCTTGTCTAAACATGTATTTGATAATCGTGTTGATTATCAAATACATGTTTAGACACATTATATAATTTGATGTTTCGTTCAGCGATGAACGAAAGCGAAGTTTTCAAAGTAAAGTATTGAAAATTAAATCACTATTCCAAACCATGTATTATATTTTAAAAAATGAGAAAACGCCACTGCAAATTATGAATGGCTTAGCCATACATTGCACTTGTAGAAGTAAGAATATCATAGATAGTATGAATCACTTAGGGCTGAGTATTTCTTGCGATGATATATTGAGAATAAAGAATAGTTTAGCTTTGTATACATTAGAAACATGCTCAAATAGTATTCCACTTCCTAGTCATTTTGATAGAAAAAAATTTACTCTAGCTGCTTTCGACAACTTTGATCATAACGAAGATACACAATCTGGATTAAATAGTAGCCACGATACAGTATCAGTATTATTCCAAGAGTCAAATAATAACATTTTACAAAAACCAAATATTTCTTCAACAACTGTAAATAGATACTCGAGATCATTTAATAAGAATTTGATGTGTCAAGAATTGAAGACTTTTCACAAACCCTGTGGGAAAATAGTCTTACCATCCGAGATATCATTAAATATTTCAGTATCACCGAAAATGTTCGAAACATTGAACCATAATGATTTTTCTTGGTATCTGAGTCGTATGCATATCACGAATGATTCCATAAACACACTAGACAACGAATAAATTCAGATAATACCCACGTGGTCAGCTTTTAATTCCATTGTTTGCGAAGACAATCTAAAGATTCAGAACACAGCATTTTTACCAATACTCCCTTATCCAGTCACTCGATATTCAACAGTTTATACCGCTATGTGCAATTTCAATGAAATATTAGATCAATTAGACCAAGGACATTTACCTTTGTTTTGCGATGAAGGAGTATATCGAATAGCTCGTCACATTCAATTACTGATTCAAGATAGATTTAACCAACTAACTTTGATGCTGGGAGGCTTTCATATGCAAAAAATTTTACTATCATGCATTAGAAAATACTTAGCTGAAAGTGGAGTAAATCATGTTTTTATAGAAAATGAATTATTTGGCGTGAGCGTATTTGAGCAAGTTTTGAACGGATCACATTACGTTAGATCAATAAAGGGGTTTTCCATGCTTGCGGAAGCTTTGCAACGACTTCGAATAGAAGCTTTTCTTTGTGAATACAATACAAATGATTATGACAACGAATTGTCTATAATTAAGGCTTTACAAGATGCTTTTGCCGAAGAAAGTTTTTCTGAATGTAAAGCTCTGCATGAATGTTTCATAAATAATTCTAATCGTCTCTTGCAGGACTTCAGTAATTTTATAATGAATAGAAGCAAAGAATCTCCGGCATTCCGATATTGGAGTATTTTTTTAAGTTTGCATCAATTACTAAGGGATCTCATTCGTGCAGATCGAACTGGCGACTGGGATTTACATGTCAACAAAGTTGCATTATGTCTCCCAATTTTTTTAGTTTTCGACCGCTCAAACTACTCACGTTGGTTACCTTTTTATATTCATGATATCTCAACATTACAAGAAAAAAAACCAGAACTATATGCAGAGTTCCAAAAAGGGAATTTCGTAAATAAAAAATCGTCAATTCCTTTCACATCTGTCGCAGTTGATCAAGGTTTAGAACAATCAATCTATCGATCTTCAAAAAGTAGCTCAGGAATCATTGGTTGCACGAAAAAAAAAAAAATTATGTTACTGCATGGAACTTAAATTATCAT
The DNA here is from genome assembly GCA_020882685.1 of Aphelinus atriplicis. Taxonomy (NCBI): domain Eukaryota; kingdom Metazoa; phylum Arthropoda; class Insecta; order Hymenoptera; family Aphelinidae; genus Aphelinus; species Aphelinus atriplicis. Next base: position 10,054,026 of record CM037073.1, read on the forward strand.
GAAATTTTGGCAATAAATAATTCTTATAGAATAATCACAAATGTCAAGTCCGAAAATGATGAGCTGCAAACTCATCACGACTTTAGTTCAACCAATACCGAACGTTCTGAAAGAGAAATCGATACGATCATACAGTATATAGTTGTACGTGATAGTAATCCGTTCAAATGTGGCATCGAACCATTAAAAAATATAGCTACGCAAGAATTGGCTACTTCCGAGTGTTGCGAAGCTCTCTTAAATATTTTTGAGAAAAGTTGTGAAATTTTCCAAGTTTTTGATCAAAAAAGATTTGTGGAGAAATCAATAAGTGTCTCCGATACAATTAAAAGAGTTAACTTGCCAAATTTTAAAACGAAGACTTTGAAAAACGTTAGCTAAATCTCAATCCAATATGTCTACTATAAAACAATCTAACGCTGCTCACAAACTCATTGAAACAGCTAAAGAAAGAGACTATGATCTACAGCAGCTTTTTTCGTATGAATTGACTTCGAAAAATTGTTTATTCAATGAAGATGGCACTCTCAAGAAAGAAAAATCTAAATGTAACCTCGTCAATGAGTTAGAAAAAAAATTCGAGATGCAAACTACTCAGGACCTTTTCGATCTCCATAATTTCACTTTGATTGTGGACGTCATGCTTCATTGTCGACAATTGAAATGGAGCAATATGATAACATTTCAAGATTTTGCTGAAGCATTTTGTAGACGTATTACTCATTTTTCAAAAAAGGGGGTTGCCCGAATCGATTTTGTTTTCGATTCATATTCTGAAAGCTCAATAAAACTAGGAGAACGATTGGACAGATATCAAGAACAAGCGATTGACATTCAAGTTATTCACGAAACAGTACCTTGTCCAAAACAAGAACAACTTTTTTGGGGATCGAACAAGAATAAAACATTACTGCAAAATTTCCTTCATGAATATTGTCTTAAGAAAAGTCAAGAAATATGGCCTGGAATAGAAATCATATGTAGTGCTACGAGCGAAAAGCTCAGTCAATCGAACGAATCTTCAAATAATGAAAAATTAAGAAGTTTACAAAGAACTGACATTGAAGAAGCTGATTCAAGAATAATTATACATGTATTTCAAGCATGTTCATTAGGAATACGGAAAATAATGGTCTTATCATCGGATACAGATGTCGTCGTATTATTATTGTATTACTGGATCAGGTTCGAACAAAAAGGATTACAGGTAATTTTGTTTTCCTGCTTTTTGCAAAAAAGTTATTGTATTTCTCAAAAATTATTAAATATATTTGCGTCTTAGGAACTCTGGATACAAGTAGGTGCTGCTGCAAAAAAACGATTTTTACCTTTGCATATCCTAGCCAAAAAATGCGGATATCAACTTTGTACAGTGCTTCCTAGCTTACATCACCTTTCTGGTGCAGATTATACTAGTAAAGTTGGAACAAAACTTAGTGCATTAGAAGCTAATCCCGAAAATCATTTGATGACATTTGCTCATGGTATGTAATAAAATTACAAATCATAACTTCCATTTTCTCTCCAGATCGATACAATAACTCTTTTCTTGCAGGTACTTTAGTGTCAGAAATAGAAAGCTCTGTTCACCATGCTGAAAAATATTTAATACAAGTCGTGAAAAAGAAAAATACTTCTTCAACTTTTGATCAGCTTCGTTATAGAATTTATCACCACGGAAGTACTTTTTCGATTCTAGACCTTCCACCAACAAGTAATTCAATGAAGCTGCATATCCTGAGAGCATTTTATGTTACTTATCTACAAATTAATTTATTGCAAGAAGATCATAAAAAATTGGATCCGACTGAATTTGGCTTTGTGATGGATGAAAATCGATTATTACCTCAAAAATGTCAGTCATTGTTCCCACCAATACAAGATCTAATACCAAACTGTACCGAAAAAACGTGTTCCACAAAATTTTGTATTTGCAGATCATCAGGCGTACAATGTATATCTTTTTGTATTTGTCGTTTACACAATACATGTAATAATATTTGGTAAACGTACTTTTAATAACTTTTATCATTATTTTCTGAATTAACCCTTTATCTTAATGTAGTTTAAATTCGCATAAAATTGTATGTTGAAATCAAAACCGCATGCTGAAACTCGCGCGCGCTCTAACATAGAGATACGCACGGGCTTCAATGTAATAATTATTGCAGGCAAAAGCTACGTAGCTAGGAAAATTGAACAAGTACAATTATGATTGAGTTTTGATGAAATCAATAGAATATTTCAAGATTTTTCTTTTTTTTGTTGGTAAATAAGTAAATAATGTGAATTTTCGGCTCAAAATTAGCCATAACTTGAAAACTGACCATTTCTGGGCCTGGTAACCTCGAAAAATCGATTCAGCATATCAAAAAACATAAGAAAACGCCAAGTTACCGAGGGGACCTCGAAGTGTATACGGGGACCTCTCTTCTGCGCCCGGAGTAGCACCAGTGTGACAAGCCTGCACGAGTCACCGGCGAAGCCGGCGAACGAGTGCTAGGCGGTCACACGAGTGCGTGGAATCGTATTTCACGAGTTGCATACGATATTTTATTTTATAAGTGATCTACGCGATATTCACGCATCGGTTTCAGTGCGTGAAATGAGCGTTTATGATCACATATAAAATGTATGTAATTTTCTTTTTGTATACGCAGATGTTTCTCGATATAATTATTCAGTTTTTGAAACGAGAAATTTTTTAAAATTATTTTTCTGCACTATTCTTACAGAATAACCAGAATCGTATCAATAGTGAGGAAAATAATAAAGCTTTCTTGATTACTAGAGATTAGAGAATTTCTCTCGACACGATCTCGTGTAAGGAACGTTGACACTTATTAAATGAAATTACTCTTGACTGGAGTATCACTTTCTCTACTATCTTCTTTCGTCATGAAGATGAAATTTATCTAGATTTTTTCATTTCTGCAATGCAATGACTGAAAGTGGAAAAATTGGAAGAAATCACTTCTATATACGTACTTATATTTTTTCATTCCAAACACTAACCAACTCTACCTTACCACTTCAGCAAACGCTCGAATGGTGCTTTCACTTCGGGAACGAGAAAGTGACTGATTTTCGAGATGCTTTCCATGGCTCAGCATAATACACTAGCTCATGATCGGAAAGAGAATATCTTCTCCTACCTTGCCGCCACGTCAGCTTTCAGTTCTCTTGTGCACTTGCTTGCCTTACATACTTCCCTATACTCGTTCACCGTGCTCTTAGCTGCACAAACCCGATTGCTCTTTCGGTATTCGCAACGCACACATTCGAAACCTTACTTTCCTCGGACTGAGATTATATGGTCATGCGTTTACATGTATCCATTCGTATGTTCCATCTATGAAGAAAAATGATCAGATAATTTCGAAAAAATATAGATGGGAAAACTTTTTGAAAAACACTTTTTCAAAATGTATGGACCATGGAGAAATTCAAAATGGATCAAAACATTTTCATTCACATTAAGTTGAATAGAAATAATCTATCAAATGAGGAGGGATCATCTTCTATTCCATCCCATATTATGAATATATTAAAAGCGTGGGACACCATTCATGTTAATATGCAAATATTTGTTAGAGAATCTAAATTATGCAAACAGAATTTACATATCAATTCATATTTATGTCTACACATTGCGGAGCTGCACATTTTGATACTCAAGTCATTTGCAGAATGAGGGAACGCTTCCTCATACAATATCTTACAATACTTTGCAAATAGATCTTTAAATAATATTTCACGGTATATAGCTGTTTTCGTGTAAAGAGCGTACAGTGCAACTTGAAGTCCGAGGGCCCGAAGATTGTCTATTCGCGTGAGTCGCACCAAACGCCCATGGTGGGAACAAAATTTTTCATCATAGAGTATGATTATAGTATCTTAATTTTTCAGCGCAAAGAATTTTACGCCCACGGGAAGCTACTAAGTTGACAAAAATAGTTTAACAACGTTAAAAATCTGATGTGAATCAGCCTTTCTGTGATACCTGCCATAGGGAGTATAAATCAGTTTGCGCATCATCGTCACTGACAACAAGTATGCGTGGGAAGCAACGGGACGCTAGAAACGTTATACGTACATCCCTCGATATTGGTTGAACCACACACCGTAGAATTATTTTCGTTCGTACGCTGTTCTGCAGTTTTGAAATAACTATCAGAATAACTTTACTTAGCTATGACTGATTATATTAGAAAGGTTTCATTGACATTGCCTTAGTCATCTGAAAATAGGGGGCATGAATCAACGAGCAGATGACAGTTACTATTTGCTCCTTAAAATTTCTCCAATATCTAAATTCTTCCACGTGATATATTTGGCGTTCAAGAAGTCCGAGGCCTAGTTCGTATGATACTCAACGTAACGTATGAGTATAATTAAAAAATAACGATATTCTGGTGAAGGCATTTCAGATTTAGAGTATCGAACCTCTGTGAAGAGAGGTAGGGGAGACCGGGGCTAGTTGGCTACAGGGGCAAGTTGACGCAATGGCTATATCTCGTAATCTATCATATATATAGCACCACAACATATATACCACATGATCAACTCTTTGTTTTATATATATGCTGTGAGTTTCAGTCCGATAGCTGCCTTTGTCGCAACAACAGGTGAGATTTTGAGTTTTCGTATACCCAAAGTAATTTTTCATAATTGAAGGGAATAATAACTTTTACTATAAATAATATCCGTGAACCTTATTATTCATATAGCATTCTGTAGTAAAACCTTCAATCTTCATAATCAGTAAGAAAGAAATTTCAAATAATGCATTTTAATTATAAATAATCTCATGTTAAACTTTTGTGGACCCTTGGGGCTAGTTGGCGTTTTTTTCGGGGGCACATTGTCGTTTACAATGAAAACTAATTTTTGCAGAATTCTTCAATAAAGATGGTTCGCACGTATATTCGCAAGGCAGAAAGACGCGAAATACGTAAAGAATTGATAATCACAAGCAATACATAGCAATAGGATAGCAATAGGATTTTACATAGCAATAGGATGGATGAACGAAACATTGTTCTGTGAATATTTAAGGTGTTTTGTTCAACATACCAGATGTTCCAAAGAGGAACCAGTCTTGCTTTTATTAGACAATCATGGGTCTCATTTAAGTATTGAAGGGATAGACTATGCAAGAGAAAACGGAATCACTATGTTGTCTTTTCCAGCCCATTATTCGCACAAATTACAACCTCTCGATAAGAGCGTCTACGGGCCTTTGAAAAAATACATTAATAAACATAGTGACAATTGGATGACCAATCATCCAGGAAAAGCCATGACGATTTACGATATCCCAGGAATAGTAAAATTGGCTCTGCCTCTTGCAATCACAAAAAATAATATAGTAGCTGGATTTCAATCTACAGGGATTAGTCCATTTAATGATCGAATTTTTCAAGACCATGATTTTATGGGAGCATACGTAACAGACCGAGAATGTCCTCCAGAATTCACTGAAAAACTTATCGACAATGGCCATACGGTAGCTACTGAGAGTTCAAGTTGAGAGAAAAGTACTGGAATTGGAGGTAATAGTCATATTAAATAAGTGGGAAAACCTCGTAGCAGAGGTTATACCATTTCAAGCGTTCGGAAAAAAAAATTCGAAAGGAGGAAAAAAACATCAACTATTCTGACTGATTCTCCAGTGAGAAATAAACTTGCTGAGGAGAAGATGATTCGTGACAGTAATAAGCAATCTAAAATAAAAAAAATCAGATGCTTTAAAAACAAAACCTGCTGCAAAAAAAGTAAACTCCAAACCAAAAAGAAAGTTGGACAGAAAATGTATTAAGAAAACAAGAGTTGAATTGGAAGGAAACGAATCATCTTACTCAGTTTGTGAAGAACTTTTTCCTGAAATCCACAGGGAATCGTGGATTCAATGTTTAATGCGTAGAAAATGGGCACATGAAAAGTGCGTCAGAGTGACAAAACTATATGTTTGCAGTGAGTGTCAAAATAGTTGAAGATTTTGTAAATATGTTTGTTCATTGTTATTTATTTGGGAAATTATTGATAATAATCTAAAATTGTTATGAAAAGTATTATATTTGATTAATAATGTCGATATTCTTTAAGAAAATATAGTTCATGTTTATTGTATGAAGTTTAATTTCACGTGAATTAATGACCGCCAACTTGCCCCGACATAGACGCCAAAATACCCCGTACATGGGGTAAGTTGACCAAAAAATTACTCGATGAAAAATAAATTATTTAAAAAGAACTACTCATTATATTTCAGTAAACTAAATTTTAGCATGATCTTTGACTGGAGTACTATCAATTGATAGATTTAGATTTTTATTTCTACTGTGTGGGTGGAAGCTACGAGCATAATTGTAAAAAAAGCGTCAACTAGCCCCGGTCTCCCCTACACATTTTTGACGAGTGGAAAATATTTTTATACAGGCATGGGTTCAGAATCCAAGCTATAGAAATATTGAGAACAATTGATTTTCTGTCAAATTCACATGGAACCACTTTTAATACATGCTTTCATTTACTTCCTACAGCTACATCAATACGTCCACAGATTCTAAGATTCATTGTAGGATTCTATATTGAAAAAATAGAACAATATTCTGTTAAATGCATTACAGACTTAAGGGGGTCCGTTACATTTTGTATGACCTACATTCTGTATCCAGTATTTTTCCTACACTTATCAATATTTTCTAATGAAATTTTGGGTCGTATATGGTTGGACAAGCATCTTTGCAATAGGGATAGGATGTCTTGATAAATTTGAAAAATTGTTAGAACGTTAGTTCACAGTTTTGACGCTGATACTGTTGCCACAGCGTCCCAAAGTTGTTTCTTTCTCTAAAATTAGTTCTACTTCATATAATAGCACCAGAATCTCTCATTCCATTTATCATTCATAGAAAGAATCATAGTAACCAATATGAACAGAATTAAATCAAAAATGAGTACAAATTGATGAAAACTGTGGTGGCATTAGAATTTAGATTTTTTCGGTTGTTGGAAGGGTGAAACAGAGCTAAAGTCTCATTCTCCTCGATTCTAAAAGGGATGGAGCCTGTTTTTGTGAAGAAAAATCCTTCGGCGAGTCACCCACGGTACGCATCTGGCAACAATGTGTTCGGAATATTAGGCCTAGCTAGATTCAGATTCATCTATATAGCTATATAGACACGTACATATAATTATTGTAAGCGATGAAGAGTGGACTAATGAAATGAGAGAAGCTACAGTATTTATGATGCCAAAGCAACTACAACGATTGTTTGTTAGATTTATTGTTCATTGTAACCCTATTTACCGAGAAGAACTATGGGAAGATTTTAAAGATGCAACGTCTCAAGATTTTATACGTCGCTTTAGTAAGGATGAAAGTTATGCTAAAGCTTTACATGATATTCATGCATTATTTACTATTAAAGGCTAAAATTTAGATGAATATGCACAACTACATCAGGTACTTCGAATCGTTAACGATTTTCCCGTCGATACTGATGATAATACAATTTCAGGAAATTATATGGTTACTAGCATCCCCCGTCGCGGCTTCACCCACTCTCTGAGTTAATAGAATTCGAATGATAATTATTAACTGTGCATAGGAATAAAAACGTAATATTCAAGTGTTTAAAGTTCCAAATCCCTGAAGTACTTCAGAATAAACAACATTTTTGGTTTTCTCTTCATCATTCGGCATTAGGATGAATTGATTTCCCAATTTACCCGTCGTAGAAAGTCCAACATATAACTGCCCGTTGAAAAACAATTTGAGCGTGAATCAATTCCGTCATATTTAAATATCTGACCTTGAGCCCATTTCATTGTAACAGCAAAAGAAACTTCAATTGGGAACTGAAGTCGTTGATCATCAAGCCGACTCAAACGCTCAATTCATGATTCGCATATTCTTTGAGAATTAATCTGGTTCCGTTGTTGCATCAGACGTAGTTCTCGGACTGGAGAAATTTTTCTAGCTCAGTTACTTGCATTGTATGTAGACATTTGCGAGAGTCGGGCTTCGCGCTGGTCAAAACTTCCATCCATTCGATTAGATGCCATGCGTCAGTTGTCTTTCGAGACAATTTAGATCTAGGCATTTTTTAGCCGATAACTCTTTAGATAAAAGTATTCCTATCTTAAAAGGGAGATAGTGAAAAGTATCGAATTGAAGGTCGTTGGCCAATTAAATTGATTCAACACATTTATTCGGCTTTTGATTGGTCGTCTCGAAAGCAGCAGTGATTGCAGTTGCTATATTCAGAGCGGTCAACTTGTTTTTTTTTTTTTCATTATCCAATACGTCACCGCACGCGTGATACGCGCGCTAAACAGCTTCTAGTATATTAAAATAAGGAGTCACAACAGGGCAAACAATTAAAGTTCTTTTAAAGAAAATAGTGAATTGGTCTTTTGATCGCCCTATACTTAAGATAAGCTTTAATGCATTAAATGGAGTAACCACATTTAAATAAAAAAATTTAATATAATATTGTGGTGAAAGAAACTTGTAGTTTGACAATAACAGTTGCAGAATAAAGTATATAATTCACCAGTGTTCAACTTCAAAGTCTCCTAAAAACGGCTTTTTGGAGTATAAAATGACCGGTAGTTTAATGCCTGAGACTAATCATCTTGTTCCAATACTAAAAGGTGACTCTATAGCACCTCTATGCGCCGCGGCCGCTTGAGCGGTTAAAACACTCGAAATAAGAAATATTAAAATACCGTGCCAAATCGGCTTCACTTATTTTTGATGCGAGATCAGCATTTTGAGTAGGATAGAAAACAATTTTGGAAAAGCTTATGTAACTAATCGGAAGATCAGATGTTTCTACACATGAAAAAGAGTAATCACACTTTGAGATATGAAAGTTATTTACACCTGATTTTTTTAAATTGAGTGAGCATATTGAATGAAACTGAAGAAAAAATCAGGTAGGGAAACTTTAAACTGTTGTAAGTTTCAAGAGCTTAATGGAAACGGACCAAAAATTTTCCCTCAATACTCCCAACATATCCCGAGGGCGACTGATGCTCAGAGAGCACCGGAAATACGAAATCTAAAAAACGTGCTAAACTGGTTACAGTGCCAAATTTGCTACAGTTACCTCTTATTCGAATAGATGAATTTTAAAATTAACCAAAAGAGTTGGAAATATTTCTGTACAACTACAGCGATTGATAATTTATTTCTTCCAACTTTGGACTGATTTGTTATTAATTTCTTAATTGATATTGTGAAATATTAAATATTACTGAATGTATTCTCAAAAACAGCAAAAATACGAGTGCAACGGACTTTGTGAGAATAACTATATCGCTAGAACAGTATTCAATCTATACAGTTGATGCTAATCCCTGAACCAGTGTGTCTATGCATGAATCGCTATTGATAAACCTACACTGAGAGCAGTTTATAGTTAGGTGAACTATAAATCTCCTATAAATATAGTTCTTCATTGACCCAGCTATGAGATATTGTACATTCAACTATACAAATTTCACTGATATATACCATGGGAGAATTATTATTTACGAGGGCTGTCCGGAAAGTATCGGGCCTACGTTTATATCTTTGCGTCATTGTGTTCGAGCGATCTCTGCCAGACAGAAACGTTAACAGTAAATCCTCACAAATCTATTGGTTATTTATTGACATCTGCCGGACGTATAGTTCATGCGCAGCGTGTCTTTGTTTACAGTGCCTTTTTCACGTTCGTCGGATTTTGTTATTGTCAAAAATGACTGAAAAACAAGATCATAAGATTTTGCTTCCGATCTTGTGCAGCAGTTTTTGAGGAATCACAATATCGCATTGTTTCGATAACCTCCATACAGTCCCGACATAGCCCCTTGTGACTTTTGGCTGTTTCCAAAACTCAAAAAACCACTCAAAGGACACCGATTCGATGACAAAACAACGGTGGAAAACAATGCGACGAGTGTACTGAAGGCTATTCCTAAAAGTGAATCTCAGGACTGTTTTGAAAAATGGAAACATCGATAGAACCGTGTTATTCAATCAAGTGGGGATTATTTTTTTTTCTTCATTAAGCTATGGAAGTCTCGTTAGAGACTTATTGAAGCTACATTACATACATAAACTTTTACATTCCTTACATTTGTTATTAGATACGTAGATTACATTGTTCTAGGAATGAGTACAGAAATTTACAGGCTTGTAAATCAGGTTTTGCTACTATCATTTCTATGCTCATTGGTAGTTGGTACTTGAGTTTCTTTAAATTTTTATAGAATTTAGCACGTTCTTCATCATATAATTTACATTGCCATATGACATGGTTGATATTGTCATCTTCTTGCTCGCATTTGCATTTAGCGTTTTTGACAATTCCTATTCTGGCTAATGAGGCTGCGAGGTTGTAATGGTTCGCTCTTAATTCTATTGACGGTAACTATTAGAGCTCTAGGAAGCTTTTTATCTACAAACCATGGTTTTTTCTTTTTCGTTACGAAATATTGAAAGTATAGTTTACCGCTAATAGTACGAAATTCATATAGCATTTCTTCCGTTTGATTTTTGGCTTCCTCTTGGAAGTGAAGTGGGGGTTACTTTGAAGGATGTCACTTATCAGATGATAAAGAATAACGCTGGTACGAAAATATAAAGGTAGGCCCGATACTTTCCGGACAGCCCTCGTATACTACATTTAAACTAGATTTTACAGTTGACTAATTCTGGATCATTGAACAATAATTATTGGTTGATGAACAATAATCAAATAGTAATTGAACATTGTTGAAAAACCTATAAAACATAAGGGTTGTTCACACAAATAAGGTTAATTTAACGATATTTATAGTAGATTCTTCTATAATTCCGTTTACTATATCATATTGCAGATTCCGATGAGGCAATTTTTCTCAGTGTACAGAATGAGATGTCGCCTGAAGAATTCGCCTTGCGAAGGTTCTAATTCTTATTCATTCAGTTAATTCTTTTTTGACCTGTCGGGGAAGGTAACCTGTATATGTGTGAAATAATCCAAACTATTTTTTTATGATGTATTCGATTGAAAATGAAAAAATATATTGAGGTGAGAAAATGAAGTTTACTTTATTAAAGATACATAAAAAATACATTTTCATTTCAATATAGTGACTTAATTACGTTCTTAAATTAAATAATAATTTACTCTTATGAGATAATTTGAATCATAAAGTATTTACTAAAGAACTGAAATGAGATCGCTTCCGACGAGATACCTGTCTTTGCACGAAGGATCTGTAACAGCGAAAGATCCGTTACAATTTTTAACTTAAAATTTAAGAAAAATGCTTTGAAAAAAAATTAAAATGAAAATAAATGTTCCGCCATCCGGCGTACAATCATATGCAAATAATGATTCGTCGACGTATGCATCACTTGTCTATAATATTTGATGTATTTACGAATGCACGCGGAGCGCGGAACACTCATTCCCATACGTTTTTGCAGTTCAAATGATTAGCAGAATGAGTGGAATAAGCCCGTGCACCTCTATTTAAATGCTCACAAGCTCGCCGCTCATACTGCCGTGGTGGGAAGAAAAAGAGGGAACTCACACGTACCAAGAGTGGGAAGCGCTTACACTTGGGCGTAAGGCGCGTTGTTGCTCCGCAGGCGCACCGCCTCGTACCTCTTATTTTTGGCTAACTAAACTCTTTTTCAATTCTGTGGTGAGTTAGCGCCGCCTTACTCTCCTTCTCTTCTAATAGAGCGCGCTTTTTATGCGCGTTTCTATTGCGCCTGGCCTTTTTGCTGATGAGAGCGACCTGGGGGAATTAATAAAAATTTAACTTCTATTCCCAGGGCCTTCGCAGCCTCCCATATTTTCAATTTATCTTTTTCTAATTAATGTCATTTTTGAAAAATAAATGATAGTATCTACGCTAGTAAAATAGTGAAAATATAGGTTTGGGACACGTTTGTGGGTGATGTTGAAGCCTCCATGAGAAAGCATGCTGCTAAGGCACTTGGCAGCGGTTTTCTCACTAATGTGAATTGGGAATGTTGTACATATCAGTATCATACTTGTTTTTGCAAGTGAATTAATTCTGAATCGACAATATAAACATGATACTATAAAATCAATCCACACCAAGCATTCATATTAAGATAAATCCATCAAGATGTCGATGTTTCCAAAAACTGATCATACGGATTGAAAGAGGCGCGAGGATGGTTTAATATTCCGTATCAAAAATTTTAAAAAAGTTGATGCGTGATGGTCAAAAATAGGAGAATAGAACTTGTTTTCCCATCAGTATCGGAAATAAACATGGAATTATGGTAGGATGCAAAATGGTGTCCATATTCCATGGTGAAATTTTCAAAAATTGATACGTTGGCGTAAAGTGTTCTACGTCATTATTAAAATTCTGATTCGAAGAATCGATAGAGTTGATTAAGTGCTTTCATTCTCTATCGTGAATTATTCGAAAACGATCATGCGTGGACGTGGAATTTTTTCATGAAAACTTGAGATGTAAAATGTAATTCAAAAATTTGTTAAAATAACAATGAATTGGTGGTATGGTCCAAATGTTAGTGTGACTCATCGCTGCAAGTAGTTCTATGAAAATGAACTACTGAAAATAAATAACGAGACAACTTGAAAATTTGAAGTAATGTCATTTGAACACAGTTAGTAGCTGAGTTAGAACTCGATGAACAAGAAATTGATATTGGATTGAGCTCATGCACTGTACATAGTTCGAATATCTTTTTCGTTCAGAATGTTTTAATATTTCTAGTTTTTTAAATAAGATGTATATGATGAACGTTTATTGGGTCTATTAAGTTTCATATGGTGTACGTGATCATATAAGCTCACTTCACGCATTTATTTTAAAATTGATATTTTACGGACTAGTGCTTTAGCACAATTATTCTAGTGCTAGTGTGTAAAATCGGATTTTTCGCATCAAAATCGATGCGTAATAGTACATGACGTGACTAGTGCGCAAAGTAGGTGAATCCAGCATGAGTGGAGATTGCGCTCGGGCGCCAAACACGAGTTCTATTCTGGATTTACCTACGTGCGCACGAGTTGCGTATACTATTTTTCGTATCGAAGTGCGAAAATCTTGACTATGATAATGGATGATTGATACGCGTACATGTGCCCTTGCTGCTTGAGTGCAACGAAGGTTCGATAAGCGTAAGAGTACGAGTAGGAGAAGGGAAAAAGCGGGTCCAGGGACGCAGCCCCGGTGAGGGTGCAGGGCGAAGCCCCCTAAAAAAAAAAGTAAAAAAAGTCAAATCATTCAATTGAGCCTCCAGAACAAACTTTTTTCCCATATTTTTCTAATCCAGTGTACGAATTGTATCATCTCCTGATGTTTTCCACATTTACAAAGTTGTACACGGCTAAAAAAATACTTTCATTCGAAAAAGCCCTGACCCCTGAAGCTGGTCCCATTATGAAGCAATAGTACATTTATCTTCTATCACTGTATATGAGATCAGAATACTTGAGATACATGGCACTCGAAGACGTAGATCCGTCAGATTCATCCAGATGGAAACCCTTAAATGGAATAGTAGTGAACAAGCTATTCGGACTAGGAAAAAAGGACTGTAGATAACGAAACTATCAGAATTTTTAGTGAGCACTGCATCCGAACTCTGTTTAAAATTAAAAGAGAGCTGTAAATCCACGGACGATTTTTCCTAACATATAGTTTGTTTCAACCCATAGAATGACATCAACCTTGAATTTCACAAGACACAGTATTCTGATTTGAAAACACTATTCCGTCACGCTCCATCTTTAAGTAATGGTATAGAAGATCAGATTAATGAAGAACGGAAAAATTTGTGGAAGTGCACAATCGATACTGAAATAATACGTAAAATGGAGCCCGATAAATTTTGGTATAAAATGAGTATGTTCTTCGATGAATGCTGCAATTTGTCCTTCCAATTACTATCACAGTTCGCCTTGGATTATTCAATATTCCCGATTACAAATGCCGGTTGTGAACGCGTTATCAGCAAATCATACCTACAAAAGACTCCAATCAGATCATCACAGAGCTTCTCAACAACTCGAGGTATATTGCTAACTTCACAGTACGTAATTGATATCGGAGACTTGATGGTATTTGAGCCAAACTATTTTTTGATAAAGCAGTAAAAATTATATTTGAACAATAAAATAAAAGAATTCAGGAAAATTGATAGTTACAATACTTAGAAAGGAATAGAACTCACTCATGAATATTTGCAAGAACTACATGAGGAAAAACGCTTTCATAAAAATTTCGCTCGTGAAATAAAAGAAGGTGTCAAAAATTACCGTGTAGATATCAATAATCCAAATGAACCGTCAGAGGAAATCGTTATTGAAATCAAAAAAGATTCACCCGTGTATCTAGACAATGGAAATATCCCCAGAATTACCTCGGAAGATGCACCTAAAGAAAACTTGGAAAATTATGAGAATTTGGATATATATAATACTATTGTCCCCCGTCCATCGGCTTCGCCCGCGAATATGTGTATTGAGTTCGAAATGTTGTTACTCTCATTTATGGTTGAAAAAGTCGTATAATATGTATATATCTGTGAACTTTGATTAATTTGATACTTTGTAATCCTTATTGTGGGGTCCCCATAATCTACTATATGGATGTTATTGGTCGACAGTTCAGTTATGTGAATAACTTTGAAATAGATAGTTATCGGCTCGAATTAGCGAAGAGAATTTTGAAAGAATCAGAAAATATGTCGCAAAATGTCAATCATGTTTCAGACGTTAGGATGTTGAAATGCATAAGTGCAATATTTGCCAAAGAGTAAGACACAGACCATGCTAGAATAGTACATTTCGATACTAGACCAAAAGACGAATTCTAGGCACGTGGGAAGTTTGCCGCCCGAGCAAAGCGAGGCTGGTAATCACACGTGCCTAGAAATCGTCTTTTGATCTAGTATCGAACAGTATTTTTCACCACGAGTGTAGAAAACTAAGGTTTAATGATCAACTTTTCGATACAAGTGATGAAAAAATAATGAAGATCCATAATATGGAATATGTGGGGATTTGAATTTCCTTTAGATCTTCTAAAAATTGGAGATGGGAAAGTATCGAATGAAAATGATTACATAAATATTAATACAAAAGTAGGAACGACTGTTAATACAGTCATGGACCTGATTTCTGGAGTCTATCCAGAAATTGAAAGTCTTTCTGATAAACCTTTCAATTGGTTATGCGAAAGGGCAATCATAACGCCTCGAAATGCTACCGCTCATAATATTGATAATATTATTTTGGGCAAGTTAGATGGAGAAATACGACATTATCATTCTATCGATACAGTGATTAACATTGATGAAGTTGTACACTACCCTCAAGAATTTCTGAACTCTCTTGATCCTTTAGGCTCTCCACCTCATGACTTAAATTTGAAAATTGGTTCTCCAACAATGCTATTACGCAATCTAAATCCTCCCAATTTATGTAATGGCACAAGGTTGCAAATTAAAGTTATGCGGGAAATTATAATCGAAGCAACTATTCTTACAGGACCTGCAGCTGGAGAAACAGCATTTATACATCGCATACCTATGATTCCATAAGACTTACAATTTCAATTCAAACGATTACAATTTCCTATGAAACTTTCTTTTGCCTTGACGATCAACAAATCTCAAGGACAGACCTTTAAGCACGTAGGGATAGATTTGCGAACAGAATGTTTTTCACGCGGCCAATTGATTGTTGCTCTTCCACGGACAAGGAATGCACGTTACCAATTCATTTTCGTTCCTCAAAATTCAAAAACTGAGAACGTCGTTTATCCAGAAGTCTTATAAATTTCGAATCCCCAGAGGATACATGAAAATTACAACTCTAAGGATTACAAAGTATCAAATTATACATAGTTTACAAATAAATACACATCATACGAGTTTTTTAACAACAAATGAGAATAACATTTCGAACTCAATACACATATTCGCAGGCGAAGCCGCGACGGGGGACGCTAGTATATATATATCAGGTGGCGCGTCAGCGCCACCGACGACAAGTATGCGCAGCAAACGAGGGGACGCGACAAGCCATTATATACAGCTCGTTTGCGGTTTAACCTCGCACCTGGAAATATTTTTCTTTAAACCTCTGTCGTATATGACGTCCAGCCTCGTATCCTCGTGATGAAGAGATATATATAGATATATTATACAGTTATAGTAGTATCGTCGTAGTAAACAGCTGGTATAGGGGAACATATACGCAAATACCATACACCCATGATCAGATCATACCAGTGCCACAGTGATAGTCTTAGCAAGAATATGTATTATAGAAGTATCGTCTCTTTTGAATATCTATTCTATTTTGGAATTGCCAAACTTCGGTTTGACCAATTAATTGTTTTTATCAGTTTTTATCAGTTTTTTAAACATTTTATTTTATGTTCATATATAATTAAATGATCTTAAGAAAATTCTTCTCTTAATAGTGCAATTACTGTAAGATTTGATTCAAATACCAATTAGCTTCATATATAAGACTATGAGCTCATTTTCGAGTAACCAACCAAGTATCATGGCGCGCCTGTAGATGACGAGGCGTTGAGTCGCGCGTGTATAAGGTATATAGCGCGGCGCTCTCGCAAGAGAGTTAGCGTTCTACCGTCTATAAGAGGGAGCTTGGACATTAGGCAACTAGCACCTTCGCGGTCAATCCTATAGTCTCCAATATGGTCATTTCATATTGGAGTATACTTTTTTGAACAATATGCCATGATACAGGAAGTAATATTGGCCGGTGAAATAGAAAATAAGACAGACTCAAGTCGCACGTCCTAACCAGTCTGCCAAATAGCATAACAAGGGCCGGAAATATAAATTTGTATTCGTGAAATATATTGTAACAATTGTCAAGCCATGCGTTCGCTTCCTACAATAACCCTGATATCTTCACAGGGTTAAGATCCAAATTGGAATTCTATATCTAATGATATGATTTTAATGTGTGCACTTCAGATTGGATAGTACTGTGGAACCCTTTCCAATAATAGGTCCAGCTTTCTGACGAAGGTTGAAATATACGTGATCTTGAAAGGACTAAATATAAATGCATTTCTGTACTTTAACCTTTAGAATGCTGGAGAATCAATATATTGACGCACCTCATGATTCTACACTTTGTGTATGATCAATCATTGATATGAGGTACCTTAAATACCAGTTTTCTGAGGGCGATATGCTCTTCCGAATCCCGGCAGTTGAAAGGTTAACATGCTCCAATGTAGGTAGCTCTGGTATCTAATATATAGCTCCCATAAAATCATTCTTTGATCGTAAACTAGTTATAGCTTTCTTTAGAAAGGTTAACTTGTCTTCCATCTGGAATATATTGTTATGATAACCAACTACAGAATGGATACTTTCAAATGTACACTTAATTCTTGTAGCTGTTATCAAATTTTAAACCAGAAATATTTCTTTAGAAGTACTCAAATTACAAATTCACGCCAAGTAATTAACTCAGAGGTATAGAACAAAAATTATATAAATGGTTTAAATAAGATTAAATACACCATAAGCAGATGCGGTGTACCACCTAGTGCGATATGTAATTATTTTGTTTAATAGATATGAGTATAAGTATAGGCTTAACCGAAGCCACGCGCCTAAAAGCGACGAGTCAGCGTTCAGTCGCCTCACCTGACGACGACGCTTGGAATGTGCAGACGGGAGTGCTCGTGATCGCCAACTTGACGTCAAGCTACCCGACACCTCCAACTATTGGTCGGGCCGATCGGGCGACTCCTTCCCCCAAACGGTAGCCGAGCCATTAAATACGGGCCCCAAGCCGGGCTCGTGGCACTAACTACCTGTACGGCCGTCTCCTGTTCGGGAGAAGCAGAAGCTCTGGTTGCCCGTCGTTGGAAGCGTCGTCAAGTGGATGACCACGGAAACCTCCGTCTTATCTCCTAGGAATATATTCATAAGTGTAGAGACAGTTAAGTGTAGTTTAAGGGATATAGATAAGCGTGAACGAACACAGTGGTAGGAAGTGGCCCGTTTTATTACCGTCTACAAATCTACAAGCTCCACTCTGTAAGTCGGATAGAATAAGTTATAATAATATAATCAAGCGAATCGGCTAATGCGAACTTAGTAGTAGTTAATTACATTCTATCATTTATAGTTAATAAATCTTATTCAAACATATATACTACTTTCCTACCCGGTTATTATTATCCTTGCATATCCCTTTACTATTTCCAAGTCAATATCGAAATCCAACTGAACGTTTAACTCCGTGAAAAGTCCCGCGTACACAACAGTACACACTTACTAGTTGTCACAACTGTGCACAACACTGTACCTGCACAACTGTACCCAACTAAAGTAGGCCAACAGTGCACAACACCGACTACACAACAGCACATCACCTCAGGACGCCTTACGACGAGCGACTTAATTCCCCCCCTCAGGTAAGCAATTGCGAGATAGGCCAGGGCCGAGAACGTTTTCCCTTTCCCTATTTTATTCTTCCACCGCCCCCTTAAGGGTCGGACACGACATTTTGGCATCCATTGTGGGGAACGTTCAACTCGCACTTGCTTATCTCCTCATATAGACTACGTAAGAATTATTAAAATGGCTCAGAATCAAACCCTCGCCGAGATAGAGTTAATCACGGACGAAAAACAACGCACGGCGGCATTATCACTATACTACAAGGAACGCGAATTACAACATCGCGAGGAAATATCCAATTTGAACCGATCCGTATATTCCTTTCTGCAATCAAATGCTATCCAAAATGCGTTACTTAACATCCCTCTCTACAACGGTTCTACCCCTCTTGAGGATTTTGTCCAAGATATAGAGAACTATCGCGGAACCATTGCCGCCGCCGATGAAAATCATTTCCTTCGAGGGATCCTGACTAAACTACGAGGAAAAGCTCGTGAAAGAATTAAAGGAAGAGAGTTTCACTCTCTAAACGACTTGATAACACACCTACAAGCTCACTTCGCTCCCTCTAAATCGTGTCATTTCTACGTAAAAGAATTAACCAGCAACTGTATGTTGAAAAACGAGAATGTGAGAGACTTCCACAACCGTTTAAGTATGCTCATTAGAGGAGCCATAGCAGCTTCGAATAACGCCGAAAATGAAGCAGCCCTGCGAACTTTTCTCGAACAGCTCGGTAAGGAAGTTTTCATATCCGGACTTCCTCGAAGCTGGAGGTCGCAATTGGCCACATGCATTACCTTCGAAGGGTCACTAACAAAAGCTATAGAGCTTGAGAAGTTAGACCACCTCCCTACTACGAATCAAGCCGACGTACTATACATGCTCGCCCAATACAAATCAGAACAAGCCCAACAGAGCAACAAGGGAGCTTCCTCGAGGCCTGGCACTCCAGTGACCATTACTTCTCTGGACGAGTTACCGTACGACGAATATGGACGACCCACGGTAACCATCGACATCAACGACCCTAATATATTTTAGCGAGGTAGTCTTCAATACGTTTACAATGATAAAGACACTAAAATGAAGAAGGCTGTCACTATATCACCGGATGGAAAGATAGTAGCGCACCCATCCCTGAGTTATAACTCTCAGGCCCCAACACCTTCATCTATCTTGAGGCGCTCCAACTCTCCTAACGGAAACTCGCTGCGCCCCAATTCTCCCGGAACGGGACTCAGGACCCAACAAACCCAACATGCCCAACAGTTCCAACAGTCTTCCCAACAATTTGCACAACCACAATTCCAACAGCCATCCCAACAATTTGCACAACCACAATTCCAACAGCCTACAACCCAGTATACACAACAATTTTCACCCCATCAAGTCCAACCGCTCGTGCCCCAACAATACGTGACCATGCCGGCCCAACAACAGATGCCGCCGACAGCTTACGCGTACGTGGTGCCAATAACTAATCCCACTAATCAAAACCAGCAGCCGCCAATGACCTACGCACCTACTTCCCAGGGTCCCAGCTCCAACAAAGGGAATTTAAACTTCCCAGGAGCTCGCAGCCCGAGCGCGAGCGCGAGCAACCCCAACGAAAATCGCGCTCAGATACGCTACCTAAATGCGTCCGAATTAGATACGCCAGCGGAACAGGTCGAGGCCCCCGAATCGAGTTAAATAATAATAAACTTAAAGGCGGGAAAGGAATCTTTTTTCTTGACTCTGGTTCAGACATAAACGGAATCAAACAAAGCGCATTGAGACCGGACATAAAAGTTAATATCACAAAAAAACTCAGAATTACAGGGATATCACCCGAGCCCGTTTATAGTCTAGGTTACGTGTATTTAAGCCTATTTGGGCGCCGACACAAGTTTCATGTTTTACCGTCAATCTGTAGGATCAAGGAAGAAGCGATCTTAGGGTCGAAATACTTCAAGAAAGAGAAAGCGCGCCTATTGTTCGACCATAATGTCATGCGATTGAACAAAACCCCAAAAACTTCTATCCCCTTTTTGGAGTTTCAAAGTACCAGCTCAGATACCGAGACGTCTGTTGACTCCGATTATGACTCCGGATGCCCTGATTCCGAACTCTCTGGCGAAGAATCCCCGTTCGAAGACATAATACCTTTTTCCAACGTACGGAATATCAATAATGAATTAGGCCGCGATCCCAAAAGTCCCCATAATCTACCCTCCCCTAAGAAGGTTAAAAATCGCGACCTTGTGCGATATCGGTTACATCCCCGAACCAAAACGCCAGTGGCTATTCCTGCTTTGTCAAATCTGTCCGACGGAGAATTTTATTTGCCTCGAGTTGAAACAATCCCAGGGGTTTATTTAGGAGAAGCCGCAGTGACCGTGAAAGATAGAACTTGCTACGCGTTAGCCATTAATACCAACGAGGAATACGTAGACATCGAGATCCCAGCACAAAACTTGGAACCTTTTGACTTAGATGACGGATCAGACTCTTTTCTGGAATCGGAGCCAGAATTAGATCCCCAACCACCCATCAATTTGAAACAACGAATCAAGATCATAAGACGCAAACTGCGGAGAGACTATCATTCCAAGTTAGACTCGCAACTAATAAAAGAAATGGCCACTAGGTTCCCTCATCTCTTCATGCTCCCGGGAGACGCTCCTCCTCGAACGGAAAGCGTTTCTCACCGAATTCCCACCGTCGATGATTCTCCAGAATTCACTCGACAGTACCGAATATCACCGGGACTGCACTCGGAAGTGCGAGACCAAATCAAAAAACTAATAGATGATAACAGAATTCGGCCTTCCAAAAGCCCTTGGAATAGTAGCCTGTGGATAGTACCGAAGAAAAGCCAGGATGGCACTCTGAAACATCGTCTAGTAATTGACTATCGGAAATTGAATGCTAAAACAGTAAAAGACCGATATCCACTACCTAATATTCATGAGATATTAGAAACGATGGGAAAAGCTAAATTTTTCTCAGTTTGCGATCTGGTGAGTGGATTTCACCAACTACCGGTCGACGAGAAGGACAGATACAAAACGGCGTTCACTACCCCATATGGCCATTACGAGTGGATATCAATGCCCTTCGGTCTATGTGGAGCTCCTCCAACATTCCAACGTCTCATGGATACTGTACTTTTAGGCCTACAGGGCATCGAGGTTTTCGCATACCTAGATGACATTATTATTTTTGCCAATACCAGAGAAGAACACCACCGGAAAATGACAGAAGTTTTCTCTCGCTTAGAAAAAGCCGGTTTAAAGCTACAAATCAACAAATGCAATATTTTGACCCCGGAAGTGATTTTTCTAGGATTCAAAGTAGACCAAGACGGGATCAAACCCAATCCTGAATTGGTAAGAGCAGTGGAAGAATTCCCAGTACCTGAAAATCTGACTGATGTGAGATCGTTTCTGGGACTGGCGTCATTCTATAGAAAATTTATAACGCAATTTTCCGAAAAAGCCAAACCCATGAACGACTTACTAGGTAAAGGGAGAGAATTTTCTTGGGGACCGGATCAACAGGCTAGCCTCGAGTGCCTAAAAGTTGCCCTAAGCACCGCTCCAGTACTAGCTCCTGCAGATATGACCCGACCATTTATACTAACGACCGATGCATCAAACTATGCTATAGGGGCTGTATTGAGCCAAATGAACGATGAAAACGAAGAACATCCGATCGCATACATGTCCCGTACGCTTAACAAAGCTGAAAAGAATTACTCCACTACCGAAAAGGAATGTCTAGCAGTAGTTTACTCAGTGCAATACTTCCGACATTACCTGTACGCCCAACACTTTACTATAATAGGAGATCACGAACCACTGACTTATATTGAGTCTATAAAAGATCCAATGAGTCGCTTGAATAGATGGAGAGTAAAGTTGCGCGGTTATAACTATACATTTAAATATAAGCCTGGTCGCCTCAACTCCAACGCAGATGCTCTATCCAGACACCCAGCTGATAATTCTAAAACAACTCAACCTAAGGGATCTGAACCAACCACTTTACCTTCAGCAAGGATGTTACCATTGATACCGAAGCCTACTAAAACTTCTCTCGCCCGAGCCAAAAAGGCTAGAAGTTTGAGTGAAGCCAGTGGGTCAGAATCTATCTCGGCCATAGCCGAGGTCAAAAGAAAACTAGGACGGCCAGTCGGATCTAAAACTCGACCCCCGACTCCCCCAATCCCCGGAGGACAGGCGGAATTAAACGCAAGCACCATCGCTAAAAGGCTGGCGTTGAGGAAAAAGGGTCCAATTAAAATCGCCACGCTCGGGCCAGTTTCGCAGAAAAATATTGGTCCCTGCGAAACATCCGACACCACCACTGATGTAGATACAATACGAGATTCTGAAAACGAGTCTAACGAAAGTGAATCTATTCCCATCGCTCTCAAGGACAGATCTCTTTTGCCAGAACTAATTGACCAATCCGAGCCGCACGAGAGCGATATTTTGAACAGCGATACAGAGTCCGCATCGAGATGTACAGGAGAAAGCGAATTTGACGACCCAACCGAAAAAAGTAGTATTCAAACTACTGCCTCACTTAAACCTTCCCACAAAATTATTTCTGAGGCACCCACGGATTCTTCTTCATCGTCGTCAGAAATTGATCAAAGAAGACCTATGTTTCAATCTACCATGAGGCGATCGAAGGTGCCAGACGAAACTGCCGAACCACCTGAAATCACTTCTTCATCACTTACCGCCGAGAAATTACAAAGTATCAAAACTAGCTTACTCGAAGGCACTTATTGGTGGGACTCAGAAAATGCCGCTAGCGATACTAAGGAAGGCAAGGATCAAGGGGTAATTACAGAAACGAACTCCGCACCTGTATCCCCAGCAAAAACCTCGGTGCCCGAAGAAATAATTTCTCATTGGAAAGCCGACAGAAAACTACTCCCAAGGACTAAATCGCCAATAAAGAAACATCGAGCTCGTTCCTCACTCATCCCGACAATCGATCCCAACGACTCCCTCTCTTGGGAACCCCCAGACTGGCAAAACCTTTCCACAATACATCAAGAAGATAGCGAAGAAGAGTCGGACCCCAAAACCGAAACATCACCGGTACTTCACAAGCCCGTAATTCACGGCGAACCCCGACGCGTAACCTTCAACGATGTCCCTTCGGTCTTCGAAGCAGAGAACTTCACTCCTCTCTCCGATGCAAACCGCGGCCCCAACGCGAACACGCACCTCTCTCCCACTAGTTACAATACCCAGGCCAATTCAACCGTGGCTCAACACGCTACCTCCGACCGAAAAGAACACGAGCGTGATACTTCTTCCCTTCCGCGAGTCCAACCCAACATAAGTATCCCTCATAAAACAAACCCGCTGAAAATTCTAACCACCCGGGAGTCGCTTACATATCTCAAAGACAATATCGTTCATTTCATTACCCAAGACCTCGATATGAATTCCGTAAACAACCAATTATTGCTCGATCTCGATGCTTTGTCAGTAGAGAAATTGAAAAGTCAAGAACCCCAGGTAGGCTAGGCAATAATAACCAAAAATAGAAATAGGTATATAATTAGTCTCGTCATCGCCAAAACCTTCAAACATGACATTACTCCTCCCAATATATCGAGATGTTTCCAGGAGTTAACTTCTAAATTACTTTAATACAAAATCCAATCCTTTCGAATCGCCAAGTGTGGCGAAATCACCGACTCTCTGCCCAGGGGAACTCTCCCAATGGTCCTCAGTGAAGAATTGGGAGACTTGCCGATCGTCATTACGGTATGTTTCGGATCATGTACCATGCCTCCAGTACATGCAAGACCCATTATTATTCAGGACTTGCACGACAGCTTATTCGGTGGACACAGAGGTATACATAAAACGTACCGCAGAATTAGGGAAAGATATTATTGGGAAAATATGAGAGACGACGTAGAAAATTTCATCCGCCATTGCAGAGTTTGCCAAGAATCAAAATTAGTTAACTTTAGAACCAAAGAACCTATGGTAATCACCGACACCCCACATGAAGTTTTTGCTAAGGTCGCCGTCGACACTGTCGGACCATTTCAAACAACGACCTCAGGGAACAAACACATCCTCACCATGCAATGCTTATTGTCTAAATTTTGTATAGCTATACCAGTTCCCAACATAACTGCAGTAACCATCGCCGATGCAATAGCACGACATTTAATATCATTGTTCGGAGTGCCCAAGATAATCATCAGCGACAGAGGAACCAGCTTCAAAAATAAGTTATTAACCGAATTTGCTAATATCTTTGGATTTAAACTGGCGACCACTACTGCGTATCATCCGCAAGCCAATGGATCCCTCGAGAGAAGCCATTCCCTACTCAACAGTTTTTTGAGAACTACAGCCGGAAATAAACTAGACTGGGACAAACTTGTCGCTTTCGCCATCCACGAGTATAATACTTCCGTGCATAGTGCCACTAACTTTACACCTTTTGAAGTAGTGTTTGGAAGAACTTGTAGAACCCCCGACCGATTACCCAACGAATACGAAATGGAAACATACCACTCGTATCTTCGCAGCTTAATAGGAAGATTGAGCGAAATAAAAACTTTAGCCCGCAATAACCTTATGAATGCAAAAACCAAGTATAAAAAACACTACGATAAAACCGCACGCCCACAAGACCTCCAAGTAGGCATGAAGGTATACGTAAAGAGAGAAACTCGAAAAGGAAAATTGGACAAATTCTTCAACGGAACGTTCACCGTGAAAGAAATACATAGCAATAATGACCTTTTGATCGAATCGACCAGCGGTAAAATCACACTAATACATATGGATCGAGTAAAGAGAGCTTACGAATGACGTCTCTTCCAATTCCAGGAAAACTACACAGTGCGCATCTTTGAACCCTACCACGCGGCTTCCCAACATGGCAACGACAGCATTCCATTGCAGTTACCGCCGTACGTTGTTCTCCGCAAGTATTCTCTTATGGTTTTTCCAGACGTCTGCCCTGAACTTTACCGAATCCGACGACGTCGAGCGATATAAAATCGTTCTATAAAAACAACCCTGGAATTTACTACGAATACTTGGAGGAAGTTCGACTAATAAGATCCCAATGGAGAGTGACAGTTAGTCTAGATCTTTCCCGTTTTGACGAACAGGCGGAATGGAGAATAGAACGCTTGCGCACCACTTATAAAAAGTGTTTCGATATATTACATTACAGCTGCGATACTCTCGTTCCCATGTCTAACCTACTACATTCTATTAAAGTTATACGACTATTACACGACGACCTAACAAATTACGTGAAGACACCCCGCTTACCGATTCTCCCCATAGCTCAAACTCATACCTTGGTAAAAAGAGGGGCCCCGCTAGAGTTTGTAGGATGGGCCAATAAAAAACTCTTTGGATTAATGGATGCCGACGACAGAGAACTCTTAGCCAAACAATTATCCCAGCTATACGAACGTCAAACTAATATCACCGTACTAGAAAGCGAACAAACGCATTTAATCATATCTATCCTCGAACACTTATACGAAACTATAAGCAAGGATCGAGCCGACGTAAAATTCCAATACGAAAACTTCTTAAATGGGCAATAGAATTCGAACAATCTCTAAATCTTGCTATAGAAACGTATAAAATTTTCATCCAAGCCATTGAAAGTACGAGCAATCTCTAAATCTTGCTATAGAAACGTATAAAATTTTCATCCAAGCCATTGAAAGTACGAGCAGAGGCCAATTACATCCTTTGATGTTCGACCATGAACAATTGAATTCCATTGTACTCTCGTTAAATAACCACAAAAGGGGCCAAACACTCCCATGGGAAAGAAAAACTATTACTCACGAGTACCTCCTAGCGGTAGCGACCACCGACGTAATAACAATCAACGGAAAAATCGTAGTGACAATGAAAATTCCGTTAACTGACGAGAAAACTTACATGCATTATTTCATGCATAGTCTACCCATTCCTACCGCGATCACCGAGAATTCTACAAAATTTACCCAAATCAAACCCGGAAAATTACACATCTTCATAACTAAAGATTTTAAGTATTATTTTTTAGCTGACCATGACTACCTGGAAAACTGTAGACCCCACGACCATATGTTACTATGCCAACCCTCAATACCTATTGAAGACAGTTTGGTTAACTCTCAATGCGAATACGAATTAATTGCGCAGCCCTCTCTAACCACTCTGAACAAATGTAATAGAGAGTTAAACAATCAAAAGGACATCCAGTGGAAAAAACTAAAATCCACGGACGAATGATTATTTTCCGCTATTCAGCCGTCAAAAACTCGGTTGCTCTGCGAAAATGAACCATTACAAGAGCTTCTCTTAAAGGGGACAGGAATCATAATCATCCATGGAAAATGCTCAATCATCTATAAAGGAAAAACGCTATACGGGATTAACGAGCTACGACTATCAAATACTTTTTGTTACCAGACAGACACACCTTTTAACGAAACATCTTTGGTTCCATTTACACTGAGCAAAGCAAACTTTGAACTAAATGTACCAGTGGCAACCGAATTAAACACTCGGATCGAGAGCCAGGATATCGTTTCACTTAAAGCTTTAGAAAATCAATTTGTTGAAATATCTAAGCAACACAGAATTGTAGAGTCCAATCAATCTTTTTGGAGATACGGTATCCTTCTGAACGTCATCACCATCATGCTCATCTCTTTTTCGTGCTCATGTTGTCTGCCATCAAGAGGTTGCTGTAAGGCAATTATCTCCGAACTAAAAAGAAAACGTAAGCCCGCCCACGCCCCCGAGAGCCACGCAAAGCCGACTTCGTCGCCCGCCACCTTGAATCATAATGAAACTTCTGATATTCAACTAGCGAATCTACGCACAGGGATAAAGGAGACGTACAAACAACCCAGGTTAGCTCTCTCATACGTACCGATATCCGATAATTCCATCGAGATATATACCCAACCTAGAACTTATGAAATGAGCTCTATGCCATCCTTACACCCCTTGCCTAAGCAAAAGATAACTTTCGCATAAGTTATACCTAAAACATGTGTGATAACGGGTAAATCATTTATGCGTTCCACACTATATATGTGTATATGTATGTATGTATGTATATGCGTGCATATACGTATGAGTGTGTGTAGGTATGCATGCGGGTGCCCATATAGGATCATAAACACTCGAAATAAAAATCTACAAATAATTCACAACATCCCAACAACCCAACAATTCACAACATTTCCCAACAACCCAACATTTCACAACATCCCAACAACCCAACATTTTCACAACATCCCAACAACCCAACAATTCACAACATTTCCCAACAACCCAACATTTCACAACATCCCAACAACCCAACATTTCACAACATCCCAACATTTTCACAACAGTTCCCAACCAATTTTTCACAACATCATTTTTATTGCCTCTAAATCTCGACAACCCAAATTTTTCACAACTTTTTCTTTCCTCCTTGTCCGCCAGAGTGGCTAATAGCAAGCTCGCACAACCGCCGACATCGACTAAAGTATTCATCGAACGTTGACATCAAATTAAGTAATTAAAACATATTTGCTCCACACACCTAAAATTTATCGGAAATAACTGAGACATGAACAAAAGTTACTAACTGGTAAATTCGTATTGGATAATCACAAATCAAACGATGTACCGTCAATGGGTAACTATGT
The DNA here is from genome assembly GCA_020882685.1 of Aphelinus atriplicis. Lineage (NCBI taxonomy): Eukaryota > Metazoa > Arthropoda > Insecta > Hymenoptera > Aphelinidae > Aphelinus > Aphelinus atriplicis. The sequence goes on from CM037073.1 coordinate 10,082,189, forward strand.
TTATTAACCACAAAATACATTGTCAAATAATATACTCAACATCACTCAGATCCACCTTAATCATTCCCGATTGTATAGCCATGCAATGCATTTGCACCAATTTTGCTTCCGGCACTCTGGAAAATAAAGACAGCTCTCAATACAAAAACCAAACGGCACGAACCGAACATAACATGAAATAATTACCTGTCCACGAATGCGCCGAGAGTTACCGAAAATTCGCGGCCTAAGCCACGAACCGCCTCCCATATTCGATCCGGAGCTATCAAAAAAGCAGGCTCCATAGCCGCCGACGATGGTTCCCCTCCAGTAGCTATGGAAGAGAGGGATCAAAATTAGTTACTAAACAAAAAAAAAAAAAAAAAAAATTTAAACTAGAATATCGTTTGCATACCTCCGCATAAAATCACTTACTAAATTCCACTGTAGTTTGAGGCATATACATTCCGTTGGAATCAAAAGATGACACCATGCTCCGCAATAAAACAAGGTAGACTTGTTTCTGCCGTAACGCCAACAATAACTCCTCCGTTTCATTCGTCCCGAAATCTTCAGGCCTCAATCCATTGAACCAACCCACTATATTCACCAAATCGGCATACAATTGAATTAATACTGGAGACGCCATTACATTAACCGCTTGTAATTTTATGATACGATGATACGAAAAGACCGAGTTACGCCTTCAAGGTACTATTAACTACTGAGCACAGAACCATATATTACCCAAGACTATCCTCACACCAACACTATACCGCATACTTTCATACGTCAGCGCAAAGAAACTCAACACTTAAAACGGCACATATATACTCTTTCTCCGTCGGCACCATAGATAAGAATGTAACGCGATCACTTTCATTCCAGCCCAGAGTCAGATACGCCGGAATTCGCTTGAAACTCATAAGATACATCTCCTGTATCCCGAATAAAAATTGTAAGCTCAGTTATAATGTTAGATATAAGGTAGCAATAAAACTTATGTATTCCGCTCATTTGTTTATGTAAAATATAACCATGTAGCAATCGCTCTGACACAATTAATCCCCAGGTAATGGGTATGACAGTACCAATGGACCCCAACCCCAATTAGTGTTACTCAGGTACCCATCCTCGACCTATTATTCCTAATACCCTCCACTTGACCTGGCAAATATACACACATTTATACAACACTTCATACCTTTCCCCCCTTCTTTCAAGATTACAATCCTACGCAGTCAGCTCAACAAAGTATTCTGTTGCATAAGCTTAGCCACTTGAGCTCAGTACCGTATCTGCAGCTCGACGACTAGCACGGAATTTTTTTCTTTCTCTCTTGCCGGCCAAGTTGTACTAAAGTGCCATGGAAGAAATTCGGAAGTGTTTGGACCGAGCTCTCGCCAAGGAAAGGGCCGCAATTCGAGAATTGATGCAGATAGAATTGGATGCCGTTTGGAGACTGCGGCAAGACAGGATAGCTTTCGATCCGACTCTTAGGCCCGGCTTGGAAGCTTTGGACTTGGCCGATGCTGCGCCGCATCAACGGAGACTGATAAGAACGGAGTCTGGCCGCTCCGGAGCCTCACCCAATATCCAGGCACGTCGTAGCACAGCTACACAAACAACACCGCCAAGCGCCCAACAGCCGCCGAGCGCCCAACAAACGCCGTGCGCACAACAGCCGCCGAGCGAACCAACACCGCCGCCAAGCACAACACCGCCGCCGAGTACAACACCGCTGCCGAGCACAACACCGCTACAGTGCACAACACCGCTGCCGAGCACAACACCGCCGCCGAGCGCCGCCGAGCGCCGCTGAGCCCAACAAACGCCGTGCGCACTACAACCAAACTATTGCCGCCCAACTATTGCCAAGCGCCCAACTGACTCCGGTTGACATGGAACCTCATTTCTGGATCCAGCTCCTTGGGACCTATCGCAAAAAGGAAAAACACCACAGCGGAAAAGAGAACATACGCCAAGCCCACCACCAGCATCAACTGTCCATCAATTCAGCCCAATCAGTCCGGCTTCTTCGGGCGAGCCATCCCGCCCAAGAACACCGAGATATGAGCCACTGTCTTCAAAAATTAACATGGCCGACGCTCCGTCCACCATAAGACCCACCCGGAGCGTGACGGGGGCCACAGACTTGCCCTTACCCGAACAACAACTCGAGGACGTATCGAGGAATTATTTGACCACGGACAATCAACGACCCTCCACCTCGGCAGCTTCAACCATCGCCGAAGAAATGATAACCTCTTACGAAACAGAGGATAGTACCATCGTCCAGGAAAGCAAACCCGATCAACCATTGCCAAAAAGAAAATGATTGACCAAAGCCGAAATTCTTGCTTTACCTAAAGATAGGCAAGAAAAAGAATTAAAGGAACACGCACGACGGATGGAGCAGAATAAAAAAGCCGTGTACAGGGCCCGAGAGGCCAAGAAAAAGCCGAGCCGTAATTACTTGGAGCTGGCCCCAAAAGGAGTGTTATGCGTGGAGTGCAAGGAACCTGGGCACCCAGATAACAGAGGGTGGCGTGAGTGCGTGAAGTGCAGAGACTTAATGGCTGAAGAAACCTGCGTCCCCTTGACCTCCTCCTTAAACAAATATACGTGTGCCGCAAAGAAAAAAAAATAAAAGTGAACCCTAAAACACTTACCGCTCCTATAACTACTGTCCTCGAGGCGAGTACACTCTTGGGGGGGAGGTGTGGTGTACCACCTAGTGCGATATGTAATTATTTTGTTTAATAGATATGAGTATAAGTATAGGCTTAACCGAAGCCACGCGCCTAAAAGCGACAAGTCAGCGTTCAGTCGCCTCACCTGACGACGACGCTTGGAATGTGCAGACGGGAGTGCTCGTGATCGCCAACTTGACGTCAAGCTACCCGACACCTCCAACTATTGGTCGGGCCGATCGGGCGACTCTTTCCCACAAACGGTAGCCGAGCCATTAAATACGGGCCCCAAGCCGGGCTCGTGGCACTAACTACCTGTACGGCCGTCTCCTGTTCGGGAGAAGCAGAAGCTCTGGTTGCCCGTCGTTGGAAGCGGCGTCAAGTGGATGACCACGGAAACCTCCGTCTTATCTCCTAGGAATATATTCATAAATGTAGAGACAGTTAAGTGTAGTTTAAGTAATATAGATAAGCGTGAACGAACACAGTGGCAGGAAGTGGCCCGTTTTATTACCGTCTACAAATCTACAAGCTCCACTCTGTAAGTCGGATAGAATAAGTTATAATAATATAATCAAGCGAGTCGGCTAATGCGAACTTAGTAGTAGTTAATTACATTCTATCATTCATAGTTAATAAATCTTATTCAAACATATATACTACTTTCCTACCCGGTTATTATTATCCTTGCATATCTCTTTACTATTTCCAAGTCAATATCGAAATCCAACTGAACGTTTAACGCCGTGAAAAGTCTCGCGTACACAACAGTACACACTTACTAGTTGTCACAACTGTGCACAACACTGTACCTGCACAACTGTACCCAAATAAAGTAGGCACAACAGTGCACAACACCGACTACACAACAGCACATCACCTCAGGACGCCTTACGACGAGCGACTTAATTCCCCCCCTCAGGTAAGCAATTGCGAGATAGGCCAGGGCCGAGAACGTTTTCCCTTTCCCTATTTTATTCTTCCACCGTCCCCTTAAGGGTCGGACACGACACAGATTTCTTTTTCATGATTAAAAATTTACCTATGAAAAAGGTCCACGTTGCCGACTAGTATGTTCCGTATTCTGTGGTTCGTCGTTGAATGAATGCCTAAGTGACTGAAATTTTTAGAGTGGGTAAAAATTGCAAGATATCTTTTCAATCTTTTTCTATCTCAATGCATCTAAGATAATAATTACAGAATATGAATTCTTATCCGCTTTATGTTTCTCTGTTACGGATTTCAAACTGATCAATTTCATACAAAGTAATATCAAGTATCAAGTATAGTAATATCTCTCTATATTAAAAGCTGAACCGCCATCGTCATTTTGCTCCCCCTGGTTGCTCCCTCTGGTTGCTCCCTCCTGTTGCTCCCTCCGGTTGCTCCCTCTGGTTGCTCCCTCCGGTTGCTCCCTCCGGTTGCTCCCTCTGGTTGCTTCCCCTGGTTGCTCAGGTGATACACGTGTTTCAGATTAAAACTATTTTATCGATAACTCCTCTCTGCGTTTACGGGCTTGAGACCGTCATTGAAACCAAGGCCGCATTAGAGTGTTTTTTTTTAAGTGGTGTCCCCATATTGTTTATGTTTTTCATATATTTAAGTGTCAATGTATATGGGGCGTTCTTCGTCAGCTCTCCGAAGCCGGCGCGCGGACGCTAAAACCTCACATTTTCGACGCTTGTTTTCGACTCTATATGACCCATATCTAAATAATGTTGGATATGCTATCAATGTAGTTTTTTCTCAGCTTTCCGATGGTGAATTTAGTTTTCCAAATTTTTTACATTTTCACAGAAAAAAAACATAAAACAGGCCATATCTCAAAAACCTATTTTTTTAAATTTTTTTAAGTAGTCTAGATCGAAAGCTGAGGTTTTTTTACGTTGATATGGACCTTCTGGAAACCTACTTTTTTTTTGTATTCGAGTAATTGAGTAGCAAACATGAGAAAATGCGTCGCGTCGGGCCGGGCCGCGCCGCGCCGCGCTGCCTCCACGCGCTCGATTAAATATCCATACTAAGTAATTTGTGTCTGTTGAATAAAGGACTATCTCTCAATGTGTCCGCCAGAGGGATACCATTTTTCTCATACCTGCTACTGAATTCGTCCGGTGAAAGCTATAAAGTCATCCGTTACAAACGCCAAATTCATATCTTTATAACTGAAAAAATTCTTATTTGATTCTGCTTAACAATATATCGAGATTCAATAAGAGATTGTTCAAAACTAACATTCTCTATCCATTAATCTGTCCCTATTGAACGTTTAACGTTTCAATATTGAAACAAGATGGTTGGAGTTCAATTTCTGAAATGTGCCAATCCCTTTCAGAAACCGAATCACACTGTAAAAAAAAATTTAGTCAAGTTTCCCCTATCATTTGCAGACACATATCCATCAATACCTGCAAATGCGAAAATTTGCTTGAAATGTAGGTTAGAATTATCCTCATCTTTGAAGAAAGAAAATAGTACAAATGATCCGTTCTCTCCAGTCAGTAAGAAATATAAACCGTGTCGAGAAAACTGCACTGATGAGTATCATAGAGCAGGTGTAACTGTCCTCGAGCAAATAAAAGAAAAATTTCGAGAGACCCAGAACAAACAGGAAAGAATTTTATTGCTCACTCTTACACCAAAATATTGGAGTCGTGATCAGCTTCAAAGAGAGTTTTCTTGCTCAGAATGGGAAGCAAGAAAAGCTCAAAAACTAATGGCTGAAAATGGTATTCTAACATCACCTATTGCAAAGAAAGGCAGAGTAATACCTGATGAAACAGTATCTTTAGTTAAAAGTTTCTATGAACGCGACGATAATAGTCGATTGATGCCTGGGATGAAAGATTTCTTATCGGTCAAAAATGATAATGATGAGCGAGTTCATGTACAGAAGCGATTGTTGCTATGTAACTTATTAGAACTCTATGCTCAGTTCAAGAAAGAGTATGAGAATGTTATAATAGGGTACAATAAATTCACACAGCTCAAACCTCCCCATTGTATTCTAGCAGGTAGTAGTGGAACGCATAACGTTTGTGTATGCGTTCATCATGAAAACGTAAAACTTATGTTGAGTGGTGTAGAATTGGAACACTTGACAAAAAACACACGCTTTCCACTAAAAAATTATCATGACTGCATTAATGCAATTGTATGTGCCAAACCATTGGACGCGTGTTTCTTAGGGGACTGTTTGGATTGTCCGAATACAGCTGTGCTTAAAGAGATCTTACTCCAAAGTTTTAATGATAATAATATTCACAATGTGAAATTTGAAACGTGGATGCAAACTGATCGTTGCTCAATTGTCACACAATCTGTCGACACATATGAATATCTGAACTTGCTGGGTGACAAATTAATGAAATTGAAAACTCACGACTTTTTTGCCAGAAAACAGTCTGTATTCATTCATGATTTGAAAAAAAAATTGTTAGAAGGAGAATACTTAGTTTGTTTTGATTTTGCTGAAAATTATGCTTTTGTTGTACAGAATTCAGCTCAATCTTTCCACTGGAATAATAATCAGGCAACAATTTTCACAGTAGTTATCTACTTTCAGAGAAACAATGAACTTAAACACAAAAGTTTGGCTATTATTTCGGATAATTTATCTCATGACACTATTGCAGTTTATGTATACCAAGAAATAATCATAAATTATCTGAAGAAAGAATACAAACCAAAGAAAATTTATTATAGTACCGATGGAGCGGGTCAACACTTCAAAAATCAAAAAAGTTTCTCTAATCTTATTAATCATAAGAAAGATTTTGGCATTCCCGCGGAATGGCATTTTTTTTGCGACCGCACATGGGAAGGGAGCATGCGATGGAATTGGAGCTAATGTGAAACGAGGTGCTAGACGAGCAAGTTTACAACGCTCTGCAAATAATCATATTTTAACCGCAGAAGGTTTATTTGAATGGGCAAGAAATTACTGTAAAGAAACCATGGTATTTTATAGTAAGAAAGAAGATTATGAGCAAGCTAAACTGAAATTGAAAGAAAGATTTGATAAGTGTTTTGCTATACAAGGTACTCTGCAATTTCATGCGTTCATACCAACTTCCAATGACAGACTGATGGTCAAAAAAATTTCATCTGCTGAGGAATATGAAATTTTTCCTAGATTAAAACGAACTGAAAAAGTAGTTCAGTTGAAACATAGTATGGCAAAGTCTTCAATATCAAAGCCAAAACGAAGGTCAAAGAATGTGAAATGAAATAATGTCCATATCTCAGTCCATAAACCAAATGAGTACATAATCTACGCTAGATAGTAGTTTATCCAACAGATAGAGACTTGTATGGATATTGAATATATTCCGATTTCGGCACTCTTGTAAGCAGAAGACTTGAGCTGGAGCGCGTGGAGGCAGCGCGGCGCGGCGCGGCACGGCGCGGCCCGGCCCGACGCGACGCATTTTCTCATGTTTGCTACTCAATTACTCGAATACAAAAAAAAAGTAGGTTTCCAGAAGGTCCATATCAACGTAGAAAAACCTCAGCTTTCGATCTAGACTACTTAAAAAAATTTAAAAAAATAGGTTTTTGAGATATGGCCTGTTTTATGTTTTTTTTTTGTGAAAATGTGAAAAATTTGGAAAACTAAATTCACCATCGGAAAGCTGAGAAAAAACTACATTGATAGCATATCCAACATTATTTAGATATGGGTCATATAGAGTCGAAAACAAGCGTCGAAAATGTGAGGTTTTAGCGTCCGCGCGCCGGCTTCGGAGAGCTGACGAAGAACGCCCCATATATTTATTTATTTAATTAACACATACAATGTAGGCCTAATCCACTCTCATCTCTAAAGAACATGAAATTATTAATTATATTTTTCAAATATTTTTGATGAATATAATTAATAAATGACAGTGTTTAGATGTGTACTGTGAAATAAAAATTTATATTATCCGTTTTTTTTAACATTTAGTATGTAATTTTTTTTGGGTGATAAAACTTACTTGTATAATTTTGGAGTCAGAAAATGTTGTTCTAAATAATATAATACTGGTCCATTTTTACGTGTCCGATTCTCTATCACGATCATGCTGTATATAATTATTTATTGAAATAAATTAATCAATGTATATAACATAATATTATGAATACCACAAATATTTTTGATCCTTCTAATAATTTATGTAGATCCATATGATCGTTCTTTAGGATTTTCAGATTTTCTTTTTCTTTTACTATTAACATATATGTTCTTCCTGTGAAATTTTATTGTAAAACATGTTCATTTTCATTATGATACAAAAAATATTCATAAGTACTTAATGCATTGATATGAATTACCAGATTCTTGTAAGTCTCCTACTATTTCTAATTTTATTCCCCTGTCATAATTTTCTTCCATTTATATATATTTGTAAGTTTATTTCATATTTCAAATTTCCTTTGGAATAGTTCCCTTTTCTTTGGGATATGGTGACAGCTTCTAATAACAGTTTCTGTAAAAATATAATATATATTAATAATAAAATTAGATTATAATTAGTCGATGAATATTTTCAAATGTACTTGATTCAATTTTATCTGTGTTTTAAATTTTGAAATTTTATCATCATAAATGTTACATTGAATCTTGATCCCGTCGTTATTGTTCGATATAAACTTAAAAATTTTGAAAGAGGTATTAGTAGTGTTGTTTGTAAACGTTTTTTCATCAATTATTTCGTCCACAAATCCGACCACACATCTATAAGGTTGAAAAATCTTAAAATTTTGAATTGATATACAAATACAAAACTATTCAAAGCATACGCAGATTTATCTCTGATTTCAATGGATTTTAAATATGATGTAGAAAAAGGTAAGCTTTTATTTTCTTATTTGATTTTTCAATATTTCCTATATTTCCGCGTTTCGACATCCTTCTGTAAGAAATAAGATATAATATTAGGTTTTATTAATGTATAGTTGATAAATTTGAAAAGATGTATATAATACTATTTAATTTAATATGGTGGTATGGTTGAGCAGATGTTCTTTTCTACTGAAACATTGTCCACATATTGTGCAACTTATTGCAATGACCAAATGTGTTTTTAAATGGCGTAACAAGTTGAATTTTTTCATAAAAATTTTGTTACATATTCTGCATTTAATAAATATATGCGTCTTGAAATGTTTAGAAAGATGCGTTTCATCGGAAAATTGTTTTTTACAAACAATACACGTCATTTTCATTTCTAGCAGTCTCAAGTTTCAAATTTTATGTTTTAATGTAATGCATTATTTAATAATTTTATTTCATTGACTTTATTGATTTTCACATCACACCGGGGGATTGGCGAGCGAAGCGAGCAGGGGGGTACCCCCCTAGTAATTCATAAAAACGCATTTATGAATATGATATACGCATATTCACAAATATGAAATCAAATATATGTAAGATCATATTATTCAAATCTAATATGTTATTTTGAATAGGGTTGACGAATTTCTCACAACATCTAGTTTTTTCGTTACTAATGACATGAATTTCATCTTCTCATATGAGGTCGAATTTTGATTGGATCAAAAAATAGAAGAATACGACCTCATTCATTTTGCACGTTCTTTCGATTTCCTACGATAAAAAAAACTAGCGTATTCGTCCCAATTACAGATGTATGACTTCAATAGACATTTTTACTCGCATACTATCGTTATATATTGCAGTTCATTTTGTCAATTATGACTCAAGAAAGTAATGAAATCTAAAATCAAAAGCCAAGTATCCTACTACTAAACATATATTTTTGCGAATTACATTCACAATCAATTGTATGTCAAGTAAAAATATAAATGGTGGAATATTAATATAAATGGGAGCATAGTAAAAAATAGACCTTTGAAAAAGGTATATGTGGACGACAAGTATGTTCCGTATCCTTTGGGTCGCTGTTGGATAAACTTTTATTCTACTCAATTTCTTTAAGTAGAAAGAAAGTTGAAGATGTCTCGTCAATTTCAGTCCATTTAAATGCATATAAGATAGTATTCACAAAATTTGAAGCCTTCTTTCTACCTCATGTTTTTCTGTTACGGATTTTGAACTAATAACCTGAATATTAAATACAGTAATATGAAATCCAATTATACATTCCAGTTTATTTTGTCATTGGTATTACAAAAAAGCACTGAAATCTAGCATCAAATGCCAAGTATCCAACTAGTATGATTATTCATCCGACTACACAATGAATATTTTTTCAATGTAGAAAAAGGTATACGTGGACGACAAATATGTTCCGTATCCTTTGGTTCGTAGTCGGATAAACTTTAATTCTACTCAATTTCGTTAAATAGAAAGAATTTTGAAAATGTCTTCAATTTCAGTCCATTCAAATGCATATAAGATAGTATTGAATAAATTCTTAGGAGACTAAATTTTACCATGCAAAAAGAAATTTGGAAATGTCTGTTTAATCTCAGTCCATCCAAATGCATGTAAGATTAATTAATATGATTCAAATCTAATATATTTTTTGGAAATACCCTGGATCCATCACTTCAATAAACATATTTACCAAAACCCTATCGTTATATATTCCAGTTCATTTTTTCAATGATGACATGAGAAAGTAGCGAAATCTAGCATCAACTGACAAGTATCCAACTAATGTGATTAGCCTTATACAGAACTAATATTTTTTCAAAGTGTACCTTAAAGCAATTGTTGCACGACCTAATATCAAATATCAATGCACTCCAGATCAATTCATCCATGTTCCGATAGAATATACTGAAATCAAAAATCCATGTCAAGTAGTTACATACGTTTTAAATACATCTACCAATGTTGAAATAGAAAATACTAAAATCACAATTCTATGTCAAGTAGTACCACTTTGTAAGGTTTCAGTATTAAATTCATAATAATTTGAAATCAAATAAAATACTCGATAATCGAAATTATCTTTCTCATAGTACAACTGACGTTATTCTACTAGAGTCTCAAATCCCAATGATAACTACATGAATGGAATTTTTACATTACAATTCTTATTGTTTGAATGTTACAATTGTACATCATGATATTATTTTCATTCAATTGAAATGTATTTATTTTATTTCACTTCTTTTTTTCATTTTTTTCAGTCAATGGAATTAACAAATACATACTTGCCACGGGCCCGTTTTTCACAGATTCCGATGAAATTCACCTACGATACGATTCTTAGATACATCATTTCACGCAAAGAAACTAGCCACTGCTTGTAATATACAAAATGCTGATCAAACACGGGAAGTAAAGCATGATAATTTTGGATAACGTTCGATGCTCAATGTTTCTTGAATCTACCTTTCCGCAAGTAACAAAAGGAATAAAGAATTTCCATCCTTCAAACATGTCTCAAACGTCCCTTGGTAAATTCTTTAGTTCTATGTTCATCGTTTACATTGGGTAATCTCACTCCTATGGAAGAACATCTAGAACATCATTTGAGTAACAGAATTTTATTTTTTTTCAAAAATTTGCTAAACAGTATATTCTAGCTATGAACTTCTTTATCTCTGATTTGCAAAAACATTCATTGAGAGATCGATATTCCTTAGACATGATTTTGATGTAGTCTCATGAAAAAACAATGAGATCTATCGAAACTTGCGCAAATAGTTATAATTTGAGCGAGAAAACGTATACAGATTTTTTATAAATTTTGTAAGTTTACATATACAAAATAGCATCTTCAGGATAGAGTGTTAACTTTTGTTTATATATAAGGTGAAAATAAAAAACAAATACACTGCCCATCGAGAATCTGTGAAAAACGGGCCCGTGGCAAGTATGAATTCGTTAATTCTATTGACTGAAAAAAATGAAAAAAAGAAGTGAAACAAATTAAATACATTTCAATTGAAGAATGAAAATAATATCATGATGTACAATTGTAACATTCAAACATTAAGAATTGTAATGTAAAAATTCCATTCATGTAGTTATCACTGGGATTTGAGATTCTAGTAGAATAACGTCAGTTGTACTATGAGAAAGATAATTTCGATTATCGAGTATTTTATTTGATTTCAAATTATTATGAATTTAATACTGAAACCTTTCAAAGTGGTACTACTTGACATAGAATTGTGATTTTAGTACTTTCTATTTCAACATTGGTAGATGTATTTAAATAGGTACATACACGCCACCGCGCCGTTCGCTTGCGAAAGGAGTAGTGACATGAGCAGCGTTCAAAAATCACGAAATTTTGAACGATTGTATAAAATCGGAAAATGATCAAAAAGAAAATCGCTCTGGGGAATCTCATTTTTTGAACATGATCTGTCAGAAAAAATTTATTTCGGAATTCTTGCAAGTTTCCCATTTCACAAGAATCACCTCCTCTGGTCAATTCATGTTGATATAGTACATTGTAATAGAATTAGATATGTTTTTCAATTTATAATTGTCATGGTGTAGCATGATTATTCTACTACAGAATGAATATTTTTTAAATTACACTTAATTCTTGTAGTTGCTATAATATTAAGATAGGAAAGTACTCAATTAACAAATTCATGTCAAGTACTTAACTGATATAGTTTTGAAGAGGTTAAGTATAAAAATTATATGAATGGTGGAAGAGAAATTAAATACACCATAAGCAATTTTCCTTCTTATAGTAAAACATTTACTTTCAAAAAAGGTATACATTGACGACAATTGTGTTTCGTATCCTATAGTTTGTTGTTGAATTAATTCTTATGCGACTGAATTTTTTCATGTGAGAAGATATTTGAAAATATTTAATCTCAGTCTATCCAAATGCTTGTAAGATAATATTGTGATTCAAGTCTAATATATTTTTTGGGAATACAGATGTATTATTTTAATAGATATTCTTACCAACACACTATCATTATATAGTCCAGTTTATTTTTTCAACGATGACATGAGAAAGTAGCGAAATCTAGTATCAACTGACAAGTATGCAACTGGTGTAATTATCCCTATACAAATGTAATATTTTTCCAAAGTACACCTTAAAGCAATTGTTGCACGATCTGTTATCAAATGAAAAATCAAATGAAAAAATGTTATCGAATGAGAAATGAAAAATCTATGTCCAATAGTTACATATATTTCAAATACATCTGCCAATGTTGAGATAGAAAGCACCAAAATCACAATTTTATGTCAAGTAGTTAAACTAGTACCATTCTGTGAGGATTCAGTATCAAATTCATTATAATCTGAAATCGAATAAAATACTCCATAATTTTCTTTCTCGTAGTTTAGCAAACGTTATTTTACTAGAATCTCAGATCCCAACGATAACTACATGAATGAAACTTTCACATTACAGTTCTTAACGTTTGAATGTTACTATACTACTTCATGATATTTTTTTCATTCTTCAACTGAAATATATTTATTTTTCATCACGGGTGCACGAAAACTGACATATTGCGTAGCAGTTTCGGGGATGCAAAATGAGCGATTGTATACTCCGTTGCCATTGTGTCATTTTGTCACGCTCTCGCGTCATTGCATGACGCTCTAGCGTTACAAAATGACACTACCGCAACGGAGTGCACAATCACCCATTTTGCATCCACGAAACTCCCACGCGATACGTCATTTTTCAGGCCCGTGATGAAAAATAGTATGAGCAACTCGCACGGTATAGTTGCCAATAGCATACTTGGGCGACATGTCGCACTCGCTGCGCTCGTGCACCAACGCGCCCGCGTGTGCAATTGGCAACTTTCCGCGCTCGTTACACAATGTACTATTGTTTCACTCCTTTTTTCTCATTTTTTTTCATTCAATGTAATAAACAAATACATACTTGCCACGGGCCCGTTGTTTCATAGTTTCTCAATGGGCAGTGTATTTGTATTTTATTTTCACTCTACATACCAACAAAAGTTGATCCTCTATCCTGAAGATGCTATTCTGTATTATTGATTTATATGGAATTGATTATGCTAAATACAACTAAAATGAAACGATATTGCGTTGATAGTGTATCCCAGATGGAAGATTAGCGAACCTTTCTAAAGAAAAGTACAACTACTTTACGAGTAAAGAATGGTTTTATGAGAGGTATGTGTGGTTCGAATCCAGCGCGGGGAGCGTTCGATTTTTAGAATCATTATTTATTGTATCCTCACTAAACATTCAAGTTTTAATAACGGAACAAGATGAGTACAGTTTCTTTTCTGATGTGCCAAACTTTTTTAAATATCAAATCATACTGTCAGAAATACTTTGGTGAATTCCCCTCAATCTTCCACAGAAAGCTATCCATTGATACCTGCAGATGCAAAATTTACTCAAAATGTAAGTACGGATTATCCTCTTCTTGCAAGGAGTAGAATACTATGAATGATCCATCTTCTCGGGGCAGTAAGAAATATAAACCATGTAAAGAAAACGGCACCGATGAGTATTATAGAACAGGCGTAACTGTTTTCTATCAAATAAAGGAAAAATTTCGAGAGATCCAGAACAAATAATTTTAGTACTTAATCTTAATTGAGTACTGAGATCGAATTGGTTACAGGGCAATAATCGTTTTGAATAATGTATTCGATCGACAAAAATTGGAACCCATAGAACCCTATGTTTTTCGAGGGTGCTCTTGGAAATAGTGATGGTAAAAAAATCAAAAAATATTTTTAACTATGATAAATTTGGAAATAAATAAATTGGAAATCTATGAATTTATTTTCCTGTCAAACGATATTTTCGTACTCTTTAAAATTGTTTCTGTATCTAAAGCTAGAAAATCTTCCGTTTATAAAAATTAAACGTGAAAATAATATAGTTGGGCATGTCTTAAAATTTAAACGGAAATTGCTCTCTTAAACTTGATGAATTTTTATCTTGAAAACTATGAACTGGAGCGAAGAATTTCTAATCACAATTATGTCTCAGAACCAGTGAAGGAACACTTTCAAATTTTTCCAGAATTTTCCAGAGCACATTATAATATTAAAAAAATTTGGAGATCTATTTTTCCGAAAATGTCTCAAAAGTTTAATAGAGTTCCTTGACTGATTCTAAGACATTTTGGTCTCAGGAACTTTTCACTAAAATTGATAGTTTATAAGATAAAAGTACATTAAGTTTGAGAACGCAATTTTTTATTAAGCCGCCATGGCTCTCAAAAACAAAATTTTGACGACATGTCGAACCATACTAGTTTCGAGTTCAGATTCCATGGACGCAAGATTTTTTAGTTTTAGGCAGAGAAAAAATCTGAACAGTACATGTAGAGGAAAGAAAAGTTGGAAAATTCTCATTCTTTTTATTTTCAACGTATTCATGGTTCAGAAATTTTTTGATTTTCTTTACCATCACAATACGGAAGACTACCCTCGAAAACATAGGGTGCAATGGTTTTGAATTTTTCATCGATCGAATACATTACATGGTATTGATCCAAACTTGAGCGTCCAAGAAACGTCATTTATGTGTTGGTTAAATACCAGTTTCAGCCACTAGTTTTTGTTCTTACCTTGCTTCCCATTCTAAGCAAGAAAACTCACTTTAAAACGTTTCATGACTCAAATATTTTGATGTAAGAGTGATTTGTAGGGATTCTGAAATCGCCACTCATGTAAGCGAAAGATTTGTACCCAAGTGCGTTGAGGCATCGTGGCTTGGCGTGGACGTGGCGTGACGTCTGATATTTGTTACTTAGTAACTTGAATATAACAAGAAAAGTTCACTTTTGAGGGCTAGATTAACGTGAAAAAAAGTCACCAGTTGATCGAGACTACAAATGAAATTGAAAAAAATATCTTTTTGAGATATGGCCTTGTTTTTTTCTATTAAACGTGAAACTTCTGGAAAACTCAATCCACCATCGGAATTTAGCATCCCATATTCATTTTATAGTATATCATAGAGTTCTAGTCGATGCAGATCGATGGTTTTCAAATGAAAATCTCTAATAACTAAGAAAACCTCAATTCCAAGACACTAGTCGGGATTTCATGTATCTACAAAGAAACTTTGGCCAGTGCCTTGGTTCAAATTTTTCAGGTATCTTCCTTGATACCTCTAAATACTGACAAATGTATGCATAACGTCCATTTGTAGCATGATACTTTTTTGAACGAACTCTCACTTCATTTCTCGTGCCTATGGAACACTTGAACTATCGCGTCTAGTTCTTTCCGTACTCAAAATCCCTGTAAGTATTAACGTCCCGTGTGTGATTCATTATGTACATATGTCTGTCCTCCTGTGATTGAAATCTCGAAAACTATTCATTCTAATATTTCAAAATACAATTTATTCAATTTCCAGCCAATTTGACCAAGAACCCAAATTTATTTATTCTATGGGAAATCCCCTGCAAAAATCTCTGGGAATCCAAGAATCTTTTTCAGTTCTACTCTCTTTCCAGTAGAATACCATCAAAATAACTCCACTCTAGTGACGAAAGAAATCGTTCAAATATTAATAGGATTGATTTTTTTCTTTTTCTCCTTCAACAGAGTACCAAAAATTCTACAACAGGTAGTGGTTACTATATAAGTGGCAGTAATACTTTACCCAGAGGAGGAGCTTCACTGCGTTCTCATAGCCCTCTTACAAGTCTGTCATCTGGGATAAATTCTGCGGGTTCTGGTATCACTACTCAATCACAAGCAAAGACTTTGGAAATGCAAGGTACTTCATTCATACATTGTCTTAATAATCAGAAACGATCATTTTTTCTCGAGCAATACATTGTCGCGATCCAACTAAGTTATGAACTTGGAGCGGCTCTTTATTCTAGAGATCAATTTTCATTTAAAATCAGTAATGTGTAGTTCAACTTGAAGATTTCCAGATAGATCGCACGTTATTGAATGAGAGTTGATTGACAACGTACGTACTCTAAGATGTGGTATGATGTTTTAACCGTTGAATATTCATTTATCGGGCTTAGTGGATCATTCCAAATTTATTGAAAAGTAAGATGTGAGAGAAAAAATTCATGATCCCTAGGCTGGAATCGAACCAGCATCATCCTGACTCCTCTTGCAATATCACATATGTCATCACAATATGTGGGTAAGGTACTGATCTGGATTCAAACGAATGAACTCTTGATCATGGTAAATCAGGTGATATTGCGAGAGGACGAATTCATGCTCCAGGAATGTGAGGATTTTGTCTTCCCGGTGGCGCAATAGGCAACACGGCTGACCGGGAATTAAGAGGATAATGGTTCGAATCCAGCCCGGGGTGCGTGAACTTTTTTCTCGCAAACTCACTTTTCAATCAATTTGGAATGGTCCACTGAGTCCGATAAATGAATATTCATCGTTCTAAACTGTGAAATACGGTTCAAATGAATAAAAGCAATCGTGAAAAATTTATTCGTGAAATCTGCAAAAGGAATAACCAAAGTTAGAAGTAAAGATACGTACCCTTCATGACATACTGCATAGGACTATTGGTGGATTTTACTTTTTCTCACAGCCAGTACGGAGCGACTTGAACACTATTCATTCCTGCATCGCAATTCTAAATCATGCAGACGAAACCAATCCACTACGTACAGGCTCTTTCTCTCTCTCTTGTAATGGATGAGTATTTCTGCATTCAATGGGAAATTGTAGAAGTTATGAGGACAGGAAAGTATGGTAAGGGAATGCCGACACGAGAGCCACGCGGCAACCGATGATAAAACAGAGACGCGGGTTAATCGGGAACGGTAAGATATCGACACTAGGTAAATGTCGGTATGAGCTGAAAGTATGAATTGTTCTCCCGACATTACGCGGGCGAATCTAAGCTCCAGTAGACTATAACAATGATCTAGATCTCGTATGCACCAATGAAAAGGAAGTCATGAATTAGTTAGCGCCTTGCTGGACCTATAATATAAAGAAATAAGATAAGATCGATTACTCGAGAGATTGAAAGTCAGGAATTAACTCGCTCGAGTAATCCTATCGTTATTCGCGATAAGTAAGTAAGATGAAGTTACGCAGCAAGAGATTTGGAAGGGTGAAACGAAGCACAATTGGTGCGAACGATGAGCACTTAAACAAATCACAGCTGAGAGAAGAGATGAAGCACCAGGAAACCAGGAAATGGGGGAAATGATCAAGGAGGCGGACCATGGAGATGAGCATAAGCAGTAGACCAAGACTCATCTGTTCAGAAACTTGCTATCTCAGACTTTTTATACCCCTTCTCTGGAACCTTTTTGGTTGTCTCCGGAAAATGATTTAGAATGAGATATACGTGGACAAATGAAAAGTATGGCTTCATGTTTTTATTTATGATAATGTTGACAAATTGAGAACGGTTTCTGGTAGCTTGAACATTGTTTCTTTTAAAGATCATGTATTATTTACGTGAGTAATGTTCTTGATACTCAATAGTCGGGTGGAAGGTTGATGGAAATAGGAAGATATTTTATAGGAAAAATTATGTTCCTGACAAAATTTGGCACAAGATAGCATTGGTTTCAAATCAAAAAATATATTTTTACAATGTGTTATATCTTAAATAACATTAAAAAAGCAACAAAATTTTAACATATTTTTATAGGTAAATAAAATTGATTGAAATGCTAACCGATTAAGATTTGGGTACTTCATTATGATACAAATATCTATGCAAAATTTCATTTGAATCCGATAGTTAGTTTTTGTGCAATCTATTTGTTAACTAATATTTTTGCAAAAATTGTCAACGTTGTCACATCCAGAATCTGGCCTGAAATCGGTCGCCAATTTTTTTTAACATTTCTTCTAAGTTGATCTTTCAATTGGCATAGTTATTTCTACCATTTCACATATTTTTACAACTTTATGATTATTTTTTTAAAACCGACCAAATTTTACCTTATAAATAAATTGAATATCTTTCCCACTTTTAGATATTTTTGAAAACTGAAAAAAGATATGAAATCTATATAAACAGCCGCTCATTTCAAGCTTTTATTTGTTGAGATCGGCCCGGTAGAACCGGAGTTATATTGTTATAAACATATCGGTGGCTTACGTCGAAATTATTGCAGCTACAGCGATAAAAAAAATATTGTTGGCTTCTGTAATATGTACCGTATTATGGTACATTCGTTAAAATGTGTTTTATGGTGAGAATGTATGCAAAAAATATTCATGAAACAGTCCGAAAATGCCCGGAATCGGCTCTCTCAGCCGACTCGCCGGCCGGGCGGGGAGAGGGGGGAGCGCGCGGCAGCCTCGCGAGTCGGTGAATATCGACTCCAAATTGGACTCGCTCGGAAAAATCTTTGATATCTCTGAATCTATCCATCGTAGAAGGATGATTTTTTTTTAATTCGATATAGAAATTCTTGGTTTTTCTTCTAGAATACTAAATACAACTGAAACAAAACAATATTGCTTTGATAATATATTTCTGATGGAAGAGTAGCGAACCTTTAAAGAAACGTACAACGAGTTCACGGGTAAAGAATGGTTTTAGGGGAGGTATATATTAGATGAATACCATCGGGGCATGTTTAAATATAGAAATGCAGAAAGCTGTTCATTTTATTGAAACTTCGAACCTGTGAAGATATCAAGGTTATGAAGCGAACGCATGGCTTGACAATTGTAACAATATGTTTCATAGATCCATCTTTACTTTCTGCCCGTGATAGGCTCATTGGCAAACTGGTTCTGACGTACGACTTGGGTCCGTCGTAATTAAACAGTTTACCGGCCATAATACATCTGTGTCACGAAATATTATTCAAAAAAGTATACTCCAATATGGAATGACCAAATTGGAGACTGGGATTGACCACGAAGGCCCGACTTGATCCAATGTCCAAGCTCCCTTAAATAGACGGTAGAACGCCGACCCTCTTGCGAGAGGGCGCCGCGCTATACCTTATACACGCGCGACTCAACGCCTCGCCATCTACAGGCGAGCCACGGTACTTGGCCGGTTACTCGAAAATGAGTTCATACTCTCATATATGAAGCTAATTAGTAATAGAATCAAATCTTACAGTAATTGCACTATTGAGAGGAGAATGTTTCTAAGATCATTTAATTGTATATAAACACAAAATAAAATGTTTAAAAAACTGATAAATTTACAAATACTTGACAATTACTCTCTTTTATCACTTGACTCTGTTAAATGTAACCAGGGTTAACGTTCACTTTTATACTTCTATCGAGTTACAGATATACTCTTTTTTCATCCAAATTTTCACAAACTTATGGTAAAATTTGAAAATTTTCTATGTACAATTAAATCAGAGTATGTATATTCAAAAGCTTTAATTTTTCAAATGACATTTAACACTGTAATGTAAAATTTGAAAATTTTCTATGTACAATTAAATCAGAGTATGTACATTCAAAAGCTTTAATTTTTCAAACGACATTTAACTTTAATTAGTACAGTCTCATATTTACAAATACTTGACAATTACTCTCTTTCATCACTTGAGTCTGTTAAATGTAACCAGGGTTAACGTTCACTTTAATACACTATCGAGTTCTATCACTTTTATACTTCTATCGAGTTACAGATATACTCTTTTTTCATCCAAATTTTCACAAACTTGATACATCATTCACTGTACAAGTTGGAAAAACATTCGAACTATGTTCCTCATAGCAGCCTGTAACCCCTTAGCACATCACATTGGATAATAAGATTTAGTTAATGAATAAAATCACTAATTAATTCAAGTGAAAAATACTTGAAAAGTTATTTTTGTAAGAACCCTTTCATACCGGTATACTGTCTATTCTTTCTGAATTGGTATTGCACTGATTCTATAATCTAAGAAAAATAATCACATTGAGAGTTCTTTGTTTTTTTGTAATTGAAGAAGGGTCTCAGCTGAAATATGGAGCTGTATATATATAATCTGGTATATAATGAATTCATGTATGTCTTTAAATATGGAATAGTAAGTATATAATGAAAATTATAATATAATTAACAAATGTTAGATAATTATTCAAGTTCAAGAGTCTCCCGATAATCTAAGATTATTCATGTGCTTCATGAATTCGACTAGAAATTTGATTAAAAACAAACACCGAAACGTAAATATATAAAAAATAATTAACAAATGTATGTACTGTTAACCTATCGTTACTCGTCAGAAATTTATACTTTTCTTCAGAAAGGTTTTATTTTTCTTATACATGAAAATTGAAAGCTTAAAAATTTATAAAGGGTATGTGGATGATCCAAGGAATACTGATAATGCATGGATGGAAACGGAATATGATTTATTATCCTCATTAATTTCTTCAAAAAAATAAACTTTATATTGAATTGAATTCAAAGTTCCATTCTAATAATAATAAAATTTGTACAGGAAGATACTTGATAACATTAATGTTTATAAACAGTCCAATTTTTCTCTTGAACAATCGTCATTAGAAGTAACATTTACACCTTACAGTGTAAGTAAACCTGTACGAAATAAATGCTTTTGGACTCGCTTGCTTTAACACAGTAACAAGAAATCATCAAAATAAATTAATGTAAAAAATATTTTGTTTGTGTATATTTCGCTGAGTAAATTAAAATTAAGTTCAACATGCCTAGTTATTATGACAATTCTAAGAGTATATACAATTGGATGTTACAAAACACTTGCAATGAACGTCTTGAGATTTATGAATATTGGAATGGAGGAATTCCAAAATTATTCACATAATTACTAGATTTGGTGTTTAAAAATTGTACCATCAGTTACAATCATTCTTTGAAAGCTATAAAAAACTAGTCACACCCAGAATTCAATCAATATCATCTCCTTATTCAGAGGCAAACCCATTCTCACTTATCACAGAATTCTTTACTTCGTAGTAAGCAATTATTTTTATGATTTTCGCAGGGAACGTAGGATATAATATTCTCTTCAATGCGTATTCAGAATCAGGAATCATGCGTTTGTATTTAAGAATGAGGTCTCCTAGAGAATCAAACTGCAAATCACGATCGATATCTAACTGCTGCATAACCCATTCTCTGATTGGTTGCGAAATTTTAGATGAGTGAAGATTTCCCTTGGAGACAATATTTTTTAATTGTGAAACACATTTATTTGTGATTTGTAAAGGCTCAAAATATTTGTAATTGTAGCTTTTGTTGAACACCTGAAAAAAACTTGCAACCGGGATTAGATACATTATTTTTAACATTAACTCAATAATGATGCAATAATGATTTCAATAATAATATGTGATTATATAGTTTATTTACATCAGTATCGTCCATTTCTTTAAGAACCTCAGCTGCCGATGTCATGCTCCAACAAAAAAATGAATGAATTTCGATAAGAACTTCAGATATACCGATCCGACAATCAAGATTTGATTCCATTCCAGAGTGAGTGGAAAAAACTTGATAAATACTTTTCCTAGACTTCTGTGATAATATCGTATCCTAGAAAAAATGTCAAATTGATATAGTAGTCTATCATTTAATTATGTTACTGCTGTAGTAGAAGAAGTGAAGTGTGGGCAAAATTTCGTGTTTTCAATAAATTAATACTTTATTCCCAGTAGGCGAGTTGAATTTTGAGTCTCAAAACACGAACTTTTTACGCTCACTACAGCAAAAAATTCATTGCTTAACATTTATGAAAAAGTGCAAATTAGCATCTTACTTTTTTATTTCTCAATAGGATTCCAAAAACTCTGCCAAAAAGTTTGAAGAATTCTCCTCTGAAATAAAATGTCTTCACTTCCAGTTGATGAACGAGTTTCTCAAAAATATCCAAACACAACGGAATCATATCTTCTTTTTTAAACATGGGACAAGGGACATGTTCATTGTCTTCGTTACTGTCTATGTCTTTTATGGCGCAATAAAGAAATTCAAATATAGCATCTTGCAGATCAGGTTCTTGAGAAAGATTTTCTAAGAGTTTGACAGCTGATAAAAAAGCCATGTCAAATAGCATTGGATCATTCATTTTTCTGATGATGGTTATTAGTTTTGACCAGATAATCGTCAGAACTTCAGTATTCTTTGTATTTAATGCACTTTCCCAAAAAGAAGTGCATAAATTCTCCATATCAGGTTTCGAAAAATTGTTGGATTCGGAAACTGCAATCATCAGATTTATAGCTATTGATTCATACATTTCCTTCCCAGGTCTCTTTTTTAACGATGCTTCATCAGCTACATATGATTGCACAATTTGAAGTATTTTTTCAAATAGTAAATTCTTGGAAATCCATCTGCGAGAATCAATCGGATTAATATTACTCCCTCTTCATTCATATTTTTTAGTATATTTAACAATTTTATCATTACCTATAAGAATCGAGTTTTACTAATTCTATAAAAATTTCAAGCATTCCCATTGCTACAGGGTAGCACGCCGGCGAATCATTAGATACATTCAAATTGTTCATAATTTTCTTGAGAGTAAATTCAAAAAGTTTCTCAAACTCTTCTTCCGGTGAATTTACTTTTAAAAAATGTTGATTCTTGACAAGTTCAAGCAGCTGCAAAAAAATTACTAATCACCTTTTGATGTAATAATGATAAATTTAAATACTATAACTCACCTGTAAAGTGTAACCATGCAGAGAGTTTAAAGATAAGTTGCCGTCTACTATTACGCATAAAAGATTACACAGGATTGATTCAACATTTTTTTCTGTTAACAAAGGAACTAATGCGCGGGCTGCCAATTCACGAGTATTATAGACTCTACTTTTCCCACATTTCGATACTAGATTTATGAATTCATCGATCTGAAAGGTGTAAATATTGAATTGAGCAAAATTTATACTCATGTCAAACATAAATTGATGATAATTTGGTTTAATGTAAAATAAAGACCTTCCAGTCTTCATCTCCAGCTTCAGAAGTGGCACTAGGACAAAGTCGAGACAATATTAAAAGTATACACTGAATTTTAGGTTTTATCTGATCTTCAGGTTCATCGACGAAACTTGTCAATTCATTTAATAGAAACGGTAAAAGACTTGGAAACTTTTCGAAAAATTTTTTCCCAGTCATTTTATTATGCATTGTTAAATTCACATGATCTTTTGTTCGTTGAACCCCAAAGACTCTAATTACAAGAGAACTGAATAACAATGTTGCAGCATTTCTTTCCTGTAAAAATAAGTAATGAACATTCAATGATGGTCGATAAGTTAGAAATCAGAAAATTATATTATGAGTGGATGAAAAATATAACTCACAGCCCATGATTGACCATCATAACTTCTAAATGCTGCTATATAACCATCAGCTACATAATCCTTCACCAATTCACCTAGTAAACAGTGTCTGTACAATGCTCTTAAAATATTCAGCGTATGAGTTTTTATTTCTGTTACTTCATTTAGTTTGAAAATATCTTTAATCATTTGTTTGATATCGTAAAGGAATTCTGTCTCATTAGATACTTCAAAAAGGGTTTCTTCAAAGAGTATATTTACAGCATCATCGTTATTGAAGTTGCTTTCTATTCGAGTCAATTTCAATAGAATCCTCATAACTGAATGGAATGCTAAAACTTTTGGATCACCGCGCTTTTTAATTTCCGAAGTGACAAGTGCCTAAAGAATCAAGGAAATCATGCTCATATATAAATTGAGAAAACATGATTTGTATGAACCAAGGTGTGACTCACCTGCACCATAAAAGGTACTCCAGCACTTCGTCAAGTAGCACACAATTTTGAGTTTTCTGATATCAGTCCGATGACAGCTAAGAGTATTTGTTGCAACCAAAATTTTGGCAGTTGCCTCAAGAATTTTTCTTCTTTTTCCAAATGCCATAATCTATTACATAGCTGACCAAAACCTACGTGAGCTTGCACATTTGCAGCACTAGACGACCCAGGTTATATCCGCTACTTGCGATCTCGCGTTTTTGTATAAAATATATAATATATTAACCGTGTCCGAGTTGCATGTGTTCGCATTTTTCATGCTTATACCAGCTTATACTACATATATAGCAGACGCCATGATGAGTCTCTACGGCAGCTTAGTAGCCTATACCTATATATATGCGAGAATCGAGATATCTCGAAATCGTTCGTCGCCGTCGAGGTGGCTTATGAACTGAAAAATAATCTTTTTTGCTCCATTCTAGCCATTCTAACCTAGCAGACAAGACTTATTACATTAAAAGTATCTGTTATAGGAGGTGAATAGGGCTGGATATTAGGGAAAAATAAATAAAAAATCATATTCTACCAGATAACATCCATAACTGATGCATATCTGTGTTATTTTATAAAATTGAAAAATCCGTGATCCAAACTTAATGTATAAGGGTAGCGCTGCCCCCAGCTGCCGTTACTCGCCAGGAGGGGGCGCTAGCGCGCCCCTGGATATGTAAACACAGATGATTGATATTTTGATTTCCAATAAATAGAAAATTATTATAATTTACGGTGCCTTGATATTTTACTGAGTTTTCATATGTATTAGAATATCGACATTCCTTATTTAAGCCATCCCGCGTGCAAATCATGCCGCTATAGGGTTGATTGAATGGGAGTGAGAAACGAAAACTACTGCCGCCATCCTGTCTTTCCGCGTGTATGTCATACCGTTTGGAAAGTCAGGGAGTCAGTGTTTTCTTTTCAGTTTGTAAAAAAATATAGGTGACACTGATCCGAGTGCCTTTGGCCCCAAAAGCCTCTAGGACCAGTGTCATGTTAACTCAGAACTAACCACCTATCCTTCTGTATAGCGTGTCGCTACAGACCGTTTTATATAGGGGTGATAGTGGTGAGATCATGAATAGTCTTAGATTTTAATGAAGCATTTTCTAAAATAAACAAACTTGGAATCTCGATGAAAGAGTGGAGATCACTGCAATATTGCGGGTCTTACGAATCCTGGTATTTTAACAGGACAGATACCAATAGTATCGAATTGATGTTAAAATTCTGTCGACTATCATAAGATATCCTTTTTAAGAGAAAACAGACCCTTACAGTCTATATATATATATACCTCACTCTATATCTATATACACCCCACTACAAATCACGTGGTTAGATCTACACCAATCAAATCACAAGTTAATGCCTTCACTCTAAAGGCCATCACTTTTCATATGAGGATCCAGGTCTGGACCTGTAAATTCACATTGATTTTTCATATGGAAATTCACATCGAAATTACAAATGGGAATTTAGTTATTCTATAGCAACAGGGGGTAAAAATGTCTATTGAAGTGATACATCTGTATTTTCAAAAAATGTATTTGATTTGAATCATATTATTATCTCACATGCATTTTAATTGACCGAGATTAAATAAACAAACATTTTCAAATTTCTTTCTCTATGAAAAAATTTAATCGCATAAGAATTCATTCAAAACGAACTATAGAATACATAACATACTTGTCGTCAACGTATACCTTTTGCAGAGGTAAATGTTTTACCATGAGACAGAAAAATTGCTTAAGGTATATTTCATTTCATTTCCACCATTCATATATTTCAAACTCAACCTCTTCAAAATTGTATCAGTCAAGTTGTCATGTTTTCTCGTCTCATTTTTGACAAAATTATCTGAAATATATAACTGGATCCATTTTACTATATTTGATATTACTCTATATGAAATTAATCAGTTTGGAATCTGTAGCAGAGAAATATGGAAAAGAAAGAAAGCTTCATATTCTGTAATTATTATCTTCAATGCATTAAAATAGTCAATGATTGAACAGACAACTTTAAATTTTTATTCACTCAAAAAAATTTAGTCATTTGAGCATTCATTTACCAACGAACCACAGAATACGGAACATACTTGTCGTCAACGTGGACCTTTTTCAGATCTATACACAGAATATTTGAATACTCACGATTGTTACAAGAGTGTTACTGAGTGGAGGGAATATATTTTAATATCCCAATCTACCGAAAATTCAAGTGTGCATGTAAGAGGTGTAGAAAGAGAGCTGTTATAGTAACGGATATTCAAGAATCGTTTATGAATTGTATATATTAGAATAAAGAAAATCGAGAGATAATTAATATTAAATAATTGGCTGAACCATACGAACTATCATGAATCGTACATCTAGAAATGCAGGGAAATTTTTGAGTTTTTAAGCCAATCCCATCACCTTTTTCGCTAAAGTTAACAGTTGTAAAATTCATCATTGAGTCACATTTAAAACTGAAAGGTTGAGAAAATGATGAAATAGAATTGCAAAACCATGGTTGACTCCCGATTGGAAGTTTGATAAAAAATCGTGAAAAAAATTAAATTCCAAAATGATTCCGTAATCTGATCCCTTTGTAGACCTAGTGTCTATGGCACAGTAGTTTTGGCTATAATTAAGCATATATAATGCATGATAGAATTTGAAATGGTGGACCCAATGAGTTGATTGTTTTGCAAACTTAAAAGCGCAAAAATGGCTCTTAATGTACGGGATATTGTAGTGGCTGGATTTAATCGTAAATTAGTAATAATTGAGTTGTTTGAGTTCAAAATAAAATTCGAAAATGTTCGATGCTTGATGCTTGATGCACCATGCTAAATTCTATTCTGTACTGAACGGTTTTTCAGAACCAATACTAAGGTAGGTGTACCCAACCTGCGCCATCCAATATGCGCCACCCTTCGTATTTCATACATACGCGCGTCTAGAGCATCGCCGCGACACAGGATCTTATTGGCAATACTAAATAATGAGGAAAGAAAACATTTTCACCGGCAGGGAACCCTTACACCAACTTGTTACAGCTCGTTTTCTCCATTTTTTCACCAATTTCGATTCTCGATCTAATTTCGCTCAGGTATGTGGGAATTTTTTTAATACCCTTAAACAGGGCGAAAAAAATCGAGTGACATGTCATTCGATTCTTTGATATCCCGTCTATATCATCCATTTTTTTCATCTTACGCCCTTTTTATCAACCGTTTCAATAGCTCTTCGTTATTTTTATCAAATGTACCTAATATGCGCCACCCCTATTTTCTTGTTCTACTTGCTACAATCATCTCATTGATGGTAAATATCCGCCAAACATGGTCGGAAGAAAATTTAGTTCAAGCTCTGGAGCAAGTCAAATAAGGTGAGATATCGAAGAAGATGGCTTCGACTATATATAAGATAACTCGTCGAACATTTCAACAATATGTCAAACAAAACATATCCGAAAAAAGGAAAATGAGTCGATTATATGCGTTAACGACAGTACAGAACGAAGAATTGTGTAGTCGAATTAAACGCTTAGCAGATATTGACTATCGTATAGCGAGAAAAATTTTGAGGTTATGCGTTTATAAGTACTGTCTAGGAAAAAACAGCAGACAGAATTTGTCTACCATCAAGACAATAGCTAGTCCCAAATAGGCTCGGACATTTTTAAAATTTAACTCTTCTATTTCCGTGAGAACATCTCAATTACATTTGAAATTACACTAAAAAGAATTTCCATTAATTTGAGAGATTAATATTGGAATCAAATTTTGCATAAGTTAATTTTGTTGATTCAAAAACAACGTTTTTCTATGAATTTTAACTGAAAACTTGATTTGATTTAGGTTGTTAGAAGTTCATATAGTCTATGTAATATGGTTTAGTCAAAGACAAAATGTATTCCTTAATAAAATTATATCAGAAATATACTCTTTTGTTTGTATTGTATTCTTTTCAGACATGCTCCATGCTTCAAACTGGATGTAAAGAAGTATTTTCAGGTTGGCGCCATATTGGGTACACTCTTTTTTTTTCAAAACGCTGTATCTCAGCGTAAAACTGTTCAAATTGAACGAAATTTAGCTCATTTCAAAGGTATTGATTTTCGTGACCTCTCATTTGACATAACTACGTTAGTGAATTTCCATTTGACGCGGTGTAGTGACCTTTCTTGCTTAGGTGGCGCTAATTGGGTACAGGTACCCCTGTTGAAAAAAATCGACTGGATTACCAGCTGGATTTGCACTGGATTCCAGCTGGATTTTGACTGGATTCCAGTTGGATTCCAGCTGGATTTGGGCTGGATTCCATCTGGAAACGAAAAATCCAGGTGAAGTGATGCAGGGAAAATCCAGTGAGTTTCCCGAATAATCCAGCTGGATCCTGAGATAATCCAGCTGGATTCTACTAGAATTAGGGTTATATCGTTATTATAGATCCAGCAGATTTTCCGGATAATCCAGCTGGATTTTTCGACAATCCAGCTGGATTTTTTCGGTTAGAGAGCACCGAGCTACGGCGTTGAATCCAGCTGGATTCTTTCATATTCCAGCTGGATTTTTCGACAATCCAGCTGGATTTTTTCGGTTCTAGAACAGCGGGCTACGGCGGCGAATCCAGGTGGATTATGAACGAATCCTGCTGGATTTTTCGATAAACCAGCTGGATTTTTTCGGTTCTAGAACAGTGGGCTACGGCGGCGAATCCAGCTGGATTATGAACGAATCCTGCTGGATTTTTCGATAATCCGGCTGGATTTTTTCGGTTCTAGAACAGCGGGCTACGGCGGTGAATCCAGCTGGATTATGAACGAATCCAGCTGGATTTTTCGACAATCCTGCTGGATTCGTTCATAATCCAGCTGGATTCACCGCCGTAGCCCGCTGTTCTAGAACCGAAAAAATCCAGCTGGATTATTGAAAAATCCAGCAGGATTCGTTCATAATCCAGCTGGATTCGACGCCGTAGCCCGCTGCTCCCAAACCTAAAAATCCAGCTGGATTGTCGAAAAATCCAGCAGGATTCGTTCATAATCCAGCTGGATTCGCCGCCGTAGCCCGCTGTTCTAGAACCGAAAAAATCCAGCTGGATTGTCGAAAAATCCAGCTGGATTATCCGGAAAATCTGCTGGATCTATAATAACGATATAACCCTAATTCTAGTAAAATCCAGCTGGATTATCTCAGGATCCAGCTGGATTATTCGGGAAACTCACTGGATTTTCCCTGCATCACTTCACCTGGATTTCTCGTTTCCAGCTGGAATCCAGCCCAAATCCAGCTGGAATCCAACTGGAATCCAGTCAAAATCCAGCTGGAATCCAGTGCAAATCCAGCTGGAAATCCAGTCGATTTTTTTCAACAGGGACCTTATTATGCCACAGGGTTCAGGCTCCTAAAAGGATCAGAATACGTAATAGTCTTGGGAATAGGGGTGGAAGTGTGGAAGATGAATGATTCCCTGCATTTTTTTCTCCAAAAGTAGCCATATTCCAGAAATTGTGAACTATATGAAGAATCTGACGTCTGATTAAGAAAACTCATTTCAAGTCATTGCAGTCTTCATTTGTTCTGATATGGATACCATACCCAAGATTATTTCGATACCAAGCGTATTTTCTGGCTAAATATACATCAACGCTATTGATCAGAAACCACAATGAGCACAGTACATGATTTTTCGTCTGAATATGGAAACGCCAACACACTGCTGACATCTCATTCTCAAGGTGTATCGATGATGAATTAAGAACGTGGTTCATCGATGAGGAATATAATCGGCATCCAACCTATTGAATTTTCATTTGACTGGGAACAAGTTCAGCATTAAGCCCATTTGTTTTTCATTCGACTGCAAAACGGGTTCGGTATTCAGCCTACTAATTTATTCGTTCAACTGAGGAATACGTTTCAGTCAGTCAGTTCTTGCGCAGAAAATTATTGTTTTTACTTGTACATACGTCTGAGTTCTCTATTCGTTTTTTTCCATCGAATCTGTGTATGCACAATGAGACTAACCTCTTTAGATTGTGACGAAGGGAGCCCAGGCTCTGCTAACGAGAGCCCCTCCTCTAGCCTACTACTTACCTAATCTTCAATGTTTCCCCCCAGAAGTGTTGGGAGCAGAGTCCTTGTCGCTCTGGAGGAGGACACTGTGGTTAACAGGTCCTCTTCTGCCCAGCCCTGAAAACAAAATCTGTAATTATTAAATATTCGTACTGTAAGGAGTAGGGGAACATTGCTTACCTTGGGACGATGGGGCTCGCTCGTCGTCCAAATCCTTAGGGATGACCTGCTACTGGGGTCCAGGGTCCTTGGTGGTCAGCTCGAGTTCATGAGCTGACCACTAACTCTTTTCCTCCCTTTAGAGGTCTTGGAAGGCGGTCGGAGAGCAGTGCTTCTTCCTGGAATCCTGGAGTTGGTGATGATGGCAGAATCCGGTCCGCAGCAGCCCTAGAACAATCACCCATATGTATATATATATATATATATCAAGTGAGTGAGAAAAAGAAATCCATAACTCTGAAAATTTTTTTGAAGATTCTTTGGGATCCCATGATGTCACCAGAATTTTCTCAGATTTTTTTTGGGCCCTGAACCCATGCTGCCAGAGACCCAAACTTGCTGTTTTCCCAATATTTGTCATATTATAGCTGTCTTTAAGGGAGGATATACAGTTAGAACGAGAAAAAAAACTCATTTTTGAAAATCGTTTTTCAAGGGTAGTTTTTAATCAAATCTAACGAACATTTTTGACAGTTATAAGTTGATCCATGTAGTATACAAAAATATTTTTTTTTAATTTTTTTTTAACAAAATGGCGGCCGTTAGATAGCGTTGAAAAAGTACCTCTGTTGGGGTGTAGTCGTGTGCTCACGCACACATTCTGCCCGCCGGTAGCCGAGTCCACTCGATGGCGTGATCAATCACGCGTCGCCCTCTAATTGGTTTAAAATTTTGAATAGTGGACTCGGCCGCCGTCGGACAATAGACTGTGCGGCGCCGAGTCGGCAGTTATCGCCAGTCCGCGAGCGAGCCACAACACCTGGCCGCTCCTCGTGTCCGATTCGCGCCGTGTCCCTCCCTTCACCTTTTCTCTCACTTTTTTTAATTAGTTTATTCGCGCCCGCGACACTTCTTTAACATCTGTATTCACACACTCACGAATACAAGTATATATTATTAAGAACATTCACTCGTCACTCACTCAGTTTACCATTCACGCTTCCACACACACATACAAACTTTCAAACGAACACCGAACCTTCTCCTGCGGGCTCCGGGGTTCCAAAAAGAACACCCCGTCCCCACATTTGGTCGCAAGAGCGTGGTTTTTTGTGGTGTTTGCGAGTGGCAGTGTCGTGAAGTGTCCGGGCAAGGTGAGAGCGGGAAAACGTGCGGCGGCCATATTGTTGAAGCCGGCCGGCACACAGCAACACTTGTTGAGCCAAGCGGCTCAAGGGACATCGGCAGCGGACACGAGAGGCTCGCCAGGAGGCGAGCAGCGGACCAAGAGAGCGGCAACTCGGCGGCACGTGGGCCATCGAGACGATCCCCTGCAGGTCATCGCGCCATCAGGCGCCTCAGGGGATCAGCCGCTCATTCGACGCCCGGGGTCGGCGCCGAAGCATCATCGGGCGGATCGAGCAGGGGAAGGAAAAAGCCGCGACAATCGGTCGCGGCGGGTGAGTCCTTGATTCATCTTGGCGCGCGGCGCAATTTCTTTGTTTACAAGCGCGCGCGCCGTCGCGCGACTCAGCGCGCTCCCCCTTCCCCTCTCCCCGCCGGCCCTACCTCGGGCAGGCCCGCTGTCGCGCGGAAAGTCGTCCCGCGCGCAGGCAGGTGCCCCTCTCTCGGCCCGCGGCTCGTATTCGGCGAGCCGCAGCATTGTTGCGCGGAGAATTGTCCCGCGAGCAGGCGAGTGCCCCTCTCTCCTCCCGCGGCTCGTATTCGGCGAGTCGCGGTATCGTTGCGCGTGTCGCGCCCGGCCAGAGCCGTCGCGCACGCACTAGGCGAGCTGACTCGCGCCCCCCGCGCGCCCCGTTACCGCCTACAAGTCGACTCGCACTTGGCGAGTCGATCAGCGCCTTGCGCTATACCAGCGTCGCTTCCCCCCACCGCGCCGCGGCTCACACTCGGTGAGTCGCGCAGTGCCTCGGGTGCGAAGCAAGCATTTGGCTGAACATCAAGTCAGCTGTGACTGTCGCACGCCGTGCGAACTGAAGCTCGCAATCGGCGAGTCGTTGCGCCCTGCGCATATTGATGAAAACCATTCCATTTTTTTTTCTCGTTGGGTTTTCTTACTGGACATTTCGTCCATGGTGTGTTCAACAATCTTGTTTTTTGTTGTTCGATTTTTTGGCTATTGTGTCGAGTGTAGAGAGTGCGATTAAAGGCTCGCACTG
The DNA here is from genome assembly GCA_020882685.1 of Aphelinus atriplicis. NCBI lineage: Eukaryota > Metazoa > Arthropoda > Insecta > Hymenoptera > Aphelinidae > Aphelinus > Aphelinus atriplicis. The sequence goes on from CM037073.1 coordinate 10,114,890, forward strand.
CGGTTGAAATTCCGCGTTGAATGTTTTTTCCAGAATTCTTCGATATTGTTTTTCTTTGGTTCGCTGTTTTTTACGGCATTGCTCTGATGTATTGATCCTCGACTCGAAAAGCACGTAGTCGTGCGTTCTGGGCATCATGACGTTGAATATTTTTGAATTTATCTTGTGGATTTTTTACTGTTTCTTGTGTCAAGAACACAGTTCATTTAGTGTGTTTATTTTGAAATCATTAAAAATCAAACCAACATGAGTCAAGCCGAGAAACAACTCCTCGACGCGTATGAACGGCAGCTCCGGCACATGAAATATATTCGCGATTACATTGCGAATACAAAAAAGTCATGCGCTGCGGAAGATCGCACACCAGAGTACATCAATCGCAAATTGAAAACTCTCAACGATTATTGGCGCCAATTCTCGGAGCGTCACGAGCTGCTTTGGTCAGAGGAGGCGACCATTATGAAGTTGATCCCAACGTGCGACTATTTCAAAAAAGATCCATTCCTGGAGATTGATGATAGGGTCGCGCAAGCAACAGCTGAGCTCACGTCTTGGCTTCCGCCGCCCGACGTTGAGGAACGGGAATCGACTCAACATGATAACGGGTCACTTGCGCAACAGGCATTTCAAATTCAGCACATTTTGCGTGCCGCTACTGAAATGCAAGCGATTCCAGCGCTCCAAATTCCAACCTTCTCTGGAAAGTTTGATGAGTGGGAGTCCTTCAAATATCGTTTTGAAGCCTCCGTCATCAACAAACAAACATATTCGGACGGTCTCAAATTGCATTATTTGCTTGATGCAATGCGCGGCTCCGCAGCCGAAATGTTGAAGGGTGTCAAGCCGGAAGCTTCGAATTTTCTGCCGTCTTGGGCGAAACTTTGTCGTCGTTTCGATAATCCCAAACGCAGACTAACACACCATACGTTGGCGTTGATCAATCTCAAGCCTATTTCTGAGAAATCTGCCACAAAGCTGAACGAGTTACTTGACAAAGCTGAAGAATCCATTCAGGGATTCAAGGATCTCGAATACCCAATCGAACATTGGGATAATTGGTTTGTGCATTGCATTGTAAACAAGCAAGATCACGGTACTCGTGAAGCCTGGGAAATGAGTCAGCTGACTCATGAAGGTTTTTCAAAATACTCAGATCTTCGCAGTTTCATCGAAAATCGAATTTCCGCTCTTGACACTTCGTCCGCTCACCTCGCATCGCAAAATTCCACAGGTTCAACGTCGCAGAACCAAAATGGTAAAAGCAAAAACCATTCGAATTCGTCGAATGGCAAATCGATTTCGGCCAATGTGGCCAATGTTGCTGCGTCGAATTCAAGTACGAATTGTTCGTGCTGTTCGAAACAACAACACGCACTTCATGCGTGTCCCACGTTCACAGGGTGGACGCAAAAGGTTCGTTTTGACTTTGTCAAAAAGCACAAGTTGTGTTTGAATTGTTTCCGCAGCAATCATATAGCTGACAAGTGCATGTCAAAATTCCGATGCAAATTTTGCAAAAGGCGGCACCATAGCTTGCTGCATTTCGATACACCGGAGAACCAGTCGAATCCCGATTCGTCACCACCAGTTCCCATGGATAACGCGGAGTCACACCAAGGCAAATCAGCCGTCGGTTTGCACACCTCGTTAGTCGCAAGCTCCGGATTGTTGGCCACTGCAAAAATAATCCTTCAATCGCCATCGGGCGAAAAGCTTGAAGTTCGAGCGCTCATCGACCCTTGCGCTGAGCGCTCCTTTGTTTCTGAGCGTGTTGTTCAACTTTTAAATTTGAACAGTCGGAAAATCCGTCAAGACGTGTGCTTCCTGGGAGGAAAATCTCGTCTAACTGTAAAATCTGAAGCACGTCTCACCATCTGTTCGAAAATTAGTCCCGATTTTCGCATAATTTGTCATGCTCTCGTTTTGTCAGAGCTCACTCGAGTACTTCCAGCGCATAGGATCGATAATTGCAATTGGCCTCATATTGCAAAGCTTAACTTGGCGGATCCTGAATTTGCCACTCCGCAAAAGGTCGACTGCGTGCTCGCAGCCGACATTTATTCTGAAATAATTTTGCCAGGCTTAACAAAGGGCCCTCCGCACACGCCAGTCGCTCAACAAACAGTTTTCGGTTGGATACTGACTGGCGTGACTGAAAACACATCAACGGGTAATGCTACATCTGGTGCATTCCATGTCACAGTCGACACTTCTCTTTCACAACAACTTCAAAAATTTTGGGAAGTTGAAGAAGTGCCGTGTGACTCGCAGGCGCTATCTCCCGACGAGCAGTATTGTGAAGACTACTTCAAGTCTACCGTGTCTCAGACACCCGAAGGTCGCCTGATCGTGCGTCTGTCCTTTGTTCAGTCGACTGATATTCCTGCATTCCACGATTCCAGAGACATCGCAATCGCTTGCTTGCTGCGTTCGGAGCGTCGGCGGTTGCGAGACCACAGCATGGATGAAGCTTACAAGAAATTCATGCACGAATATGAAGGTTTGGGACACATGGAGAGAGTCGACACATCGAAGCTGTCATCGCCTGCGGTGTACATGCCACATCACGCTGTTTTCAGGCCAGGAAGCAGCAAAATCAGGGTAGTTTTCAACGCATCGCAACGTAATGGTAACGGATATTGTTTGAATGATTTTCTATTAGCTGGACCAAAACTGCAAACGGATATAGCCGTTATTTTGACTCGATGGCGAACGTTCAAATTTGTTTTTACATCGGATATTGTAAAAATGTATCGCCAATTTTTGTTTCACGAGGACGATTGCAGCTGGCAGGCCATCGTTTGGCGTGACGATGCGTCGGACCAGATTCTTGTTTTTTTGCTGCGTACGATCACTTATGGTACCAAGTGCGCGCCGTTTTTGGCAATTCGTTGTCTCAGTTATTTGGCTGAGCGGTATGAACAGCGATTTCCTTTGGCTGCAATTATTCTACTCAAATTGATGTATGTTGATGACGCATTTGGTGGAGCAGACACTATCGAGGAGGCTCGTCACGCTCGTGATCAGCTGAGCGCACTTCTTCAATGTGCACAAATGTCTCTCGATAAATGGGCATCGAATTGCAACGAATTATTGCGTGGTGTTTCTGTAACCGATCAACCAGATGTCGACGTCGAAATGGATGACGTCGTATCCACTCTAGGCATAAAATGGATGCCGCAAGTTGATCAGTTTACATTCAAGGTTAGTTTGCCAATTGCACCACACGTTGTGACGAAACGGTCAATTTTGTCGGAAGTTGCCAGATTGTTTGATCCAATGGGATGGCTCTCGCCATTTTTGGTTCAAGGTAAGATTGTTTTAAGAAAAGCTTGGATTCAGAAGCTTGATTGGGATACGCCAGTTCACGGCGATTTGTTGACTGAATGGGAAAGTCTGCGCTCACAAATGCCAGAGCTTGCGAACATTCGCATCCCACGATGGACTCAGTTGTCGTCTTCAGTCGAGTGGACCATTCACGGATTCGGTGACGCGTCTGAAAGGGCGTTTGCTGCCGCAGTTTATTTGGTAATTCCCGGTCGTGCTTCGTTTCTTTTGATGTCGAAAAACAAGGTTGCTCCAGCTAAGACGTTGTCGATCCCACGACTTGAATTGTGCGCTGCAGTGTTGCTCGTCCGCCTTATAAAGTATTTGGCAACTAATTTATTGCACAAACCGACTAAAATTTATTGTTGGTCGGACTCGAAAGTCGTTTTAGATTGGCTCGGAAGTTCGCCTGCTCGTTGGCAAACCTTCGTCGCCAACCGAGTAAGCCAAATCATTCGCTCTCTCCCAGAGGCAAGTTGGTCACACACTCCAACACAGGACAACCCGGCGGATCTCGCAACCCGGGGGGTGACTGTTGAAGAGTTACGTGATTCGCAATTGTGGTGGCATGGGCCACATTGGATAACATGCGACGAATCTCGGTGGCCAGCACAGATTGATTTACAACCATCCGAGCCATTGGAAGTTAAAGCTTTTGTGGTCATGCAACAGGACGGAGAGTATTGCATGAAGGAATTTGAAAAGTTTTCTTCGTTCCATAAATTGGTCAGAGTTGTTGCATTTATGTTGCGATGGAAAAATAATGTACGCCTCCCGAAAGGTGAACGGCATGACTCGTATCTCAGTGCAGTTGAGTACCGAACAGCGAAATTTGTTGTGTTCAAACTCATCCAGCGGTCGCACTACAAGGTGGAAATTGAAAAATTATCGAGTGGTAAAATGCTGCCTCATAAAAGTCAATTAAAGCGCCTGTCGCCATTTATTTGTACAAATGGACTGCTCAGAGTTGGAGGTAGGTTGCACAATGCCCCAATATCCTATGACGAAGCACACCCAATAATCTTGTCGGCTCACAGCCTTATAGTAAAGCGCATGATTGAGCAGCTTCACCAGGAGTTGCTGCACGGAGGGCCACAGTTGATGTTGAGCAAATTGTATAGGCAATTTTGGATTCCACGAGTCACTCGTTTGGTGCAAGGAATTTTCCGCAAATGCACTCGTTGCGTGCGCTTCGCCGCACAAAATCTCACTCAACAAATGGCTCCTCTGCCTTCTGTGAGAGTCACGCCTAACATGGCTTTTCAGGCCACCGGTGTTGATTATGCTGGTCCAATTCCGGTCCTTGCATGTAGAGCCAGAGGCTCTAGATCCGTAAAGGGATACTTTGCCATCTTCATCTGCATGGTCTCTCGAGCCGTCCACATTGAAGTTGTGTCCGATCTAACAACTGAGGCATTTTTGGCTGCGTTTCGCAGATTCGTATCTCGACGTGGTCGCTGTTCGCACGTTCACAGTGACAACGGGCGAAATTTCACTGGCGCTAGTCGTGAGTTGAGGCAATTGTTCGAAAAAGCATCGTCGTACTCACAGGAAATTGCAACTGAGCTCGCCAAGGACGAAGTGGAATGGCATTTCTCGCCCCCACGTTCTCCACATTTCGGTGGACTTTGGGAGCGGGCGGTTCGCAGTTTCAAGCATCATTTGCGCCGTGTGATTGGTGAATCCACACTCACTTTCGAAGAGCTTTTGACGCTCACGACGCAGATCGAAGCATGCCTCAACTCGCGTCCGATTTGCCCTCTGTCTTCTGAGGGATCGGATTTAGTAGCCCTGACGCCAGCACATTTTTTGATTGGTCGCCCAATGTCAGCTGTACCTGAACCTTTTGATAAATTGCTAACTAGTAAACCCAGTTGTAGATGGAGACTCATTCAACACATGAGAAATGATTTTTGGCAACGTTGGCGAACTGAAGTTCTGCACCATCATCAGCAGCGAGGAAAATGGATAGATGCTCAACGATCGCTGCAAGTCGATGACGTCGTGCTCATCAAGGACGAGCTCACCCCGCCAACCAAGTGGCCTCTTGGTCGTGTCACAGCGCTGCACCCGGGCAAAGATGGCCTCGTGCGAGTCGTCGAAGTCAAGACGGCTTCTTCGGAATTTCGTCGAGCTGTAGACAAGCTCATTCTCCTTCCGACCGATCAAGAAGACCATGCTGGCAGTCAAGAAGACGCAGAGGATGAAGAAAATGAAGACAATAGTTGATAAGTTCGCGTACTTCGACACTCTATCCAAACACTTTTCCTCGCTCGTTTGACACTCGCGATGCGTCAGTAGAATCATGCAGTATTGAATTTAGTATGGGCAACACGTTTTTTCTTTTGTTTCACTTCACTTCATCCAAATCAATTTTCATTGTGTAAATTTATAACATATGCAACGTGCCCCATTTGTATAGTCATCCGCATAGCAGCCTGCATAGGCAAAAGTCAGCTCAACTCGTGAGCAATTTTAGGCTAATTTGCAAGTCACTTGCCAAGTATTTAGTTATAGTTTATTTTTGATACATTTATACTCTAGATTTATCCATTTTGTATAGTTATGCCCTTACGATCGCGACATTTCGCATGTGAAGGGCGAGTCGTGTCCACTGTGTTCGGGCGCCCGCCGCCATGAACTTTCGAGTCATGGGTCCGCGAGGGGCTCACCCGTCAACACAGCTGGCTCCACGCCTCGCTCTAGCGTGTAGAATTGCGTAGAAAGTAACGTAACAGTTTCTAGTTCAAATTGTGATTCAAGAAATTAATCAAGTTTAACGGCCATGAGCCAAGTCATTTAGTTGTATCGAATCTTATTATTAATTAGCATGACATTTGTCACGAATTTTTGTTTTGTTTTTCAAATTTTAACTCAAAGTTTTGTTTGAAATACTTGAGTTACCGGCAACTCTCTTGCATATCGTCCTCTTGTTACCTCATTGCTTGAATTGATTGGATTGTTAGTTGTTGCTTGCCTGGAAGCAAGCAAAGGGGGCGGTATGTTGGGGTGTAGTCGTGTGCTCACGCACACATGCTGCCCGCCGGTAGCCGAGTCCACTCGATGGCGTGATCAATCACGCGTCGCCCTCTAATTGGTTTAAAATTTTGAATAGTGGACTCGGCCGCCGTCGGACAATAGACTGTGCGGCGCCGAGTCGGCAGTTATCGCCAGTCCGCGAGCGAGCCACAACACCTGGCCGCTCCTCGTGTCCGATTCGCGCCGTGTCCCTCCCTTCACCTTTTCTCTCACTTTTTTAATTAGTTTATTCGCGCCCGCGACACTTCTTTAACATCTGTATTCTCACACTCACGAATACAAGTATATATTATTAAGAACATTCACTCGTCACTCACTCAGTTTACCATTCACGCTTCCACACACACATACAAACTTTCAAACGAACACCGAACCTTCTCCTGCGGGCTCCGGGGTTCCAAAAAGAACACCCCGTCCCCACAACCTCTATTTTGCTTTTGCCGGCTCTCTTGGTCGCAATTTTGATCGGAAATCAAAAAATCAAAAAAATTTACATTAATTACATTCAAAGTTAGTGGATGAATTACCGAAAAAATTGAAAAAAAAAAATTGCACTTTTGGCGTAACTTTTTCGAAAAACTCAATTTTTTTCCCGCTATTTTATCACATTTTTCCATATGTAATGACAAAATATTACAATAATTTTCAATTCATCTAATAGATAATAATATAATAAAGAAACCCTATAAGTTTCAGCTCAATCGGATAATTAGTTTTCGAGTTATCACCGGCATAAACTCCAAAAATGCAGTTTTGAGAAAAATGCGTTGAAAGTTTTAAATTATCGTTAAACCGTAATAACACTTCAATCAGCAATCTCTTAGAAAAAAGACTTGGAGTTCGAATTTCGAAAAAAGGGTTTCAGGAGTGTATTCTACAGGAAATTTACTAACTTTTCATGAAAAGGAAATCGAAGTTTTTTGTCTTTCTAACTGTATATCCCCCCTTAAACATTATCTATGCCCATTAAATGACCTTTGGGCAAAAAATTAATAGAAACATTTTTTCCTGGTAATTACTTGGAGTTTTCAGGAGAAATATGTCCAAGATCATAGATGGTCATATAACCATCACGATAGTCACTTTAGTAATCTCAATTAAGCAAAAGCTGTTTTCGATCACTTGGATCAGAATCTTATACTCACCAAAAGCTAGATCACTATGATCAAAAATGATATCAAGATTTACCAGTTACAAACACAGTAGACGGTAATTGAATTTTTCATTAGTTTTCAAATATTAACAAGTAAATGTTATGGTTTACTTCCTTGAGTATTATTCATGAATATTCACCCATGAAATCCACTTATATTGTGAAATTGCATAGCTAAGGTTTGAACAGCTATCAACCGAATGACTGAAATTCCAACTTTAAGTTATTTACTCATAAAATTGGCTAATATGAACTAATTTATACAAAAGTGTGATCACTAGATGCACAATTTTATAACGAACTCAAATATATAATTATCCTGGATTAGTTGATATTAGCTAATTTTATGAGTGAATAACTTGAAGTTGGAATTTGAGCCAACCGGTGAATAGCTGTTCGAACCTTAGCTATGCAGTTTCACAATATAAGAGGATTTCATGAGTAAATATTCTTTAATAATGAAGTGACTATTATGATGGTCATATGACCACCTATGATCTTGGACATATTTTCTTTAAAAACTTCAAGTAATTGAAGTTAAAAAAATGAAGTTGATTAATAAAATTACCAGGGAAAAATGTTATCATGATTTTTTTGCCCAGAGTGTGAACAATGTTTAAAGATAGCTATAATATGACAAATAGTGGGAAAACAGCAACAATGGATCTTTAGCAGCATGAGTTACAGGGCTCGAAAAAAATCCGAGAAAATTCTGGTGACATCATGGGATTCCAAAGAGTCTCCAGAGAAATATTCAGATCTTTGGATTGCTTTTTCTCACTCGACAGAGAATCACCCATATATATACACACTTATACATTTATATGTGTGTTTTTCTTCTTCTACGGGGTTATACATATGTATGTATATATCACGAAGTCTCTCTTAATCCGTGATATATGAAAATGGAAGAGGGGTTTTTATGCCGAAGCTTTTTCCCTACAAACAGTGTTGAAGAAATTTGTTTCACGACTCTACAATAAATCCATGTAAGTAATACAGAAACTACAGTTTAGCAAGTAAATTATGGGCAATAAAATACTTTGATTCTTTGTCTTTATGATGTTTCGTCGGGATACTTTGACGCGGTGCGCGTGCTTAGTTAATCGCGTATTTCAAACCGAGACTTCCGTTTTATAGTTCGGGTTATCTGAAAAGTAAAAGAAAAACTACCGCATGGGTGAATAGTTCACGGATTGAGGGAAATTATAATCAATATACACAAAGAAAAGTGATATGGTTTAAATTCACACCCGTGAATTTAATTGAACATTCAAAGGCCTACCTAACTACGCCTCGGAATGGATCCGTTCAACACTATCTCGAAACACGAGAGGTGTCAAACCCATTCGGGGTTCAAGAAATTGAAAAGATGTCAGAGGCAGAGAAGTCGTGGTGGTGACTTATCCTAGCCAATACCGCCAGGTGCGTACACTCAAGTGTGTGGTTATGAAGAGAGAGAAAAGATAGAAGCAATGAAAAATAAAACTCACTTTTAATTTTTATTTCTCTGAATATAAGGAGCGTCCTTGGCTTGCCTCGAGGTTCAGGAACTTAACCACTCCAAGAGCGGTTGATATCAGCTACGGGACCAAGTCCCTCGGAGACCAAATCCGAATAAAAAATGCTCCAAGAGCAAGGGGTTGACCCCTCGAGTCGAGAGAATGACGCTTTCCATCAAGTACAAAAAAAATTGGCGGAGCTTCGATAAGGACACGTGAGAAGCGTATCGGCTCGTTTCCTATTGATTCACCTGTTCTAGATCGGATTTATTGCACTGCTAAGTCGAGAATAATTTAAGACGTTCTACTCTTAAGAATTATTTGTAACACTCAAGGTAGGCGCTACACATCTTACGGTCGCAGAAAATACAGAACTAATAATATAGTGATGCGTATTCAATAGGGAATCTTACTTTAAGTGTTCTATTCTATTACTTGAAGTATACTTCAGAGCGGACGTTTCTGAATGCTCAAAGAATACTTGTCATCAATGAATATGCGTATTGGGCACCCTCCTTGACCTTGGAAATAATTTTTATAGAAAACTTAGGTGATTTTCGAACAAAAATGTCCTAACCATTCCATGGCTCAGAGGTAATTTTCAGGGTGTCAATTGAGATTGAATATGCCTCTGAAATTACAAAAACAGCAATTCCATTGTTACAGATTGTTGCAATAACGGAGAAAGTTCAGATCTTTCAAAAATCCTAAATTATTATCCCAAAAATTCTAAATTCTCAAACCTTTTCAAGTAAACATGCTGTTAATTTAGTAAGCAGTGGTTTCAAAAATAATTTTTTTCAATAGTTCTCTACATATTAGATTTGATGCTCAGTACAAGTATCTATATGAAAATAATAAGATCGACAATGATTTGAATTGACTACTGCATAGTTTTCTATGAATGCATAATTCTTATTTCATTGACAACATCAAAATAACGTTTCTGTTTAAGATGGACTCCACGATGAGAGTGAATATATGAGTAGTCCTGAAAGAGGTGGATACACTGGTATGATTTCTGTCACAGCTGATACTATGGGAAAAAGTGATGGACCAAGTTTGAGTGCATCTACTAAGCATCCAAGTGGACCTCACAGTACTAGTAGCAGTTACGAAGAACCTTATTACGCCACACAATATTCCGGTACGGTCACACCGGTTATTGATGAAGAAGCGAGGTGAACATTTTTGATACTTTTCCTCATTTATTTTATCTTACGCTTGAATCAAGTTTTGCACGTCAGCTCAACATATTTTGGCATTCCATTTCAATATACCTTATGATGAACACTTGAGCAAATCCTTCACATACACGTTTCTCGAGCATGCCAATACAATCATATACATGCGCCGTCTTATTCAGACACGAGACATCATCAAGCGTGTCAACGTGACTTGGATTTACAAGAAGAGTTGTACAGCCAGGTTCTAAATATATACACCCAGAAATTATATACACGAAATATATACCCTAAAAATATATGTTTTCGCATTCGCTAGAATATGCTCTTTCGACTTTCAGCCTGGTTTTGCCGATACATTGATTAAGGTAACTGTACCCAATTTGGCACTGTACCCAATTTGGCACAATCGTCAGATTTCGTATTTCCGGTGCTCTCTGAGCATCAGTCGCTCTTGGGTTATGTTGGGGGAATTAAAAGAAAATTTTCGGTATCTTCCCCGCCCATTTAGCCCTTAAAACCACTCTCCTACAACACTTTGAACTTTCACTTACTGATTTTTTCACCATTTTCTTATTTCACTTTTCACACTCAACCTCAAAAATCAGGTGTCAATAATTTTTATCTCTCAAAGTGTCATTACTCTTTTTTGTGTAAAAACATCTCAGCTTTCGATTGGTCTCATCAGTTTTCCTAAAATTATTTTTTATCCTACTCAAATTGCTATTTTTTGCATCAAAAAAAAGTGAACCCAATGTGCCCCTCTACGCGTTTTTAAATGGGAAGACTGGGTAAAATCATTGAATATTTGTATAGACATATTACGATGATTTAGACGCGTATTTTTGAGTTGTATATTAAAAATTTTGTATAAATATCACTGGGAACATAATTGAGAGTTTATTTCAATGCCAATTGGATCGTCCCTGTAGGCCTATATAGGCTGTAGCTAATGATTAAAAAATTGTGCCAAATTGAGTACACGTTTTGTGCATTTAGCCTTTTAGCGTTTTTTTTTAAATTGCGATTTTCGATAGGTTAAAGTAGTCGAATGATGATTATGAAGATGGTTTCTAATAGGTATCGAGCTAAACTTTGAGATGCTGTTCACAGAATTTTAAAATTCGAAGTCTATCATAGTCAAATTCGCGAAAAACCCTTAGGGGGGGGCACATTGGGTACAGTTACCTTATATTGATTTTCGAATTGTCGATTCTCGGTAGTTCGTGGATCGATAAATAAGCGTTCTTGAAACAAATGGCACGAGAGAAAATCACTCATTCTAAATATGTCTAATATAGAATGTGTGTTTCAGAGATCCACAGATTAGTCAGATTCAAGAAACTTGGAAATTGGGAGAAAAATTATGTTTTTTACCTTTTTTCTATAGCGGAAGTAATTTTTTCGAATATCTGAGATAACCAAACAACGGAATAAAGATCGTGGATATTGTTTGGATTGTTTTTTCTATCAGTGCTGTTCCAAGGGAGTTATCATCTTTCGAAGATTAGTGCATGAGAAACAAGCAAGTTCATGAGATTCTTAAGACCAACAACTGAATTGTGACAATTTTTCATTTGAACTCTGTGAAAACTGCTGCCACAGAATGAATTCACATTATAAGCAGACGTATAGGGTTTCATAGATACATATTAACTATTGATATAACGTTTGCATGGTTAACTGAGACTATGTTACGGTTGCCACTTGTTGGTTGTAAGTATAAAACAAGTGGAAAATCTGGTTTTGATCGATGATCGCTGAAATTACAATCAGGCTTGACTAGACAACAGCGAGTAATGTAATGGATACACTAGCAGACCCAGTTCCCAATTTTGGATGATATTACTTTGAGAATGATTGACCCAGAGCTGTTTGAAGAAGTTGGCGATATTAAAGAAGGTAAACTCTTGGCAACCAAATTTGATGAAGATCAACTGTGCTATAGCTGGTTTATTGCCATTGGTATTTCCAACTGAAGCGTTACCTGGAAAAACTATTGTTCGGTAGCAACAATTTACATCATGAGGATGCTCAGTGGCATCAGTGACTTTGTATCTGAGCATAAGCAGCCTATCATCGGAACGGATGCTCAATCTGAAAGGTATGATAATGATTCCACAGAGATTTGCTCAGATATCTCTAATGCGCTTTGTAAAACTCAAATTAGTGTAGAACAAGAAGAAACTCTGACTGAACAAAGTAGGGGCAACTAGACTGATATTGTTAAGGAAGCCCCAGTAGATACTTGTTAGGTGACGCGATTAAAATTTTCGAAATCATTGAGAAATAAAAATGAGGAAATTTAAAGCACATAATTCTTTCCAAACACTACGGGGAAAGAAGAGTAGAATGCTTAAGACGAGGAGAACATCGGGTATAAGGAATGCGTCGAATCAAATGCATGGTGTTATCCGACGATTGCACGCACCAAGAATATAAACTCCAGGATCCATGAGAAGTTGTGGGTTCAAATCATTATATTGGCGTTTTTCTTATTAGATCAAACTTTTATTACGAAAAATTACATGTGCACAATGTACAAAGTCTTAGTTCCTCTTTTTGAATTTCAACATTTGAGAGAATCACAAATTATGTCAACTTAATGAGTAACGAATTTTCGTTAAAAAACTAACTTTCGAGCTTACATGCAAGACTAGTACTAAGTAATAGCGCATTCATATCTTACTTAATATTAATAATCAACGTTTCCATTGATTCAAGATTTATATTTTATTAGAGATTTATAATTGGGATTCATGCTATTTAATTTATAAGAACTAAAATGTAAATGTATTGACTACTATGAATCTTACAGTGATTTCTATTCTCAATCGATTGAAAATAAATTCAACTCAAATTATAAAACGATTATGTTACAGTAGCAGCCGATTTTGACGTAATCGAGTGAATCTAGAACAAATTTTAGGTTTGAACATCAAAACTACAAACAAAATTCGATGGGCATTCAAGAAAAAAATCATGATGGCACGTAAAAGATGATAAGTATTATAATGAACAAATATCTGATCTAATGGTTATTCGAAGAATAATTTGCCACATTTAAATTGTGTGTGTGAGTATGTGTGAGGGTGAGAGTGTGTGTGTGTGTGTGTGTGTGTGTGTGTGTTTGTGTGCGCATACACACACACACACACACATGCGCACACGCACACATCGCAAGTATGCTAATTACTTTGTGTGAATCAAATGGATATCTTTAGAACGTTGCAGAATGAAGGTGGAAACGTGATGCAGGAGGAGGTAAATAATTGAGACTTATTTCCAGTGGTTTGGGCTGAAAGTTTTTTTGAGGGTTCCTCAATACAATGTCCACAAACGTACGTATCGGTTTTGCGATTAGACTTCTAGGAGCCGAGAAAAAAAATCCCAAGTACGTTCTAAAAAATTGAAAAAATTTTTTTACAGTGAAAAAATTTTTTTTCAGGGGTGGTCGATACGTCATTGAAACCGCCGTGAAAAATCGAATTAGAATATAAATTTACAGCCTCGTACGATTTTTTCTTAACCATATTAAAATTTAGGTAGGCTACCCCCTTAATCAAAAAATGTTACATATTCGATTCTGTAACCTCTTACGATCGAATAGTAATTTAAATGTGGCAAATTATTCTTCGCATAACCATTAGATCAGATATTTGTTAATTATAATACTTATTATCTTTTACGTGCCATTATGATTTTTTTCTTGAATGCCCATCGCATTTTGTTTGTAGTGTTATGTAACGTCGGGATATATGACGCGGCGCGCGTGCTTAGGAAATCGCGAAATTTTGAGCCAAGCTTTCGCTTATAGCTCGGGTTTTACCGGAAAAATCAATGATTCGTTTACGCGGGTGACTCGTTTTAGTAAAATAAAGAATACCCATAAACCAGAAAGAAATGATAGACAGAGACAATAAATGAATTTACAAGCGCGAACCGTGATTTTAATTCTAAAGACCTGCCTAATATCCTCTGAACGACCGTGTCCTACACATTCTTGAAGCACGATAGGTGTAAAACCCGTCCAGGGTTAAAGAAAAAGGAAATAGCTCAAGGGGGCGATGAAATCGTGGTGGTGATTTCACCGCGGAAGAACCAATACCGACAGGTGCGAACACTTGAGGGTGTGGTTTCTTTCAAAGAGTAAAGAGAAAGATAAATAAGAGAATCAAAGACAAAAACTCACTTCTATATTTTGGATTTATTAAAAGAAAATAAATCTACAGCTTTCCTTGATCAGGAGGAAAGCGTGGCTGCCAAAAACAAAAGGGGACTTAGCCCTATGGGAACTGAGCCCAAATCTATATGCTCCAAGAGCAAGCAGTTGACCGCGACTTGGCGGTGCGAGAGAGAATCTCGGACTGACGCTTTCCTCCGGCGACCGTATACAAATTTTCTTGGTGATTTTTCGATTCAAGGGCGGGGTTTTGAGGACAGGCCCTCTAACTCCTCTCTTGAACCAATCAAAATTAAGTTCATGAAAATAAGGTTAATTGTTTAAACTAAGGTTGGATTCAGATAGATATTGATGTTTATGATGAAACGCACATTTCGCGCCATCCGCATAAATGAAATTCGCGTGCTGAACAGCGTTTGAATTCGGAAATTCGCGCGTTCTTGAATAATGCGCAAATTATACATTGAATCTAGTAACTGAAGGTGTTTTTTACAAGTAGAATATAATATCTAATGATTGCCGAAGTTTCATTCCATTCGAATAACCGAAAGTTATGATAATTCGCGAATGAAAATAAAATGCATTTTTTTATGATGCTCGGTCGATTGCGAGCGAACAAATCAACATTTTTGAATTCTGAAAACGCCAAAAGTTTTGTTAAAAGATAAGAAACAAAAAGTTATTCGGGTGTGAGATCGTCACTATTGTTTAAACATACGTAATCAACGATGCGCTGGTAAATTTTACATAAAAGCGCGGATTACTCGCTTATCGGTTCGTTCGATCGAATCGAAACTTTGGCAACATAATTAATAGCTAAAGGCGCTTGAAGCTATGTATAATTGATAACAATATTTGTTAAACAATAGGAGAATCTCCTAGGGAAATGGGAATATTAAGATAAAATTTATATCCTCTGAAAGTTCAGGGATTTTTAGGCAGATTGCCGTATTGAATAAAAATGAAAATTAATAACTATTAGCAACAAAGGACATAGCATCCTTTTTCAAGGTGACGCGCAGGAAAATTTGTATCGCGGGGAAGTGCGCATCATGGGCGTGTTCAAACTTAGCGTCATCTAGAGGGGAGCAATCTTCGCGAAAAAGCTATAAAAAATTCGGCACGTACGCCAGTTCGGTTGGTGGACATTGGTAACCGCTTTTCCGAGGCGCGTGCGGGAGGGGCAAGGTGTATTTAGTCAGTCGTCATTGGCGCTCTGATTTTGAGGAGGCTTAACGAACTGGCTCCTCGGCTTCTGGCGGATGCATGAATTGCATTTTGACGGGCGGCCATGGATGCTCGGCGGAAAAACCTATTGTCTAACCGTCCGGAGCGCATCATCTAAGGCGCTTCGGTATGCGGTGTCGGTGACACGGCTGGTGTTGCACTTAGGCGGCGGCTAATTTACGACGCGGGGGTCGCGGTCAGTTCGGCCGACCAGCGCAGCTGCAGGCGGCGATCGACATAGCGAGGCCCGCTTTCCCTTTCCAGGTCTTCGTATCGGTACGCGAGATGCGCGTTATATTATTTTGATCGCGGTCGCGTGAATTTACATACAATTCAGATTATTGGAACGCGAAAAATTTTTATTTAATTTAAGGATTAATTTGATACCAAACACGTAATGGTACGCATAACGTCACAGTAGTTTTGATGTTCAAACCTAAAATTTGTTCTAGATTCACTCGATTACGTTAAAATCGGCTGCTACTGTAACATAATCGTTTTATGATTTGAGTTGAATTTATTTTCAATCGATTGAGAATAGAAATCACTGTAAGATTCATAGTAGTCAAAACATTTACATTTTACTTCTTATAAATTAAATAGCATGAATCCCAATTATAAATCTCTAATAAAATATAAATCTTGAATCAATGGAAACGTTGATTATTAATATTAAGTAAGATATGAATGCGCTATTATACTTAGTACTAGTCTTGCATGTAAGCTCGAAAGTTAGTTTTTTAACGAAAATTCGTTACTCATTAAGTTGACATAATTTGTGATTCTCTCAAATGTTGAAATTCAAAAAGAGGAACTAAGACTTTGTACATTGTGCACATGTAATTTTTCGTAATAAAAGTTTGATCTAATAAGAAAAACGCCAATATAATGATTTGAACCCACAACTTCTCATGGATCCTGGAGTTTATATTCTTGGTGCGTGCAATCGTCGGATTACACCATGCATTTGATTCGACGCATTCTTTATACCCGATGTTCTCCTCGTCTTAAGCATTCTAGTCTTCTTTCCCCGTAGTGTTTGGAAAGAATCATGTGCTTTAAATTTCCTCATTTTTATTTCTCAATGATTTCGAAAATTTTAATCGCGTCACCTAACAAGTATCTACTGGGGCTTCCTTAACAATATCAGTCTAGTTGCCCCTACTTTGTTCAGTCAGAGTTTCTTCTTGTTCTACACTAATTTGAGTTTTACAAAGCGCATTAGAGATATCTGAGCAAATCTCTGTGGAATCATTATCATACCTTTCAGATTGAGCATCCGTTCCGATGATAGGCTGCTTATGCTCAGATACAAAGTCACTGATGCCACTGAGCATCCTCATGATGTAAATTGTTGCTACCGAACAATAGTTTTTCCAGGTAACGCTTCAGTTGGAAATACCAATGGCAATAAACCAGCTATAGCACAGTTGATCTTCATCAAATTTGGTTGCCAAGAGTTTACCTTCTTTAATATCACCAACTTCTTCAAACAGCTCTGGGTCAATCATTCTCAAAGTAATATCATCCAAAATTGGGAACTGGGTCTGCTCGTGTATCCACAATTTCAATGGTGAACATACATAACTAATATAGCACATATTAGCATTCGATAAATTTTCTTCACCTATGGGAGGTGGTCGCTTCTCTCCAACAGTATTTTTTGCATCATCAATCTTCGTATGATCGACCTTTGCATCATCAATCTTCGTATGATCGACCTTTGCATCATCAATCTTTGTATAATCGACTTTTGCATCATCAATATCAATGCCTTCATCGATTGGCGGAGTAATCTTGGCGCATCTCTCTAGAATTTCCAGAGCCGAACCCTTAATATCATGGGTTTATTTTAGGACACATGTCTCACCTTCCTCAAGTGCATCCAGGAGGAAAACGGTAGCACCACTGTCAACAAATATCTCGAACTTAGTGTTAACACCATGTGGCCAGTGTTCGACCCCGTCAGGTTTGGCTAAACAACACTTACGGGATAGAGGAGGTATGGATGCGAGATCATCTGGGATTTTTCTTACATCTTTTGTCATGGCTGTGTTACCAAAGTCCATATAGTGGACTTTTGTACCTTGCTCGGTTGCAGAAATCATCGTCGGGATATGTGCAACGCAGATCAGATCTTCTTTGATAACCTTGATGGCAGGGAGATTATTAGCCATTAGCAATCTATCCTCGAACATCTTCAGGTTACTCCCGTATTTTTCTTCTACAACCAGAATTGATCGACTGAGATACAATACTTAACAAAAGCTGATCAGGGATCACGCTCTTCTTCTACCAACTCCATATTTTTCATGCAGACAGCTAGTTTTTCGCTGGTCAAAAGTTCACTAAGGCTTTGTTCTCCATTAAGAAGATCAATTCACAAAGGTGCTTTGTTGGTGATTATGAGAGCTTGAAGACACTTATGAGGAGGCGTGAGATAAATCAGCCTCCGATTAACATCCTTGTTTCACTCGGTTACGCCATTGAGAGAAAATACATGCAGCTCAGCCCAGTATTATTATTCCCCTAACTTGTGCATCCAATAGAATTTTTTCATTACTTTTCTCATAATCCCGAGAAAATTTGCTATAATAAAACAACTTAAAATAGGTGTCCCAGGGAAACCGTAGAATCCCCAATTATGAATTCAATTATTCACATATTTTATCATTTTGAATTAAATATTCTTACCTTATACAGGTTAGCCTATTTCAATCAATCGAAAATGGAAATTGCTGACACAGCTCGGTCGACGTCTGGCACATTTGCAGCACTAGACCCGGGTTATATCCGCTACTCGCGATCTCGCGTATTATAATAATAATATAAGTATAACTGCGTTCGCGTTGTACTTGATTCGTATATAATAACTGCGTCCAAGTTGCATGTGTTCGCGTTTCATTCCATGTTTATACTATTCATATAGCAGACGCCATGATGAGTCTCTATGCAGCTCAGTTGCATATATACCTATATGAGGCGTTCTTCGTCAGCTCTCCGGAGCCGGCGCGCGGACGCTAAAACCTCACGTTTTCGACGCTTGTTTCCGACTCTATATGACCCATATCTAAATAATGTTGGATATGCTATCAATGTAGTTTTTTCTCAGCTTTCCGATGGTGAATTTAGTTTTCAGAATTTTTCAAATTTCCACACAAAAAAAACATAAAACAGGCCATATCTCAAAAACCTATTTTTTTTAATTTTTTTAAGTAGTCTAGATCGAAAGCTGAGGTTTTTTTCACGTTGATATAGACTTTTTAGAAACCTACTTTTTCTTTGTATTCGAGTAATTGAGTAGCGAACATGAGAAAATGCGCCGCGTCGGGCCGGGCCGCGCCGTGCCGCGCCGCGCTGACTCCACGCGCTCGATTCAATATCCATACTAAGTAATTTGTGTCTGTTGAATAAAGGACTATCTCTCAATGTGTCCGCCAGAGGGATACCATTTTGTCCATGCCCGCTATTGAATTTCAGGCAACAATTTTCACAGTAGTTATCTACTTTCAGAGGAATAATGAACTTCAACACAAAAGTTTGGCTATTATTTCGGATAATTCATCTCATGACACTATTGCAGTTCATGTATACCAATAAATAATCATAAATTATCTGAAGAAAGAATACAAATCAAAGAACATTTTTTATAGTACCGATGGAGCGGGTCAACACTTCAAAAATCAGAAAAGTTTCTCTAATCTTATTAATCATAAGAAAGATTTTTGCATTCCCGCGGAATGGCATTTCTGTACGACCGCACATGGGAAGGAGGCATGCGTTGGAATTGGAGTTAATGTGAAACGAGATGCTAAACGAGCAAGTTTACAATGCTCTGCAAATAATCATATTTTAACCGCAGAAGTTTTATTTAAATGGGCAAGAAATTACTGTAAAGAAACCATGGTATTCTATAGTAAGAAAGAAGATTATGAGCAAGCTAAACTGAATTTGAAAGAAAGATTTGATAAGTGCTTTGCTATACAAGGTACTCTGCAATTTCATGCGTTCATACCAACTTCCGATGACAGACTGATGGTCAAAAAAATTTCATCTGCTGAGGAATATGAAATTTTTCCTAGATCAAAACGAACGGAAAAAGTAGTTCAGTTAAAATATAGTATGGCAAAGTCTTCAATATCAAAGCCGAAACGGAGGTCAAAGAATGTGAAATGGAAAAATGTCCGCATATCTCAGTCCATAACCCAAATGAGTACATGATCTATGCTAGATAATAGTTTATCCAACAGATAGAGACTTGTAAGGATATTAAATATCTTTCGATTTTGGCACTCTTGTAAGCAGAAGACTTGAGCTGGAGCGCGTGGAGTCAGCGCGGCGCGGTCCGGCCCGACGCGGTGCATTTGCTTATGTTCGCTACTCAATTACTCGAATACAAAAAAAAATAAGTTTCCAAAAAGTCTATATCAACGTGAAAAAAACCTCAGCTTTCGATCTAGACGACTTAAAAAAATTAAAAAAAATGGGTTTTGAGATATGGCCTGTTTTATGTTTTCTTTGTGTGAAAATTTGAAAAATTCGGAAAACTAAATTCACCATCGGAAAGCTGAGAAAAAACTACATTGATAGCATATCCAACATTATTTAGATATGGGTCATATAGAGTCGAAAACAAGCGTCGAAAACGTGAGGTTTTAGCGTCTGCGCGCCGGCTCCGGAGAGCTGACGAAAAACGCCTCATTAACATGTGAGAATCGAGATATCTCGAAACCAGTCGTCGCCACGTCGAGGTGGCTTATGAACTGAAGTATAATCTTTTTTTCTCCATTCTAACCTAGCAGACAAGACTCATCACATGAAAATCATCTTCTATAGGAGGTAAATAAGGCTGGATTCTAGAGAAATTGTATAAAAAATCATATTCTATCAGATAACATGCATAACTGATACGTATCTGTACGTTAATTCAAACGATCCTCTTAATGACTCGTCAATTACCTTTGACATGCAAGATAACTGTAGTAAACAACAATCCGATTTGATGAATTCATTACAGGAGCAAGGCAAATCATTTGCAGAGTACGTTACAAGAGTTAGTCATCTTGTAAATGAAGCAATAATCTCAGTGAATTGAAAGTACGTGAGCGGCAAAGCAATAAGCATCATTGATGATGTGCGTGAAAATATAACTAATTGTTTCATTACTAAATTGACTAAATATAAGTTTGCGGATCTTTTCGAAAGAAACAAATCAAAAACTTTCGAAGTTGCCATCCATTACGGTATTGACGCTGAGGAATCGCTGAAACATCGTTTTAGTTTAGAACAGTCTGATACTTGAATTCCCGACGCTCCGTAATTATTCAGAAAACCATTCAACAAGTCGCGTTTATGAGAAATGAGCAGTCATCAAACAAAACCAGCATAAGCGCCGGGCGAGATTGCACTCTCTCGAGTTCCCTTAGTTATAATTGATCATAATAATTATTAATAGGCATGAGCCAGTGATAACGTAAATCAGTTGAACTCTAGCTAAATCGAAACTCTCAGTTGAACCGCATTTAGAGATTATACTTCCAAATAGATTGATTCACGTTAGCTAATTCCATGAGTAAATAACTTGAAGTTGTGATTTGAGCCCACCCGGCAATAGCTACTTGGACCTTGGATATGCAGTTTATACAATATGAGTGGATTTCATGAGTCCAAAGAAGTGAGCTCCTACATTTTCTTGTTGATATTAAAAAATTAAATGAAAGGATTAAACTTTCTTATCGAGTGTATGCAATTCATGACACATATATTTTATTAATAGTTTCTTGTGAATTTTAGCACAATATCGACAATGTTTTGACCATCAATACTTGTAACTACTGAAGGTGGCGTCAAGTATTAGTAATGCTTGATGATAGAATGTGGGTTTTTACAATGAATAATTGTAATAACACCACAGGCAAGTGTTAGCAAAATTCGGAAGTGTTGGCGGTACGAGGCTCCCCCTGAATAATCATTCTAGCCTATTTTTACCCCTATTGAAGTTGATGTATTAACTTTTTGAGAGCTTCCATTTTTTCACTATATAGGCTGAATGTGGTAGGAGTTGGGACAACTTTTAGTATCCATGTGGTGGGGCTCTTGACGAGCGAACTCCCAGGGTTCAAAAGTAGAGGTTCCAATTGATAATGTTGAGTACTTAATGTGCCCCAATGACCTTGGAAATAATTTTTCTATAAAATTAAGATAATTTGCAGACAAAAGTGTTTCATTTGTTTTTAGCTCCAGAGGTCATTTTCAGGGTGTAAATTAAGGTTGAAAATGCCTCTGAAAATGCAAGAATAGCAAAATCAACACCTTCGCTTATTCATCAAACAGGGTTAAAGAGCTCGGAAAAATCTGGAAAAATTCTGGGAATATGATAAGATGCCCCAGAACTTGAAAAAAAATTTTGAGTTAAAACAAATTTTTGAGGTTCGATTTCACAGAGAATTCCTCTTATACATACACGATCAAATTCGATCGCTGAATATGCACAATCACGGTCCGATCGCATTATTGCAGATTCTCTCCTTACCTATATTCCCGCCACCCTTCCAAGTAGTGTTTTACAGATAATTATTTTTAACATCCACATGTTTCAAACGACGGATAAATTCATTTAATCGGGCTTTAAATGAAGCGAAAGCGAAGTGCCCCGTAACAATATTAATTAATGTATCTTGGTTGGAGCTGGCGGTAGTGTCCCAAACAAAATAATATGTCATCTGAGACGTATTCCACTTACTACACTACACTTTCACTCTTGGCACCGGATATTACATTACATTCAATCCTGGAAGACACATAGAAAGAGTCAATAACATAGAATAAGACGTGCAATATATGGAAGGAAGTCACGGTTCTCGACTTTTTACTTTGCGCTTGGCTACTGAAACAGTATCTACATGTATACAAGTACAAGTGACATAAATACACTGCAAATGTATATTATTCCAGTGGCAGAATCGAATTTCTACTGTAAAAACTTCAATTCTGATCACATGTGCAAGATCACAGTATATACGATAATAGTGGATTTTCTTTACTTACATAGTTATTCACTAATCTCATGTAACGAGTGCTTCGCGAGCACTCATTATCGTGCTATCGCCACGTGAGGAGCCGGAAGCTTGCGCGAGCGCGCAAGTCGCGTGATTGACGCGCGATCGACGCGGGTGCGCACCGCGAAGGAGAGAGAGAGCAGATAGATCGGCAAGGAAGTCGCGCGAGGACAGGAAGGACCCTCACTCTCGCGCCGACCCTCGTGCTAATTAGCACACGCCGCTGCAAACACCTCATCCGCGCCGCGACGTGAACGCTCGTATACGTGTGTGTGTATGTGTGTGTGTGTGTGTGTGTGTGTGTGTGTGTGTGTGTGTGTGTGTGTGTGTGTGTGTGTGTGTGTGTGTGTGTGTGTGTGCGTGAGTGTCCTCGCACCACCCCGACGACACTCCAGGCGCTACACCTGCCCAGGAGAGACGCTGTTTTCTCCGGGCGCGTGGGACAATAACACCCTCGCCTACGACTGGTGTAGTCGTGACCGCGCACACCCGAGCCGTCCACGAGCGCGTGCACCAGAAACAGTGACAGCGGATTTGAGAACAGCAAGCGAGCTCGCCAAACATTGTGCGGATGAGAGCGACAGATCGAGCAGCGAACTGTAAGTCGCGCGTTTTTGTATTCCCGCGAGCGAGCGAATACTCGGCCTCGTGGCCGAGCGGCCCTCTGCGCGTGCGCGCGTTTGAAGTCGTTGGTGGGTCGGTGCCGCTTGTACTTGTTTCATTCCTTTATCTTACCGCGATAAAGAGGCTCATCTTTTTGCTAATTTAATCTAGAGTCACGAGTTTCATTTTTTTGACCTCCCCGCACCTACGACCGAATCCCCCTCTCTCCGCGGACGAGAAACCTTCCGTTTCTTGACTTACTGGGTAGTCGCGTTCGTCTATTCACGTTAGCTATGAGTTCGTGATAACTAGAGCTCATTGCACGTGGTGATTACCACGGAGCCCCAGCAATCGGCATGAGCCCCACCGTTGGATCGCGAGCGCCGAACCGAGCCCGTACAACCCCAGCCCTCCCGCTCTTCCCTGTCCTGGGGAAGCGCCCACTACGTGAGTAGCGACGGTCCGTACCTGTGTTCGGACGGCTGGGGATCACTCTCGAGACCCTTTTATCAACTTAACCTGCGCGACATTTCTTGATAACGCATCTGCGTTTGCGTTTTTCTTACCGGATTTGTGTATGATTTTGTAATTAATACACCTCAATTGAAATTTCCAACGCGCTATTCTCGGGGATAGGTTGCACATATTATGTAACCATAAGCTCTTGTGATCGGTTATGATCGTAAAGTTTTTACTACTGTACAAGTAAGGTTTCAAATAGTTTACTGCACATACAACGGCTAAAAGTTCCTTCTCTGTTGTTGTATAGTTCAATTCAGCTCTGTTTAGAGTGTGTAATGCATAAGCAATTGGCAAATCTTCGCCAATCTTTTTCCCAGACCCTAATTGGCTCAAAATGGCACCTACCGCATGATCAGAAGCGTTACAAGTAATAATAAAAGGCTCATCCATGCGGGAATATTGAAGAATTGGCTCAGCGCATAACAATTGTTTAAATTTTTCAGAGGCGGCTTTTTGTTCGTACCCCCACACAAATGGAATATCATTTTTCAAAATTTTCAATTTTGGCTGAGCCAATTTCGCGAAATTGGGAATAAAACGCAGGTAATAGCCCACCAACCCGAGAAACTGATCAACGTTTTTTCGAGCCCTGGGCATAGGATAGTATGATACCGCTACAAGTTTCTCAATGTCCGGTTGCACCCCTTTTTCTGATATTCTATGACCCAAATAGACTACTTCCTTATTCAAAAATAAATATTTTTTCGGATTGAGTGTCAGTACGGCTGTTTTCAATCACCCCAATAGTCTACGTAATTTGTCATTGTGATCTTGGATACTTTTAGCATAGCACATAATGTCGTCGATGTATATAAAAAGTTCTATTCCTTGCCTTCCCGTTAACACGCGATTTAGAAGTTCCACAAAACACGCGGGGCTCCCTTCAATCTCATTGGCATGCTTTTATACTGGTAATGGCCATATATCGTTGAGAATGTTGTTCTATGAGCATCGCGTTCGTCTATTTCTATTTTATGAAAATCTGCTTGCAAGTCGAGAACGCTAAAATATTTTGAGAATCCTAATTGCTCAAGAATTTCGACTATATTCAACATAAGGGTACCGGCGCAACCGTTTTTTCGTTCAAAGCAGGAAAATCGATATCTATTCTATTCTTCTTGTTCACTTGGGTATCAGGTTTTTTAGGAATGCAAAGCAATGGTGCATTGTAGTTTGAATAAGATTCTTTGATGATATAATTGCTTTGCATCTTCTTAATTTATTTCTGAATTTCTTTTCTCAAATGATACGGTTGCCTATAAGGCCTGATATTGATAGGATTCTTACTGGTTATAATTATTCGATGTTTTCCGGCGTTTGTCATACTTAATTGATCAGTAGGTAAATGGAATTGACATGGAAATCGCGTGACAAGTCTCTAATACTCTGAATTTCAAATTCTTTCAAATCGTTCAAATTTAATTATTTCATCGTTTTTTCAACTCGTTCTACCTTGCTCATTTTAATTGACGACTGATCTAAATCTTTCTTGGTTCTAATAGGTGTGAGAGGTTCGTCTACGCCTTCCAGTCAATAGGCGGAATAGTCACTTTCACGCTCTCGACATTCGTATTTACCACATATATGTATGCATAGCCATTAAAATCCATAGCAATACACTCTCCTGTAAAAATTCCTGGCCGCATATTAATCCTCGGAGCATACCTATATTTTCCATGCTTATCGTAGAGTTTAATTCTGATCAAGTTCTTTGATTGAATGAATAAAGAAAATGAAGAATGTTCTACAAACGGTATAATTTTGGGAAAATTTCCATCAATGCATAATTGCTGATCGGCGAATTATATGATGGCTTCCTGCTTTTTCAAAAATTCTAATGTTCATACGAATTTTCATGCCTGATAAATTTACTTCTATATTTCTCAATGTTTGTACGAGACCGGGCCCGATTCCTACCAAATGATATATTTTGTCTTTGCAAAATGATTGAGGACTCTTGAGCATATTTATTTTTAACAAATTTAGATCCAAGCCCGTATCTACTATAAGATTGATTGTTTCCCGAATTATTTCGTTGCTCTGTAACTCAACTATTGGCTCTCTCGAGACTGCACCCTGCACCAAGCGCAACTAAAACACGCTCGTGCATATAAAGCGCCGGGTCCGACTCGTCTGCGCCTGATTCAGCCGAGTCCTTATCTAGTTTGAAGGTTCCACGTTTGAATTTTACTCCTCCTGATTGTTCTTAGACTCATTGACCAACTTAATCTTTCTCCCATTGGTGCCTGTTTTTTTATTCGAATTATTTGGCCTCGAATCGTTGTAACGACGTTTATTACGATTATCATTATCATTGCTGTTATTTTTACTCGAATTCGACGTATTCTTCCTTTCGGGGCAATTCCTTGCGATGTGTCTCGGTCTTCTGCACACAAAACATATCATTGGTTTTTTCCTTCATTACTAACATTGTTTTTTGTTCGCTCTGGACAATACCTGGCAATATGACCTGGCTAATTACTATTAAAGAAAATTATTTGCTCACGCGTTTCGCCTGTTTCTTTCGAAGCTGCAGTACCAGTAAATCGATACTCTTTCTTTTTCAGCGATTTCTCACTGATCGGAGTTTTTTTGTGTAATTTTTGTCTTTGAGCTATGTCTCGCTCAGCTTCTATAGCGTCTCTTATCGCTTCCTCCAAATTAGTGGGTTTCTTATCGCGAATTCAGAGGGCAATATCGGATTTGAGTCCGTTTATGAAACATTTGGCAGCGGTTTCTCTTGTGCCTTCCATAAGATATCTAGCTTTTTCGCTATTCACGTTTTCACTAATTATTTCCTCCACGAGTTGAATCAATTAAGAAACTTTTAATCTAAAATTGTTTACGCTCTGAATTTTGCTTGAACAATGTGGGCTAATTTCGTTTAAATTTGGGGCAAATCTTGCGTTGGCGCATAAATTGTTGTCAACTCATAGAAAAGCTAATTCATACTTTTGAAACTTTTAAACTGGATATTTGTATTTGCTCCCTCTATAATTTTATACTCTACTAAATTTGGAGAGTACTAGCATCCCTCGTCGCGGCTTCGCCCACGATACGTGTAATTGGGAACCAATAATCTGTATCTTATAAATATAGAATTTCATATGTTACTGAATTTTTTTCTGAATTTAAAGTACCTCTGGGTGAATAGTATTCTCTGTCGTTATTTCATTATTTGGTATTAGAATGAATTGTCACTCAGATTTACCTGTCCTAGATAATCCAACGTATAATTGACCATGGAAAAAGTATTCCATACGTAAATCAATTCCAACGTATTTGAACGTTTGCCCTTGTGTTTGTTGATTGTAATAGCAAAAGAAATTTTTATAGGAAATTGTAATCTCTTAAATTAAAGAGGTAGAGTAGTCTTTCCTGCAGTTGGGCCGGTGAGGATAATAGCTTCCAGTACGTTATTTCGCATTGTTTATATTCTTCTCGTACTTGATTGAGGGCCATGTTGTTAATTTCAAATGCAGAACTATTTCGAGGTGTTATTATGGCTCTTTCATACAGCCGATAATATGTTCGCTGTGACAAATTTTGAATATCAGGATAAACTTCCGAAACCAAATGATTGATATTTTGTAGAACTTTATCTAGTTTTTCATCAATAATAATATGTCCATTATTGTCTAATATAGTTTCATCTCCAATACTAACTAGGAGACCACTTGGGATGTGGGTCATCAATCTTGACCAACATTTTTTTGGTGTTTACTTGTGGCAAGAATGGAGTGTATCCAGAGTTTTAGGGTCCAACGCTCCCAAACTCCCAAGATATTAATTTATGTATTTTAGTTAGAGGCGCTGGTGTGACAATATGTCATCGGAGACGTATTTCCCTTACTCCACTACACTTTCACTGTTCTCACTGAACACCCCATCACATTTTATTCTGGAAAACATATAGAAAGAGTGAATAACGTGTATACTCAACAAATCTTACTTTCATGTCTTACTCACATAGAGTAAAACATGAAATATATGTACGCTAATCGACTTTTCACTCTGTGCTTGGATACTGAAGCAATAACAATATGTGTGTGTATTATACCACACATTATAACAATATGTATAGTATGATATTGGTCGACACATGTTCAGAATTGAAGTTTCCATGAATAAAAATCAAGTCTGACACTGAATTGTTGTCTTATGATACTGCATTTGTGGTCTTTGTGCTTATATACATGTTGTTATTGTTTCAGTATCCAAGCACAGCATGAAAAGTCGATTAGCGTTGATTTTTTCACATATTTCATGTTTCACTCTATGTGAGTAAGACATGAAAGTAAGATTTGTTGAGTATACACGTTATTTACTCCTTCCATATGTTTTTCAGAATAGAATGTGATGTTATGTTCAATGAGAACAGTGAAAGTGTAGTGCAGTGAGGGAAATACATCTCAGACGACATATTGTCATTTGGGACAAGACCAGCGTTTTTAACTAAAATACATAAATTAATATCTTGGAAGTTTGGGACCCTAAAATCTATTCTTGCCACAAGTAAACACCAAAAAAATTTTGGTCAAGATTGGTGACCCACATCCCAAGTAGTCTCCTAGTAAGTATCTGTGAAGAGAATTCTGCACTACCACCACCTAGGTGAACTCTCATGTTAGTTCGCAAATATATAGTGCTTACGAAGTTCCATATTCTTGATGATTTGAGGTCAGCTTTGACGATATCAGCTCTGGTTCCTCTTGAAATCACTGGCGAAATTTGACGGAAATCTCCCGCGAAAACGAAAGTTAAGCCTGCCATCAACTTATTGCATGACTTAATGTCGTTCAAAATACGATCGACTGCTTCATCATGAGCTTGGTGAATCATTGTCCATCCATCCTACACAATAAGTTTCGTATCTTGCAAAATCTGTCCTAGAGGACTATTTTTACGAATAGAACATACTGATTCTTGTCCACATGATACATTCAACAGTGGTTTGAAAGTTTAATGATCAGTTTTACCTCCAATAATAAGTGTAGCAGCAATCCCAGATGATGCCACTTCTACAGCAATGTTACCACACAATCGTACTTCACTCAAAAGTGAATTGATTAAATATGTTTTTCCAATACCTCCAGGAGTATCCAAAAAAATACTTTGTCTTTGCTGTTAACAATGCTATCTTTAACTTTTTGTATGGAAAAATTTTTCAAAGTATCACTTTTTGACATTCTGGAATGCCGGCCACCTGAAGGTTGAATTTGAACGCAGTTCTGTAAACTGCCACATGGACTCTGCTTTGCTCTGGGACTGCTCTAAGATATACAGACATTAGATTTGCAGACCGAGTCTGACGACTCAATCCACTTGACCGTGTTCTCGGCCTCATATTATATGTGGGAAAAATTTTCTCCAAAGGAGAGGAAGAATTTCCATGCACTTTCAGGCTCTACTTATAAGTAAAGGTGCATTAACTCTCTTGCGGAAAGCGCTCAGTCGCCTAGTGGAGAAGGCGCAAAGCTCATCGCTGTAGCCTGGGTCGGGACTACTTTCCGCGCTTGCACCGTGCCTGCCATTTGGTGGTTCTGTGGTTAATACGCCAGAAAGTAGTAGTTCAGCTATTTATTTATTCATTTAAATGATGTCTTTTCAACGTTTTGCATAGTCAATAACCATCTGACGTGTGTAATGAAGTTACTGCTAAAATTTGGTAACATTCGATTCAGTAGTTTTGGAGCCAAATGCGAACAAAAAAACGTCTTTCTCTTCATATAATAGTAAGATTCCTGTCCTTCCGGTGTTACAAATCTTTGCGCTTTCTTACATTCTTTCGTGAATTGATTCACCGAAATGTTCTGTCCATCGAACTCCGTTATCAACCGACTCACTTCGGCTGGTTTCATATATACCATTCCGATTGTACTGATTACACTAGGGGTTCGCTGTGTAAACTCGTGGCCTGTTCCGGAGAATACTTGGCAATCTTGTCGCTCGCGTTCCCCCGATTCGTCTCTCATACCTGATTCATATTCAAATATTCAGCAAATAGAATTAAGGTGAATTTCATATTTGTTGAAAAGAACTTTTGTTGATCATTAACTCTCATACTAATGGAAAAAGTGTGAGGACAATAGCAAATGATATTCACAAATACGCGAAGCAGCAGAACTTAGAATGAATGATTTTGTAACTAATATGCTTCTTGTGAACTGACCTATGAGATGAACTATGAGATATAATCTGTTTTATTCCTTTCTTGCAATTATCATTCATTGATTGTTCATGAAAATAAATGTTCAAATAAACGCAATTTCTCCAGTCTTGGCTTATAAAATGAAAACTAATATACCAATCGTATTTCTATACATGAGATAATTGTAGAGCATGAATACGAACAGAATAAGATTCAAAACGACCCGGTCGGGTTATAAGTAACGATAAAACAGCAGCAAACTTGACTAAAAACGGCCAAGCGCGCAGATATAGATATACAAGGGTGCTGCTCTCTCTTTCTCTCTCTAGCATATATATATGGGCAATTCTCTGTGGGGAACTGCGATCAGCGGCGTACCGACTGCGGACTGCGCATGCGTGGCGCAGCAGCGAGAGAGCTCGGGCGAGCGAGCGAGCAGTCGGCGCGACAACGGCCAGTTCCGCTGTAGCTGGCCTAGCGGCATAGCCTCCGACAGAGGCGAGAGAGTATTATAACGACCACTAATAAATTGCTTGGGAATTTACTTGCAGTCTTCTCCTTCCTGGACCTGCACCCATTCCCACAAATTGGTGACCCCGACGACGAGAGGAGCCGACATCTTCGCCCTCACGCTCACGCATCGAGCGCTTCGTCAGGCGGCATTTTTCTTTGTTGAAAACGTGGTCGGCCGCCAAATCTGCCTAACCGGCGTCGCTTCAACTTCGACGGCGCCGTCTTTGTCTCTCGCTTCCCGCTTCGCCGCAGCTACATTTCGACGACTCAGGTGAGAGTTCATTAATTTTTTCTCTCACCACGTATTCTCATTTGAGAACATTTTTGAGTCGGCGCCATATTTTTCGGCGCGCTCTGAGGTAGTTGCGGGAGCTACACTCGAGCAAAAAAGAAAATTTTGTATTGGACTTAACTACCTGATAGTGCTTGTATATCTTTTTCTATACAGCACTTGCCCTTCTCGCTCTCTCGACATAGCTGTCGTGAGCGGAAAACCTTTCTTTGCCGACGATCCACGGATTGAGTCTGTCTCTCTCTCGTGATCGTAACTGCAAATACAGAACATCAATTGGTGATCGGAGAAGTCCCCGTCACCTCTTTCCAAGGCTGAGTTCGCTCGCCTTGGGCGTCGTGAATAACGGCTAATTCTGCCTGTATTCTTTTGTTGCTGGATTTGGAGTCATTGAGTTGCGGCTTGCCGCGCTCAATTTTCGACGACCTTCAAACGCTCGGGCCGCACGATTTCGTGCTCCCAAGCCTTCCAGAACGTTCCATCTTTGTTTGGGCCGCACGTGGCGTGCTCCCAGGCAGTGCTGTATTCTTCGCGCTCGAGGACGAGCGATCTCGCTGAGACTTCAGTTGGTGGTGCATCCGCGACGACGTCTCGCATCACTCGACACCTTCATCAGGGCAGCGGCTTCAAGAAAGTTCTCCGTTCATCCTTACGTTTAATATTTACCTTAAGGTAACAAAGGTCAGGCGAGACCGTTAGTATATAAGTCCATAACAGAAATCCTATTTTGATTCGAGCACTTAGCCTTAACTTATTTTCATTTGACTGTGCTCTCACAATATTTTGATTTGAATATAATATTGAGTTTCCTGTAACGTAACTATTTGTGAGGAAACCAACCTATCTTAGTATTTCTCATTTTCAAGTATTTCATTTGAATTCACGTTGAACATAGATAAAGTATTTACTCATGATTTTGCTTAGAATAATTTATTTCAGTTAATATATTGGATAATCTTGATGAATTCTTCTTATTTTTCTCATTCGAGTTGACTTTAGTTTATAACCTTGTCAAAAATAATTTCCTTTAGTTTGTACATTTTAAAACTCTCAATGAATCTTTTTATTTTTGCAATTTAAATTGATTTTCACTTATAATTTGCCTCAGAATAATTTTCTTTTCTTGTATATTTTGAAATTGATAGTGAATCTTTTATTTTTTTTTTTGTCATATGACTTGACGTCAACTTGCAATATTGTTTAGAATAACTTTTTACAATTGAATACTTTGAAAGAGATTGTAATTCTTTTATTTTGACTGAATCTCAACCTAATGACATTCCTTGCGTATACTTAGCAATAAGTTTGGCTCACTCGTGTGAGACTTTGGCGTTACAACACCCTTTCTTTTCTCATATGAGATTATGGGAACTTTGGTTATGGTTTTAGCTGGACCTCTTGGCGTAGTATATTCGTTTATGCTTCGAGGACTTTATGCATTGTGAGGGGGCTCATTGTATGCTAACCAGAGTGGTCGTGCTCTTTATGCTGCATTTGAGCTCACCAAGCTGGCTTAGGTTCTCGCAGTACCTTTTTTCCTTGTTGCCAAGGTCTTGGTGAGCCATAGCTGACAAGTTGCCTTCATGCGTGTGTGTGCATGGGTGTTGAGCAATACAGTTCAGTATTATTAAGTAACCTTTTGCTGTTTGTGCAGTATTTCTTGTTCAATTAAAGATCCTGTCCTTTCTGTCATTATGGATGAGCAGGCAGTGATTACCATTGTGAATAAAGCCATTGATGGCTTACGCAATGAGATTAATGATACTGTAAAGAGTGATCTTAAGTCTTTGAAGGAGGAGTTGCAGGGCGCGATAAAGGAATCCAATGATGCTCTTAATCAGCAGTTGACGGATATTAAGACTATTTTGAAAAATTTTGATCTGGATTCGTTAAAATCAAAGGATACTGATGTTAATAATTTTAATAATGCTGAAGTTTCTTCGGTTGCTTCTTTAGCTGGTGCTGTCACAACTTCCACAGTGACTACTGCTGGCAATTCATTATTACCTAATACCGTTCAGTCCAATCTTGCTGCTTCTGCTCCTTTGACGAACACTGTTGTTTCTCCTGCTTTACATACACCCTCTTTTGGACGTGTTGAATTTCGCTGCACTCCTTTTTGGCCACGTAACCCTGCTGGTTGGTTTGAATTCTTTGAAATACAATTAACCAGTCGTAACATTATTGCTGATGAAATCAAATATTGTAACTTGATAAATAACTTGGGTACAGAAACTCTAGAAAACATTCAAGATCTTTTTGCTAATATTTGTGCTACAGATAAATACAATTCACTTAAGTTCAACATTTTGAAACGTTTTTCTGAGTCCTCTTGGGACAAGCTGAATCAGCTTTTCAATGATAACTCAATGGGCTCGCGCAAACCTTCAGAATATTTTTTTCATATGCTCAGTTTAGCAGATAAATCAATTGATAGAGCCACGCTTTTACAACTTTGGAAAGGACGATTGCCCAGTTATGTTCATTTGTTTATTTCGGACTACACTGAGGAAGCAAAAATTCTAGAGAGAGCTGATCTAGCTTTTCAGATTGGTTTTTCGAATAATTCAACCTTAAAGGTTGATTCTTGATTGACATTTTCTGCTGATCCCTCTCTCACTAAACTTGTTGCCAAGGTTGATGTAATTTGCGCTAAGTTTGAAAAATGGGAATCACGTTCACGCGAACATGGTAGCTCTTCTAATGATGACTCCTGTTAAGGTTGCGTGTATATGCTTTGACCCTTAGTTTTCATGCAAACATCATTTACTCCACATCATTTTTATCCCAGGATTAGTGCCAGACTGTGTCTAATTTTTGATGCCTCTGACACTACCATTGGACTTTCATTCAGTTAATTGACTGGTAATTATTGGCCCTCGTTAGGATTTTTATGCTCTCCAAATTTTCTGCGAACTTTTTACTGCAATTCGAGGCCACGCGGTACTTCTATATGTTGGACGCGTGTAAATAAATAAGCCCTTACAGCAGGTCATTTCGCGGGACCTATTTTGAGATTGTTTCCGAGGCGCATTGCAGTCATTTCATAATTATTATTTTTGTGCAACGTCATTACACATTTTGTAACGTTTTGTATGATCTTTTGCACAGTGTCGTTAACATTCCCCTTCATGCCTTGCAGGTAAATCTGATTTGAGCGCGAATGCGTTATTTAACACGCCAACGCTTGAATAGATGCCTTTCGTTTCTTCGCATTCGATAATCTTTCTTTAATGAAGTGCAGGCTTATGAATGGGAGTTAACAGAGTTATTGCCAAATTTGATCATTCACTTAGTTGCCTCGCCTAATCTGGCTGAGGGCAATATTCATGATTATATGTTGTATGCACCTCTGTGCATAAGGCCTATCTCTTTTTCTCTTTCCGTAACTTGTTTAGCGAGATTATATTCTTCTTTTTCACTCGCAGCTTATCTTAGTGCAGAAGCGCGAATAAGTTTTTTTTTTATGCAAGTTTTGGCCAGATATTTTCAAAGTAAACATTTTGAACAATAGTTTTTTTTTCAGACATGAAGTCGTGTTTTTTCGCGCTCTTCTAGTTCAATGTAAAGT
This sequence comes from Aphelinus atriplicis, assembly GCA_020882685.1. Lineage (NCBI taxonomy): Eukaryota > Metazoa > Arthropoda > Insecta > Hymenoptera > Aphelinidae > Aphelinus > Aphelinus atriplicis. The sequence continues at coordinate 10,149,215 of CM037073.1, forward strand.
AAATTGTAAAGCAATCACTGGATGATTGCGTACGTTTTATGTAAATAAACCTAACTCTTACTTCTTCGCAACTGCTATACCTGTGGATTGCGCGCCCACAGCAAGTCAGTACGCTCTTGTAAATAAATCTTTATAAATGGTATTCCATGTGACGTGACAGTTAGTAGAATTGATCAATCTACGAACTAGCTAAGTAATAGTATTCAGACCAATGTAAATATAGAAGCAATTTTCACTCATCTGTATTTCGTAGTATTCCTTTTTTAGATTGCGTTTAGTCATATTCACTACAATATTGTAATGCGTATTGCGATTAGCTGTAAGAACATTCGATTTAACTGGCATTAATCTGCCACCTGATACCAAATTCTTCAGCTTAACAGCTTCAAGATGTTTAACCATTTTACTGAGGATATGGTGCTTACCATACTGAATTTTAGATTAACGTCTTTCACGTTATACTGTGATGTAAGTTTATCCTTATGCGTGCAGACTGATTTTTGATGTTAAGCTGCAGAATTGTAAAATCTATGACTGAGATAACACGCTTATACAGCTCTTGATAGTGAGACTATAATGTGATTCAACATAATTTACAATTAAAAAGCTCCTTAAGGGGAGAGTGATGACTCGGTATGCTTCAAATATTGTAATGGGAATCATCACAATTCATAAAGGTGCAAGTTACCTCGCCAATCAGTTTCAAAGCTGAGTAATCTACAATTGTTTCATGAATTGTGCATGTGACCCTTTCCGGTATTCTTTGCGGTATCTTTTGAATGTGATAAATAGCGTTAGCGCGAATTCTATTGCGAAACAGATGTAAAATCAGAGTAATGTATGATCAGTAATGAATGAATAGTATGTTTTTATAGCATCTTTTACCATAATGTGCCTTCAGCACTAAGACTGACATGCAGTTCCTATGTAAGGCAATAAAATTGAATAATTTTTTTTTCTTTTACGTATGTTCAATGCGACTGCGAAAAACATTGTTTAAACAATAAAGGCTTTCCCGACAGCCGCATTTGGGGGGGAGTCATGTGGGGAACTGCGATCAGCGGCGTACCGACTGCGGACTGCGCATGCGTGGCGCAGCAGCGAGAGAGCTCGGGCGAGCGAGCGAGCAGTCGGCGCGACAACGGCCAGTTCCGCTGTAGCTGGCCTAGCGGCATAGCCTCCGACAGAGGCGAGAGAGTATTATAACGACCACTAATAAATTGCTTGAGAATTTACTTGCAGTCTTCTCCTTCCTGGACCTGCACCCATTCCCACATCTCTGTGGGATCGAACATGAAAAAATTTGATTTGGCTCAAAATTTTTTTGTAAGTTCTAGGGCATCAAGCCGATTTCCCAGAATTTTTTTAGATTTTTTCGAGCACTTTAACCCCCTTTAATAAATAGGCAAAGTTGCTGATTTTGCTGTTTTTGCATTTTCAGAGGCATTTTCAACCTTAATTTACACCCTGAAAATGACCTCTGAGGCCAAAAATGAATGAGACACTTTTTTCTGCAAATTGCCTGAATTTTATAGAAAAATTATTTCCAAGGTCATTGGAGCACATTAAGTACTCCACATTACCAATTGGAGCCTCTATTTTTGAACTCTGGGAGTTCGCTCGTCAAGCCCCACTCCACATGGATACTAAAAGTTGTCCCAACTCATACCACATACAGCCTATATAGTGAAAAAATGGGCCTGGACTCTGGTAGCTCCCAAACAATTAATATATTAACTAAAATAGGGGTAGAAACAGGCTAAAATGAATATTCAAGGGGAGCCTTGTACCGCCAACACTTCCAATTTTTGCAAACACTTGTCTGTGGTATTATTACAATTATCCACTGTAAAAACTCACATTCTATCATACTAATACATATCCTGAGTTGTCAATATCATATTTATATAGATCAAGCATTACTATACTACTTGACGTGCCACCTAACTTTCAGTAGTTACATGTATTGATGGTCAATATATTGTCTCTATTGTGTTAAAATGTACAAGAAACTACTAATAAAGTACATTGTCATGAATTGCATTCACTCGATAAGAAGGATTAATCCAAAAAGTTAATTAAAAGCTGTGCATTACACGTACACCTTATAACACACTAGGCAGTGCATAGATATCATATGATTTTTTTGATATCAACAAGAAAATGTTGAAGTTCACTAAATATGGGTAATATTCATGAATATTGGACTCATGAAATCCACTCATATTGTATAAACTGCATAGCTAAGGTCCAAGCAGCTATCGCCGGATGGGCTCAAACTACAACCTCAAGTTATTTACTCCTGAAAATAGATAATATGAATCAATCCACTTGAAAGTATGATCACTAGATGTGCAATTTGATAAGGAATTCAAATATATATAGTTTGCCAGTGTTTAAATGACTTTATAAACCCTTTGTGAACGTTATACTTGCCTATACTGGAGACTTGTAAGACCCATGTATGGCACAGGTTAGGTTACCGACCATAGACTTTTAGACATGCAAAGCTACTTTGGAAGCTCCAAACCCATTTCTGGACAGGCAAACTATATATATTTGAATTTCTTATCAAATTGCGCATCTAGTGATCATACTTTCAAGTGGATTGATTCATATTATCTATTTTCATGAGTAAATAACTTGAGGTTGTAGTTTGAGCCCATCCGGCGATAGCTGCTTGGACCTTAGCTATGCAGTTTATACAATATGAGTGGATTTCATGAGTCCAATATTCATGAATATTACCCATATTTAGTGAACTTCAACATTTTCTTGTTGATATCAAAAAAATCATATGATATCTATGCACTGCCTAGTGTGTTATAAGGTGTACGTGTAATGCACAGCTTTCAATTAACTTTTTGGATTAATCCTTCTTATCGAGTGAATGCAATTCATGACAATGTACTTTATTAGTAGTTTCTTGTACATCTTAACACAATAGAGACAATATATTGACCATCAATACATATAACTACTGAAAGTTAGGTGGCGTCAAGTAGTATAGTAATGCTTGATCTATATAAATATGATATTGACAACTCAGGATATGTATTAGTATGATAGAATGTGAGTTTTTACAGTGGATAATAGTAATAATACCACAGACAAGTGTTTGCAAAAATTGGAAGTGTTGGCGGTACAAGGCTCCCCTTGAATAGTCATTTTAGCCTGTTTTTACCCCTATTTTAGTTAATATATTAATTTTTTGGGAGCTTCCAGAGTCCAGGCCCATTTTTTCACTATATAGGCTGTATGTGGTATGAGTTGGGACAACTTTTAGTACCCATGTGGTGTGGGGCTTGACGAGCGAACTCCCAGGGTTCAAAAATAGAGGCTCCAATTGGTAATGTGGAGTACTTAATGTGCTCCAATGACCTTGGAGATAATTTTTCTATAAAATTCAGGCAATTTGCAGAAAAAAGTGTCCCATTCATTTTTTGCCTCAGAGGTCATTTTCAGGGTGTAAATGAAGGTTGAAAATGCCTCTGAAAATGCAAAAACAGCAAAATCAGCAACTTTGCCTATTTATTAAAGGGGGTTAAAGTGCTCGAAAAAATCTAAAAAAATTCTGGGAAATCGGCTTGATGCCCTAGATCTTGAAAAAAAATTTTGAGCCAAATCAAATTTTTTCATGTTCGATCCCACAGAGAATTGTCCATATATATACGCTCGACCGTTTTCAATCAATTGAGCAAGTATTTTTCATGAGTTTCAGGACATTATAAAGTACAATAAGAATATACAACTTGAGAAACTACAGAGTATAAATTTTCAAAAAAACGCTCAACTTTTTGGGCTTTTTCGACTTTGTATCGTTACGAATGATCCGATCGGGTCGTATTATATCTCGTTATGTTTATATTTCTATAACATGCAAATCTTCTATTCGTTGCAACACGATTGGTGTAGTAGTTCTCATTTTATAAACAAAAAAACTGGGAAAATCTAGTTTCTTTACACATAAATTTTTATGAGTAATGAGTAAATGACGATTCTGAGACGAAAATATGACAGAATGTATGGTCGACAAAATGCATTTTTTCCAAGTACGAAAAGTAAGAATGAAATTTCGGAAATAGATTGCAAAGTAGGAGTATTGAAATGAGCTGCGTATTGAAATAGGAGCGGTTGCACCTCATCCGCATCTCGCCGATTCAATATACACGGTATCGATATTCCAAACGATATCTCTCTATATTAGAAGCTGAACCGACGCAACTTCCACCACCGCCACCGCCGCCATCGTCATTTTCTCCTCACGCTTGCTCCTCACGTTTGCTCCTCGCGCTTGCTCCTCACGGTTGCTCCTCACGGTTGCTCCTCGCGCTTGCTCCTTACGGTTGCTCCTCACGATTGCTCCTCGCAATTGCTCTCACGATCGCTCCTCATGGTTGCTCCTCACAATTGCTCCTTATGGTTGTTCCTCACGGTTGCTCTTCACGGTTGCTCCTCATATTTGCTCCACAGTTTTGCTCTTTATTATTGCTCATCTTTGCTTCTCATTCTGTTCCTCATTTTGATCCTCCTTAATAATAATGTTGCTCGTTATGAAAACATGGTCGCAAATTATAACATCTCCGTAATTCATTCCAAAAATTGATATTCGACAAGAATCCTAATCAAGTGTGTAATGTCTTGATCGTGGGTGAGGTTTATTGCAATAATCCATCTCAATATAATGATGGGATAATTAATCAATTAGAGTCGTACAATACTATACATGCTCAATGCGCAGCTGGAATGCAACTGTTGCTAGTGCGGGCGCGCCGAGGCTCAACGCCCGAAATCTGACTGGATTAATCCTTTCTACACTCAATTCAATAACAGAAAAAGTCAGTCAAATATTGCTAGAGAAATGAAAGCAGAATTCATAATTGATTGATTTTGAAGTATTTTAAGTATTTATGTTCATTTACTGGCATAACTATTTTGCAGTAAATAGAGATCTATAGTAACCAGCAAGGGCGGGGATTTATCGAGCGAAGCGAGCAAGGGACTTTGACTTTATCAACTTGACTCTATTCTTCCATGTAAATTCTTTTCTTCGTCGGACATCAAAATATTGAATCAGAAGTAGGGAGTTGGCGAGCAAAGCGAGTAGGGGGGTACTCCGCTAGTACACGTATAAAAGCATAGCTTTTAATAAATATAATATTATTGAAAATGGCCAAGTACACACACATTACTAAGTGATCTTCCAAGCCCTTAAATCAGTTGACGGACAATTGTTTCTTACTGTTCTCAGATTATTTAACATTGAAATTTATCTAGTTTCTCGTATTATGTAGGATATAACTATTGTGTGTATATCTTGGAGTAAAGTTTGAGACAAAATAACATGCTTTCCGGATGAGAAATGTGAGATTGGATGTTTCTCTCCATACATATCTCTCTTTACTATATATACACAATCTGTTATGTTCTAAATAATATGAGGAACTGAATTAAATCCAATGTTAAATAATCTGAAAACAATAATAAATGATTGTCAGTCAACTGATTTGAGGGCTTGGAAGTTCATTCAGTAATGCGTGTGATCAAATACGATTGAATGTTTTGTTAAGAAGTGTGCGTTGATGGAACATAACAATAAAGAGTAATATACAATGAGTGAAACAAATTAATGAGATTTGGATAGCTGTAGCTGGGAAATCTATTTGTCGTATACTACTGATATTGAGATGACATGTGAGTTAGTAACAAATTAGAAGATAATAGTAAGTGAAAATGTTATTGATACTAGGAGAGCATGTAGAATGCATTATCCTAGTTTGAGCAATATGTATAGAAACTTAGGCAAGCTCACTTGTCGAGTCAATGAGCAATATCTCATAAATGGGAAAAAAACCGCTGTCTAGTGCCGCAGCTGTATGCTTTCTCAAATTATTGCAATTGAACCTCAACTTGCATTAATCTTCATCTACTTAGAAACAAATGCTATGGAAATATAAACAATTCTGAGTGTTCTGATACCAGGCTATCAATGATTTGTTCAAACAGAATCACAAACAAAATTTTGATTATGCCCATTCGACGTGAAACGTTCCGCTAGTGTGAAAAAAATAGCAACTGTGCCGCAGCTGAGCGCCAGCGACATTGTTGAAAGTGAAAATTACATACGAAAGAGCTTCGTGAATTGTAAACAACAGTTGCTATAAATTTGATGTTCTTAGTGATTGGAAATCAAGATTACTATAACTAACTTATATGCAAAACTATAAGGAGATCGTACGATCCAATTGAAAGATATCGCGTGCCGATATCAAAACCCCATAGCAACGGTTGCCATGGAAATAAACAATCAAACTTGATAAACATTCTCAACCACGACACACTTGTGTGCAAAATTTTTGAAAAAACGTAAGAACCCTTTGAAAATTATCGCAGCTCAGTTTTAATACGCTGTAGCAACGGTTGTCAGCGAAATAAACAACCGACGTTGCTGAACTGTCAATCCTCTCCACGACTCACTCTTGTGCAAAAGTTCAAGAAGATCGTATTATCCCTTCGAGAGTTCTCGCTTAAGTACGTATACTCACTGACATTCTTGAGATTTGATATTTTTCTACCAGTAGATTACGGAAATGAAGGACCGGAAGTCCGGATCGAAAGCTCGATGTGCACCCCTCTTTGAAAAAGCAAAATGAACCTCTAAATTTCCTTCACTCCATAGTAACATTTGCTGAGGACGAAAACAACGGTTGCTATGGTAAATAAGGTAGGTGTACCCAATATGCGCCAGGACCCAATATGCGCCACCCTTCGTATTTCATATATACGCGCGTCTAGAGCATCGCCGCGGCACAGGATCTTGTCGGCAATACTAAATAATGAAGAAAGAAAACATTTTCACCGATCGGAAACCCTTACACCAACTTGTTAGAGCTCGTTTTCTCCATTTTTTCGCCAATTTTCATTCTCGATCTAATTTCGCTCAGGCAAGTGCGAATTTTTTTAATACCCTTAAACTGGGCCAAAAAAATCGAGCGACATATCATTCGATTCCTTGACATCCCATCTACATCATCCAATTTTTTTTTTCTTTGTATGACCTTTTTATCAATCGTTTCAATAGCTCTTCGTTATTTTTATCAAATGTACCCAATATGCGCCACCCCTATTTTCTTGCTCTAGAAGCTACAATCAACCCATTGATGGTAAATATCCGCCAAACATGGTGGAAAGAGAATTTAGGTCAAGCTCTGAAGCAGGTCAAAAAAGGTGAGATATCGCAGAGGATGGCTTCGACTATATATAAGATACCTCGTCGAACATTTCAACGATATGTCAAACAAAACATATCCGAGAAAAGCAAAATGAGTCGACCATATGCGTTAACGACAGTACAGAACGAAGAATTATGTAGTCAAATTAAACGCTTAGCAGATATTGGCTATCCTATAACCAGAAAAATGTTGAGGTTATGCGTTTGTAAGTACTGTCTAGAAAAAAACATCAGACAGAATTTTTCTACCATCATGACAATAGCTAGCCCCAAGTAGGCTCGGACATTTTTTAAATTGAACTCTTCCATTTCAGTGAGAACATCTCAATTATATTTAAAATTACACAAATAAGGATGTTCATCAATTTGAGAGATTAATATTGGAATTAGATGTTGCATAAGTTAATTTTGTTAATTCAAAAACAACGGTTTTTCATGAATTTTAACTGAAATCTTGATTTGATTTAGGTTGTTAGAAGTTCATATAATCTATTTACTATGGTTTAATCAAAGACAAAATGTATTTTCCAATAAAATTATATCAGAAATATAATTTTTTGCTTGTATTTTATCCATTTCAGACATGCTTCATGCTTCAAATTGGATGAAAAGAAGTATTTTCAGGGTGGCGCCATATTGGGTACACTAAAAATTTTTTCCCGAAATTTTTTTTTTTTTTTAAACCGCGGTATCTTAGCGTAGAACTGTTTAAATCAAAAAAATCTTAGCTCATTCTGTAGGTATTGAGTAGACCTTTCATTTGACACCAATTATGTTAGAAAATATTCATTTGATGCGGCGTAGTGACCTTTCTCGCCTAGGTGGCGCATATTGGGTACAGGTACCTTATTTGAGCTCCGATGTTCTTACTTCTTAGACATCAACAGTTCCGAAAATGGACCTCCAACTGACTTTTCCCACTCTCTAATCACGGTTGCAAGAGATATAAACAGCGGTTGCTAAAGATATCAACCTTGGTTTCAACGGGAAATATCTCTTTGATTCTTATAGATTCTCATAAATATACGAGCCCAAATGAGCATTTATCATGAATTATATGGTAACTTATCAGAAACACGCTAGCAACGGTTGTTAAAGAAATAAACAACGGATGTTTTTGAAAATCGAACTCAATTCACACTTTCCTGAGACTGACTCGTGAGAGACCACGGACTGAGCCGGCTGGAATATTCTGCGCTACTGCTGCATCCGACATGGTGCGAGTGTCCGCGCGACCGACCTCCACCGCACCCCGTAACCAGACACCGCGTTGCGTAATCCTAGTGTCGTCGCCGTGTGTTGACACCACGCCGCGTCATGAACGGTGCCCCGCTCAACATCGCATGTCGCGCGCGCGTGAGCGTCCGTCAGTGCCTGTCATCGCACCGCGTCGATGACGCCGTTATCGCGAGCTAGTGCGTGCCAACGCTACCAACATCTACTCGTGTCACGCCGCGCTAAACTCGCGCGCCAGTATCCGACTTTGCTCCAACAGCTGATCGGACCTCGACGCCACGCTCACCAATGCCCGTCATCGCGCGCTAGTGTCCAGACGCCGACGACATCGACGCTGCCCCGCATACAACTCGCGCACCAGTGCCCCGTCATTGCGCGAGTCAGTGTCAGTGTCCAGACGCCGACTTCGTGAGCTTGTGCGCGCACCAACATCATTGCGCCTCGACACCGCGCCGCATACGACTAGCGTTCGCCATTTTAATTCGGCTCTCAGCACCGCGCACGGCTCGCGCACCGGTGCCCGTCATCGCGTGCCAGTTGTCGTCATTGCACACCGGTGGCCGTCTCAGCGCACCGCTGCTAATGAAGAGGACGTCGTCTCCTCCCTTCGCAAAGGTATCTTCCCATCATTGTGGAAGAGGGCTCACGTTCTTCCGCTGAAGAAGACCGCTCTTCTACTAAGACTCTCCGACTAAGTCATGAACTATCTTACTACCAAAAACATCTTCGAGCCTAGACAGGCTGGTTTCCGTCCAAACCACTCAACTCAAACGGCACTGTTGAGACTAACAGAGGATATTAGACAGGGAATGGACAAAAAGAAACTGACGTTACTTTTGCTTTTTGACTTTAGTAAAGCCTTTGACAGAATTTCCCACTCTAGAATTCTGAAGTGTCTACAAGATCTCGGCTTCACCAGGACTGCTCTCTCGTGGTCTCACTCATATCTTACTGATAGACAACAAATATTTGCCATAACTAAGAGTTTTGGCAAATCATCGTGGCTTACCACAAATCTTGGGGTACTACAGGGATCAGTCCTTTGGCCGCTTCTTTTTTGCATTTACATTAATCACCTACGTGACGTACTTAACATTGAGGGCGTTGAGCGTGTGCTTTACGCAGGCGACTTACAGATTTGCTTTTCATCAACGATCTCCCTGATGTCTTGATACGTGCCCTGCATGGACTCTACACTGACGACTCCTACATATTTCTGCCCACGCTGCCCCAAAACATACTCGAATGCATTACCTTACTAAACCGCGACGCCAGTGCAGAAGTTAGATGGGCATCTGACAACGGCATTCAGCCCTGAATTCAAATTCGTCATCTGACACCAAAACAGGATATTGTTCTACAATTTTCGTGTGTTTTTATGCATTATTGATGGCACGCCTCTCATAGCTATGTATTAAGCCCATGAATAATTTATGCAAATGATCAGGGTAATTGTGATGCGTCAAATAATGATAGAAATGTTTCCTTATAACTGCTTTCTTTTTTAGTTCCAGTACCGTAACACCTGCAGGCGTATTACTATTTAGTTTTACACATTTTTTAGCCAAATCTGTATACCCCCACACAGCGTAGCACATATTAGTATAAAAAAAGCTTGGTTGTAATTTTGAGTAAGCTGCGTCAACAGCTTCTTTGCGAGCTAAGACTTCACTTTTTGTTTTTAATTGTTTTGGAAAACCGACGATTTTATTGGATCGACATTGGCAAGCATTTGGTGAGCTTCTTGATTCACTTTCAGCTAGAAATAAATCAAAATCAAAAGGATATTAAGTTGAATAAAAATGAACGTGTTTTAGAAAAATGAATGGGAAAATCTGTCGAAAGCTAAAAAATAAAATAACTCACAGGAATCTTCATCTTTGCTTTCTTGGGACTTTTTCACCATCAATTTTTCACACTTGTTTTTCAATTCTTCGTTTATTTTGTGTAGTTTCAAATTCTTGCTTCTGTAATCGTTGGCAATTATTCTCAATTTTTAATTGTTTCCGACCAATTGTTGCTGAGAGAAAGTAAGATACACTGTGTGAAATTAGTACTACTTGGAAAAAAAATTGTCGAATTTTTATCTCTCTATACCATAACAATTGGTGAATGAGATCCAACAGATTCGTTGTCAGACTGAGTATCAGCAACCGATTCCCCATCATTTGGGATATTTCAATATCCATTTTCTTGATGCTCTTGAAATCTCTCCTGAAGAAATCAATGTTGATATTAATTTATTAGGTTAATGAGTCCAATAAAAGAATCAACTGAGAATACATTTTAGTCAAGAAAGGATAGTTTTGTACAAAGCCAAATAAGATTTCGAAGAGATAAAAACAAGAACTGTTGCGAAATATGATTGAATTTAAATAACAAAATGAATTTTATAAATTACTAGCATCCCCCGTCGCGGCTTCGCCCGCGAATATGTGTATTGAGTTCGAAATGTCATTCTCATTTATTGTTAAAAAACTCGTATGATATGTATTTATTTGTAAACTTTGTATAATTTGATACTTTGTAATCCTTGGAGTTGTAATTTTCATGTTTCTGAGGATTTGAAATTTATAAGACTTCTGGATAAACGACGTTCTTAGTTCTTGAATTTTGAGGAATGAATATAAATTGGTTACGTGCATCCCCTGTCCGTGAAAGAGCAATAGTCAATGGGCTGCGTGGAAAACATTCTGTTTGCAAAACTATCCCTACGTACTTAAAGGTCTGTCCTTGAGATTTGTTGACCGTCAAGGCGAAAGAAAGTTTCACAGGAAGCTGTAATCGTTTCGTTTGGATTGAAATTGTAAGTCTGATGGAATCATAGGTATGCGAGATATAAATACTGTTTCAGGTATTTATACCAGCTGCAGGTCCTGTAAGAATAATTGCTTCGATTACATTTTCCTGCATAACTTTAATTTGCAACTTTGTGCCATGACTTAAATTGGGAGGGTTTAGATTGTGTAGTAGCATTATTGGAGAATCAATTTTTAATTCTAAGTCATGAGGTGGAAAGCCTGATCAAGAGAGTTCAGAAATCCTTGAGGGTAGTGTACAACTTCATCAATGTTAATCACTGTATATAGAATGATAATGTCGTATTTCTCCATCTACCTTTCCCGAAATAATATTATTAATATTATGAGCGGTAGCATTTTGAGGCGTTATGATTGCCCTTTCGAATAACCAATTGAAAGGTTTGTCAGAAAGACTTTCAATTTCTGGATAGACTTTAGAAATCAGGTCCATGAATGTATTAACAGTCGTTCCTACTCTTGTATCAATATTTATGTAATCATTTTCATTCAATACTTTCCCATCTCTAATTTTTAGAAGTTCTAAAGGAAATTGCGAATCCCCACCTTCAATGTGAGCTCTCATATTTGTTCGTAAATGAAATTTTTCTATCAAATTCCAAATTGAAGACGACTACAAACATGCTTTCACAATGTCAGCGCGAGTTTCTTCTTGAATCACAGGCAAAGTTTGCCGAAAGTCTCCAGAGAAAACGAAAGTTATTCCACCCATAGGTTTGCTGATAGATTTTAAATCTCGTAATGTGCAATCCAGAGCTTCAATATGCGAACGGTGACTCATAGTACATTCATCCCATACTATAAGAGAAGTTTCTTCGATAATTTTGCATAAAGGACTATTTTTTCTCATTGAACATATTGTATCTTGGCCAATGAGAACGTTCGTGAATGGGCAGTTTTGCCTCCAGCAAGAAGAGTTGCCACAAGAACCTGAAGATGCAACAGCTAAAACTAAAGCACCCGAAATACGAATTTGAGCTAATATTAAGCTGTCTTTAGTTAGCCACTTTCGGTATATTAGATTCCAAACAATCACGCAATCCCATTATGTTATGTGGATTCTTTAAAGCATTATCGAGATCACAAACATTTCGTGGACCACGTATTAGCGTAGGTAGACCGAAATCAATCAATTTGCACAATCCAGGAGCTTCATCTTTATTCATAGATCCAACTACGATATCTTTTATATTAGCGTTATTTTCTGATGGATCATATTCAAAAGCAGATCTTCCACGTACTATGAACGGGGCTTCAATTATTCGATCCTGACGAACGGCTTGCGTTTGTCTGGTTCTAATCGTCTACCGCCCAATGTTATTTCTGGGTCTAGGCATTGTCACCAAAATCATTTGGCATCAGGGGACTGGGATTCAAAAGATCCCAGAAAGAGGCTGAGCTCATTTTCAAGCTCTCCTATATAGCCGATAGAACGCTGACTCTCTTGTGAGAGAGCGCCGTGCTATACCTTATACACGTGCGACTCAACGCCTCGCCATCTACTGGCGCGCCATGGTACTTGGTCAGTTACCCCCACCACAGAAAAATGCATTGTCTATTTCTCGGTTTCTACTCAAAATTTCGAAACGCCACATATCTATAAACATGCCTGGAGTGGTCAAGGATCAAGTATCAAAATTTCATGAAAATCGGTTCAGTAGTTTTTGAGATTAGCGGCCACAAAAAAACAGGCTGTCCTTTTATATAATATGTCCTTTTATATAATATATATAGATTGAGCAGGAAATTCACATACGTCATTATTTATATCATCATCTGGAAGTGACGCCGATGTTGAGGGTGTTACTGATTTGGATGTCGATCATTCATGTGTCGATTTATAGCCTTCTGCAATGTTATGGTTGTTCGATGTGGCACTATCGCGTTTTTGCTTCGTTTTGGCCTGTAACATTATTCATATATATTCACATATATAACAAGGAAATTAATTAAATGTTCATGAATAAATATTGAATAAATTTTTACTTATCAACAGAATGCTCAATACAAATGTGTTCGCGTATTATAAGCATAACGAATTACTAAACAGTATTGTGAAACATACCTTTTTACATTTTTGAGATAACTCGAGTTCGTCATCATTGCGCTGTAATGCAGCGTGTCTTAAGTCTGAATTACTAAGAATCGGTACATGGGGTCTATGTTGTTCCAAATATTTATTGATTTCTCTTCGAGTATCTGTAAAGAATACATTGGACATATTTCATCACTGATTAAAAAGTATCGCAAACATATTCCAGGTTAATTTCATACTTACTTGCTAGTATCAAAATCTGGCAAATGTGAGATTGTTTGTTCGTTTTTTCAAGGTAGCATGTGAATGGTTTCTCCGAAAATTCTTGGTTTTGATGCCCGAGAGATTTTTCGCAAATTTTTGCAGATTCAAAATGTTTAATACACGACGTATTGAGTATATAATACTTCTTTAAGCTTTTTATGAAGACATATGCGAACATTATGTCAGTTTGTCAATATAAATCAACGTGATATTCTACGTTTTAGATTGCACCACAAACGTACACTCAGGATCAATGAACACGTACTAGATTGCAAGGTTATTTTTTGAAAGAAACAAGTGAGAGTTTATTATCATGCCCGCTAAAGCTCTACCCCCTATCTCTCTCTCTCTCTTTCTCTCTCTCTCTCGTTTCTTGGTGTATGTTTAGATGGTACAACATAACCATATTTACAGTTTTACTATTATTATTGAAATTTATTATTAAAATTTGGATAAGCTATGTCACGAAGATCAGGATATAAAAATTGGATGAATCCAAATTCTGCTACGAAAATCCCTAAATCAACAAGAAACTATAAAAAAAAGAGTGAAGCGAAGCGTAAGTGTTACATTAGTATGTACATTTCGACACTAGAGCAAGAGACGAATTCTAGGCATGTGTGAGTTTTATCGCCCGAGCGTAAGCGAGAGTGGTAATTACACGAGCCTAGAAATCATATTTTGCCCTAGAATTGAACAGTATTTTTCATCACATGTGTAGAAAAATAAAGTTAAATGATCAACTTTTTGATACAAGTGATGAAAAACTCTTTCAAACTTAAATGTTTATAATGCTATTATATTTTAATGGATTTCAAGGTATTAGCCGATTGTTTTTCGAATGATTCTGACGATGAATATATGTTTACTGGAGAGTCCTCAGAGAATTCAACCTACTCAGACAAGATTCCAGTTGAAGAGAATAACACTCCGTACTCTCAACAAATATATGAAAAAGCCAATGAATATGTTGGTGAAAGTGAATCTGATGATCATAATGAAGATTGGATTGATGCTCTACTACACAGTGATGAAAATATCAATGAAAAAAATTAAAGTAGACGAGGGAGAAAATGAAAAAAACGATACCGTATCCAATAAGATGTCTAGAAAGATCAAACTTCTTAATACAAAAGTTGAAAGTTCTACGAGTATCAAAAGTGGAGAAATACTTTCGATGTGCATATTACTAGGAGTTCGTCATGCATTAACTTGGATTGCAATGTTGGATATTATAAACCTCGTCAACATATTGTTCGACAAAGACATTTTAAAAATGAGCAAGTACAGACTGTTGAATTATTTTCCAGAAAATAAGAATTGGTACGCTTATCACACATATTGTTCTATATGTGAACATTACTTAGGTGAGCGAACAAAGCTACCATCTATGGTCACTTGTCCTATATGTGGAACAGGTATCAAAAGACATAAAAAAAGCAGCGTACTTTCTCACGCTTGATGTTTATTCTCAGCTGAAGAATTTATTTGAAGATCCAAACGTTGAACCTCACTTAGGATACCAATGTTATCGTCAAAAGAAAAATGCCCAAAATATAGAGGATATATTTGATGGTGAAGTTTATAAATCTCTTTCGTCACCTGGCAATATTTTAGAAAATGGGAATAATTATCCATATATTCTCAACACCGATGGCTGCCAAACTGCTGATTCCAGTCCAAAAACTTGCTGGCCAGTTTATTTGGAAAATCAATGAGTTACCGCTTAAAGTCAGGAATAAAAATATGATATTGATAGGTGTATGGGTTGACCAAGAAAAGCCAGTTATAAATGAATTTTTTAAGCCACTCGTCGATGTACTTAACAAATTATCAAATGATGGTGTAACATGGAATAGGCAAGGAATCCCAGTTGTTTCAAGATTAGTGCCTACATGTCTCAGTGTAGATTCTGTGGGCAGATGTAGTATTTTGAACATGAATCAATTCAATGGCAAATTTGGATGCTCATTTTGTTACCATCCTACTGAAAATGTTGATGGAGCGAGGAAGTATCCAATAGAAAAAAATAATTTACCTTCATCACGCACACATGAAAAAATAATAAATGCCATGCTAGCTTCAACTTCAATAGATGATGAGAATGGAAAGATAAATCAAACTGAAATAGAAGGTGTTAAAGGACCGTCGATTTTGATGAACTTGAACTATTTCAATTTGGTTAACTGCGTTTCCCCAGAAAGTATGCATTCAGTTCTTGGAGTTGTAGAACAGTATCACGGAACGCGGTAGTGTTCCATGCGTCAAGCAGAAGACACCGCAACTATATAATGTTTGAGATCGCACGCTCGATTTTTACATTGGCATTAATTTAGTCAAAACAACTTTTTTTGGATGCGAAGCAGGATTTAATGCTCATCTAGCATCCCAATTGAGCGATCGACAAAAAGAAATACTCAAAAACTCGTTTGCAATAATGAGTTTGGAGTACCGTGTCAAGCAATCTACTCATTTTTTCTCCCGACCAGATTTTCGTTAGGATCTTTTTTTTGTAGCACCATGAAGTTAGCCGCGGTAGCCTGATAAAGCAGCTATGTTCACGCATAGTACGTAACACGTTTACATGCTCTTGCTTCCCGCGTAGATTTGAAACCATGGGATTGAAAGTAAATTGTTAATGTATTATAGTTAGAAAGAATATGGCAAAACTATTGACCGTGTCCCATAGATTCAACGAAAAGTAATGCAGATTTTTTCAAACTTACACTTGGTAGGATCGAATATCTTTGAATGCCTTATTAAACTGACATATAATATTCTTCATTACCTATTTATTTCTAGTTAAACGGTTTCACAACCTCTCCTCAATCGTTTGATTTATTTCAAATATATTTTTGTATCGTAATTGCAATGCAGTTAATCCTATAATTCAGATAGACTTTATATATTCTTCTATTATCAATACTTTCATTGTCTTTCGAAGAGACAAATATTAATAATTCAAACTATTGATCATATGTCTCAGTAAATTATAAATATTTCTATAATATTTCTATGATAATCTTCACATCCAGTGATTTAGTGAAATATTATTATTCTTAAGACGTTAAAAATGCCTACCAAGTGGCGTCAATTTGGTTCGTCATTAGTTCTTCAAATAATTGATGAGGTACCTAAGAGCATTCTGGTAAGTTTTTTCGTAATTGGTTAGTTAAAGTTGACAACGTCTCCTATAGTATCTAGACTGTAATAAGAATACGTGATACTCCAACTATATGAGGAATTAATCAGAATGAATACTGATGAAATAATAAATTGACTCATATGTCTATTATGGATTTCATTTTTTTTTAAGCAATATAAGAAATAAACTAGTTCTGCCACATGCTTGACGCAACATTTTTACTTTTTCTAAAAAAGGTTTTTTTGAGGTACGGATATTCTTTTGAGCAAATATGGTGAACATTTCTACGTTGGATCTCCAGTGTTAAAATCTATGATTAATAATCGTTTGATAGGCATCAAACCTCCAAACTCCATAACGCGAAAGCCAAGATCATTAGACGAAAGGAATATGTGGAAAGCATCTGAATGGCGTTCATGGCTTTTATATTATTGTATAATTTGTTTGGATGGAATTTTGCTGAAAAAATATTTGAATAACCTCTCAAAATTGGTCGTAGCCATTCAAATTTTTATGTGTAACAGTATTTCAGATACAATGTTGAATCGTGCTCAAAAGTTGATTGTGCAATTTGTTCTCGATTTCCAGAGATATTTTGGGAAAGAACAAATGACTTATAATGTACATTTATTGCTTCACCTAGTAGACAGTGTTCGAAATCTGGGACCATTGTTTGTACACGATGCATTTGGTTTTGAAAATGAAAATCGCTTACTATTGAAACTGAAAAAAAGCCCAAAAGATATTGCAGTTCAAGTTTCAAAGCGATATTTATTTTATAAAAGTATCCCAACTTTTGCAACATACTTCAAAATGAGTAACAGAGTACATGAATTTATGGAAGATTTTGAAAGTCACGCATATCAAAGAATCACGCATATTAAAGAATATATTCGGCGACAAGACAGAATTCATTCATGTAATCCACGTGACATCAAACACCAATGTATATTAATGAATGTTAATGATAAAAATTTCATTTCTAACATTATGTTTGGAAGTCTGGGAGATTGACAATTATTTATAATTTAATAGTGTGAGTTGTATATAATAAATGCTTTTCAAATAAGAACAGTCATTTTCTTCTCTTACCTTTCAACTGGTACTTCATCAACATTGATTTTCATTCATTAAAAGTATTTTACAGTCAAGTTATACTATAATTACATGATCGTAACGTCGAGAATCGTTTTCAACAGTTTTCAATAGCAAAAAAGGGTGTTAAATCATTTATTCATAATGATTATCGAATCATACATTGAATTGAATATTGAATTTAAAAAATTTCCTGCATTTGACATGAAAAATAATTTTATAAAATAATTTTACTCATTTTTATTCATTTCAGTTCATTTTATTTATCCCTGTTCATTCCTGTTCATTTCTGTTCATTTTTGTGCAAACAGGCCAAATTCGTCCAGTTTCAAACATAAATGAACAGTAATAGATAGAAATAAACAGCAATGAACAGAAATGAATAGTAATGAACAGAAATAGACAGAACTTTTTTCCACGAGGGAGATCAACTCAAGCAAAACCACTGCCATTATTTCGGGTAGCTAGTACTATATCAAGACGTTGAACATTGTCAACTTGCCCAAACTCGTAATCGCCAATATGCCTATTAGTTTTTCCAGCTCTATAAAGCATCTTGGATTCCATATTACATCTACTCTAAACTGAAATAAGCAGATCAACGATGTATCACGCAAAGTATACTGGGCACTGTACGCGTTAAGATTTCACCGACATGCCTTATCGCTTCAACTCGCGAAAAACCTCATCGAGTCACTCATTTTCCCCAATTTCGACTACAGCGTCCCGATACTCACACAAATCTATGATTACCAAGATATCAAGCTACATCGCCCACTCAACACGTGCATTAGATTTGTTTTCAACAACATCCCCAACACTGCTTTTGTTTCTCCATATCGCCTCTCGTTAAATTGGCTGGAACCAAAGCATCGTCGCCACTTGACGGCATGTAACCTGGCCTATAAAATTCTTAAAACCGCCCAACCCCCACATCTCTACTCAAAATTCACTTTCAACTTGCAACAGCGCCGATCCACACGTATACCGCCGCGACTTCTTACTTACAATATTTCCCCCACTAATGCACTCGACAAGTCATTTACCATTACCACGTTTGAACTGCTTGCATCTAACCCATCCCTCGACCTCCGCACCACCCATCCCGGCACCTCCAAACAACGCTACTTCCTCCACCTTTTATCGATTGATAAAAGCGAATGGATCGCAAAAGCAAGAATAAACATTACAGCAATAGTTCCAGTCGCTTTAACAGGATCGTTTGATCTCAGAGTAGAGTAACAACGCGAGAGCATGGCTCTTTTGTCCTTATCATTATTCTCTCTAATGTATAACCTAGTTATAAAATTTTGTAATTTACTCTATTAATTCTAATCTATAATATATAATTTAAGTTCAACACTGTACTTCTCATATATATATTTACAAACACTGTATTACCAATGTATTTACAAATAGGATCAGACAGGGTTATACCCCAAGATCCCAATAAATCGATTTCTATTCTATTCTATTTATACCCAGGTTCCACTAGACAGGCTCGCTGAGGGCATAGCGTTGTTTGAGAAGGCGGCTGCGGCCGTCTCGAGTTGGGCTGGCGCTGCTTTGCTGGTACTCAATGCCGGAAAAACTCAAGCCATAGCTTTTGGGTCCGGACATTACATCAATCTTCTGCACAAAAAAGCACTCTATGCATCTGGCATTGGGATCGGCGGGGCTCGCATGCGATTCTCGGGCACGGTTAAGGATCTCGGTGTGGTGCTTGACGAAACTCTGTCCTGGCAGATTCCATTTACTTCATTTACATATTGTTCTCCTCTCACCCTCACCGCACCCGTTCATACTAATATTTACTTACCCTTACCTTTCCGCCTACTTTCAGTCAATTCTGTATTTTATTTCGTTTTTTTACCTAATGTCTGCTTCAATCTACTGTTCAATTATTGTACAACAAAATGTATACAAACAAACGTTATCAACTCTCTCTCTCTCTCTCTCTCTCTCTCTCTCTCTCTCTCTCTCTCTCTCTCTCTCTCTCTCTCTCTCTCTCTCTCTCTCTTTCTCGCTCAAAAGCTTTGACTATTCACTACAGTCAGGAGCAAAAAGGTATCACAGTACTCATACTGCATTAATCAAAACTATCGATGATATCAAGAAAAACATAGAGGACGGCTACATCACCCTAGTGATATCAATTGATTTTAAGCAGGCTTTTGATCGAGTTGATAAAAAACTGCTGTGCCAGAAACTGCTTTATTACGGAATTTCTGATTCGGCAGTTCAATGGATACGTAATTTGTTTACTAGAAGGATGCAAAGAGTTGAAGGGCCCGATGGACAACTATCCGACTACCTGGAGAAATTAATTGGTATAATTCAGGGATCCAAGCTGGGTACGCCATTTTTTCAATTCACATCAATGATCTGCAAAGGATCCTTGTCAATTGTGATTACGGGCTGTATGTGGACGATTTCAATTTATTCCTACGCGGGAAATTTCATGAGATGGATCGAATAATTGAAAATGCAAATTCTAACCTACGGAGAATTACCAACTGGTCCAAGAATAATGGGCTTCCTATGAATAGTTAAAAATCCCAAGCTATGTGGGCTGGATCCATTGGTTACGTGACAAAAATTGACCAACAAAACATCTTAACAATCTGCGGAGAAACAATCGAGATTACTGAATCACCGAAAATCTTGGGAATAACCATTGATAATTAATACGTTGGCATGGAGGCCGCAATGCTCCATAACAGTGGAGAAAAGTTTCGCTGCACTTCACCGAATTCGCAAGTGCAAAAACTCCCTGCCTAAAACTACTAGATTCATGTTAGTAAAATCACTAGTCTTCCCATACTTTGATTATTGCTCAGGATTATTTATCAACCTATCTGACGAAATAAACACGAAATTAGGAAGATGCAAAAATAGTAATGTACAATGTTCTTTGAGTAATTTTAAGACTTTTTGTTTCCATAATTTTTTTGATTTGATCTATAGTTTTTGAGAAAAAAAATGATGAAATTATTTTTTAGAAATTTTTCCGTGCGTTTCCTAGCCGGCGAATCGAAAAATTTAGAGGAACAAAAAAGTTTCAAAATTCCTCGAAGCATATTCTCAAAAAGTTTTGAAGCAATTTGCGTTTTTTTGAGAATTTGAAGAATCAAAATTTTGAAAAATTTCATCAAAAAATTCTGAAAAAATTCGAGAGTGTTCTTCAGGTGATTCTAAGACTTTTTTGTTCCTAAGAATTTTTTTATTTGACCCATAGTTTTCGAGAAAAACAATTCCAAGTTGGAAGCTACAATTTTTTCGGTCGGCCGCCATTTTGGGTCTTTCAAAAATAAATTTGAACAATCACAACTATGCCAACTTTTAGTTTAAGTTCCTTGGACGCTCGAAATTCACTTCCCGGGGTTCGTTGCGACCGGTTTCTATGGTTTACGATTGACACAAAACAAAATTTTGACTCGAAATTTTGTGTTTTTTTGCAATAGATTGTTTCTAACAATGAGGGCGTTCATTTAATCGAGATAAGAGTAACGGAACCGGAAAGCTGACAAAATTTTGTACAAGAAAATGTTCTTCCCAAATTTTTTGAACCATTATAATCATATGAAATCTATCGGTCAAAAAAACGGCCGTCGAGCGGCCGTTTGGGCGCTAATGGGTTAAGCTCCATCACCCCTGCGTTTAGACATAACCTCAAAAGAAATTTTTAAAATCATCATTTTGCAAAACATAAATTTTTTTCAGATTTTTAGGTGAAAAATTAGATAGAAACTGTTCCTGGTATTTTTTCAATTCGTCGCATAGTTTACGAGTGAAAAATTCATAAAATTATTAATTTTGAATCCGGCCCACTAGCCGTCAAACTTTCTGATTTTTTTACCCAAAAAGTATGCGACAAATCGGAAAATCGCTGAGGACAGTTTTCTTTTATTTTTCATGTAGAATAGAATAGAATTTTTGTTTTGCAAAATATCGATCTCATCGATATGTCGTCCGCCATATTTTTGAGGTTATGGCTAAACGCAGGGGTGATGGAGCTAGACGGACCTCGGATTCGGATTCATCAGCCAAAATACATAGAAGTAGGGTGGTCCAGTCTCTGGTTCAATTTTTCTTTTTTTTTGGTGGAGCTGTGTAATTATAAACAACGTTTTATCCTCTGAAAACAATCTGTGAAAAGTGATTCCTAGTGCAATGCTTCACAAACATTTAGTGAGAGAGTGTGTTTATTCGCGAGCGTGGTTTGTACTAAGCTATATATAAGTTGATATTGTATTTTTAACAATTACTATATCAACTATCCACCTACATTGGTATAGTGCTCAGCCGATAACACATCGACACTTGGTCTCACTCACTCACTCCTCTCTCTCTCTCTCTCTCCCTCCCTCCCTCTCTCTCTCTCTCTCTCTCTCTCTTGACGAGTGCAGACGTGTCGCCTCTCGCTCCTCGCTTTTTGATTGTTCCTCGGCCGTGTACCATCCAGGGTGTGCTCTCCTCGTGCGGGTGACTTCGGCTTCGTCGGCTCCTGCTATTTTCTTCAATGACTGGACCTGCTATTTCATCCTGAGCCGGAGTTTGCCGTTTCTACCCGCTTTGAGGTTACGTTGCCCTGTTTTGTCGCCGCCTTTCCCGCTGCCTCGACGACGCTGCTTGCCACGCCTATTTCCCGCCTTCACAGTTACATTGCTGTTGTGTGGTGTGAGTGCTGATTGTTGCTGTTGCTGATTGTTGTTGTTGCTGCGGTGATTGTTATTGTTGTTGCACTTTCGACTTTGACTTTTGACTTTTCTGACTGCTGTGAGTGAAGTGTAGGTGACCAGTTTCCAGTGCTCTTTGTGTCAACAAATTTGCATTTTTGCATAATTTGTTGCTAGCAGCCGTGTGTCAGTGAGTGTTTATATTATTTATATTCACTGAAACACGTGGTCTCCTGCCTTCCTTGCCAGCTGCTGGGCTCAATCGATAATTTATCGACAGCCTATAGTGGGAGCACTCATCAATTCGCCGCTCGCCTTCGCTCCGCCCCGCTCTGCTCCACCACGGCCTCGCTGCGCTCGCCCGCCTCGCTCCCCGCTCGGCCCACCGAGCGTCATTAGGCCAACTCTGCATCGCAGTGCGCCCGCAGCTGATTTTTCGCCTCTCGCCTGCAGCCGGTTCTACATCGGAAGGTTGTTCTTTCATCATTTTCCTTTTCTATTTAGCTAGTCAACTTAGACTGTCCGCTGTACCGGATATGGCTCCACCTCTTAATTCGACTGCTAAATCAGATGTCAAGGCGAACCAATCTGCCAATGACGCTAGGCGTAAGGTGAGACAGGAGGACCTGCTGCTTTGCGCTAAGTGCAGCAAGCCATCGCGCAGCAACATGCTGGTCAACCCTTGCGCTTTTTGTGCCAAGCACTGGCACAAGTGCTGCATGGCATTTGTCACGGTGCAATCCGGTGGCAAGCCTGTCCGCTGCTGCACTCACTGTGCTCCGGCTCTTTCAGCTGGCTCATCCCTGGCTGGTCGGCTCCCCGGTGGTACTCAGTCCTGCCCCCGGATTCTGGACACCCCACACCGTCCACCACTCCACCCCGCTCGACAACGTGTCTCTTGCTGGCTCTACAGGCGGTCGCTCAAGATCTAGCTCATTCTCGTCTTGTAGAAATGACCAGCAGGATGACAATCCTTCGTCGCATTCTCGCCAAGATGGACAAAAATGGACAAGCTTGACTCCATGGAGGCATCAATCGCCTAAAATCCAGTGCGACCTCCAATCCCTCCCTGACCTCGTCAGCCGCGTTGAGGCGACGGAGACCAGGGTGGAGTCCCACGAGTCGCGCTTTGCGCGCCATTGAGTCCAAAATGGCTGAACTCCGTGAGGGACAGGAGCGTGTTTGCTCACTCATTATTTCTGGCGGTGGTACCTTGGAGTCTGGAGAACTTGCTGCGACTCTGGCTTCGGAGACTGACACCAGAATCCGTAATCTAGAGCGTATCAACAACTCGCTTTGTAATAAGCTGAATGAGATCACCAGCCAGCACAGGGAGCTCTCTGCGGACGTTGTTGTCACTGGACTCGACGTTGAGGCCGGGGCTGATCTTCGGAAACTCGCCATGGTTTTGCCGTCAGGCTGCTTCTATTGACCCTCCTACCTCTGCGTCCTCGGCAGTGCAGCAGTCCACCTCGGCGCCACCACCGTACCACAGGCCTTTGCTGGTGGTCACCCTTACCTCCCCAGCCCACGTTACCAACATCATTCGTGCCAAAATCAGGAGAGATAAGGTAATGACCTCTAGCATCAGCAGTGATCTGCTTGAAGCGGCGGGAGTGCCTCTTCCCATAGAAAATCTTCCACTCAATGTCAATGAGTTCCTTCCTAAAGAAACTCATTCACTTCATCGTACCGTCCGTGCTAAGCTGAGGGAGCACAACGGTCAGGGCGGTGATTGCACCTCGTACATCCATCAAGGAGCCATCTTCGCCAGAAGGAAAAAAGGGGACACAGCCACTCGCATTTCTTCACTCGCTGATCTGGAACGTTTTTTATCCTCTCCGGAATAATTCACTCATGTCCCATCAACTCATTATCTCACACTCATCTCACCGATCTCTCGCACTCACCTCAGTCCATCACCTCACCGAAATCACCTCCTAACAGCTCATTTACTAACTCGCATCATCAATCCTTGCTCAACTCCACGACGGCCGTGAGGGAGGGACTCCGTGTCTGGCACTTCAATGCGAACTCTATTAGTGCTCACATTGGAGCGATCAGGCACTTCGTAGCCTCTCGCCCTCATTTCCACGTAATAGCTGTGACTGAAACCAAACTGGCCCCCCACATTGAGGATCACATCATTGCTCTTGATGATTTTACCCTGTTCAGGCGGGATCGCAGAACTACTGGAGGAGGTGTCGCATTGTTTCATCCATAATTCGCTCTCCGCACTATACTCTGCACCTCGACAGAAATCTGGACCCCACTTGAAACATTCCTGAATACATCCTCTGTGAGACACTCCCAGGGGAGGCAATCCGATATTTTACTGGTGTGGCTATACCGTCCACCCCATGCTCCACTTGTTGCAGGGAACTAACCTCTTCCAGGACCTCGCGATGTATATGCACGACTACAGCTCCAAGGTCATTACTTGGCGACTTTAACGCAGATCAGCTATCGTCTAGCACTGATGCAAATATCATACGTGGGTTCTTGGACGAGAACTCCCTTGCACTAATTCCCTACGGTGCCACTCATCATACCCTGGACTCCGACACCTGGCTTGATCTCTGCATCATCGACGAACTTGACACAGTACTTGACTTCCACAAATCTGACACCCCCTTCATCGCAGGGCATGACTGGATCAGCGCCACCCTTGATATTTCTATTCCTAAGGTTATTCAGTCTGACTACTCGTATCGTGATTTTAAATCAATCGATCCGATTGCCCTTAACGATTACCTTGCTGGCTGTGATTGGTCAGCCCTCGATGACTCCGACTGCTCACTCTCAAACGGATTTGACTGTCTCTATACTCACATCAATTCTGCACTTGACTCTTTTGCGCCCTTAAAAACAGTCAAACATAGAAAGAAACGCAGGCATCCTTGGTTCACCAACGAGCACTCCCAGCTTATTGAGGAACGCAATCGACTCTACAGACGCTACAAACGTACAGAACGCTACTTAGACTTGCTCCACTACAGACGGGTACGTGACGAGACCCATCGACCTGTAGAATCTGCGCGACTCGACTACTACTATGACCGGATCAGAGGCCTATCCGACCCCAAGGAAGTCTGGAGAGAACTCAGGCATTTGGGAATACTGCCCGGATCACGAGAGCAACATGTCGCACTTCTCTGTGGATGATTTCAATGCTCACATTGCTTCGACCTCTTATGACGCTCAGGCACCCTCGCTTGCTCACTACCTGTCTGCGCTTCCAGAGCACTCGACCGGTTTCAACTTTACTGAAATCACGCTTCAGTCACTTGAGAGGGCTATCGTCAGACAGAGGTCGCAGGCGGTGGGCGTTGATGAATTCCCCAGAGGTTCGTCCATGCGGCTCTCCCTTCCCTCGGGCCGCATCTTGTCAAAATTTTCAATCTTTCGCTATCCCAGTCCATTCTTCCCTGTAGCTGGAAACAATCTCTTGTGCTTGCTCTTAACAAAGTGTCCTCTCCCACATGCCTGGGTGACTTCCGCCCTATCTCTTTGCTTAGCTTCCTGTCAAAAACACTTGAAAGAATTGCCTCAGATCAAATCACTGCTTACGTTGAAGCAAATAATCTCCTTGATGAGTTCCAATCTGGCTTCCGAGCCGGGCATAGTACACAGACAGCCCTACTCAAACTCACTGATGACATTCGCTGCGGCAGGGACAGAAGGATGGTGACTGCGATGCTCCTGTTCAATTTCAGCAAGGCCTTCGATACGGTCTGCCACGTCACGCTCTTACGCAAACTCTCTGATATGGGTTTTTCATCGGGCGCGCTAAGGTGGCTCGGGTCCTACCTTGGCGGTAGGAGGCAGGCAGTGAGGGGCCGGAACAGTGACCGCTCTAACTTTCGCGACGTCAACTGTGGCGTCCCTCAAGGCTCAGTTCTTGGCCCCCTGCTGTTTGCTCTTTATATAAGTGATGTGGCTAGGCACTTCCCTGCTAACATCAAGTATATTGCCTATGCTGATGATCTTCAGGTGTATCTCCAGTGCAACCTGTCTGACCTTGACGCGGCGCTTGCTGCTCTAAGCAGAGTCGGTTCTCGTATCACTGAGTGGGCCGCTCTTAATCATCTCAAACTCAATGTTGAAAAAACCAAAGTAATTGTATTTGGCACTGGCTATTACATCAATCAATTCTCCAAATCGGCACAAAACCACTCCATAGTTATAAATGGCACCCCGGTCCCAATTGAATCTTCTGTACGCAGCCTTGGTGTGGTACTCGACGCCAAACTGGATTGGAGGCTACATGTTCTTTCCATCTGCAAAAAATCCAACTCGCTTATGTACCGCCTCTACCATTTCAGGCGCAGCACCATCCTTGCGCTCAGAAAGCACCTTATTCAGGCGCTTTTGTTTCCCGTGGTAGACTACTGCTCTCTAGTGCTCTCTGACCTTTCCGATGAACAGGATCTCCTTATTCAGCGTATCCTCAACACGGGAATCTGATACATCTATGGTGTAAAGAGGCGCGAGCACATCACTCCTTACAGGCGTCAGCTTGGCTGGCTCACTGGCTCTGGTCGTAGGGAGTACTTCTCGGCTTGTACTCTCTACAAAATCCTGGCCAGTGGTAGGCCAACTCACCTTGCGAATCGCTATCAGCTAAATACTAGCCAGAGGCCTGTAAGGGGTGAGTGTCAAAGGCCCCTTGTCGTTCCCCCGTTCAGACTGGAGTCGACCAGGAACTCATTCTTCATCAGTTCGACCTACATCTGGAACAATCTCCCCACTCATATTCGCAACATTGACTCATTCGCCATGTTTAAGCACCACATCTTTAAACTTATTTTTGACCGCGAAGGTATTTCTCTTAGTACTTAAGTCATTCCATCTACCTCATTTATTTACTGTTCTTCACGCACCCTCACTGCACTCGTTCACTTTAACACACTTACCTCTCCATTTCACCTATTTTTAGTCAAACTATGTATTATATATTTGCTTTATTTGTTTTTACCATATGTATACTTTATTCCACTATTATTTTTATTTAATGTTACAACATAATTACATAACCTTAAAATTAATGATTCTTGTACAACAGAAAAAAATAACTATTATCAATTTTTTTTTCAAACAAATTTTTTTTCTAGATTCTGTACACTAATTTTAAACTTTTCCACAGAAAATATATCCCAAAAGTGCATTGGAATATTTTATATAGCTATATATCTGTATTAACTCTAATATCACACTTGTCGTAAGATCCAGCAAGCTGAGGTCCACGTATACCACTTTTGCCAAATAGATTATGTTTCTGACATCAATACTCATATCCGGAACCTCAATCGCTAAGATCCAATCAAGTTTGACCACCCAAGTCTGTAGGCTTATCGAATACAATGATGAAAAATCAAGAAAACAGCTATTTCACTGGTTTGGTCACACGCTTATGGGGTCAAACTTGATTGGATCTTGGCGACTGAGGTTCCGGATATGAGTATTGATGTCACAAACACAATCCACTTTACAAAAGTTGTATACGTCAACCTCAGCTCTTTGGATCTTACGGCAAGTACATCACATATGTCAAAATCACAGTTTTGAGAAAAACACAATTTTAAAGTTTAATTTCATGAACAAATCACAGTCACTTATGATATCACATAACTTCACTACTGAAATTGCTCCTTAGTATGCCCCTGCTTGATAGGAATGGATCAGACACTCCATGCCTGATCTTCTTCTTCTCAGCGTGCGAGCTTGGAGAGTTGATGCCTCCACTCGACTATCCATTACACGAATCCTAGTTTCATTCTTCTTGGCAGAATAGAGACTAGCACTCGTACCAAGAACAATACCTAATGCACTCATCACATCAGAGATAACATTAGCACCATCATTACAACTTGCCCACTGGGGAACTTCTATTTTTTTTTCTTCTGTGCTGACATAGCCTTCAAAATAAAAAAATGAAATCATGAAATAAATTTTTGTCTTCAATATTTATTCAAACTATTATGAATTCAAACAGAATGCTCAATACAAATGTGTTCGCGTATTATAAGCATAACGAATTACTAAACAGTATTGTGAAACATACCTTTTTACATTTTTGAGATAACTCGAGTTCGTCATCATTGCGCTGTAATGCAGCGTGTCTTAAGTCTGAATTACTAAGAATCGGTACATGGGGTCTATGTTGTTCCAAATATTTATTGATTTCTCTTCGAGTATCTGTAAAGAATACATTGGACATATTTCATCACTGATTAAAAAGTATCGCAAACATATTCCAGGTTAATTTCATACTTACTTGCTAGTATCAAAATCTGGCAAATGTGAGATTGTTTGTTCGTTTTTTCAAGGTAGCATGTGAATGGTTTCTCCGAAAATTCTTGGTTTGATGCCCGAGAGATTTTTCGCAAATTTTTGCAGATTCAAAATGTTTAATACACGACGTATTGAGTATATAATACTTCTTTAAGCTTTTTATGAAGACATATGCGAACATTATGTCAGTTTGTCAATATAAATCAACGTGATATTCTACGTTTTAGATTGCACCACAAACGTACACTCAGGATCAATGAACACGTACTAGATTGCAAGGTTATTTTTGAAAGAAACAAGTGAGAGTTTATTATCATGCCCGCTAAAGCTCTACCCCCTATCTCTCTCTCTCTCTTTCTCTCTCTCTCTCGTTTCTTGGTGTATGTTTAGATGGTACAACATAACCATATTTACAGTTTTACTATTATTATTGAAATTTATTATTAAAATTTGGATAAGCTATGTCACGAAGATCAGGATATAAAAATTGGATGAATCCAAATTCTGCTACGAAAATCCCTAAATCAACAAGAAACTATAAAAAAAGAGTGAAGCGAAGCGTAAGTGTTACATTAGTATGTACATTTCGACACTAGAGCAAGAGACGAATTCTAGGCATGTGTGAGTTTTATCGCCCGAGCGTAAGCGAGAGTGGTAATTACACGAGCCTAGAAATCATATTTTGCCCTAGAATTGAACAGTATTTTTCATCACATGTGTAGAAAAATAAAGTTAAATGATCAACTTTTTGATACAAGTGATGAAAAACTCTTTCAAACTTAAATGTTTATAATGCTATTATATTTTAATGGATTTCAAGGTATTAGCCGATTGTTTTTCGAATGATTCTGACGATGAATATATGTTTACTGGAGAGTCCTCAGAGAATTCAACCTACTCAGACAAGATTCCAGTTGAAGAGAATAACACTCCGTACTCTCAACAAATATATGAAAAAGCCAATGAATATGTTGGTGAAAGTGAATCTGATGATCATAATGAAGATTGGATTGATGCTCTACTACACAGTGATGAAAATATCAATGAAAAAATTAAAGTAGACGAGGGAGAAAATGAAAAAAACGATACCGTATCCAATAAGATGTCTAGAAAGATCAAACTTCTTAATACAAAAGTTGAAAGTTCTACGAGTATCAAAAGTGGAGAAATACTTTCGATGTGCATATTACTAGGAGTTCGTCATGCATTAACTTGGATTGCAATGTTGGATATTATAAACCTCGTCAACATATTGTTCGACAAAGACATTTTAAAAATGAGCAAGTACAGACTGTTGAATTATTTTCCAGAAAATAAGAATTGGTACGCTTATCACACATATTGTTCTATATGTGAACATTACTTAGGTGAGCGAACAAAGCTACCATCTATGGTCACTTGTCCTATATGTGGAACAGGTATCAAAGACATAAAAAAAGCAGCGTACTTTCTCACGCTTGATGTTTATTCTCAGCTGAAGAATTTATTTGAAGATCCAAACGTTGAACCTCACTTAGGATACCAATGTTATCGTCAAAAGAAAAATGCCCAAAATATAGAGGATATATTTGATGGTGAAGTTTATAAATCTCTTTCGTCACCTGGCAATATTTTAGAAAATGGGAATAATTATCCATATATTCTCAACACCGATGGCTGCCAAACTGCTGATTCCAGTCCAAAAACTTGCTGGCCAGTTTATTTGGAAAATCAATGAGTTACCGCTTAAAGTCAGGAATAAAAATATGATATTGATAGGTGTATGGGTTGACCAAGAAAAGCCAGTTATAAATGAATTTTTTAAGCCACTCGTCGATGTACTTAACAAATTATCAAATGATGGTGTAACATGGAATAGGCAAGGAATCCCAGTTGTTTCAAGATTAGTGCCTACATGTCCTCAGTGTAGATCTGTGGGCAGATGTAGTATTTTGAACTATGAATCAATTCAATGGCAAATTTGGATGCTCATTTTGTTACCATCCTCTGAAAATGTTGATCGAGCGAGGAAGTATCCAATAGAAAAAAATAATTTACCTTCATCACGCACACATGAAAAAATAATAAATGCCATGCTAGCTTCTAACTTCAATAGATGATGAGAATGGGATAAGATAAATCAAACTGAAATAGAAGGTGTTAAAGGACCGTCGATTTTGATGAACTTGAACTATTTCAATTTGGTTAACTGCGTTTCCCCAGAAAGTATGCATTCAGTTCTTGGAGTTGTAGAACAGTATCACGGAACGCGGTAAGTGTTCCATGCGTCAAGCAGAAGACACCGCAACTATAGTAAGTGTTTGTTGAGATCGCTACGCTCGATTTTTATCATTGGCATTAATTTAGTCAAAACAACTTTTTTTGATGCGAAGCAGGATTTTAATGCTCATCTAAGCATCCCAATTGAGCGATCGACAAAAAGAAATACTCAAAAACTCGTTTGCAATAATGAGTTTAGAGAGTCCTACCGATGATCAAGCAATCTACTCATTTTTTCTCGAACCGACCAGATTTTCGTTAGGATCTTTTTTTGTAGGCACCATGAAGTTAGCCGCGTAGCCTGATAAAGCAGCCTATGTTCACGCATAGTACGTAACACGTTTTACATGCTCTTGCTTCCCGCGTAGATTTGAAACCATTGGATTGAAAGTAAATTGTTAATGTATTATAGTTAGAAAGAATATGGCAAAACTATTAGACCGTGTCCCATAAGATTCAACGAAAAGTAATGCAGATTTTTTCAAACTACACTTGGTTAGGATCGAATATCTTTGAAAAGTGCCTTATTAAACTGACATATAAATTCTTCATTAGCGCCTATTTATTTCTAGTTAAAAACGGTTTCACAACCTCTCCTCAATCGTTTGATTTATTTCAAATATATTTTTGTATCGTAATTGCAATGCATCGTTAATCCTATAATTCAGATAGACTTTTATATATTACTTCTATTATCAATACTTTCATGTCTTATCGAAGAGACAAATATTAATAATTCATAAAACTATTGATCATATGTCTCAGTAAATTATAAATATTTCTATAATATTTCTATGATAATGCTTCACACTCCAGTGATTTAGTGTAAATATTATTATTCTTAAGACGTTAAAAATGCCTACCAAGTGGCGTCAATTTGGTTCGTTCATTAGTTCGTTCAAATAATTGATGAGGTACCTAAGAGCATTCTGGATAAGTTTTTTCGTAATTGGTTAGTTAAAGTTGACAACGATCTCCTATAGTATCTAGACTGTAATAAGAATACGTGATACTCCAACTATATGAGGAATTAATCAGAATGAATACTGATGAAATAATAAATTGACTCAATGTCTATTATGGATTTCATTTTTTTTTAAGCAATATAAGAAATAAACTAGTTCTGCCACATGCTTGACGCAACATTTTTACTTTTTCTAAAAAAGGTTTTTTTGAGGTACGGATATTCTTTTGAGCAAATATCGGTGAACATTTTCTACGTTGGATCTCCAGTGTTAAAATCTATGATTAATAATCGTTTGATAGCATCAAACCTCCAAACTCCATAACGCGAAAGCCAAGATCATTAGACGAAAGGAATATGTGGAAAGCATCTGAATGGCGTTCATGGCTTTTATATTATTGTATAATTGTTTGGATGGAATTTTGCTGAAAAAATATTTGAATAACCTCTCAAAATTGGTCGTAGCCATTCAAATTTTTATGTGTAACAGTATTTCAGATACAATGTTGAAATCGTGCTCAAAAAAGTTGATTGTGCAATTTGTTCTCGATTTCCAGAGATATTTTGGGAAAGAACAAATGACTTATAATGTACATTTATTGCTTCACCTAGTAGACAGTGTTCGAAATCTGGGACCATTGTTTGTACACGATGCATTTGGTTTTGAAAATGAAAATCGCTTACTATTGAAACTGAAAAAAAGCCCAAAAGATATTGCAGTTCAAGTTTCAAAGCGATATTTATTTTATAAAAGTATCCCAACTTTTGCAACATACTTCAAAATGAGTAACAGAGTACATGAATTTATGGAAGATTTTGAAAGTCACGCATATCAAAGAATCACGCATATTAAAGAATATATTCGGCGACAAGACAGAATTCATTCATGTAATCCACGTGACATCAAACACCAATGTATATTAATGAATGTTAATGATAAAAATTTCATTTCTAACATTATGTTTGGAAGTCTGGGAGATTGACAATTATTTATAATTTAATAGTGTGAGTTGTATATAATAAATGCTTTTCAAATAAGAACAGTCATTTTCTTCTCTTACCTTTCAACTGGTACTTCATCAACATTGATTTTCATTCATTAAAAGTATTTTACAGTCAAGTTATACTATAATTACATGATCGTAACGTCGAGAATCGTTTTCAACAGTTTTCAATAGCAAAAAAGGGTGTTAAATCATTTATTCATAATGATTATCGAATCATACATTGAATTGAATATTGAATTTAAAAAATTTCCTGCATTTGACATGAAAAATAATTTTATAAAATAATTTTACTCATTTTTATTCATTTCAGTTCATTTTTATTTATCCCTGTTCATTCCTGTTCATTTCTGTTCATTTTTGTGCAAACAGGCCAAATTCGTCCAGTTTCAAACATAAATGAACAGTAATAGATAGAAATAAACAGCAATGAACAGAAATGAATAGTAATGAACAGAAATAGACAGAACTTTTTTCCACGAGGGAGATCAACTCAAGCAAAACCACTGCCATTATTTCGGGTAGCTAGTACTATATCAAGACGTTGAACATTGTCAACTTGCCCAAACTCGTAATCGCCAATATGCCTATTAGTTTTTCCAGCTCTATAAAGCATCTTGGATTCCATATTACATCTACTCTAAACTGAAATAAGCAGATCAACGATGTATCACGCAAAGTATACTGGGCACTGTACGCGTTAAGATTTCACCGACATGCCTTATCGCTTCAACTCGCGAAAAACCTCATCGAGTCACTCATTTTCCCCAATTTCGACTACAGCGTCCCGATACTCACACAAATCTATGATTACCAAGATATCAAGCTACATCGCCCACTCAACACGTGCATTAGATTTGTTTTCAACAACATCCCCAACACTGCTTTTGTTTCTCCATATCGCCTCTCGTTAAATTGGCTGGAACCAAAGCATCGTCGCCACTTGACGGCATGTAACCTGGCCTATAAAATTCTTAAAACCGCCCAACCCCCACATCTCTACTCAAAATTCACTTTCAACTTGCAACAGCGCCGATCCACACGTATACCGCCGCGACTTCTTACTTACAATATTTCCCCCACTAATGCACTCGACAAGTCATTTACCATTACCACGTTTGAACTGCTTGCATCTAACCCATCCCTCGACCTCCGCACCACCCATCCCGGCACCTCCAAACAACGCTACTTCCTCCACCTTTTATCGATTGATAAAAGCGAATGGATCGCAAAAGCAAGAATAAACATTACAGCAATAGTTCCAGTCGCTTTAACAGGATCGTTTGATCTCAGAGTAGAGTAACAACGCGAGAGCATGGCTCTTTTGTCCTTATCATTATTCTCTCTAATGTATAACCTAGTTATAAAATTTTGTAATTTACTCTATTAATTCTAATCTATAATATATAATTTAAGTTCAACACTGTACTTCTCATATATATATTTACAAACACTGTATTACCAATGTATTTACAAATAGGATCAGACAGGGTTATACCCCAAGATCCCAATAAATCGATTTCTATTCTATTCTATTTATACCCAGGTTCCACTAGACAGGCTCGCTGAGGGCATAGCGTTGTTTGAGAAGGCGGCTGCGGCCGTCTCGAGTTGGGCTGGCGCTGCTTTGCTGGTACTCAATGCCGGAAAAACTCAAGCCATAGCTTTTGGGTCCGGACATTACATCAATCTTCTGCACAAAAAAGCACTCTATGCATCTGGCATTGGGATCGGCGGGGCTCGCATGCGATTCTCGGGCACGGTTAAGGATCTCGGTGTGGTGCTTGACGAAACTCTGTCCTGGCAGATTCCATTTACTTCATTTACATATTGTTCTCCTCTCACCCTCACCGCACCCGTTCATACTAATATTTACTTACCCTTACCTTTCCGCCTACTTTCAGTCAATTCTGTATTTTATTTCGTTTTTTTACCTAATGTCTGCTTCAATCTACTGTTCAATTATTGTACAACAAAATGTATACAAACAAACGTTATCAACTCTCTCTCTCTCTCTCTCTCTCTCTCTCTCTCTCTCTCTCTCTCTCTCTCTCTCTCTCTCTCTCTCTCTCTCTCTCTCTTTCTCGCTCAAAAGCTTTGACTATTCACTACAGTCAGGAGCAAAAAGGTATCACAGTACTCATACTGCATTAATCAAAACTATCGATGATATCAAGAAAAACATAGAGGACGGCTACATCACCCTAGTGATATCAATTGATTTTAAGCAGGCTTTTTGATCGAGTTGATAAAAAACTGCTGTGCCAGAAACTGCTTTATTACGGAATTTCTGATTCGGCAGTTCAATGGATACGTAATTTGTTTACTAGAAGGATGCAAAGAGTTGAAGGGCCCGATGGACAACTATCCGACTACCTGGAGAAATTAATTGGTATAATTCAGGGATCCAAGCTGGGTACGCCATTTTTTCAATTCACATCAATGATCTGCAAAGGATCCTTGTCAATTGTGATTACGGGCTGTATGTGGACGATTTCAATTTATTCCTACGCGGGAAATTTCATGAGATGGATCGAATAATTGAAAATGCAAATTCTAACCTACGGAGAATTACCAACTGGTCCAAGAATAATGGGCTTCCTATGAATAGTTAAAAATCCCAAGCTATGTGGGCTGGATCCATTGGTTACGTGACAAAAATTGACCAACAAAACATCTTAACAATCTGCGGAGAAACAATCGAGATTACTGAATCACCGAAAATCTTGGGAATAACCATTGATAATTAATACGTTGGCATGGAGGCCGCAATGCTCCATAACAGTGGAGAAAAGTTTCGCTGCACTTCACCGAATTCGCAAGTGCAAAAACTCCCTGCCTAAAACTACTAGATTCATGTTAGTAAAATCACTAGTCTTCCCATACTTTGATTATTGCTCAGGATTATTTATCAACCTATCTGACGAAATAAACACGAAATTAGGAAGATGCAAAAATAGTAATGTACAATGTTCTTTGAGTAATTTTAAGACTTTTTGTTTCCATAATTTTTTTGATTTGATCTATAGTTTTTGAGAAAAAAATGATGAAATTATTTTTTAGAAATTTTTCCGTGCGTTTCCTAGCCGGCGAATCGAAAAATTTAGAGGAACAAAAAAGTTTCAAAATTCCTCGAAGCATATTCTCAAAAAGTTTTGAAGCAATTTGCGTTTTTTTTGAGAATTTGAAGAATCAAAATTTTGAAAAATTTCATCAAAAAATTCTGAAAAAATTCGAGAGTGTTCTTCAGGTGATTCTAAGACTTTTTTGTTCCTAAGAATTTTTTTATTTGACCCATAGTTTTCGAGAAAAACAATTCCAAGTTGGAAGCTACAATTTTTTCGGTCGGCCGCCATTTTGGGTCTTTCAAAAATAAATTTGAACAATCACAACTATGCCAACTTTTAGTTTAAGTTCCTTGGACGCTCGAAATTCACTTCCCGGGGTTCGTTGCGACCGGTTTCTATGGTTTACGATTGACACAAAACAAAATTTTGACTCGAAATTTTGTGTTTTTTTGCAATAGATTGTTTCTAACAATGAGGGCGTTCATTTAATCGAGATAAGAGTAACGGAACCGGAAAGCTGACAAAATTTTGTACAAGAAAATGTTCTTCCCAAATTTTTTGAACCATTATAATCATATGAAATCTATCGGTCAAAAAAACGGCCGTCGAGCGGCCGTTTGGGCGCTAATGGGTTAAGCTCCATCACCCCTGCGTTTAGACATAACCTCAAAAGAAATTTTTAAAATCATCATTTTGCAAAACATAAATTTTTTTCAGATTTTAGGTGAAAAATTAGATAGAAACTGTTCCTGGTATTTTTTCAATTCGTCGCATAGTTTACGAGTGAAAAATTCATAAAATTATTAATTTTGAATCCGGCCCACTAGCCGTCAAACTTTCTGATTTTTTTTACCCAAAAAGTATGCGACAAATCGGAAAATCGCTGAGGACAGTTTTCTTTTATTTTTTCATGTAGAATAGAATAGAATTTTTTGTTTTGCAAAATATCGATCTCATCGATATGTCGTCCGCCATATTTTTGAGGTTATGGCTAAACGCAGGGGTGATGGAGCTAGACGGACCTCGGATTCGGATTCATCAGCCAAAAATACATAGAAGTAGGGTGGTCCAGTCTCTGGTTCAATTTTTCTTTTTTTTTGGTGGAGCTGTGTAATTATAAACAACGTTTTATCCTCTGAAAACAATCTGTGAAAAGTGATTCCTAGTGCAATGCTTCACAAACATTTAGTGAGAGAGTGTGTTTATTCGCGAGCGTGGTTTGTACTAAGCTATATATAAGTTGATATTGTATTTTTAACAATTACTATATCAACTATCCACCTACATTGGTATAGTGCTCAGCCGATAACACATCGACACTTGGTCTCACTCACTCACTCCTCTCTCTCTCTCTCTCTCCCTCCCTCCCTCTCTCTCTCTCTCTCTCTCTCTCTCTTGACGAGTGCAGACGTATCGCCTCTCGCTCCTCGCTTTTTGATTGTTCCTCGGCCGTGTATCATCCAGGGTGTGCTCTCCTCGTGCGGGTGACTTCGGCTTCGTCGGCTCCTGCTATTTTCTTCAATGACTGGACCTGCTATTTCATCCTGAGCCGGAGTTTGCCGTTTCTACCCGCTTTGAGGTTACGTTGCCCTGTTTGTCGCCACCTTTCCCGCTGCCTCGACGACGCTGCTTGCCACGCCTATTTCCCGCCTTCACAGTTACATTGCTGTTGTGTGGTGTGAGTGCTGATTGTTGCTGTTGCTGATTGTTGTTGTTGCTGCGGTGATTGTTATTGTTGTTGCACTTTCGACTTTGACTTTTGACTTTTCTGACTGCTGTGAGTGAAGTGTAGGTGACCAGTTCCAGTGCTCTTTGTGTCAACAAATTTGCATTTTTGCATAATTTGTTGCTAGCAGCCGTGTGTCAGTGAGTGTTTATATTATTTATATTCACTGAAACACGTGGTCTCCTGCCTTCCTTGCCAGCTGCTGGGCTCAATCGATAATTTATCGACAGCCTATAGTGGGAGCAGTCATCAATTCGCCGCTCGCCTTCGCTCCGCCCCGCTCTGCTCCCACCACGGCCTCGCTGCGCTCGCCCGCCTCGCTCCCCGCTCGGCCCACCGAGCGTCATTAGGCCAACTCTGCATCGCAGTGCGCCCGCAGCTGATTTTTCGCCTCTCGCCTGCAGCCGATTCTACATCGGAAGGTTGTTCTTTCATCATTTTCCTTTTTCTATTTAGCTAGTCAACTTAGACTGTCCGCTGTACCGGATATGGCTCCACCTCTTAATTCGACTGCTAAATCAGATGTCAAGGCGAACCAATCTGCCAATGACGCTAGGCGTAAGGTGAGACAGGAGGACCTGCTGCTCTGCGCTAAGTGCAGCAAGCCATCGCGCAGCAACATGCTGGTCAACCCTTGCGCTTTTTGTGCCAAGCACTGGCACAAGTGCTGCATGGCATTTGTCACGGTGCAATCCGGTGGCAAGCCTGTCCGCTGCTGCACTCACTGTGCTCCGGCTCTTTCAGCTGGCTCATCCCTGGCTGGTCGGCTCCCCGGTGGTACTCAGTCCTGCCCCCCGGATTCTGGACACCCCACACCGTCCACCACTCCCACCCCGCTCGACAACGTGTCTCTTGCTGGCTCTACAGGCGGTCGCTCAAGATCTAGCTCATTCTCGTCTTGTAGAAATGACCAGCAGGATGACATCCTTCGTCGCATTCTCGCCAAGATGGACAAAATGGACAAGCTTGACTCCATGGAGGCATCAATCGCCAAAATCCAGTGCGACCTCCAATCCCTCCCTGACCTCGTCAGCCGCGTTGAGGCGACGGAGACCAGGGTGGAGTCCCACGAGTCGCGCTTGCGCGCCATTGAGTCCAAAATGGCTGAACTCCGTGAGGGACAGGAGCGTGTTTGCTCACTCATTATTTCTGGCGGTGGTACCTTGGAGTCTGGAGAACTTGCTGCGACTCTGGCTTCGGAGACTGACACCAGAATCCGTAATCTAGAGCGTATCAACAACTCGCTTTGTAATAAGCTGAATGAGATCACCAGCCAGCACAGGGAGCTCTCTGCGGACGTTGTTGTCACTGGACTCGACGTTGAGGCCGGGGCTGATCTTCGGAAACTCGCCTTTGCCGTCAGGCTGCTTCTATTGACCCTCCTACCTCTACGTCCTCGGCAGTGCAGCAGTCCACCTCGGCGCCACCACCGTACCGCAGGCCTTTGCTGGTGGTCACCCTTACCTCCCCAGCCCACGTTACCAACATCATTCGTGCCAAAATCAGGAGCGGTAAGGTAATGACCTCTAGCATCAGCAGTGATCTGCTTGAAGCGGCGGGAGTGCCTCTTCCCATAGAAAATCTTCCACTCAATGTCAATGAGTTCCTTCCTAAAGAAACTCATTCACTTCATCGTACCGTCCGTGCTAAGCTGAGGGAGCACAACGGTCAGGGCGGTGATTGCACCTCGTACATCCATCAAGGAGCCATCTTCGCCAGAAGGAAAAAAGGGGACACAGCCACTAGCATTTCTTCACTCGCTGATCTGGAACGTTTTTTATCCTCTCCGGAATAATTCACTCATGTCCCATCAACTCATTATCTCACACTCATCTCACCGATCTCTCGCACTCACCTCAGTCCATCACCTCACCGAAATCACCTCCTAACAGCTCATTTACTAACTCGCATCATCAATCCTTGCTCAACTCCACGACGGCCGTGAGGGAGGGACTCCGTGTCTGGCACTTCAATGCGAACTCTATTAGTGCTCACATTGGAGCGATCAGGCACTTCGTAGCCTCTCGCCCTCATTTCCACGTAATAGCTGTGACTGAAACCAAACTGGCCCCCCACATTGAGGATCACATCATTGCTCTTGATGATTTTACCCTGTTCAGGCGAGATCGCAGAACTACTGGAGGAGGTGTCGCATTGTTCATCCATAATTCGCTCTCCGCCACTATACTCTGCACCTCGACAGAAATCTGGACCCCACTTGAAACATTCCCTGAATACATCCTCTGTGAGATCACTCCCAGGGGAGGCAATCCGATATTTACTGGTGTGGTATACCGTTCACCCCATGCTCCACTTGTGCAGGGAACTAACCTCTTCCAGGACCTCGCGATGTATATGCACGACTACAGCTCCAAGGTCATACTTGGCGACTTTAACGCAGATCAGCTATCGTCTAGCACTGATGCAAATATCATACGTGGGTTCTTGGACGAGAACTCCCTTGCACTAATTCCCTACGGTGCCACTCATCATACCCTGGACTCCGACACCTGGCTTGATCTCTGCATCATCGACGAACTTGATACAGTACTTGACTTCCACAAATCTGACACCCCCTTCATCGCAGGGCATGACTGGATCAGCGCCACCCTTGATATTTCTATTCCTAAGGTTATTCAGTCTGACTACTTTTATCGTGATTTTAAATCAATCGATCCGATTGCCCTTAACGATTACCTGGCTGGCTGTGATTGGTCAGCCCTCGATGACTCCGACTGCTCACTCTCAAACGGATTTGACTGCCTCTATACTCACATAAATTCTGCACTTGACTCTTTTGCGCCCTTAAAAGTAGTCAAACATAGAAAGAAACGCAGGCATCCTTGGTTCACCAACGATCACTCTCAGCTCATTAAGGAACGCAATCGACTCTACAGACGCTACAAACGTACAAAATGCTACTTAGACTTGCTCCACTACAGACGGGTACGTGACGAGACCCATCGACTTGTAGAATCTGCGCGACTCGACTACTACTATGACCGGATCAGAGGCCTATCCGACCCCAAGGAAGTCTGGAGGGAACTCAGGCATTTGAGAATCTGCCCGGATCACGAGAGAAACATGTCGCACTTCTCCGTGGATGATCTCAATGCTCACTTTGCCTCGACCTCTTATGACGCTCAGGCACCCTCGCTCGCTCACTACCTGTCTGCGCTCCCTGAGCACTCGACCGGTTTCAACTTTTCTGAAATCACGCTTCAGTCACTAGAGAGGGCCATCGTCAGACAGAGGTCGCAGGCGGTGGACATTGATGAGATTCCCCAGAGGTTCGTTCATGCGGCTCTCCCCTCCCTTGGGCCGCATCTTGTTAAAATTTTCAATCTCTCGCTATCCCAGTCTATTTTTCCCTGTAGCTGGAAACAATCTCTTGTGCTTGCTCTTAACAAGGTGCCCTCTCCCACATGTCTGGGTGACTTCCGCCCTATCTCTCTGCTTAGTTTTCTGTCAAAAACACTTGAAAGAATTGCCTCAGATCAAATCACTGCTTACGTTGAAGCAAATAATCTCCTTGATGAGTTCCAATCTGGCTTCTGAGCCGGGCATAGTACACAGACAGCCCTACTCAAACTCACTGATGACATTCGCTGCGGCAGGGACAGAAGGATGGTGACTGCGATGCTCCTGTTCGATTTCAGCAAAGCTTTCGATACGGTCTGCCACGTCACGCTCTTACGCAAACTCTCTGATATGGGTTTTTCATCGGGCGCGCTAAGGTAGCTCGGGTCCTACCTTGGCGCTAGAAGGCAGGCAGTGAGGGGCCGGAACGGTGACCGCTCTAACTTTCGCGACGTCAACTGTGGCGTCCCTCAAGGCTCAGTTCTTGGCCCCCTGCTGTTTGCTCTTTATATAAGTGATGTGGCTAGACACTTCCCTGCTAACATCAAGTATATTGTCTATGCTGATGATCTTCAGGTGTATCTCCAGTGCAACCTGTCTGACCTTGACGCGGCGCTTGCTGCTCTAAGCAGAGTCGGTTCTCGAATCGCTGAGTGGGCCGCTCTTAATCATCTCGAACTCAATGTTGAAAAAACCAAAGCAATTGTATTTGGCACTGGCTATTACATCAATCCATTCTCCAAATCGGCACATAACCACTCCATAGTGATAAATGGCACCCCGGTCCCAATTGAATCTTCTGTACGCAGCCTTGGTGTGGTGCTAGACGCCAAACTGGATTGGAGGCTGAATGTTCTT
The DNA here is from genome assembly GCA_020882685.1 of Aphelinus atriplicis. Classification (NCBI taxonomy): domain Eukaryota; kingdom Metazoa; phylum Arthropoda; class Insecta; order Hymenoptera; family Aphelinidae; genus Aphelinus; species Aphelinus atriplicis. The sequence continues at coordinate 10,191,252 of CM037073.1, forward strand.
TCCATCTGCAAAAAAGCCAACTCGCTTATGTACCGCCTCCACCATTTCAGGCGCAGCACCACCCTTGCGCTCAGAAAGCACCTTATTCAGGCGCTTTTGTTTCCCGTAGTAGACTACTGCTCTCTAGTGCTCTCTGACCTTTCCGATGAACAGGATCTCCTTATTCAGCGTATCCTCAACACGGGGATCAGATACATCTATGGTGTAAGAGGCGCGAGCATATCACTCCTTACAGGCGTCAGCTTGGCTGGCTCACTGGCTCTGGTCATAGGGAGTACTTCTCGGCTTGTACTCTCTACAAAATCCTGGCCAGTGGTAGGCCAACTCACCTTGCGAATCGCTATCAGCTAAATACTAGCCAGAGGCCTGTAAGGGGTAAGTGTCAAAGGCCCCTTGTCGTTCCCCCGTTCAGACTGGAGTCGACCAGGAACTCATTCTTCATCAGTTCGACCTACATCTGGAACAATCTCCCCATATTCGCAACATCGACTCATTCGCCATGTTTAAGCACCACATCTTTAAATTTATTTTTGACCGCGAAGGTATTTCTCTTAGTACTTAAGTCATTCCATCTACCTCATTTATTTACTGTTCTTCACGCACCCTCACTGCACTCGTTCACTTTAACACACTTACCTCTCCATTTCACCTATTTTTAGTCAAACTATGTATTATATATTTGCTTTATTTTGTTTTTACCATATGTATACTTTATTCCACTATTATTTTTATTGTACAACATAATGTACATTAAGGGGTTACATACACCTTAAAATTAATGATTCTTGTACAACAGAAAAAAATAACTATTATCAATTTTTTTTTCAAACAAATTTTTTTTCTAGATTCTGTACACTAATTTTAAACTTTTCCACAGAAAATATATCCCAAAAGTGCATTGGAATATTTTATATAGCTATATATCTGTATTAACTCTAATATCACACTTGTCGTAAGATCCAGCAAGCTGAGGTCCACGTATACCACTTTTGCCAAATAGATTATGTTTCTGACATCAATACTCATATCCGGAACCTCAATCGCTAAGATCCAATCAAGTTTGACCACCCAAGTCTGTAGGCTTATCGAATACAATGATGAAAAATCAAGAAAACAGCTATTTCACTGGTTTGGTCACACGCTTATGGGGTCAAACTTGATTGGATCTTGGCGACTGAGGTTCCGGATATGAGTATTGATGTCACAAACACAATCCACTTTACAAAAGTTGTATACGTCAACCTCAGCTCTTTGGATCTTACGGCAAGTACATCACATATGTCAAAATCACAGTTTTGAGAAAAACACATTTTAAAGTTTAATTTCATGAACAAATCACAGTCACTTATGATATCACATAACTTCACTACTGAAATTGCTCCTTAGTATGCCCCTGCTTGATAGGAATGATCAGACACTCCATGCCTGAGTCTTCTTCTCAGCGTGCGAGCTTGGAGAGTTGATGCCTCCACTCGACTATCCATTACACGAATCCTAGTTTCATTCTTCTTGGCAGAATAGAGACTAGCACTCGTACCAAGAACAATACCTAATGCACTCATCACATCTAGAATAACATTAGCACCATCATTACAACTTGCCACTGGGGAACTTCTATTTTTTTTCTTCTGTGCTGACATAGCCTTCAAAATAAAAAAATGAAATCATGAATAAATTTTTGTCTTCAATATTTATTCAAACAATTATGAATTCAAACAGATACTTACTACTAATGACTCAGCAACATGAACTATTCTCTTTTATATTTCTATTTTTATTTTGAGAAAATGAGAGGTTAACCCCAAAATAGCCGGTAGTTGATAATCAAAACAAACTTGAGAGTAAGGGCTATTCCACACTCATGGTTCAGTTTCACACATGAATTTTGAAGGTCTGTTCACATAAAGTATTGTCATTCTTACACTAAAAATGGCGGCACATATCGCTTTGACCGAAAATAGTCAAGACCTTGCCGCGGGAAACACAAAACATTGGCACTCGAGTCATTCATTGCGAATTATATTAAATAAATGTTCTATAGGCTCATGCTTTGTGATAATTTGAATCATGATTGGCAATAGGTAGAAAATTTTTTTTTTACAGTTGAATATTGTTTTTTTTTTGATAATTAAGCATTATAAAATTGATATAAAATATTTTTCTGCAGAGAAAAAAAATTAAATCAGCGTTGTTATTGAAAATCATCATTTTTGGCGGTTTTTGCCTCAAAACATGACTTGAGTTAATCTCGCATAACTTTTTAAGGACGCCGAATTTTTGAAAACGGGTTTTGGCATTCGAAAGAGGAGATCCAAATACATAAAAAAACATGGGAAAAAAAAAATCGATTTTTTTCAATTTTAAGGTGTATGTAACCCCTTAATAAACTATATAATCTAATCTATTCTAATCTCTCTCTCTCTCTCTCTCTCTCTCTCTCTCTCTCTCTCTCTCTCTCTCTCTCTCTCTCTCTCTCTCTCAACATAATGTACAGGCAATAAAATTATTCTGAATCTGAATCTGAATCTGAATCTCTCGCACACTCCCTTCCGCACAATCGTCCCCCGCTCGCGCTAACACTTATGGAGCGCGCTCGAGTATAAGTCCGCGCGGTGCGTGCGCAGCTAGACCTCAGGCCTACTCTGCATTGGAGTTTACTACGCGCTCCTTTTCGTGGACGCATACCAGGCCGATTCTGCATCGCGCAGCGACGCATTAAGTATTTTTGCACACTTTCTACTTTTGCACTATCTCTTGCTATAGAACATATCATGCCTCTCCAGCGTGACACTACACCATGTGGCAGATGCGGTAAGTCACCCAGGAGCAAAACGGTGCACCAGGAATGCAACAAAGCGTTTCATAACACCTGTGGTGGACTCCAGAATATCTTTGATCTGCCTGATGAAAAAGGTGTATCTTGGCGTGTTTACTTTGCTTGTATGGAGCCCACTTTGCAACACGAGACGTCACTACTTGACCTTGAAATTCCAGAGACCGCAACACCTATTACTACGGCGTCAAATCTCCTTGGTGCAAACTTCACGCGAAGCACCTCACCGCTTTATGTTGATGCCAGCAGCCGCCCTGCTTCAGCTGCTTCACAAAGCAGTCAAGCAGACTCACTCTTCTCTCTGCAATCATAAAGAGAATCATTCTAGCAAAATAATGCGCTCGCTGTGTTGGACTTTGAGACTAGGATTACCAATCTCGAGAAAACAATTACATCGCAGATCACAAAGACCATCACAACTAAGCTTGAGGATCTTACCAAGAGTCTGGAGGTACTCAAGGAGTTCACTAGAATGATTAATAGGCTTGAACAAGTTGAGAACAAAATGTGTAACTTTGAGAAGCAGCAGCACACACTGGCACAGGGCCAGGCTCAACTTGGTGTGAAGTTCGATGAGCATGTCTACACGTGTACAGGGAGGTCTGCGGCTGCAGCGACGGAGGAGGTAAAACAGCTTTGCTCCACCATGCAAACTGTTTTCTCCACACGGATGTCTGCTCTTGCTGCCTCCAAAGCAATGCAGTCAGACATCGTCATCTCTGGGCGGGCTGTAGAAGGGGTGAGAGATGTTCGGCGACTGGCTTTTGCTGGCCTTAAGGCAATCTACGACGAGTTGGAACTTAGAGATATTATCACTGCTCGCATATTAAGGTCGCGTAGCTCAGCTAGTGCTGAAAATCTCCTTGCACATGCTCCTTCATCAGCAGTGATGTCAGCATCTTCGGGTGCGGTGCGCTGTGAGCCTCTAAATAGGTCTCCTCGAACGTCCATTGTGGTGACCGTGGACTCTCATCCCTTGTTACACGTAATTTGCGTATCAGAGACTAAGCTTAGCTCTGATATCAAGGACAATGATCCTATGATAACGCTCGATGACTATATTCTGCTCAGGAGGGACCGCAATACCATGGGTGGTGGCGTGGCCCTTTACATTCACAATTCTCTCTCGTTTACTCAACTTCGTGCTACTTCCACAACGTGGACAGGCCAGCCTGGTTTCCCTGAGTACCTCTTCTGCAAACTGCGGATACCTGGTGAGTCTGTTTTCATTGGCGTTGTATATCGTCCTCCGCATGCTCCTTTTGCAGATGGTTCTGACTTCCTGAGTGACCTCAACACACACATGAGTGACTACAGCACTAAGATCTTAATGGGGGATTTCAATGCCAATCAGCTGTCAGATTCAGCTGATGCCAGGTTTGTCCGCAAACTCATTGACCAACTATCGCTTTATTCTATCCCTTGCGGTGTGACTTTTCACAGAGGTGATGCTGATACCTGGCTTGATCTCTGCCTCGTGGACGCTTTTGATACAGTAGCTAACTACTGGAAATTGAACACTCCCTTTATTGACGGTCATGACGCTATCGCGGCATCGGTCAACGTCGCTGTGGTGAGGCCTGAGGCACACTCTTTTAGCTACAGAAATTTCAAAAATATTGATACTGAAGCCCTCTGCGCCTAATGTAACGCGCATAATGTACATAAATAAACGTATTTAATTTAATCTAATCCAATCCCTCTCTCTCTCTCTCTCTCTCTCTCTCTCTCTCTCTCTCTCTGCGCGCGGTAAGTACCAGCACCATACGCTTTTCCAACTGCTCCGCCTTCCCTTGCATTTTCTGCCGAAATCGTACCTCCGGGCGATTTTGTTTCAGCCCCTTCCGCACCCTAATGCAAGTCGTCACAGCATCCACCATCCTTGCTATGCTTGACCCAGATAGTGAGGTTAGGAGCGCAAGGACCAAACGTAGCAAAAGCACGGAGCCACAGCGGAGCAGCAGCAACAACAACAGCTGATCGTCACAGAGCAGGTACGTTCCCTCTTCGAACTTACTTTGCGCGGGCGGTCCACATGGCGCCAGGCTCTCTAAATACCTGCGCTGTGTGCAAAATGTCATCCGACCGCCCCCTCAAACAGTGCTTTGAGTGCAATAAGCCTCGGCACTCAAAATGCGCGAATAAGAAAAGAGAGAAGCCATGCAATGTTTGCCGCGCCAGGAGTGCAGAAGCGAGCGGCAGTAGAAAGCCGCCCGCTCGCTCTGTCCCCCCCCCCACTCGCCAACTCCCGCCAGCGAGCGCAGCAGGCAGGGATTACCCGCGCTCACCAGCTTCGCGTGGGCTGCCGGCCAGTGCTGGTGCAGTGGCGCGTGGGTCCTTTCTACGTTCATCAACGCCAGCTGCGTCGTGCCCGGCGCCCTGCACCTCAAAGATGAGCGCGGCAAATTCAAATTCAAAATTGCACTCTTCATCGAATACGCCGCACTTCAACTCCCGGGATGTTTCTACAGCTCTGAGTATAATAATAATAATAATAATAATAATAAAGATGACTGTAGCGAGAATCTCAGCGCTTCCGGGTGTAGTGGTAGTACTCTATTTTAGGACCCGGTGAACTTCTTCTAGGTCAGAAGCAAGAGTATCTGGAGACTCGCTCGATTGTTGAGAGAGAACCTGGTGCACACCAGCTAGAGCCGAGAACTTCTTTTATTACAGTAGCAAGAGTATCTTGAGAGAGAGAGAGAGAGATTAGTTTTCATCAGTCTAGTATTGACAAAGATCTCCGACTTCTCAAACGCATTATGTGTGCGTGTGGAAAAGAATGATGCGAAGAGTGTTGATGTTAAATATTTCAACACGGGTAGTGATTCGATCTGAAGAAATATAGGTTTGAGCTTGTAGTTTGATGAGACTGTGAAAGAACCAGTTTTACGTCAAATGGAAGAATTTGAGCAGAGAGGGTTAGGATGGACCTTCCAGCAGATTCTAAGTTTGATCATGAATATAAATAAATATACCCCCATCCAAGGTAGTTTGTACAGCCACTACCGAAATACATTGCCAACAAACATGTTTGTGATAATGTTCATGATAGAAAAGATGATGAGTGTTTCCAGTTGACTGTACTATCCGCTTTGCATCCTGCTAAGATTCACCTGAAACGTCCACCTTGGTACGAGGAGTTTGAAAATGAACTCACTTTCAGTGGTACCACTTTCCCAGTGGGCTTGAGACGGATCAGCAAATTCGAGGAACAAAACAATTTTTCAGTGAATGTATTTATCTTGAAGAAGTATGGTGAAACATACAAAGTTTCAACGACTCATCTAACTTCTTCGTATCAAGTGAGACATGTAAATTTGTTTTTGATCCAAGATGATTATGCTGATAAAGATGAGAAGAAAGAAGACCTCAACGTTTCAGTACCAAAGTTCCAGTACGTATGGATTAAAAATGTGTCTGGGTTGGTCAGATCTCAGTCAACTAAACACAAATACAAGCATTACATATGTTTGCATTTCTTTCATAGTGAAGAGAAACTCAAGCAGCACATGGAACACTGCATGCAGCTCAACAAATGCAGAATAAATTTGAAAGTAAGAGAAAAAAGTGTTATCAAATTCAAGAATTATAGGAATAGAGGAAAGGTTTCTTTCATCATCTATGTAGATTTTAAATGTATTTTGAAATCTGTAGATAATACTGAACGAGCATTCCAACAACATCGAGCATTGAGCGTTTGATACTACTTGAAGTGCAGCTTTGATAATTCTAAATCCAAGTTCAGAAGCTATAGACAGCACAAGACTGAAAGTGATTTGCAAAAACCCGCTAAATGGCTTGTTTTTGAACTGAAAGACATTGCTCGAGAATCGGATGAGTTATATAATCATCCAGTTCCCATGCCTCGGGATGACAAGGTGAAACAGAAATTTGTCGAATCCAATCTATGTTATATTTGTGGAGAGAATTTCAAGAAAGGACAGACATAAGTACGAGATTACTGTCATCTAGCTAGGAAGTAAGTGTATCAAATGTTTTCTTTGAAATCTAATGATTATTGAACTCTATGTGCTTCATTCCAGATACAGAGGTGCAGCTCATGAAGCTTGTAACATCAACTACAAGAATTCAAGATTCATCCCGATCGTTTTCCACAATATATCTGGGTATGATACCCACTTTATCATTGAAGAAATTGCAACTTCTGAACAACGCAAAGGACGGGTAACAGTGATTGCCGAAAACAAAGCCAGATACATCTCCTTTACAAAGCATATAGACGGTGTTTGCATCAATTTTAAATTCATGGATTCGTTTAGATTTTTACCCGCATCATTGAAGAAACTAACTTCATATTCAGATCATCACACCATCACGAGCACAATATTCAAAGAGAAAATTTACACTGATGAGCAAATAAAATTGGTGACAAGAAAAGGTGTATTCCCCTACGACTACGTCAGTGCATTTAACAAGTTGAAAGATACATCTCTCCCATCAAAACAAGACTTCCATAGCAAGCTGAATGGATGCTCAATCAGTGACGAGAATTACGCTCGAGCTCTGACTTTCTGGGATTCTTTCAATATCCTAACTCTGGGTGAATACTCCGACCTATACCTCAAAACCGACGTGCTCTTGCTAGCAGACTTTTTCGAAAACTTCCAGGATACATGTACTAAAGCTTATGGGTTGGATCCTGGAAACTATTTAACGACACTAGGACTGACATGGGATGCCATGCTCTTTCATTATGGTATCAATTGCAGCTATCAACAGACATCAACATGCTTCTTTTCGTACAGAGAGGTATCAGAGGGGGCATCAGCATGTGTGCGAATCGCTAGTCCAAGGCAAACAACAAGTATAGCTCGGTGCAGATTATAATATCAATAAAAAGGATGAGTATCTGATAAACCTAGATGCAAAGAACCTCCATGGACTTGCCATGGTGCAATATCTACCCGAAAAAGACTTTGAGTGGTATGATAATGATAGATTACCGATTGATTTCTCGAGAGTTCCTGATGATGCTGAACATGAATACATCCTGGAGGTATCTTTCAAGTACCCAGAGAGATTACACGATCTACACAAGAATATTCCGCTTCTGGCTGAGCATAAAGTTCCTCCTGGATCAAAGCAAGCTAAATTGTTCAACACATTGGATGACAAGAAGCGATATGTGTTGCACTATCGGCTATTCGAGCAAGCTGTTGAACTTGGGTTAGAAGTCATGCAAATACATTGCGTTTTGCGATTCAAGCAAATTCCCTGGTTGGAACACTACATCAATTACAATACTGAGAAGAGGAAGGCGTCCAAGAACGAGTTTGAAAAGAACTTCCACAAGCTGATAAACAACGGAGTGTTTGGTAAGACCATGGAAAGTGAACGAAGATATTTGAACATAGAAATTGTTAATCATCTTTGGCCTGGGCGATATGGAGTAGCTGCAGCTTATATTGCAAAGCCAAATTTCCATAGCAGTTCTGTTATCTCCGAAAATCCCGTTGTTATCTAGCTGTCGCAGACCGAGATTATTACAATCCGTAAACTCATTGACGTTGGACTCACAGTGTTCGATTTGTCAAAACTCCATATGGTCGATTTTTACTACAAGAAGATAAAAGTATGGTGGGGTGATAAATGCAAGATATTGTTTACAGACACCGACAGCCTCATCTACGAGATTCACGATGTTGATATTTATCAAGTGATGAAAGATCCCCCGGAATGGTTTGACAAGTCTGATTATTCTAGTGACAATCAATTTGGATTGGAGTTGGAGAACAGGAAGATTCTAGGCCTCTGCAAGGACTTTTTTTGATATTAGTTTGGCTCAAGAATAGGCTGTGCCCACAGTCTCAGGGACCAACACTCCCAAACTCCAAAAATATCAATTATTATAGCTTGTTATGATCCGTACCTCTCGTCCCAAATGACAATATATCATCTGAGGCGTATTTTCACTCACTTCACAGCACTTGAACACTAATCACTGGATACTGCAGCATAATTCATCCTGAAACAGATATAGAAAGAGTAAATACATGTAAATTCATCAATATTCACTCTCATGTCTTACTTACATGGAGTAAAACATGAAAATAATGAATAAAATTCACGGTTTGCGACTTTTCTCTCTGCACTTGGATACTGAAACAATGATAACATGTATCCAAATGATAACATATATGCACAAGTGACGCATATACATTAGAATTCTATGATAATTGAGTGTCAGAATTGAATTTCATCTATAAGAACTTGAATTCTGCACACTTATTGTCCTAAATCAGACCATATAATAATAATAGCGAAAATTCCAATCAAATTTCTTGCCTTGTACAGCTTACCTGGAACATAAATTAACAACAAAAAATCAAATTCTTACATAATTTACATATTCAAAAAGATAGGTTGGAAGAATACTTATCTGAAATTAGTTGCCTCTGCATAACATTGAGAATTCAGCAGCTGCACACGACGAACTTGTTAATCTGTTGCTACACTAGAGAAGACTGTTGAGATTGATACAAAAACTTTACTTACAATTTATCAAACTGTAAGTGAGTGACACAGTGAACCACGTTTAACTGATGATGATTGTGTTTACCAAAGACCTCCATGGTAACCACAGTATCTTTCTTATCGACTTCAAAGTTCAAACACCAATCACATGTTGAAGACCATTCACTATGACTATAGCAGTAATAAAATTATTTTCTGCCTTTTTTTCATTAGATGAATGAATAATGAAACTATCATCGAATGACCATTAATTATTAATATTCAAAAAAAATGATAATTATTAAATGAATTTTTAATGAATTAAAAATTATATAATAAATGAATTATTATCAAAATAATAATTTTTTGGACTTCGATTAATAAATTATATATCAATAACTAATCTACGAGTAGTGAAAAATAATTATGTCACTGATAGTCAAGGTGTACAACAATAACTGTGATTGGCGCTTGAAGTCGATAATAAAGATACTGTGGTTACCATAGAGGTCTTTGGTAAACACAATCATCATCAGTTAAACGTGGTCCACTGTCGCTTACTCACAAATTGAGTAAATGAAAATAAAGTTCATTTTGCACCAACCACCACAGTCTCCTCCAGTGTAGAAACTGTTGGATAAAAGCTGTTGGATTTTCAATGTGCTGGTGAAGCAACCAAATTCAGATAAGTAAGATAAGTACACTTGTAACCTACTCTTCTGAATATGTAAATTATGTAAGAATTTGATTTTTTGTTTTTAATATGTATTCCAGGTAAGCAATTCAGGGCCAGAAATTTGATTGGAAATAGCGAATAACTGTAAGTAGTGATTTTTTGTTATTATTTTTATATAGTCTGATTTAGGACAATAAGTGTGCAGAATTGAAGTTCTTATAGATGAAATTCAATTCTGACACTCAATTATCATAGAATTCTGATGTATATGCGTCACTTGTACTTGGATACATGTTATCATTGTTTCAGTATCCAAGCGCAGGGAGAAAAGTCGCAAACCGTGAATTTTATTCATTATTTTCATGTTTTACTCCATGTAAGTAAGACATGAGAGTGAATATTGATGAATTTACATGTATTTACTCTTTCTATATCTGTTTCAGGATGAATTATGCTGCAGTATCCAGTGATTAGTGTTAAAGTGCTGTGAAGTGAGTGAAAATACGCCTTAGATGACATATTGTCATTTGGGATGAGTGGAGTTTGGGAGTGTTGGCCCCTGAGACAGTGGGCACAACCTATTCTTGAGCCAAACTAATATAGAAAAAAGTTTGGTCAAGATTGGTGACCCGGTTCTCATATGTCCACTGGTAAGTGAAAATATCATTATAAGTATAAAGTTAAGAGTAGATAAGCAAAGAGTAGACATGTCCCAGAACCCCCTCATATTCTAGGACAGTCACTGACCCAGGAGTAAAGCAGCGACTGTCCTAGAAGTAAAGCACGTGTGTCTCATGAGCACGCCCGCAGATAGTAAAACAGCAAAACTGTTTCACCAACTCGTGAAATTCACCGCGAGATGCCTTACCATCGCGCGCGCTGCGCGTGCGTGAGGCGACTGCCAGGTGAACCGTCGTTCAGTTGACGCCCAGTCGCGAGTCCACCTAGGCAGCCGTCCGTGCAATTGCCGTCACGCGTCCTCCAGATTAAACACCGCAGCATCTCCGAGAGCTCGAGGAGGTAAGCGACATCGAGTCACCAGATTCGGCTAACCTCCTCGACTCGCTCCCCAGAAATAGAGTAGGTGCCAACCGCGTGCGCGTCCGCGAGATCTCGCGCAGTCCCGCGCCGGTCGCCATTTTCATCGCCCGACCGCGTGCTGGCGCCAACCGCTTTTTGTGGAAGTGAGTGTGCGCGCCGCTTATTTTTTCGTGCACGCGAGTGTGTGTGTGAGCGCCTCACGTTGTGCGAGTGTCCTCCAACGTGGGGGCGAGTCACGATTTCCACGAGGAAGCGCACCACCTCCAGTCTCGGACACGTGGGGGGCAGGCGGCAGCGTTCGGGCGCCGGCCGCCATTTCTGTGCGCGACTGCGTGCTCGCGCCGGCCGGTTCTTGGTGTGCGCGAGTGTTTGCGCAGGTTGATTTTTCACACGCGCGTGAGTGTCCTATCATCTCCTTGGGACCGTGCAGACACCCAACAGATTCGCGCACCTTCAGTGGCAAGCTGGAGGTGTCAACATCCGCGATCTGGTGGGTCTGAAAATTGGCGCGTGCATAAACTCTCGTGCGCAACCTCTCTGCGCAGCCGCGCGCGCACGGTCGAGCGCGCTTCGCGATTTCCTGCGAGGTGCACGTGCGCGCGGCTGTCATCCAAGCTCCTGGGGGGTATCGTCGCGGCTTCAGAGGAGTCAACGGAACTATGGCATACTACGGCAGCACGTACTCTCGATAGCTCCTCCGTGCTTGCCCATTCTTCTGCCGAAAACCTGCCTTCGGGCAATTTTGTTTCAGCTCCTTACAAGCCAAATTATGCAAGTCGTCACAGCATCCTGCATCCCTGCTGTGTAATTCGACTTGCAGTAACTACTCCAGCCTCAATCAACCACCATCCTGAAAGCGAGGTTAGGAGCGCAAGGAGCAAAACCGCGGCAAACGGGCGGAGCCTCAGCAGAGCCCCAGCGGAGCTGCAACAGCTGATCGAGCCAGTACAGGTACGTCCCCTCTCCTGTCTTATTTTGCGCGGGCGGTACACATGGCGCCAGGCAAACTCAACACCTGCGCTGTGTGTAAAGCAACATCTGACCGCCCCCTAAAGAAGTGCCCTGAGTGCAAAAAGCCTCGGCACTCAAAATGCGCTAATAAGAAAGGAGAGGGGCCTTGTAATAATTGCCGCGCTAGATCTGCTGATGTGAGCGGTAGCAGAAAGCCGCCCGCCAACTCACGCAAGCGAGCGCAGCTGGCGGTGCTTCCCCGCTCCGCGCGCGCTGAGAACGCGAAAGAACTGCGTGACCTTGATCTTCTGCCTGAGCAAAAGGAGGACTTGAACGGGATCTCGCCGGAGGAGCTGAACACTCATTTTGCTAAGGTGTCCATCTCACACAATGAGAATGCTTCGATTTATCAGGATATTATATCTTCCGCTTCTGAGGAAGATGGCTTCCATTTCCAGAAAATCAATATTAATGATGTCATCCTGAGCATTTTTCACTTTACTTCTCAGTCAGTTGGTGACGATGGCATACCGCAGAGTACCATCCTTGACGCTCTGCCTGTGATTGGTGATAAAATCGTGAACTTGTTCAACTCCTCCCTGCGCAAAGGTATTTCCCCGTCATCCTGGAAAAAGGCTCATGTTCTTCCTCTAAAGAAGAGTGCTCTCCCGTCTTCGCCGTCTGATTTTCGTCCTATTGCCCTTCTAAGTTTCTTGTCTAAGGTACTTGAGAAGATAGTTCATGACCAAGTCCTGAGTTACCTTACAACTAACAACATCCTTGACCCTAGACAGGCAGGTTTTCGTCCTAACCACTCCACGCAGACAGCACTACTGAGACTAACAGAAGACATAAGAAAAGGCATGGACAAGAAGTAACTGACGCTACTTCTACTTTTCGACTTCAGCAAAGCCTTCGATAAAATTTCTCATTCTAGAATGTTAAAACGGCTCAGGGACATTGGCTTTGCGAGGACTGCTCTCTCGTGGTTTCACTCATATCTTACAGATAGACAGCAGATTGTTATAACAAAAAGTTTTGGCAAGTCATCGTGGCTTACCACGAATCTTGGGGTACCACAGGGGTCAGTCCTTGGACCTTTGTATTTTTCTTTTTATAAGAATAGACACGTTATCTGTGGTAACTCGTTCGCATAAATGATTGATGACTAGTATATTAGTACTCTGACACTTTATCTGTGATAAATCGCTGTATTTATATATTTTTTTATGACGTTGACAAGGATGATATGTGAAACAATTTTATAGGAATGGCTAATATTTTAGAGAAACGACTGATATAATGTAAAATACCAATTTTTGTATTCGTATACGATAAAACATATCTCTCTCTCTCTCTCTCTCTCTCTCTCACTCCACTCTGGGTGGTATTGCTTCTTTTCTCCCTCTCAGTATAACATCTCTCTTGATGATAGGAAGCTGATACATCTCTCTGTCACTTCCATCTCAGTGAAGCGTCTCTCACTTGATGATTGGTGTTTGATACATCTCTCTCTGTCTTTATGTGGGCTGTTTTTCTTGGTCAGTGCTGGTGTCTCTCTCACTCTATAAACATGTACAAATCTGAAACATTTTTCAATAACAATTATATGTTTACAGGTTCAACTGGTATTCATTTAGGATGTCCTACATTGCCTGCCAAATCAAATAACTGTCTCTCGCAGAACTACTAGGATTTTTACCAGACAAGTTTGATGTTCTAAGTGACGAGCTACTCCACGCCATTCTACCCGCACCAGACCAGTTGCCCAGTGCAAGGAGAGAAGAGCCGCAAACTGCTGAGGTCGCTCCAGCTACAAGCGAGCACCAGTTACCCAGTGCTAAGACTTCATCAGTTGCAAGTGAGCGCACAACAATATCAAACAAATGTAAGTATCTTAATGTAATACAATTAGCATTGAACATATATATACTCCGTTTCCAATAAATTTCTATTTCAATTATTTTCAGCTCTTTTTTGTGGACTCACTCGTGATCAATATTAATGATGTCAATCAAATGGTGGCTCCAGTGGTAGGCTGATCGCTGTGAGATAGGCCAACCCCCAACCTTCACCGAATACAGCAGCTACTTGACACAATCAACACCATCTACTTCGAACAAGAGTGGGTTGATGTCTACTTCTAATAAAATACAAAAGAAGAAAAGAAAGAGTAAATCAACTGCCTCAAAATTTGATCTCGGTCGCTCAACACGTTATTTCTTTGGTAAGGATGTAATAATTTAAAATTCATTACACACACACACACACACACACACACACACACACACACACACACAAACACACACACACACACACACACACACACACACACACACACACACACACACACACACACACACACAAAACTAATTATTTACTTGATTTTCAGATCCAGAAAATGAGGACGACAATTAAAGAAATAAAAAAACACAACCCAATCGAGATATCAATTGTTGTTACACCAACCAGTTTCAAACTTTTTAATGAGGGGATACTTCAAATACAAGCCGAGGAAAAATCTAGGAAGGATCACAAATAATCATTAAATTTATACTAATTTTATATTTAATTTCAGAATATCCAGATGAAACCGATTTCTCCCGATGTTTATCCATTACAAATGGATGAAAAGTTTAATGAAGTAGTTGGGACAAATTTTATAAAATTGTGTATTATTTGATTTTCTGATTATTCAATATGATTTTGAAAACCAATATTTTTTTTCTCATTCTCAGGATGTAAACAATCTCGTTCAAGAAACAGCAGAGCTTACTTAAGTGAGTATTGTTTGATTTTGCCAATTTTACAATATGATTATACGAAAACTAATATCTTTTCTTTTCTTAGGATGTTAATAACCTCATTGAAGAAGTAGCAGTTCTTTCTGAGGAAGATTGTCTCGAAAAAGTTGGTAACTCCGTTGAAGAACCTATAATCCATGGACAAGGGAAAGGAGAATTACACTGTTGGGAGGAGTATAAATCATCAGTGGAATATTTGGAATCAGCTGGAGATGAGGATGATGAAGTGGAAGTAGTTTTCATTGGAAATCGAAAAACACTGAATGAATCATCCACACCTGTCATCGAAGAAAAGGAAAAAACTTTATCTGCTGCGCCAATGGAGAAGAAAAAAACTGCATTCATCTCAACCTACAGAAAAAAAAACAAAAAGATTAATGAAGAGAAAAAAACATATAGAAAGATTAATGTGGAGAAAAACAACTTACCTGGACCTAAAGAAAAAAAAGAGAGAAACAACTCACCTGGACCTAAAGAAAAAAACCGCTGCTAAGTGCCTTAGCAGTATGCTTTCTCAAAGAGGCTTTAACATCACCCACAAACGCATCCCAAACCTGTATTTTCACCATTCCACTAGCGTAGATACTATCATTTATTTTTCAAAAATTATAAAAATATTATTTGATTAGTTCAATTCGTATCTTTGTGACTGTGTAAAGTGTCGTTCTTTTTCAATTGACCAAACTTTGTCGCGAGTGTTGATGTCTGCCCGGGCTCTCTTATTATTTGATCAAATGCAACAAAGCAAACGGTTCTAGGTTCTACACGATGCGAGCCATTTGGAACTGCTTAATTTCTCGATCAATTCATCTTGTGACTGTCATACGATTTAATGGTGGTTAAAATCCATCCTTCCTGCCCTTAAGTCCGTATTTAGCACACTTGAAGACTCATTTTGATCATTTTCGTTGGCTGAGTTAGGAAATGATCAATTCAAAATCTATTTTGATCATTTTCGACGGCGAAAGACACCAAATTTTCTCAATTTTCTCTATCGCACGTTGAAAATACTGGAAACGAAACTTACGTGAATTTTTCTTCCCCTTAGCAACGGTTGCTAGGGCGGTAAACAATGGTTGATAAGGAGCTAATTGGGAAGATTTTGTGTCCTTTGCCGTCGAAAATGACGGAAATAGTTCATAAATTAATAATTTCCAACATTCGTAACGGTTGCTAGGGAGGTAAACAACGGTCGCTATGGAGAAAATGGGACAATTTAGTGTCCTTGGCCATCGAGTGTGACTTAAAACTGATTTTCCGGCTTGCCCCAATGAGCACTCATAAGGATTTGTAAGAAAACACGTTAGGAACGGTTGCTAGGGAAATAACCAACGGATTTTGCTGAAAAATAAACTCGGCCGAGATTTTGCCGCGACTAACCTGTGTACGAAATTTCAAAAAGATCGGACCATTTCTTCGAGAGTTATCGTGGACGAAGAAAAAACGTTACACACATATATACATACACTTTTGGATTTCCATGTTTTTCGACTCGTAGATTACGAAAATCGAGGTCCCGAGGTTTGATTCGATGGGTCGATTTTTGCCCCATTACAAAGCTTTCTCTTTGAGAAAGCAAAAAAGAGTAAAACAACTTACCTGGGCCTAAAGAAGAAAAAGAGAAAAAGAATAGAGATAACCGAAGAAGAGAAATAGCTGAATCGAAAGAGAAAGATGGGAAAAACCGCTGCCAAGTGCCTTAGCAGTATGCTTTCTCAAAGAGGCTTCAATATCACCCACTAACGCTTCCCAAACCTGTATTTTCACCCTTCCACTACCGTAGATACTATCATCTATTTTTCAAAAATTACAAAAAAATTATTTAATCAATTCAATTCGTATCTTTGTGACTGTGTAAAGTGTCGTTCTTTTTCAATTGACCAAACTATGTTGCGAGTGTTGATTTCTGCCCGGGCTCTCTTATTATTTGATCAAATGCAATAAAGCAAACGGTTCTAGGTTCTACACGATGCGAGACATTTGGACATGCATTATTTTTCGATCAATTCATCTTGTGACTGTCATACGGTTTAATAGCGGTCAAAATCGATCCGCCCTGCCCTTAAGTCCGGTTTTGATCATTTTCGACGGCTGAAGTTGGAAATGATCAATTCAAAATCTATTTTGATCATTTTCGACGACAAAAGACACCAAATTTTCCCAATTTTCTCTATAGTACGTTGAAAATACTGGAAACAAAACTTACATCAATTTTTTTCCCCCTTAGCAACGGTTGCTAGGGCGGTGAACAACGGTTGCTAAGGAGCTAATTGGGAAGATTTTGTGTCCTTTGCCGTCGAAAATGATGGAAATAGATTTTAAATTAATAATTCCCAACCTTTATAACGGTTGCTAGGGAAGTAAACAACGGTTGCTATGAAGAAAATAGAATAATTCAGTGTCCTTGGCCATCGAGTATGACTTAAAACTGATTTTCCGGCTTGCCCCAATGAGCACTCATAAGGATTTGTGAGAAAACACGTTAGAAACGGGTGCTAAGGAAATAACCAACGGATTTTGCTGAAAATTGAACTCGGCCGAGATTTTGCCGCGATTAACATGTGTGCAAAATTTCAAGAAGATCGGACCATTTCTTCGAGAGTTATCGTGGACGAAAAAAAACGTTACACACATACATACATACACACACACACACACACACACACACACACACACACACACACACACACACACACACACACACACACACACACACACACACACACACACACACACACACACACACACACACACACACACACACACACACACACACACACACACACACACACACACACACACACACACACACACACACACACACACACACACACACACATACAGACACTTTTGGATTTCCATGTTTTTCGACCCGTAGATTACGAAAATCGAGGTCTCGAGGTCCGATTCGGTGGGTCGATTTTTGCCCCATTACAAAGCTTTCTCTTTGAGAAAGCTAAAAGACTTACCTACATCTAAAAGAAAAAAAAGAGAAGATGAACAAGAAAAGAAAACTGGAAAGGGAAATTCGCATGAAAGAAAAGTATCTAAAATTGTAAAAGTGGAGAGAGTCAACTTCAAACTGGATAAAGAATTGTTGTTCGAAGCACCTGCACTGAAAATGCCTGTGGAGTTTGAAATTTCTGAATTTTTGAATTTGAAAAAAGTTCCGCCGATTAAAATCATGAGAAAAAAGGGGTGAGTATTTGCATGATCTTGATAAAATAATGATTAACCATAACAATATTAATGAATAATTTTTTTCTGATTGCAGATTACTTACAACCAGCAACCAGAGTTGAAGATATCTAATATAATTGGAATTATAATTGGAATTTTGTATAAGTTGATATTATCTCAATTTGATATTAATGTTTTTGATGTTCAAGTTTGATCAGTTGATCTGATTGAATCTAGTTTTCTAGTTTGATAATATATTTATGTATTTATGATAATAGAATTTTTGGTCAGTTGATCTCATCGAATCTATTAGATAATAAGTTTGTAACAATTTTGTAAAACTTTATAAATAAACGGAACAATACTCAATGAAAGAAAAAGAGAGAATAAATGGGGGAGAAACGTGATATTAAACGTGATATTATAGGGATGGATGTTCTTCACAGGTTGGAAGCGAGGTTGGAGCTTCCGCCCTCTCTCTCTCTTTAATTTTTGTATCCTGCATTTTTGATTTATAAGATAATATAATTATGCATTAATAAAAAGAAAATTTGATCAGAGTAGTAAAAAAACAAGAATTATTCAATTAACAAATATATATGCATAAATTCAATTATTTAACACATTTATTCATTCAGTAAAATCACTCATATTTAATTATTAATTCAGTAGTCACATTTATTCGATTATTATTTTATATACATTTATTCTATTTAGCTATAATTTCATACGCATTCATTTCATTTTTGGGCCAGAGTAAAACCCTCTTCAAAGAGAAGATTCGCGATGCTTTGACGAAAAATGAATCCTTGAAAGTGAATGATGAACTTGCGGCAGAATACATGGTGGAAAAAGATGATATTGAAACTGTTGATGTAAAATACTTCAACACAGTCAGTGAATCAATCTTCCAAACTACGGATTTGAATTCATGGTTTGACGAGAATGTGAGAGAATCAGTTTTACATCAGATGGATGAGTTCGAACAGAGAGGTTCTGGATGGACTCTTCAACAGACTTTAAATATGAAGATAAACATAAATCAGTACACCCCAATCCAGGGTAGCTCATTTATTCCTTTACCGAAATAAATACAGAATAAACATGTCTGTATTAATGTACAAAATAAGAAGGATGATGACCGTTTCAAGTGGGCGATACTCTCAGCTTTACACCCCGTTGAGAATGCACCACATTGTCTCAATTGGTATAAACCATTTGAGCACGAGCTCAATTTCAAGGACATCAATTTTCTAGTGTGTCTGAAGCAGATAAAGAAATTCGAGAAACAAAATGATATTTCTGTGAATGTTTTCGTCCTCAAGAAATATGGTGAAACATACAAAGTTTCAACGACTCATCTAACTTCTTCGTATCAAGTGAGACATGTAAATTTGTTTTTGATCCAAGATCATTATGTTGATGAAGATGAGGAAAAAGAAGATCTCAACGCTCCAGCGCCAAGATTCCACTACGTGTGGATTAAAAATTTGGCTCGATTGATCAGATCTCAATCAACTTAACACAATTGCAAACATTTCATATGCGATAGATGTTTGCATTTCTTTGAAAGTGAAGTGAAACTCAAGCAGCATATGAAAGATTGCATGCAGTTGAACAAATGCAGAATTAATTTACCCTCAGAAGAAAAAAGTGTTCTTAAATTCAAAAATTACAAGAATAGAGAGAGAGTTCCCTTCATTATCTACGCAGATTTTGAATGTAAACTAAAACCAGTGGAAGATGAACGAGCTTTCCAGCACCACGAAGCTTTCAGTGTTGCATACTACATGAAATGTAGCTTCGATAATTCCAAATCAAAATTCCGATGCTACAGGCAGCAAAAGACTGAAAGTGACTTACAAAAACCAGCTGAATGGCTTGTCTCTGAGCTGAAAGACATTGCTCTAGAATTGGAGGAACTATATAATCATCCAGTTCCCATGATTTGGGATGATGAGGCCAAATGGAAATTTGGTGAATTGAGTGTATTCCATATTTGTGGAGAGAATTTCAAGGAAGTACATACAAAAGTACGAGATCACTGCCATGTAACTGGAAAGTAAGTATATTATTATTTTTTCCACGAAATTGAATGATTATTAAATTTCATTCTCTCTTTCTCTTTCAGATTCAGGGGTGCAGTTCATGAAGCTTGCAACATCAACTACAAAAACTCCAGATTCATCCAGGCAGCCACCGGCTCGGGAGGGTAGCACTCTCCAGCGCGCATGCAAGCCGCAGCGCGCCGAGAGTTCCGGCGGCGCGAGGCAGGGAGTGAGCACGAGGCGGACGACCATTCTCGTCCGTTGCCCGCAGCCCCCAACACGCGACGCGCGACGAATCCCGAGTACCGAGCCCAGTGTGCGTGACGTGGCCGTGAGCGTGTGCGTGAGGACGTACCGAGGACGCCGAGGCCGACGAGGACGCGGCCACCAGCAGCCAGCAGCAGAGCCAGCAGAGCCGAGCCGAGCACGAGCGAGAGAGAACGAGCGGCTGAAAGGTTTGGTGTGCGCGTCGCGGCCCCGGTGCCCCCCCCCCCCCAGTGAACGTGCGTGTCGGCGAGCGCGCCGACACCCCCCCAGTGAACGTGTGTATTGGCGACCGCGCCAACACACCCCCAAAGAACGACGGGCTACGGCCCTGGCCCGGGCCTCTCCCCTCGCGTCCCCCCCGACGTCACGGCCTAGCGAGCGCGCGGGTCGACTCCGTTCGAATCTCCGCGCGCGGCCGTCCCCCCCGAGCGAGTCCCCCGTGCTCCGAGCGAGAGCTAGTCGCGGCACTCCCGGCGCCCGTAACAAATACGGAGTGCCCGCGGTAGAGCCAATCCCCACGTGAACCTGGTGCGAACGGGCACCAGGTCACAAATGATGCAGCCATCCCATCAAAAGAAGCGTTTGATAGCAAGCTGGATGAATGTCAAATCAGTAATGAAGATTATTCACGAGATCAAACTGTTTGGAACTCTTTCAGTATTCGTACTCTAGGAGATTACTCCGAACTATACCTCGAAACTGATGTGCTTCTGTTAGCAGACGTTTACGAAAACTTCCGGGATACATGAATCGAAGCTTATGGATTGGATCCTGCAAACTATTTGACAACACCAGGACTGACATGGGATGCCATGCTTTTTCATAGTGGTATCCAATTGCAACTATTAACAGACATCAACATGGTTCTTTTCGTGCAGAGAGGTATCAGAGGTAGCATCAGCATGTGTGCAAATCGCTACTCCAAGGCGAACAACAGATATCTTGGTACAGATTATAACCCCGACGGAAAGGAGAAGTATCTGATATAATTATTGTTTAAACAATTGGAAATGGAAAAAGAAAAAACACGGGTATTTTTTTTTCAAAAAAGCACGTGATCCAATAATTAGTTTTATGATATCTCCGCTGGTTTGGACATGGGCCTTAATGGGTTAATATGGTCAAAAAATTATGCCAGTGCATCAGATAGCATAAGCAATTTTATTTTTCATAGTAAAAATTCACCTTTGAAAAAGATATACTTAACAACAAGTATATTTCTTATCCTGTGGTTCGTTGTTGGATAAATTTTCAATCAACTAAATGTTTTTAGGTAGAATTAATTATATTTTTTTTGTGAATATAAAAATGCTTAAGCGACTAAATTTTTTTGAGAGGGTAAAAATTGCAAGATGTCTTTTAGTTCTTTTTGTATTTAAATACATTTAAAATAATAATTACAGAATATGGAGCCTTCTTTCTGCTTCATGTTTCTTTGCTACGGATTTCAAACTGATTTATTTAATATACAGTAATATCAAACATTATCCAACTAGTATGGTTATCCAACAATAGAATGAATATTTTTCAAATTACACTTAATTATTGTAGTTACTAATGTTAAGATGGAAAATAACTCGAATCACAAATTTATGTCAAGTACTAATATAATTTTGAAGAGTTTAAGCTCAAAAATTATATAAATGGTGGAAATAAAATAAAATACACCATTTAAATTTTTATTTCTCATAGAAAAATATTTACCTTTGAAAAAGGTACCTTTGACGACAAGTAGGTTTCGTATCCCATAGTTCGTTGTTGAATAAATTCTTATGCGAATAAATTTTTTTATAGAAAAAGAAATATGAAAATGTCTGTTTGATCTTAGTCTATTCAAGTGTATGTAAGAAAATAATATGATTCAAATCGAATATATCATTTGAAAATATCACTTCAATAGACATTTTTACCAATACACTATCGTTATATATTCCAGTTCATTTTGTCAATTATGACCAAAGAAAGTAATGAAATCTAGAATATGATGCCAAGTATTTAACTGGTGTGATTATCCTACCACCAAACAAATATTTTTGCAAATTACACTCAAAATCAATTACATGTCCAGTAAAATCTACCAAATCTTGCTACATTTTGATCCTTGAATAAATTATATTGCGGTAAAATACTTCAGTAAGTCGAATTCTCTGTTACGGATTTCGAACTAATAACCTTGAATATCAATTTTCTAATGTTAAGATAAGAAAGTACTGAAATCTCGAGCAATTTTTCTTCGTCATAGTAAAAAATGGACCATTGAAGAAGGTATACGTGGACGACAAGTATGTTCCGTATCCCTATAGTTCGTTGTTGAATAAATTCTTATGCTACGTAAATAGAAAATGACTTTGAAAATGACTGTTTAATCTCAGTCCATCCAAATGCATGTAAAATAATAATAAGATTTAAATCTAATATATCTTTGAAAATACAGATGTATCATTTCAATAGACATCTTTACCAACAAACGATTGTTATATGTTCCAGTATATTATTTCAATGATGACATTAGAAAGTAGCGAAATCTAGCATCAACTGACAAGTATCCAACAGTGTGGATAGCCTATACAAAAATAGTATTTTTTCACAGTACACCCTAAAGCAATTGTTGCACGATCTGTTATCAAATGTCAATACACTCCATATCAATTCACTCATGTTCGGATAAAATGTACTGAAATCCAGAATCTATGTCAAGTAGTCACATACATTTCAAATACATCTACCAATGTTGAGATAGAAAGTACTAAAATCACAATTCTATGTCAAGCAGTTAAAAAACTAGTATGTACCACTCTGGAAGGGTTCAGTATTAAATTCATAATAATTTGAAATCCAATAAAATACTCCATTATCGAAATTATCTTTCTCATAGTACAAGTAACGATTTTCACTAGAATCTCAAATCCCAATGATAACTACATGAATGAAACTTTTTACATTACAATTCTTAACGTTTGAATGTTACAATTCTACATCACGATATTATTTTCATTCTTCAATTGAAATGTATTTATTTTGTTTCACTTCTTTTTTCCATTTTTTTCAGTCAATGGAATTAACAAATGCATACTTGCCACGGGCCCGTATCTTTTTCAAAGGTGAATTTTTACTATGAAAAATAAAATTGCTTATGCTATCTGATGCACTGGCATAATTTTTTGACCATATTAACCCATTAAGGCCCATGTCCAAACCAGCGGAGATATCATAAAACTAATTATTGGATCACGTGCTTTTTTGAAAAAAAAATACCCGTGTTTTTTCTTTTTCCATTTCCAATTGTTTAAACAATAATTATTTAAACAAATTGCACCCAAATTCGTAAATTCGAGAAAGCAATGGTGTCAATCGATTCTAGATGGAAAACCAAGAAAAAAACGTGAAACACATTTTTTTGATTTGAGGCTTATTTTTTTGGCAATCGCGTTATAAACAATGGGAATTCAGTAAAACCGAGAAAAAGTGGCTTCTGCCAATGCTTACGCTATCACCATGGGATGAAAACTAATTGCGGGATTGCGTGCTTTTTTTAAAAAAATACCCCTATTTTCTCTTTTTTCAAGATCCAATGTTTATATAATAATTATTTAAACAAATTGCACCCAAAGTGAATCGACTTTCCTGATATCACTGGATTCCATTTGTTTATAACGTGATTGTAAGAGACATGAGCCTCGAATCGAAAAAATATATTCTTACTTTTCTTCTTGGTTTTTCTTCTAGAATATACCAAATACAACTGAAACAAAACAATATTGCTTTGATAATATATTTCTGATGGAAGAGTAGCGAACCTTTAAAGAAACGTACAACGAGTTCACGAGTAAAGAATGGTTTTAGGGGAGGTATATATTAGATGGATACCAGAGCTACCTACATCGGGGCATGTTTAAATACAGAAATGCAGAAAGCTGTTCATTTTATTGAAACTTCGAACCTGTGAAGATATCAGGGTTATGAAGCAAACGCATGGCTTGACAATTGTAACAATATGTTTCATAGATCCAACTTTACTTTCTGCCCGTGTTAGGCTTATTGGCAATCTGATTCTGACGTACGACTTGGGTCCGTCTTAATTTAATAGTTTACCGGCCATATTACTTCTGGGTCACGAAATATTATTCAAAAAAGTGTACTCCAATATGGAATGACCAAATTGGAGACTGGGATTGACCGCGAAGGCGCGAGTTGGTCCGATGTCCAAGCTCCCTTATATAGACGGTAGAACGCCGACTCTCTTGCGAGAGAGCGCCGCGCTATACCTTATACACGCGCGACTCAACGCCTCGCCATCTACAGGCGAGCCATGGTACTTGGCCGGTACTCGAAAATAAGTTCATACTCTCATATATAAAGCTAATTGGCAATTAAATCAAATCTTACAGTAATTGCACTATTGAGAGAAGAATGTTTCTAAGATCATTTAATTATATATAAACACAAAATAAAATGTTTAAAAAACTGATAAATTTACAAATACTTGACAATTACTCTCTTTTATCACTTGACTCTGTTGAATGTAACTAGGGTTAACGTTCACTTTAATACTTCTATCGAGTTACAGATATACTCTTTTTTCATCCAAATTTTCACAAACTTATGGTAAAATTTGAAAATTTTCTATGTACAATTAAATCAGAGTATGTATATTCAGAAGCTTTAATTTTTCAAATGACATTTAACACTGTAATGTAAAATTTGAAAATTTTCTATGTACAATTAAATCAAAGTATGTACATTCAAAAGCTTTAATTTTTCAAATGACATTTAACTTTAATGAGTACAGTCTCATATTTACAAATACTTGACAATTACTCTCTTTCATCACTTGAGTCTGTTAAATGTAACCAGGGTTAACGTTCACTTTTATACACTATCGAGTTCTATCACTTTTATACTTCTATCGAGTTACAGATATACTCTTTTTTTCATCCAAATTTTCACAAACTTGATTCATCATTTACTGTACAGGTTGGAAAAACTTTTGAACTATGTTCCTCATAGCAGCCTGTAACCCCTTAGCACATCACATTGGATAATAAGATCTAGTTAATGAATAAAATCACTAATTAATTCAAGTGAAAAATACTTGAAAAGTTATTTTTGTAAGAACCCTTCCATACCGGTATACTGTCTATTCTTTCTGAATTGGTATTGCACTGATTCTATAATCTAAGAAAAATAATCACATTGAGAGTTCTTTGTTTTTTTGTAATTGAAGAAGGGTCCCAGCTGAAATATGGAGCTGTCTCTTGCACCAGCAGCGTGTGACAAACATTACAAACTCTTGATGGCCTTTGCTTTGGTCCACTTGTCACAATATTATTCAGGTACGACTGACAGAAGATTTGACTGCAATGTTGACAATTTTGCTGTTGGTCATGAAACATACACATGTATGTT
Organism: Aphelinus atriplicis; assembly: GCA_020882685.1. Taxonomy (NCBI): domain Eukaryota; kingdom Metazoa; phylum Arthropoda; class Insecta; order Hymenoptera; family Aphelinidae; genus Aphelinus; species Aphelinus atriplicis. The sequence continues at coordinate 10,216,935 of CM037073.1, forward strand.
AAACTGCTTGTTGTGCAACTGTTCCTCCAAAAAAATTTGAAACGTGTCAGAGGTTGAATTATGCATAAGTAACCTTAAATTATTATTAAATTATGATTTTCTACCGTGATTGATGACTGGACTCTGATTTTTGACTGTAGGTTGGCCCAATATTCCAGGTGACTCGTAGTAGATGGGGAGAGCCTGACTGTGGGGAACATTTTCCAGCTCATGGACACAATCTGTTGTGCAAACGTTATAGGTTGTTCCTCCATGGAAGGTTCAATCTGTCTCATTTCACCTTTATTGAAACTTCCTGGAACAAGTTTGTCATCAAAAGACCTGCATGAGACTGAATGATATCTTTCAATTTCACCAACAGAGAACCCTCAGCATATTGATCTTGGAACTATTTCCTCCTTATTACTTTAAAAATATTTCATTCCATGAACGTTTGTCAAATCATTGATTAATTCATTAGTATCTACTTGGGCTTCGTTAACAATATCAGTCTAGTTGCCCCTACTTTGATAAGTCAGAGTTTCTTCTAGTTCTACATTAATTTGAGTTTTACAAAGCGCATTACAGATACCTGAACAAATCTCTGTGGAATCATTATCATACCTTTCAGATTGAGTATACGTGCCGATGATAGGCTGCTCATGCTCAGATACAAAGGCGCGGATGCCACTGAGCATCCTCATGATGTTCCTACCAAACAATAGTTCTTCCAGGTAACTCTTTAGTTGGAAACACTAATGGCAATAAACCAGCTATATCACAGTTGATCTTTATCGAATTTGGCTGCCAAGAGTTTACCTTCTTTAATATCACTAACTTCTTCCTCAAAATTTTCTTCACCTATGGGAGATGGTCGCTCCCCTCCAAAAGTATTCTTTGCATCATCAATCTTTGTATGATCGACCTTTGCATCATCAATCTTCATATAATCAACCTTTGAATCATCATTATCAATGCCTTCATTGATTGGCGGAGTGATCTTGGCGCATCTCTCTAGAAGTTCCACAGCCAAATTCTTAGTATCATGGGTTGATTTTACGACAAATGTCTCACTTTCCTCAAGTAAATGTAGGAAGAAAACTTTTCTAAACTCTACTTCTTTCATTAGACCCTGTTTTTGAGTTAGTAACATTTAGTTACTCAGTTTCTTGTACATTCTTACTAAGTTCTCTGGTTTCCATTTGCATTCTTTTGACTTGAGCTTCATAATTAAAACACACATCACACGTATTTTCCCAAGAACCACTTTCTTTTGCTTTCAATTGCTTATTGTGCAACTATTCTTCTTTTTCTTTGTATTTCTGTAATTCATCATCTGTTGTTCTTAGATTATCTTTCAATGCTTTTATTTATTCTTCTAATGGCACAACCAAAGAACGTAATGATTCAGCATCTTCATCCGTCTAAGAACAAGATTTTAAGTATATCCAACCAACATTCAACAAGAAAAAATTTATCTGAGTTAATGAATTTTTAACATACATACCGTTTACTCTTTGAAGAACTATCATCCATTTCTGAATTGAGAGATACGAGTCAGCACCTAACTGAGATGCAACTTTTTTTGCTAATCTTCAAGTTTGCCCAACAATATTCAGGTGACGTAGGTGGTAGACGGGGGAACATTTTAATATATACTGATGATTTTAATGTTGTTCCGTTGGACTGCGCCAGACCTCGCAAGCTATAACCTGCAACTAACTCGAGCAGATGCAGATCTCACAGTTCACAGCTGAGCTCACTTGAGAACGTATACATGCGCAGTCGGGCGCAGTGCAGTAGCAGTTCAATATACATATATGTATGTTGGACGTATATATATATATATATATATATATATATATATATATATATATATATATATATATATATATATATATATATATATATATATATATATATATATATATATATATATATATATACGAGGATACGAGGCTGGACGTAATATACGTTTACGTTTCGTTGAGAACCACGCTCGCAATAGGCCTCGAACCGCTCTCACGTAATATACGTCAGTGGTGGGAAAAATTTTCTGTGCGAGATTTTGCGAGAGGTTCAGAGTGTCTGTCGTCTGCTCGTCGACTTATACCTCCTATATCCAAATAACAACGTCAATTTTCGCAAATCTTTTCTGACGTAATTAAACGCAACTGAATGCAGGTTTTGCTGGTAACCATTGCAAAACTGCAGGACAGAGGTTTAAAAGAAAATATTTCTAGGTGCGAGGTTAAACCGCAAACGAGCTGTATATAATGGCTTGTCGCGTCCCCTCGCTTGCTGCGGGGTCGATACTTGTCGTCGGTGGCGCTAACGCGCCACCTAATATCTAGATGCGAACAATCTCTATGGACTCGCTATGGTTCAACATTTACCAGAGAAACACTTTCAGTGGCACAATAACGATGCATCGCCAATTGATTTTATGAGTGTCCCAGATGATGGCGAACATGGCTAGATCCTAAAGGTTACATTTAGCTATCCGGAGAGATTACACGATCTACACAAGGATATTCCACTTCTGGCTGAACACAAAGTTCCTCCTGGATCGAAGCAAGCTAAATTGCTCAACACATTGGATGATAAGAAGTGATATTTGTTGCACTTTCGTCTTTTCAAGCAAGCTGTTGAACTTGGGTTAGAGATCAAGCGAATACATCCCGTTTTGCAATTCAAGCAGAGTCCTTGGTTGAAACCCTACATCGATTACAATACTGAGAAGAAGGCGTCTAAGAACGAGTTTGAAAAGAACTTTTACAAGCTGATGAACAACGGAGTGTTTGGCAAGATCATGGAAAATGAACGAAGATACTTGAACATCAAAATTGTGAATCATTGGTCTGGACGATATGGAGCTGCTGCATATATTGCAAAACCAAATTTCCATAGTAGTTCTGTCATCTCTGAGAATCTAGTTGTTATCCAGCTATCTCAAACAGAAATTACAATCCGTAAACCCATATACGTTGGATTCACAGTGCTCGATTTATCAAAACTCTATATGTTTGATTTTCATTACAAGAAGATGAAAGTATGGTTGGGTGATACATGCAAATTATTGTATACAAACACCGACAGCCTCATCTACGAGATTCAGGATGTTGACATCTATCAAGTGATGAAGGAACATTCGGAATGGTTTGACACGTCTGATTATCCTAGTGACAATCGATTCGGGTTGGAGTTGAAAAACAAGAAGATTCTAGGCCTCTTTAAGGATGAGTGTAACGGCAAGATTATGCAGGAATTCTTTGGATTGAGAACTAAAATGTACAGCATCATCATCAAGAATGACTTCCCGGTGACCAAGGCAAAAGGTGTCAAAACAATGGTCGTCAAGAGAACTATTACACCAGAGGATTATCGACAATGTTTGTTCGAGGGGACGATCTTGAGACGTCACCAGAACGTGATTCGCTCCAGGAAGCACAACGTCTGCACGGAGAGAATGAACAAAGTTGCACTGATTCCTCACTACGACAAGCGCTACCTTCTGCCCGACTCCACGGACACTCTCCCCTGGGGGCACAAAGACATCCCCGAGCAGAGTGTAGAAAGAGAGGGGGTAAGTGTATACAGGGTGGAGAAGGGTTAGTGTTTTTCCAAGAAAGGGTATATAGAATTCCGAAATCTGAATCGAATGTACTTTATACGAATGTGATCCGACCAATAATTAAAGCGCTATGAACAACGAAAGTTGACCAATAAGAAATCAGGTCAGCTGATGGAGGAGGAGCTATCCTGTATGACCTAGTATCATCGAAATTTACGAGACTTTTTTGCACCCTTTTTTATGCATGGGCAATGCACGGACAACACCGAAAAGTGGACACGTGCGATCCATGTGTTTTGGCTTGCGCGGCTCGTCCTCTCTCGGAAAGATCTCGGAGACGCAGTGTACTACAGGAAAATTTGAACCCTGCCATAAACGATGCACTGGCCCCCGCCTATCCGCTCGGCTTGAAAAATTTATACCTGCGACTGTTTCGGCATAGCCGGCAAGATACTTTCATTTACTGGTGATATCGAGAATTTATCCAACAAGTATACTGTTTTTGTTTGTGCTTTGCACAAACTTTGAAAAACAGTCAATCTAGAGATACTTTAGGCAGTGTAATCGAGCTCAAAAGTTCATAGTGCGTTACATTTTACGATCAGCTAATACGACCGTGGCTGGCATGTATCTGATTCAAATTCGGAATACGTATTTGTTTTGAATAATATTTACCGACTTTCACAAATCAAATTCCATTATGACCAGCTTTATTCAACGATATAACTGCATTAATAAAATAACAATGATTTGCCATTACATTCCCATGATAACCTAGGTAACGATTGTACAGTCATAAACCGATGACCGGTGACCCGCAACTCAGGTAAAGAGCCCCTTCCTCTTGGAACAATAGACCCTCGTTCGGTTAATGAGAGTCAAATCTAGATATTAGTACAAATCATACATTTATGTTTATGAGTCATCCATTATTATTATAAGGTCTGCTATGTGAAGAGCAACGATATTGGTGAATGCACTCGTTCACAGGTAAACTGGACAATTTTTCGGCGACTTAACTGCTAAACTCCACCCAGATTTCCTCATCTTTATCTGTTATTTAAATGTGAAATGTTTATTTCTATCCACATTCAAGTCAGTCGCATTTGAACGGTCGAAGTCGATAGATCTTTGAGCTCGTGTTTCATTTGAAAATTCAACATATTAGCAGAATCATTTTATTCAGTGCAAAAAGTGATTATCAACTGAATTCTTCAGCACCGCGTTGAATTTATTTTTCATTCGTAGTATAATGTACGATCATAGGGAGTATGCCCATATGGTGCGTTGTTATTATGAAAATGAACAGAACGCTGCTGCTGCGGCGCGAGTATATGCAGAAGAATTTCCAAGGCGAGCGCATCCATCGGGTCAGGTAATTTTGCGCGTGATCAATCGGATGTTCAGCACTGGAACCTTATTCCCAAAAAGAGAAGGAGGACTACAGGGCCGTCAGATCCGACCTCAAGTAGAAGAGGATATTTTGGAAACATTTTCAAGAGATCCAGGCACTAGTTCTAGAATTGTTGGCCGGGATTTTGGTGTCAGTCATAAAACAGTGCTCCGTATTTTGCATGAAGACGGGCAAAAGCCATTCCACTTGACAAAAGTTCAGAAACTATATCCAGGGGATAAAGATCGGCGCTTGGATTTCTGCAATTTACTCTTGGAACGTGCACGCCAAGAGGAAAATTTTTTATCAAGAATACTGTGGAGTGACGAGTGCATTTTCACTAATGCTGGGTATTTTAATATACACAATTGTCACGTGTGGTCACACGAGAATCCACTACAAGTAATTGAGACGGCAAATCAGTATAAGTTTTCCTTGCACATGTGGGCTGGACTGTTGGATAATCAGTTGGTAAGTAGAAAATCGTTATTCTATTAAATCCAAAATGAATAAATAAATAACTAAATCAGTTCTATTAATGTTATGTTTTCAGATAGGCCCAATTATTTTACCTGCACGTTTGAATGGCCCGGCATATTTGAACATGCTCGAAGATGATCTACAGAATATGCTCACAGATGAGCAGAGAGATAATATAATTTTTCAACAGGATGGCGCTGGGCCTCACTATGCAGGTATTTTGAGAATAATCATTTGATTCCTCTATTGATTAATGAATTTCATCTTCTAATTTTAATCGAGATAATTTTTATTCTAGTTATTGTAAGAAACTATCTGGATGAAGCTTTTCCTGACCGATGGATTGGGCGAGGTGGACCAATGGCGTGGCCAGCACGATCACCAGATTTGACACCCCTGGACTTTTTTTTGTGGGGTGCCGTCAAGGACAAAATTTATGCATCCGAAATCAGTGATGAAGAAGAATTGCGTGCCAGACTTGAGGTTGCATTTAACGATATTGACGGGGAAATGATTCGAAGAGCGACTCAGTCAGTAAGTCGTAGGGCAGAGATGTGCATCGCCGCTGGAGGTGGCCACTTCCAACAAATACCAAGAGATTGATTATATTTTTGTGTGTAAATATTGATACATCATAATATTAATTATTTCATCGACTAGTATTACATATATTCAATACAATGGAAATATTTAAGTTAGTAAATAAAAATTAAGCATCCATGAATTTTCTGATTTTTCTTCATGAATTCTCTGAAAATGTCCATGTGTGGATTGTACTAATGTCTAGATTTGACTCTCATTAACCGAACGAGGGTCTATTGTTCCAAGAGGAAGGGGCTCTTTACCTGAGTTGCGGGTCACCGGTCATCGGTTTATGACTGTACAATCGTTACCTAGGTTATCATGGGAATGTAATGGCAAATCATTGTTATTTTATTAATGCAGTTATATCGTTGAATAAAGCTGGTCATAATGGAATTTGATTTGTGAAAGTCGGTAAATATTATTCAAAACAAATACGTATTCCGAATTTGAATCAGATACATGCCAGCCACGGTCGTATTAGCTGATCGTAAAATGTAACGCACTATGAACTTTTGAGCTCGATTACACTGCCTAAAGTATCTCTAGATTGACTGTTTTTCAAAGTTTGTGCAAAGCACAAACAAAAACAGTATACTTGTTGGATAAATTCTCGATATCACCAGTAAATGAAAGTATCTTGCCGGCTATGCCGAAACAGTCGCAGGTATAAATTTTTCAAGCCGAGCGGATAGGCGGGGGCCAGTGCATCGTTTATGGCAGGGTTCAAATTTTCCTGTAGTACACTGCGTCTCCGAGATCTTTCCGAGAGAGGACGAGCCGCGCAAGCCAAAACACATGGATCGCACGTGTCCACTTTTCGGTGTTGTCCGTGCATTGCCCATGAATAAAAAAGGGTGCAAAAAAGTCTCGTAAATTTCGATGATACTAGGTCATACAGGATAGCTCCTCCTCCATCAGCTGACCTGATTTCTTATTGGTCAACTTTCGTTGTTCATAGCGCTTTAATTATTGCTCGGATCACATTCGTATAAAGTACATTCGATTCAGATTTCGGAATTCTATATACCCTTTCTTGGAAAAACACTAACCCTTCTCCACCCTGTATAAGAAGCCCGTACAGTCATCGAAGCTCATTCAGTCGTTAGACGAGCTACAAAGCAGTCAGCCACCGCAGAAAAGAGCTAGACTAGAAGCAGAGATCAACTTAGTTAACGAAGGCTTCGCATTTGACGGTGACGTTCTCGAACTCCAAGACGAAGATCTACTGCAGGAGTTCCTGTCTGATTTCTAAGTGGGGGAAAGCAGATAGAGTGGGGAGAACATCTTATAAAGAGAGCGACCGCAGATCAAGCTTCATTCGATCGACAGACTAGCTGCAGTTCAGATCCCTTCTGCTCATTAACAAGTAAGAATTTAATAAAACTTGAAATAGAACTTGCATCTAACGAATAATTTCTTTGTGACAGTTCAAAGATAGATCTTGCTGCTATAAATGAGGTTGCTGCACACGTTTTTCTTCCCACACGACGCATGTGCGACTTGATGCTTAACCAAAGATACATGATCACAGAGATCAGGAAGGTGGATACGGAATTCGGAAAGAGAATCGTATTCACCCTGAACGGAGAGTTCCAACTCTTCGCTCCAGTGCGAGTCTCGGCTAAGTTCTACGAGGATGATGCTCTGTTCAACAATATGGCAGCTAGTGCCAAAAAGAATGAGTTGGCCCTTCTGTAGGGCCCGTCTGTTAGGCGATAAGAAATTTGAATTTATGGTATAAATGCATTTTCGTTGTCAATAAAAATGTAAATAGAAAAGAGAGAGAAAGAAAAAGAAAGGGAAAACGAATCACTCGCGCATCCTATACTTTGAATTTGTTCATCCTATAAGGTTCGCAAGTGATGAGAATTGGTTGTTCCTCACTAGAAGTGGGCGAAGTTGTGCGCCCACTTTCTCTCTCTAAAAAATTAGACTTAACGTAGCATATAATGGATCGTATCCTATACTGCGAGGGTCAGTCTTCATCAGCCTCTCGTCATATCAAGTCGCTTTTCGCAAGTATCAACTTCTACAACTGTGGCCTCATCATCCATCCACGATACATATCGGTAATAATCTATTTTCTCTCTCATGTATATGCATAAATCTCATTCAATATTCAAGAACTAAATCTTTCATCAACAGATTTGAAGAAGTCAGATTGCAGAGTTTTACTTGTTGGCCATCGACTCTTGTGAATCCTGCACAGCTTGCAGCTGCAGGGTTTTACTACACTAGACAGATTGACAGGGTACGCTGTTTTGAATGTGGAACCGAGATTTGTCGTTGGCAGGAAGGTGATGATCCTCTGGTAGAACATCAACGTAGGGGTGCTCGATGTCGCTTCATTCGCAAATTGCCATGTGGCAACGTTCCGATTGGTGTCGACCCATCCACCATCCCCAATCCAACAGCTAGAGACCATTATGGACTAGATTATCGACCAAATACTATACCTGATTCATACCAACCAACTGATCGGTTACTAGGTGGGATGAAATTACTTCTACAAGAGTTTACTAATCGGAATTACACAACAAATGTGCAACACGCTAACGTGAATGTCAATTCACTCAAACCAGAATCCGCTTTAACAATAGAAATAAATATCAACATTGGAGAAAAACAGATTAGTGACGATGGTATGTGTTTCATTTGTTGCAATCAAGAGCGTAGGATTGTATTTCTACCATGTGGACATTTTGTTACATGTAAGACATGTGCAGATAAAGTAACGAGTGATCAAGTTTCAAAATGTATTGTATGTCGTGAACAAATCATTTCGACCGCTCGTGCTTTTCTATCTTGATATATGTATTCAATAGGATTAATGAATAATAAATAGAGTGAAAATATTAATTTACAGTTCTGATTTATTTACCCAACTATTATGACTATCATCAAATCCTAACCATTTTACATACACTTCATTTCCTCGCTTTTTTATAACTTTCTCAATCAAATAGACGTCCAGATATTTAACTTTCGAAAGCTCCTGCTCGTAAAAACCACCAGAAACCGGTTGGTCTTGATAATCTTTCAGATGATAAGTAACAGGATTTGTTTTACATACTTTTACAATAGTAAAAATTTCTATTGACCAATTCGGAGTATATCCTTTTTCAAAAATTTGTTTTACTTTACTTATTCGAACTCTATCATTCACCTTAAATTTGGGATCTTTCACAGTAGTATTTCTTGCAAAGAATCTTTTTAGAACTTGAGCTTCATTGGTTGATGTAACATCTTTTGGTTCCATATTAATTGTTCTATGTTTCGTGTTGTTATAGCTTTTTAACAGATCAGACAAGATGTTAAGCCATTTATAATTTCCTTGAAGACTGAATTGCTTCCACATTTTATTTTCCAGAGTCCGATTAAATCGCTCACATATTGATGCTTTTAAATTACTGTACGTTGAGTACAAATTAATTTTATACTTTTTCATGAGAGCTTGGAAGCTTTTATTGTAAAACTCTTTTCCTCTATCAACTTAGAGATTTTTAGGTACTTGACCTTGATGAAGAATAGACTTCATTGCAGCAGCAACATCTTCACCACTCTTGGACTTCGCTGGAATGGCCCATGCATACTTGGAGAAGACATCTATGACTGTGAGCATATATATCGATAACCTTTATTCTCACGAGAATAAGGTTGCATCTCAACAAGATCGGCTTGCCACGTTTCATTCAAACCTCGAACATCAAACTTTCGTCGTGGATAATTACGACGCGCGGGTTTATGCAGTTCTTCAACTACCACCTGGTTTTTTTTTCATTTTTTACTCATACACATGTGCACCGTGTAGGAAGTCCAATTTTTCTCTCAGCTCTTTAACTTCAGCGTTAAAATCAAAGATTAGCTTGTCAACCTCTTCTTTGTGACTGTCCTCGATATCAATCAATTCTTCGATATCTCTGACAAATTCAGAGCTGATCTGTGCTTCTAGTATGCTGAAACGGGTTTCTAATTGAGCAATCTCACTTTTCAATCTATTTGCAACTTCCGATTCAACGAATTGTTTGAGGGTACTGAAGTTGACTACATCATCTGGTTCAACAGGTGCTGCAAGATTGCACAATCTTCTTTGCTCAACATCGAACAGACCGTCAAGAGTAAATTTATATCCAATACCGGGAGAACCGCGAGCTCCCTCAGTCCTTCTCCTCAGAGTACGTCGACACTCATTTTGATAATGACGTGATTTTTCACAATCAGTTCAATATGTAGCCTGCTTCTCGAAGCTCTTCAATAATCGAATGAATCTAGTTCTTGTGATTCAGATTACCTGCCGATCGTTCAGCGATTAGAAGACGGGGACGATCAACTAGCTCGTTCGGATCATCCCAGTAAACGTAGTTCATTCTCATACCGTGTCGAGCATATTTGTATTTCGGTAAAAGTCCAGACCCAGTAGATGAATTGAACATAGGACTAATAATGTTTTCGAATTCAATACTGTTAGAAGTTCGAAGTGAAGCATTCGGATTATAACGTTTCCTGTGAACACTCGTGACTTCTAGGATTTCACGATAAGTTTGTAAGTCTTTTTGATCATACAAGTCATGACTAAGATGTTTTTTACATATTAGCTCCAAAAACCCTGGTGTAGCAACATACGCCAAACCATTTACAACTACTTTATCATCTTCAAAGATGATTCGACTATAACCAAGCTTTAATGCGCCAGAACATTCTTGTCGTATTCCATACAACCTATCGCCTGCATCTGATTTGTCTTTCTTGTTTTCACTGACGTTGTTTGTCTGAGGTTCTATTAGATTATTTAGCACAGATATTGGTGACGCTGCTCTCGCTCTCTTTCTCCGAGGAGGTGTCAGAGAAGAAGTGTAATGAATTTCTTTCTTGGGAATAATTTCCTCTTCATACTGAGGTGTGATAATTTCTTTCTTGGGAATAATTTTTTCTCCATACTGAGGTGTGGTTCTCTGCTCATTCTGCGAGATAATTTTCTCCAGTGGTTCAATGATGGGTTTGAATATATCACCCAATGTCTTCTCAACTTCAGTTTTCTCAAACTTCAATAAGTTATATTTCCGTTTGACCGCTTCTCGTGCTTTGACGAGTTGTTGAAGCGTGTTTTTCTCTCTAGCTAAATCGGACATGTTGATGCTTCAACGTCCAGAGATAAACTGATCATTGTAATTGTTAACTTGCTATATTTATAGCAAAACTGTGAAACCCTTTCCGATAATGACCATTGTTGATTGGTTTGTCTTTATCGATAACCACGAATCCATGTCTATCTTTCCAACACAGTAAACACAAATTTCTAAAGTTTGTATAAGGCATATCTGTATTTACATGATCATCATACACATGCTCCAAATTTGTATCGTCTTGACGAAATAGTACAAGTAGATTGACATTATCTCGAACGAGATGTTTTGGCACTTGGGCATATGACTGACAAAGATAGAAACAATCCACATTTTTGTGTCGACCCATGCAAAAAAAAGCTCTAACATTGTCTTGCTTCTCACAAGCTACATCATCAAATATCATTATTGAATTAGGGAGTGCATTGTTTGGTGCAATCACTTCTTCATGTTCACTGAATGGAAAGTATTGTATGCCATCTATTGGATCCAATAGTTCCTTGAGGAATTTATATTTTGGCTGATTAAGGGACTTTGAATACAGATAAACATTTTCAAATCTCAAACCATTTGGATCAGTTATGAGAGACAGCAAACTGTTGGTTTTACCACAATTTGATGGTCCACAGAATACTGCTCTTATACTATCTGGAAGCAGATCTCCATGTCTCTTAGTTTTTTTCTCTTCCTCAACAATACCATCGAAATTAATCACTGGAAGTTTCGTAGAATTCTGAGCGAAATCCATGTTTGCTGATCGCAATCTCGAACAAGACTGACGGCGAGGGTATAAATAGCACGCTTCTATAGTCTCGAGCTCAGTTGCATGCAGACCGTCACCGAGTGATGATCGTCTACAGAAAGAAGCAAGGTCGAGGTCTGTTGAATAAAGTTATTAATAAACTCCCATTCGAGCTTCACATACCCGGATATCAGTATTGTGGACCTGGGACAAAACTAGCTAAACGTTTAGCCCGTGGAGATCCTGGAATCAATCCTCTAGACGCAGTTTGCAAGGAGCACGATATAGATTATTCACAGAATCGAGAGAATATTGAAGTCAGAAATTTTGCAGACAGAGTTCTTGCAAACAAAGCTTGGAAAAGAGTACGCTCTGACAACGCAGGATTTGGTGAGAAGGCAGCAGCTTGTGCTGTTACAAACGCGATGAAATTAAAAAGTAGATTTGGAATGGGCATCAAGAAAAAGTTGTCATGCAAAAAGAAGAAGAGAGTCACTAAGAAGAAAATACAAACCTCTACATTGAAAAAACTGATTGGAAAGGGTATGAAGAAAAAGTTGTCATCTAGTAAGAAGAAAAAAAGAGTTACTAAGAAAAAGAAGAGAGTAACCACTACATTAAACAATATCATCAGGGCTGCTTCAAAATCCATAGTCCCCGGGAGGAGTGCAAAAACAGTAATCACTTCAGCTCTCGGAGGTGTTTGGGCAGCTATCAAGAGAATGGGAGGAAAGAATCATGTTAAAGTCCCGCGAATTCTACCAGTTTCTTCAAAAATTGGTGGAGTCTTGCCCCTCATTCCAATATTCGCTGGTTTGAGTGCGACTGGTGCATTAGCGAGTGGAGCGGCCGGCATCGCAAAAGTAATCAACGAAGCTAAAGCTTCTAAACATCAGCTAGAAGAAAGTCAGAGACTTAATAAGACAATGGAAGCTATAGCGCTGGGTAAAGGACTCTACTTGAAGACGTATAAAAAGGGCTACGGTCTCTATTTGAGACCATACAGAGGTGGAAGGTTAAAAAAAAAGTCCGACGTAAGTCTACCCAACAGAGCATTATCAGTCTTTGATATATTGGAGTATGCTCAGAAAATGAAGATTCCAAATTTTCGTGGAGTATACATGAGAAATGCTCTACCATCGAGTGGTCCGCGCTACAGAGAATCAGCCATAGTGAATTTAGATGATGCAAGTGGACCTGGGAACTCACTGGGTAGCTTATCGAAAGCGAGGCAAATATGTCGTTTATTTCGACAGTTTTGGTGATCTGCAACCTCTACTAGATCTGCTGCTTTATCTGGGTGTTGAACGAGTGAAGTATAATCCTCAAAGATATCAAGACTTTGGGACGTACAACTGCGGTCACTTGTGCGTGCAATTTTTGAGGGGCAAGATAAAAGGTAAATAAGGAACAGTCATCATAACACTGTTTCATTATATTCCGGACAGTCATGGAGTCAATAACTATAACTCTATCGAACAATTCATCGGTTCTTGAAGCACAATTTTACCCATCAATCGAACTCTCACCAGATAAAAATTACGTACTTGGTTTGATACAATTCCTAACATTCAATTTTATTCCAAACCTTGATGAGCATAACAATAAACTTCACGTTGATGAGAAAAAAATCAGCATACCACCTGGAAGTTACGAAATAGAGGATATCGATAGACTTCTACAAGAGACAATTGCTGGTAGTGATATATCCTTGAGTTTGAAAGCCAACAATAGTACACTTCGTAGTGAGATCGAGTGTAATAAGAAAATCAACTTCAAACCAAAAGATTCTATCGGACGCTTGCTGGGATTTACTCAGCGCACATTGAAACCTGATCAGATTTATCACTCAGATTTGCCAGTAAAAATTCTACATATCAATTCATTGAGAATCGAATGTAACATTACTGCGGGTGCATATAAAAATGGACAGCGAGTACACATTATCCACGAGTTTTCCCCTGCTGCAGAACCAGGATACAAGATTTATGAAGTTCCATCACCAGTCATATACTTACCAATCAACGTCAACCACATAGACCACATTTAAGTGCGATTAGTCGACCAAGACGGACGTCTTGTCAATTTCCGTGGAGAAATTATCATAGTCAGATTGCATATAAAATCAGTTGGATAATGAGGATCGTCTATCACGAAGGAGGGTATAAAAGCAGCGCATCATGCCAACCAAGCATCAGTCGTCAACGAGCTCTCGAAGCGATAACACGTCAAAACATTCAGTTCCTAAGAAATCTCGGCTTCAATGTCGCCCCTGGTGGAAAATAACTTGTATATTCTCTTGTTGTTTCAAGAACGATGGAAGACATTCTAAACATTCAGGCTCCAATCGCATTTTATGAGAGTATTACACACTATGAGTGTTCCGGACTGTGAGAAAAAGTGAATCGAAGCGTAGCAAATCGTCATAAAACACGGCTCGAACTCTTTTAATTGCTAGCAACACCCCTTGCAGAGGTACTTTGCCATAAACTGGCCCGCCGGAAACGGAAATACGTGGGCTTCACCGGGAGCCCAAATTTCCCCCAGCACTAATCCGGTAAAATGAAAATACGGCAGGCGCGAACGATTGAAACGATTTCTCCGGACGAAATCGTTTCATTGCCGGATAATCTTTGAAAACCGCCGACAGCGCGTCCAAATGTATGAGAAACGATGCGCCGTTTTGCGCATTTATGACAACGGCTGGCCGGCGACCGAGGTATTGACTACCTGAGCGCAATAGACCAAAGCGCGCAGCTGTCGAGCGACGGCGCGCTCATGCCCAAGTATAAGAGGGCAATGCGCCTTCTAGTTACTTTAGGGCGGCGGCGCGCCGCACAGTGGCCAAAAATCGTGAAAAAATGGACAAAAGTCTTAATATACGTGGTTTTTCGATAGAATCAAATGATCCATAGATGAAAAGATAGCAAATACACTCAGGTTTGAATATCCGACTCACGCGGATATGCATCGTTCATCGAAGGCTACGTAATCTTACCGCAATGCTGAGAAATAGTGTATTTTCCGTAAGAATATTTTTTCCACCCTACGGGATATATAGAAACTATCTGAAAAAATTCGAGTATACAGAGTAGTGAATCAGTTGACGATAAAAAATTATATCTCCCCGATCAAGATCATTATTCTAACCTCCAAATGTAATTTAATATCAGTTTCCAATCATGCGATCTACCCTAGCATTCAAATACTTGTCCAGAGGATCATTGAGGTAAGTGTGTGTATATATATGTATTAGCTTGTGTGAATACATTGAAGCCATATAATTTTTGTAGGGAATGTAATTTTTCTTTAATGTTTATCGATGAAACATAAATCAATTAGGCAATTATAATCGAATCCTCATCGTGAAAATATAGATAGAATGATATCTTATACGAACAATAAAACATCATCATATATTTCAACATAATCATTCACAATGTTTATTATATAATTTTTCCCACGTCCATAAATTACATTATTAATATAAAAAAGTATGATGCATCGACAACCCGTTTTCCTTTGAATTACACTTCATTTTCATATTTCATATTCGGAATTGCTTTCTGATAAGATTCATTTTAAAATGCCTACAATAATGCGTCTTTTGAATATTGTGACGTCAACATCATAAGAAAGAAATTTAGTTGACGGGATTTTTTATACACATTATCGAATTCCGCTAATCCCGACTTATATGAAGAATCTGAGGAAAATTTCAGGAATATGAATACTATTAATATGTAAATGTACAGAATTCTTTCTGATTCAGGAACACCTTTTTTGAGGTTTTATAAAAGGAAAGAAAGTCCAATCAATTATAAAATTACATATTAACGCTAGGGTAGATCACATGATTGGAAATTGATATTTCACGATGAGTATTCACACAAGCTAATACATATACACACACACACACACACACACACACACACACACACACACACACACACACACACACACACACACTCACACACACACACACACGTACACACACTTACCTCAATGATCCTCTGGACAAGTACTTGAATGCTAGGGTAGATCGCATGATTGGAAACTGATATTAAATTACATTTGGAGGTTAGAATAATGATCTTGATCGGGGAGATATAATTTTTTATCGTCAACTGATTCACTACTCTGTATACTCGAATTTTTTCAGATAGTTCCTATATATCCCGTAGGGTGGAAAAAATATTTTTACGAAAAATACACTATTTTTCAGCATTGCAGTAAGATTAGGTAGCCTTCGATAAACGATGCATATCCGCGTGAGTCGGATATTCAAACCTGAGTGTATTTGCTATCTTTTCATCTATGGATCATTTGATTCTATCGAAAAACTACGTATATTAAGACTTTTGTCCATTTTTTCACGATTTTTGGCCACTGTGCGCCGATGCGACCCAAACGGTCGACTACCTGAACGCGACGGATCGGAGCGCGCAACATTTGCGCTATCTTTTGTAGAGGCCGCTCCTCCCACATGATTCCCACGTATGCGAATATGTATGCGTATAGGTGCGCGAATGTGTATCTTAGAATCAAGTTGAAATACATGTGTATATTGGAATTTATTCAAATTGTATGTGTATGTTAGAATTAATATAATTTGTATGTGTATGTTAG
Source organism: Aphelinus atriplicis (assembly GCA_020882685.1). Classification (NCBI taxonomy): domain Eukaryota; kingdom Metazoa; phylum Arthropoda; class Insecta; order Hymenoptera; family Aphelinidae; genus Aphelinus; species Aphelinus atriplicis. The sequence goes on from CM037073.1 coordinate 10,233,440, forward strand.
AATTAAAACAATCTGTGTATGTATATATGATGAATTCGTGCTGCGACATGAAAATGCAACAAGCTCGTAACTCGGAGATACGCCACTCGAACCCGCGTTGTGGCCGAACCCGTACGCAGTTACCAGCCGCTCTCTAGTGCGTGTGCGGGCTCGAAAGGGTACCACAGCACACAGCCGGTTAATCAGGGCGGTCGTGGTACTCGACTCGCCTGGGATATTTCGATCTCACCTGGGGAGCTCCGGCTCCTGCTCAGCAGATCTTTTTCCATGATTCGATGACTCCGCAAGGCAGAACCGAGATCAATAGGCAGCAGGCGAGAGAGCGGTGTAGGCAGATAGACTAGTGCAATTAGGCCAAAAATCGTGAAAAAAACCCGAAAACGTGCCTGGGGTCCGTTTTTTCTTGGAATCGCTTCGTTGTCACCTCTAGATTAAAACTGGATCTAAACAAAATTCTCAAAAGTTGTGGAAAATTGTGGAAAATGAGAGAAAATTGGGAAATTACCTGTTTTTTCACATTTCAGTGCATAACTTCTTTTAGAGAGACTTTTCGAAAAAAATTGTGGAGTAGAAAGTTGTTTGTTTTAAAATTTCCTACAAAATAAGCCCTGTTGAATTACGATCCAGTAGTTAGGGTAGTCAGAAAACGTCGATCACGTGGTGAGACATGAAAAAAATGAATGAATGGTAAAACACATTTTCCATACATCAATATTGATGAAAATTCGTGAGTAGGACTTTTTTAGCATTGTTTTAATACAGCCCCAAGCCGCCTGTGATTGGTCCATAATTTTCCGTGTCACGTGGCTAGTCCCGCGATTATCATCGCGAGGCCCGCGCCACGAATATTGAAATATCACGGAATGCCGATGTGGAAATCGTGACGCACGAGACATAACGCAAGACGGTGCGAGGCGACTGACCGCCTCCCACCGCGACTGCCACTAAGGGGTTGCGACTTCACCCTCACGAACACATAAATACGATTGACATCGACGCCTCGGGGCACTCCCGCGCGAATCGGCAAGTAACGCGAACGCGAAGACGTGACGGTCCAACACTCGAACTGTATACAAGTATTGGTTTTATTACACGAGCTCTTCCAATTAAGTGAATAGGGAATAAAGAGACATATAAGTATCAATCCCTGAGTCCTCAAGTTATTTGGATATCCGAACCCTACCGAGTAAAATACCTACGGTCAATACCGCAGCCGAGATAGAATCCAGGATGATTGGGGATCGCACCACGTAACAGGGTATTCAATATAGCCCTGGTGAACTAACCCCCCCCCCCCTATGGTGGAGGTGCTGGGATCTCGTTTCGTGTAAGGGATTTGAACGGAAAATACAGATTTTTTTTGGAATTCAATTCGAAAACGGCGTCGGAACCAACCGCGCTGAGTGAACGTTGTGACCTGATAAAGAAGAATCGGCGTAGCAGATACGAACAGCAGCGAAGCAGATACGAACAGCAGCGAAGCAGATACTAATAACGGCGAAGCAGAACTACACCACTAGCGAAGCGGATAGACAGAAGGACGATTACGGACGTCAATACACCCCAGTCTTGAAGGATGACAGGATTGACCCAGTTCAACATTCTCTTGGTCACCATCTGGTAAGTATCTCAAAACTATAATTTAGCCCCGCGGGAGTCGCGAACGACTGGAATTTAGAAGCACGTGAACATAATTACAAGTGATTTTACAATACATCAATATTCGGGAACCCAATTTTGGAATTGAAAACAAATCTACATTTGACTTAGAATCAGCGGGTGAAAGGCAGTTCGTTGAACTTAATCGAGCGATCGTCACGCGCAACAGAAGCGCAACGCTGCAAAAATTTTCCGAGGAATTGTGAAATCACTTCGTAAACGTAAGCCGACAATGTCGAAATACAACGATAAGAAAATGCGCGACGAGATCGACAATTTGGAAGAGCAGTTTAATGATAAATTTAATGTGGAAAATGGAGCAAGTGGCTATATACCCCCAACAGTCTCAAAAACGGAAGTTCTACCCCCACCACCCCAAGGCCCGTCAAACGAAAGCGGAGCAGTAAAATGAATTACAAAGCCTGTTAGGACACATGGAACGGAATCAAATACGAATTTAGCACAAGACCATAACGCATCAGCTGAAAGGAGCGTTCTCGAGAATTACGCAAACGGCAAGCAGAGCTCAACTCTGAAAATACTTATGGCACAGTCGAGTTTTACAAGGAAATACGAGTGGGTAATGTTTTTGACAGAACAAGCTCATACTGATAATAACGAGGAATCATTATTGAAGGCATACGAAGGAATCGGGTACATACTAACACACGGTCCAGAGAATTTAAAAACAATTGATCTAGACTTTTTGGATAAAATAGGAAAAGCCACACTCAGTAAAATTCGGGAAAAAAGAGATCAGCGAAAGCGGGAACAGAGAGATAGGAAAGAACTAGAATCTCGGGAACTAGGATTCAACAATAATTTCAACGTGCCACCAATACAGACTACAATACTACCACAAAGAACGACAAATGGAAACGAGCACGAAAAAATACAAACATATATGGATGATGATTTATACCAAGATAATCGTTCAATTAAAGAATCAAATCCAAATTGTACAATCGAAACACCGGTCAATTTACATCTGGAATACCGCAACTACATTCCGGACATGGGTTTTTTAGCAGTGGAAGAGAGGAAAATGGAAAGTGGCATAAAGTTGAAACCCATAATTAATTATGATAGAGAGGGGTTAGACGAAAAACAGGTGTACCTTTGGAAAGTTAGACAAGAACAATCTTTGCGTAACGAAGACAAGCCGCAAGGAACTACAGCGGGCCATCAAAGTAAAGGCAGTAATGACAGATACGGGAATTACGATCAGAGATACCCACCGGAAATGAAAAGGGAGCGAGTGGTGCATTCGACACCGATACGCGATTACACAACAAAAGAACAACGTGACACCGAAGAGCAGAAATCATGACTTGGCATTCACAAATATTAGGTGGAAATCAAGTATCGCGGTATCAACAAAATGTCCTACATAATGACGTAGGTAACCAAGAATACATTGGTGGCCAGATCGGACATACACAAGGGGGACAGCGGGAACAACAACCAATCATCACGTATCCTTCCTCGAAAGCGTCAGTTAAGTTCAATGAAGAAAAATACAGGCTTATAGAGGGACATGGGGAATTTTTGGAGAGATGGAGCGAGCGTAGACAACAGGAGTTAAAGGAGGATGAGGAGGAAGATATTCATAACTATAGCACGTGGGAAGTAGGACCGCAAAATAGTACGATGAGAAATGATCATTACGAAAACAACCAGGTAAACACGGATCAAGAACACTATAGGCCAGATGGAAGTTCACATGGGGTAAGAAGGACAAGTCTCAAACAAGGGTCAGGATATAGACCACAATATGAGCCTAGTATACGAATAACATTAAACCAGGCCTTTAATAGTATCCCGGAATTCGACGGGAACCCTGATACATTGCCACTATTCAGGGACGCCTTGAGAAACGTTGTCAGACAAGTTGGGAAAGATAACGAACGGTCGATTTTGTTTTCTCTGGCAAGTAAATTAAAAGGGAAAGTAGGGGATGGTTACAGATTGCGATTGAACTACTATAACAGCGTAGAAGATTTGCTGACAGAACTATCAACGCAATACAGCAGAAGAGGCGGAGTAGATAGAATAATGGCAGAACTAAAAATAGTAAGACAAAACGAAGGCGAATCAGCCGTGGATTACGGATTGAGGGTCAAAACGTTACTTCACAGGATTTTGAACATTTACGACAGTGACCGAACTCTGCTCGACTCCCAAAGAATAAATTATAAACGTAAGGTGGAAATAGAAGCTGCCGAGCAATTTCAGCTAGGATTACTGGGAGGATTGGAACACCAGGTTCGAAGTATGCAACCGCGGACGCTGACCGACGCGATTGCCGTGGCAGCAGATTTTGAGGAAAAAACAAGCACGCGACGATTAGTGGAACAGGATAGGAAAAACCCAGAGGAAGTACTTCGAGACTTGCTTTTGGGAATGGATTTTGGAAACACGGTAAGACGTACGATGGCGACGTCGGATGTGAGATGTGATTATTGTAAGGCCACGGGTCACACCGAGGATAAATGTAGGAAAAAGAAATACGAGTCAAAGAGGTGCGAGTATTGCAACGGACTAGGTCACGTGTATAATGAATGTTTTAAATTGGAGGCCCATATAAGGAATAGAAAACTGCAAGCAGATCAAATAGACGCACCGTCAGCACAAAATCCAGGTCAAAACTTACCGGCAGTCACTCAACCCGCAAGCCAGCCACTACTATATTTGCAGCCAACGTATCAGAGCGTTCCGGTAGCTAATAATACAGGCGCAAATCAGCTGAACGGTAATGGTCAAGGCCAGTCCAATCAGTATGACGACGTAAGCAAAGACACGCGCAACGTAAGATTCCAAGAGAACGATCGAAGTTACAATCGAGACAGAGGGTATAATGACCGTGGAAGCAATAGGTACGGAGATAGATATAATAATCGCGACAGACGATACGATGATCGTAGAGACAGGAATAATGACCGCGGACGCATTTATGATAATCGAAGTAGCAGCGGAAACAACAGATACAACTCAAATTACGATAGGAGAGACAGATTCCGAGACAGATTCCGTCCTAGAAACTACGACCGTCGCGAAGAAAGCCGGGATAGAAATTACGATGACAGGAACTATTCGCGATTCGATAGACGGAATGATGGGGGCAATAGAAGGTCGTATAACAATCATGGTAAAGACCAATCACAAGATCGTGGGAATTATGGCAACAACAGCAATAACAGTTACAATAATGGTAGGGATGATTATAACGACCGCGGTCGGGTACAAGAACGTGGGAACAAGGATAGTTATAATAACAATAATTCAGCAGGACCATCAAGAAACAACGGGGATTACCAAAATCAGTCTAACGGGTCTTTAAACTCGCAGGATGCTCGGCGCCAAAGCTAGGAGTCGAGCTAGAAATTAAACGAACCTCGGAACCAGAAAATAATATAGAACGACACATTATTAGATTAGCAGCAAGCCAAGGTAGGAAGCCACCTATAGTGGAGTTGAGTTGTGAAAAGTTAATCGGAGGACTTGGGAGATTTTATGTAGACACAGGCGCGGACATAACATTGGTAAAGGACTACTACGTTAACCCGTATTACCCAATTGACACGGACAGAAGGGTCATGATAAATGGGGTTACGCCTGGGGAGATTTGTAGCATAGGAACGATTACTATGAATTTAGAGGGATTAGAGTGCGTCGCGCACGTGGTACCAAGTGATTTTCCAATTGATACCGATGGACTACTCGGGTGGGACGTAGTTAGTAAAGGAAAAATAAATGGAGTAAGCAGACAGTTGGAATTCGAAAATATGACCGCACCCTTTGTGGAAAAGGAGGCTTTTATTATTCCTCCAGCAACGAGGCAAGTGATATACATTCGTACAGATAAAATTGAAGAAGCCGGATTTGTGCCCCTACAGGATTTAGGGCCAGGAATACTATTTGGGAACTTTATTACCCAGAGCGATAAAGAAGGGAAAGCTATGGCCGTCTGCATAAATACGAACGACGAGGAAGCATTGATAGAGGTACCGGAAGTTACCTTGGAACAATGTGAAGGAATTCCAATTAAGGACGGAACATTTAGTTTCAAAGAGGATGAGATGAGCGATGAGGAAGACGGGCAGGAGAATTCAGAGGAAATAATGTCACATGTCACAATACGCAGGACAGTATCGAAGGAAAACAATGAAAGAGCAGAAAAGGTTTACAGTAGGCTCGATAAGAAAACGTTAGAAGATCTCAACGCGGAGGAAATAGCACATATCAAGGAATTAATCGAGGACTTTGCTCACGTATTCGGCCTCCCGGGGGAACACTTGAAAGTAACTACACTAATCAAACACAAAATTCCGACAACAACGGATGCGCCTATTAAGGTCAAACGTTACAGACCACCTCAAATATTGAAGGAGAAAATGCAAGAAATGATTGATGAATTAATCGAAACGGAAATAGTACAGAAATCAACAAGCCCATACTCTAGCCCAATGTGGGCAGTAAAGAAGAAGCCAGGGCCAAATGGAGAAGAGAGGTGGAGATTAGTAACAGATTTTAGACAACTAAACGAAATTACGGTGGGAAACAGTTACCCATTACCAGATACTAACGAGATAATCGAGGCCGTCGCCAACGCAAAATTAATAACCGCAATAGATTTAAAATCAGGATTTTACCAAATTCCCATGGATGAAGAAGACGCAAAGAAAACAGCTTTCTCCGGGCCATATGGCAACTATGAGTATAAATGGATGGGAATGGGCTTGAAAGGAGCTCCGGCGACATTTCAAGGATTAATGGATTTGGCACTAGCAGGATTACAGGGAGTTGAGTTATACGTTTACTTGGATGACATCGTGGTTTTCGCAAATGATTTGGAGGAACATGGAAAGAAATTTCGCCGCCTAATGGAGAGGCTCGACAAAGCCAATCTGACGGTCGAACCAAGTAAATGCCAATTTCTACAGCGGGAGGCTTCCTTCCTCGGACATATTGTGGGAAATGGTAAAATAAAAATGGATCCAAAGAAAATCAAAGCTGTTTCAGAGTACCCCAGACCACAGAACGCGAAGAAAGTAAGATCATTCTGCGGACTCGCGTCGTATTATAGAAAATTCATCAAGGATTTCGCTAGGATATCATACCCTTTAAACAAACTAAAGGACGAAAAGAAGAAATTTATTTGGGGAAAAGATGAAGAAGAGGCATACCAGAAGATGAAGAAGGTTTTATGCGAAGAGCCAGTATTAATAGCCCCTGATCTTACGAAACCATTCCTCCTAACAACAGACGCGTCGGACTACGCCCTAGGAGCTGTATTGAGTCAGGGTAAACTGGGATCAGACCATCCGTGCGTATATGCATCAAGGGTATTGAAGGGTCCAGAATTCGGATATTCTACATACGACAGAGAACTATTGGCTATAGAATGGGGGATTTAGGAATTCCGCCACTACCTTTACGGAAGGAAATTCACGGTAATAACGGATCACGAACCCCTTAAACATTTTCATTCTACAAAAAAACCAGATTTACGATTTGGAAGAATGAAGGAAAATTTATTGAAGTACGAGTTTGATATAGAATATAGACCTGGCCCAAAGAACAAGAATGCTGACGCATTGAGTAGGAATCCTGTTCTAGAAGAAGGAGAAGATGACCCGGAACATCCAAAAGCTGAGTTATACGAATTAGCAGAGAAGCAAGAGAAAGAGGAAAAACGGGAACGACAAAAGGTCAAGAAAGTAGAAAAACCGAAGGCGTCGGTAAAAATGGCCGTTACTCGATCGATGGTGCAGGCAAAGGAAGGAAACCACAAACGGCCTCTACCATCGGAATCTGACGAGTCAGGTAATCCCGCGGCACGGAAGAAACCGAACAAAGAAGGAAGAGATAGCGACGAAGAATGGAGGCCACCAAGAAAAATAAGGCAGGAACGGCAAAGTTCTTATGACTCGGGGAGCGGTAGCGAAACCGATGCAGAACCTACGAAACAAAGAACACGAAGGAGAGTGAAGCGTAGGACTCACACGCAGAAAGGATTGGAAACGGGGGAAAAATTTTCAATAGCCACAACTATCCTAAACGAAGATTTAGACGAGCCTATCGTGAGTCAATTGCAGACGAATGGGAACCTTGCTTATATGCGAAAGAGCGACAATATGAGGAGGGAAATTCAAACTACCAGTACGCCAAAGGATTACCGTCAGAATACGGAAGACTCAGAATACCACTGGATCAAAATACCTTAAACAGAAAAAATCCATATGTTTTCGAATCACCAGTAGCATCAGGTAATGAGAGTAACGATAGTTTAGGCAGAGCATCAGACGACCCGGACGCAAGTTTTACCGAAGAAGAAAGGATAAAGGAATCACCAAGGGCAACTAGAACTGCAGCAATGGAGACCGAAGAGGACCCCACTAGAAAAAATTCGGATTACGGGTTGTACCAACTAGTAAACGGAAGCCATAGTTCGAACTTATCCGAGGAGAGAATTCAAACACAGGAACATAATACGGAAACGACGGAAGGAGGCGAAATAGAATATAATCGGAATCCAGTAAATACAGTAGGTAATGCTTCATCGACAACAGAGACAGGAAATAAATTACGCGATATTATCGATAAGGGTAAACCTGGGAACGGAATGAGGTTCATAGTAGACATAAAGGATGAGTTAGGAAGTGGGAATGGTATTCAAATAAATATACGAGAACCAGAAAGGGAACAGCGCCTTCCGGACGAACGGGTTCTGGAAGTAAACTCGGAAGCGGATGCGGCGTCCTGGTCATCATCAGGAGGATCGGGCCCAATAAAATGGGCACACTACGTCAGGAATAGAATAAGACAATATGGAAGCTGGGAAAAATACGAGGAGGTCGCAGCCAGAGCGAATTTTGAACAGGCTGTACTCGATCTAGGAAAATCATTCGCCAGGAAAAGAAAAAATGAACAGGATGCGACAATAGGACGTCAAGAAAGAACTAAAGTAACGGGAAGAACAAACAAAGAACCGGAAAACATTGACCCTTTAGTACCAACGATATATATGGGGGATTCAAGAAGCGAAGTTAGTGAAGACCCGGGCGCTCCGCAGAGAGAGATGGGAGCAAAAAAGGCAGATACACTGACCGCAGTAATGGATATGGAAATAACGGGAGGATCCCCGATAGGAGATAAAAGTATTTTACAAAGACAAACGGAGAATACGCCCCATGACGAGCAAGATCTGGGTACGACAAAACAAAACACAGCATCAAGAGGCCAAGATGAACCCGAAGTAAACGCTGATACACCAGAATTCGGGGGTACGGATTTAGAACCTGGTGAGAGTGATAGTCGTGTAACCCATAATTATATCGAGAGCGATACGTGCGCTCAAGAAGGGAAAGTGCTTAGACATGATACAAGTATACCCGATATGCCATTTGGAAATTGTTTATTTCACTCGCTGATAAGAACTCGGAGTTTGGAAATGAACACCCGGGAATTAAGAGACCAGCTACTACACAGCCCAGCGCTACAACATTGTTTTGACGTTGAAGGAACACGTAGGATATTAACATCATCTACGGAATTTGGAGACGTAGACTGCGCATTCATTTTTGCCTGGGAATACGATCAAAATATCTGCATCCATTTCCATTACGGGGCAAACCAGGTCAAATATCTGCGCATAAATGTTAACGAAAAGAATGAGTTTATTCACCTCAATCTACGAGAAAACCATTATACACCGTATATGCTCGAAGGACGGGAAACGGAATTAATGGACATATCATTCGCTGACTCACTAAGAATCAATCAAGGACAGGGAGAGGATACGATACAAAACGAGGCAGTAAACCCACAAGAGCCGCGGGTCAGAGATGATGCGCAAGCTTTGACTAATATGGAAGAACGGATCGTAGAGGCAAACAGTAGTTGGGTACCAGAACGAATACCAAGCAGGAAATTGGGCAACATGACAAGATTCCTGGTAGCGGAGGCCCGGCCCTCGCATATGACACCGCCGTGGGTGATCGCGCCCGGAGACGTAGAACAATTTCACAATGTCAGAATTTTGAAGGAACAGCCTTTCGCACACCACGATAATTTAGTATACGTATTATCCGCAGACGTGGAATTGGAAACCGAAGCGCAAGGTGCCCTCCTTAAACGCCGGTACATTAACCCGGAGGAATTGCTAGATCAGCGCCTTACGATTGGGGAGGTAGCGCGAACGGAATGCCGTGGCATAAAGCTGTTCGGGTTAACAATAAGAGATAAATTCGACGACAGCACGATGCGGTTAGATATCGTGAAATGTTTAAAAAATCTTAAAGCGTTGCTCATTGAAGGGGAGATAAAAACTGTAGGGATAATCAGGGATTTGGGAATGTTGAAACCATCAGATTGGGATTACCTAGTGGAACAGTGTAATAAACTTTTCAAAGGAAAAATAATCTCAATAACACTATTTACAAATAATCTCCCGTTGCCAAAAGTAGAGGACAGGTACAGGCTAATTAAGGAATTTCATGAGTCAGCAATAGGAGGTCATAAAGGCATAAATAAGACTCACGGGAAAATAGCGATGGAATTTTATTGGAGGAACATGTATGACGATGTCCAGGCTTTTGTCAGAAGTTGTCCCGAATGTCAGCCTACAAAGACGGTGCATAAGAAAAACAAAGCACCCATGCTTATTACGGATACTCCATCAAGCCCCTTCGAGAAAATATCAATGGATTTTTGCGGACCTTTGGGTCAAACTAAGGCAGGGAATTTATATATCCTTACGGTGCAATGTAACTCCAGTAAATTTTGCATTCTCACAGCAGTTCGTCACGCAAACGCGCAGGAGGTAGCCAAAGCTTTAACGGAAAAAGTAATTTGCAATTTTGGACCACCGGGGGTACTCTGTACGGATAATGGAACCCATTTCGTAAACCATTTAATGGAAGAGTTCGCAAGGATATTTAGGATTGAAAAGTATACAACAACGGCATACCACCCGCAATCTAATGGGGGAATCGAAAGGATGCATCATGTTATTAAGGAATATATAAAGTTAATCAAACGACGAATAAATTCGGGCTTGGTGGACTATCCCAAGATGATATTGCGAGAAAAAAATTCTTTCCGGTAGCGTAGTGGATATCGCAACTGACCGGAGATCAGGAGGACGCTGGTTCAAATCCAGCCCGGGGAGCGTGGAATTTTTTTCTCGCAATATCATCTTGGGATAGTCCACCAAGCCCGAATTTATTCGTCGTTTGAAACATGTGGACGTTAAAAAATAATTATTTGTAAAATACTACTTCGGGTGAAAAGATGTAGTAGCCCAATGGGTTGGGTTGGGTAAGGGGGGAGGGTGGGGGGGAACAGGTAAAAAGGGAATCTGTAACAATACGATCGGACCTTGATCGTACAGATTCAAGCGATCGAATTTGATCGTGTATATAGGTGATATTGCGGGAAAATGAATTCATGCTCCAGGGATGTGGAGAGCTGCCGTCTTCCCGGTAGCGTAGTGGATATCGCAACTGACCGGAGATCAGGAGGACGCTGGTTCAAATCCAGCCCGGGGAGCGTGGAATTTTTTTCTCGCAATATCATCTTGGGATAGTCCACCAAGCCCGAATCTATTCGTCGTTTGAAACATGTGGACGTTAAAAAATAATTATAAAGTTAATCGTAAACGAATTCGAGGAATGGGACGAAATCCTCCCACTTGCGCAACACGCGTACAATACTAGTATCCACGAGGCATTAGGATATTCGCCGCACGAAATAGTGTACGGTCAGCGCGCGCGAACGCCTTCGAGTTTTCCACCGAAGGAATATTTGCTGACGGTTGACGAATACCTCGCGGACAAGACTCGGAACGTAGCACAAACTCGAATTATGGCCGCAATGAATTTAGTGCAATCGAAATTTAAATCGAAGGGCTATTACGATCGGAATATGAACCCAAGACATTTCAGAGTGGGGGAGATGGTACACTTATTGAAAGAACCTATGAAGAATAAAATGGATAAAGAAGAGTATTTACTGTGCGAAGTAGTAGCAATAAATCACGAGAAACATACAGCAAAGGTACAGAGGGGCGAAGTAACAAGGAGGGTCCATATAGACAAGCTCAGAAGATATATACCGCGAGAAGGTATAATGGAGATGATAGAAAACAATCGACATAAAGACATATAATTGATTGCTTATCCACATGATTACTATCACCAAGAATTGTCAAACAGCGGACAGTTACGGAAACCACATTCAAATACAATCGGAGTTGTATGAACGCGGTTATAATCAATTTAACGCGACTATTATAAAATCTAAAGTATAGGTAACAAAGTTCCTTTGGCGGCCCTAACGTGGGTCCACACTCATACCGAACCATATATAATGCATAATTATATGAACGCGGTAGTAAATTCAGAAATTGGTAGTGTAACTAATAAAGTTCCTTTTAATTAAGGCAATGTAAAATCACGATCAGCAAAGTCATTGTATTGCGATGTTGATGTCATAGGCAACTAGACTAACAAAAAAACATCTTACGGGAGGCGTCGACCTACTCCGCCGAACGAATAACTATTCCGCATTTGCCTAACCAACTCATCACTAACGAAATAACATGCTACCCAACGTTGAGCTTGCTCCGTTTGGACGAACGAATAATCATTCCGCGTGCATCTAACAACTCATCATTTGACGAATACCATAATACCCAACGTTGAGTTTACTCCGTTTGGATGAACAAAAAACGAATCGGCGCCGAGGAAACACCGTTTTGGGAATAAGTCGCGTTGTTAACCAATCCGTTCCCGGCATAGCATGTCAGCCGACGTTGAGTTTACTCCGTTCGGAATGGCAATGAATCAGGGCCGAGAGAACCCCACCCTGGAAGTTTCACGTTCATTGAGTCAAGCGCGATTAACAAACAAGATAATACCCAACGTTGAGTTTACTCCGTTTGGATGAACAAATAACGAACCGGCGCCGAGGAAACACCGTTTTGGGAATAAGTCGCGTTGTTAACCAATCCGTTCCCGGCATAGCATGTCAGCCGACGTTGAGTTTACTCCGTTCGGAATGGCAATGAATCAGGGCCGAGAGAACCCCACCCCGGAAGTTTCACGTTCATTAAGTCAAGCGCGATTAACAAACAAGACAATACCCAACGTTGAGTTTACTCCGATGGATGAATGAAAATGAACAACCGACAATGCCATCCAAGAAACATTATGCGCTCATTAAATAGAACTCGTTACCAACAAAATACTATGCAGCGTTGAGTTTACTCCGTTGAACAGGGAATAAGTCAGTGTCGAGAACACTCAACCCGGAAGACACTCGCGTACGCCTACCCTAAGCAAAACATCGCGTCACAGCGTCGGGTTACTCCGCTCGGTTGAAACAGAAAAACGGTGTCAGAAACCTCTATCAAAACCATGAGTCAGCACGGGTCGCCCTCCGCGCGGGCGAGCATCGGAAACGCAAAATGATGAGACGGCAAAACAAACAGGGTGTAGAAAACTCTCCGCAACAACATTATATTATGATTAGTATCATTTATTACGGTGGAGTCAATCGAATCACGAAAAATTTAATCATTAAGACACTAATCATTATGACATCAACAGCACGCGATTGCCAAAGCCCTTCTCAGTTATAAGAGTAAATGGAAAATACTAAAACGTAATTAGCAATTCAAACAATTTGAAGTATTTGTTCTTCAGCAATATGATGCCTATGGAAAAGGAACTGCAAAAAAAAATAAAAAACAAAAGGAAAAGGAAAAATGCAAAGGCGATAGAAAATACACATAGAAGATTAGATTTACATTATATTATAAACATTTCAATGATACAGTCAAGAATATCGCAAAATAATTAGAAAGACTGGAAGAATGGGAGGATGTCATCATAATCGGAGAAATCCGCCTCGACCGGGTCCTCGGCCTCGGGGGGGACGTTCTCTTCATCGGACGACTCAACAGCAGGTGGTCGATAGGAGCAGCTGCCACGATGAGCATTCCATTCGGGCGCGGGAACCAGTTGCTCGCACCCAAGATGCAAGTGGAAGCAGGGAAACAAGAGCGATTCGGCGGCTCGTTCCAAAGGACGATTTCTCCAGTAGGGCGCAGGACCTCGACAGTAGGGGCATGCCAAGAGAGATGAAGCGAACCGACGACACACGGTGTGACCAGCGTCGCACTGCAGGTATTCGGGGTACATGACCCCGTAGCAGATCTTGCAGGTGTATATCTCAGTTATAGCCTCTTCACAAGCAGCAGACCGAGCGAGGGATGATGCAGTGGAGGAGCCTTCTAAAGGGTCATTACTATTATCTGCAAATAAAGTTGTGAGCCCGAAGGAATCACCGAATGGATCATCATCCCGGACATTGGACTGTGCTATCGTTGGAGGAGCACGATCAGGAGTTACCGACCGCCGTTGCAGGACGTCATTGTTCATCGGTGGCGAGTCGGGAGTAATCCGCCGTTCAGACACCTGGGCAGACACAGAGATATCAACCCGACGGGGTCGGGGAGCTCGGTGAACACGGTTCGCCGTGGCCCCCAAGATCAAGTCATCAGGTGGACGCCAATTGGAAGGAGCAATGTTGTCGGCAAGGTAGGGGTCAAAAACTTGGCGGACGGTCTCGGAGAACAGCTCCCAGAATCGAACGATAGTACGCTCTTGAGGAGTGAAGGCAGGAACAGGAGTTATACGTTGCCGGCGCGGGGGAAACTGAACGCCGATTCCGGAGGCTACCCCAATCAGATCTTCAGAGGGAGGCATGGAACGTCGAGTTTCGACTCCGATATCAGTGCGGATGCGCATAGTGTCCCGAGAGTATGGTGGACAGGTGAACACAATACGCAGGCGCCTTTCGACTTCAGCGATGGTAGCCATATAATCGTTCAATGTGCCCTCCGCCTCTATGATCAATGGCACTTGGCGAAGCTGCGCCGACAGAAAACAAGCCCGGTTGAGAGGAAGAGAGGAGGCAGTAGAAAAAGCGGTGTTAGCAGGTTCTGACTCTGCACGCCTAGTCACCGATAACGGACGCCCGCGGCCTCCAATCTGGAAAAACGTAACGAGGTTAATAATATCATAAGGAATATCACAACGAAAGATAAGCGTTATTACCATTGTAAACAAGCCAAAGAAGAAGCAGATAACCATTGATCAGGCGCGAGGACGGGGGAACAAGGATCACAAGGAGCGGGCGAGGGAGTACGTAATAAAAACTCTTCATCCACCGAAGAACTCAATGGAGAAGAAACAATATCATCATAGCTATCATCTTGGGAGAAATTTAAACCGCTCGTATTCGGGGACGTGACCCGCGAAACAGGAGAATTTACTACATTTAGTGATTTAAAAAAGTCATCAAGTATAGCATCCGGATCGATCGAATCAGGAGCAGACTGAATACAGGGCGCCAAAACATGAGGAGAATTCACCGCGGGGAATGAACTAGCATTTTTAAGGGCTACAGCGGAGCTGAAAGCCTTAACGACATCACCGTTACTCTTGGAACTGAGAACTCCCGATTCACGAAGGAATTTCAAATCAACGGTTTGGTTACCGAAAGAAATCGATACGTTTGCACAAGAATCTACGGGAAGGGAAGAAGTCGGAGTACGGAAAAGGGAATCGGACACACGAGCCGGGGCAAAGTACGAGGCACGAACACCACCAAAACCTGGGGAAGAAGCATCGCCACGCCGCCGCGAACACTACCACAAATTACGACGTTAGAAGCTAGGAAGAAAAAAATACACAATAACTGAACTTACATGGATTGGCGCTACCGCACCTTGTCGCGGAGTACGACGGATTGAAGGGCGGACAGGAACTGGGCGACGGCCTTCGACCTCGCATGTTGGTGGGAAGCGGCCCGGACGGTCGACAACATGAAGTGGACGGCGAATCGCAGGATGGAGAGAATCCAGTCGCCGACCTTCAACCCCGCATTCTGGAGTTGGGCGACCTAGGTGACCGTTAGGGCTCGAACGACGGCTTCCGACCTCGCATATTGGTGGAAAGCGGCCCGGACGGTCGACAACACGAAGTGGACGGCGGATCGCAGGATGAATGGGAGCCGGTCGCCGGCCTTCAACCCCGCACGCCGGAGTTGGGCGACCTAGGTGGTCAACGGTAGGGCCCGAACGACGCCGATCTTCGGTGTCAATCCAGGGAACCACGTATGCAACAGTAGCACGATGAGTAGCAGGATAGCGATGAGCCAAGCCGGTAAATACATGAGGAGCAGGAGTGGCGTGCGAGTTGTGGAAACGGCGAGGAACATCGAATCGCTCCCGCTCCAAAGAATGCACCCTCGGTCTTCGTTGGAACTCCTCGGACACCAGTCCAAAGGGCGAAATATGGCCAGGATAAGCAGTTCAACGTAGAGGAGTAACGCCCGAAAGATGGGGTTGGCGAGAAGAGGACCGGGGTCGAGCACCTCGGAATGAATTAGCAGCAGCAGCAGCAGCATCGGCAGATCCAAGGTAATTGGAAGAAGACATGGTCTACAAAGAACGACGACGAATAAGAGAGAATAAAAAAAAAACGGGTTCGACAATATGAGATGTCAACTTACGAAAATGTGGAAATCGGAGCCACAGGAACGAACGAGATTACAGGATACTAACTATCGAGCAGCAAGTGATTGAGCGGCATTAACCGCTCTATTTAAATCGTCAACGAGAACCCCTACCACGGGCTGATTGTAACGCGGAGGAATCGTAATGCTGAAGTGTCAAAACAAGTGGCCAATCAAATCAAAAGGAACTGAGAGGGGCGGCCGCACAAAAATGACGAATAAACAAAATACGCGGAACAGCATATCTATACGCAATAACGGAGGTTTTGGAAAAAATAGTATCCATGTGGGATAGGAAGTATCGAAACGTAATAATGACAATAAATTAGGTCTGTCTAGGACCATCCAGTTATGGAGCAAAAGCGGGAAAGTCAGTTATGAAGGAGTTTAATAATAAGTGGTAGAATTAACAACACCAAGTATACATCTCCCACTCGCGACATGTCGGGATAATATCAATCCATAGGAATAAGAATAATCATAAGAATGGGGTCTAACTTCAAATACATACATCATAGTTATCGACAGACGGGAATTAGCAGTTTAATCGGGTCTCGGGTACCTCAGGTTTAATAATAGAGTGTCAGAAGTGAATTTCAGAATATTCTCTCTCATCATAATCGGAATATTTATTCAGAAACGAACATTAGGTCTTTAGGACAGAGGGAAAACGCGAGAACGGGCAAGAATTAGAAGAGCCGGCAACATCGCGGGTAAAATAAGGAGTGAGTCAGCAAAATGCGCACAGTAGAAGTAGAATCAAACAATAAGCAAAGAACCAAACTATTCGAGTTGCAAGCGACGGAAGAATTCTTTACATTTTTGTGAAAGGAATTAACACGGGAAGACAACGTTAGAACCGAAAAAGGATTTTTCTAAATCGAACGAAAGGAATATAAGTTCATAAATAGTTACGCGAAGGAGAAATTATTCGCATCAAAATCGGAATATGGAAGGTAGCGGTAACAGGATTAATCAGAGTTAGGGGCAAAGGGAAATAAAGGAACTGAATAACTCAGGATGAGTTTGAATAAATAAGTGAATGTTTATTGGAAAATATACATATTTGACAACAGAGACATGATAACTCTTACATGATGCTAAACAACTAATACAAGTTGCATTAAACAAAAAAAACTCAAATAACATAGAAAACTTTAATAACCTAAGCAAACAATAAAAAAAAACGTATGTCTAATATAACATTACACGTAGAGGGCTTAACCTAAAGGAGGAATAACCTAGTCACCATCAGGAGCGGCCATGTCCGGATAAAATCGGCAAAGGACATTGTTGGAGTGCCGAGGATGGGACTTGCATACCATCTTATGACGAGCAAGGTTATCCTTACGGCATTCCAACTGACAGAAAGGACAGAGGACTCGAGTCGACCACGGCAGGGCAGGTTCCCGCGGGCGAGAAGGTGCTGGTTCGCTCATGTGAGCCTGTAACACATGTCGCCGTAAACCTCTGGGAAGTTTGTAGGTTTTCTCGCAAAGGCTACATGAGTGGGAGAGGATAGGAGCATCAGAATGAGTGGAGAGGTGCTGGATATAGGGACCTTGCGTGGGAGAGATAAAGGTACAATCGGGGAAGAGGCACTCATAAACGCGCCGAGGAGTAGAGGAAACCTTGCGGGAACCACGGATATTCGACATGATATCTGCACACTGGCAGTTCGGGCACCCACAAGGATTAAAGGCATCAGTGAGAACATTCCATGCGTTGCCGCCGACATTGATCGCAGTCGCGAGGTTGCGATCAAAGTTTATGACCTCGCGTAGCACGCGGGGGCCGAGGTACACGAGATCACCACGGCGTTGAGCAACGACCCTGCGGTGGAACCCACCCTGCAGGATGAACTCGGGGCTGAAAGTCAACAGCTTATGCATCAATACATCCGAGCATCCGGGGGTAAATTCCTCCGCAAAGGCACGGGGCAAGGCGGCCTTCAACACCGTGCGGGTCGCATAACGCGTGAATGATTTCGTGCATTGCGGATCGATGAACGACCAGAGCTTGCAAACGTCATCCCCGCCCGCTAGGACGAGGTTGGCGCTATCAAGATAGCCGTCCTCAGGATGGTAAGGAGAGATCGAGAACCTACCCGCCTCATATGTGCCCTCACGGTTTACTCCAAGGCAGATGCCGAGAGTAGTGTTGTACTCAGGGTTGATATGGAGGGGAAGATCGGAGAGAACAGGAGACAGACCCATCTCCGCGGGAGGAATGTTCATACGGTATAAGGGAAGGAGACGGGAAGATAGCTTGTAGGAGGGGGAATGGCCACTAACTAATCCAATGGGGACGTCGTCATATAAAGAGACGAGATGGCAATGGAGCTGGTTATAAACACTCTCGACCTGGAATTCCGAATGGAGATCGGTCCACGAGATATGTGCAGGCACGGCGAGCTGGAAAAGAAAAGGAAAGAACAAATGATAGGATGAACATCTACCTACCGACCAACAGGCTGGGAGGATATAAATACTTACGTCCAGAGCATCCTTGAAGTCGGCAAAACCACCCGAGAGACGCACGTTTCTGCAGGGGCTGTATAGTTGCACCCCTCCTGTACCAGAAGGGCGCAGAAATTGGGGCACGAAAGATGACCGCGCGGCCATTAGACGCGGGACTTGCTCTCATGCCAACTGGGCTTCGGTGTTCCTCGGGAGTACACCATGGAACTAGGGAAGAAAAAAGTATTAAAACAGGGAACTACAGCGAAGCGCATACAAACACAACCATATATATATATATATATATATATTGTCACGGGCGGACAATTACATTGCCAGGCCCTGTGATATCTCTCTCTATAATATTGTATTATTTGTAAATATCAGTTATGTTTCAGCGTCCAGCGAGAGAGCCAGCGCTGCCGACAACGTAAGAGAGAGAGAGACCGCGTCGCAAACGAGATTCAATCCGCGCGCCGCGTGACGTCAGCCGAAGACGGCCGAAGCAAGCTCGGCCGGCCGAGCGCGCGGCGGAAGTTTTAGTTTATTGCCGGTCCTCGCGCGCGATACTACGAGCCCTCGAGACCACGAGACCGCCCGGGCTATCGCGACCCCGAGGACACCAGCGGACATTCCCACGTCATCCCCTTCGCTAGCGCACGCCAAGGCCGACCCGAGGACGAGCCGAGTACAGCGCCGGAGCACGTCGCCGAGTAAGTGCCGCACGATCGACATCTCTCTCTCTCCCGGCCAACACGTGTTCACGCTCTCTCTCGCTCCGGCCCGCGAGACGCGACCCGAGGCTCGACGCCTCTGTGTAGTATCTTTCCCTTTATTTTTAGTAATAAACGTTGTGTTCGTCAGAACCATTGTGTTTATTCTTTGCTGCCACGCTATTCCTGCAAAAGATCCCATTCCCGCGCACACGAGCTTCACCACCTCGTGTGCGCATTTGTTATCATGCTCCAGGCCCTAAGGCCTTTACAGTATTAATTATTAGTAATAAATACGGCGGTGATAATATACAACGGGTACGACCCAAACACAAAGTATATACAATGCGTATACGTTACGTATACACGGGCGGAGGCTAGACGTTCGAACGAACGATAATCCTCAGTCAAACATAGGATCCTTGGAAATATACATCAGATTAGGACAAGCAAAGAATGAATTAATAAACAAAACGAACGAATACATGAAGAAAAGGACAAAAACAAGCAATAGATAGTCAAGAGTATAGAACCCAAAATAAAAGAGAAGCAAACTCACGACGTGAACATGATACTGCATGAAAGCCTCGGTTGGTTTATGAATGAGCTCCTGAGCCTGTTGGAGATTCATTCCATAATGATGGCAGATGAAGTGGCTGGCCATTTTTTTTTCCCCTTTATTCCTCCCTTGCGTTGGAGGTCTCGTCCGAGGAAATACCAGGAAGTAGGGTCAGGGAAATTTACTAAATAGCAGAATGAACGTCGGAGACTCTAGTGAATTCCGACAGCATTATTGATGGCACCGAATATCAAATATACAAATATATGCAAACTTACTCGAATACGATTAAAATAGCGGTCGAAAATCCGGGGGTCGTTGAGGGATGTATGGAGACGACGTGTAGGTCACGAGACTGGGGAATCAACGAAGATTAGGATGAACAAAAACAATAAGCTGGAAAAATTCAAATTAATGTAGAGAATAATTCGTTCAGATGAATCGACGGAAAGATTGAATAGAAATAGTCAATCAAACGAATTAACAGGAGAACTTGAATTATTATAGAGATATCCATTCGGATTGGCAATAAAAATTACCTTATTCAATTATTCAATTAGCGGGAAAATTAAATCATTATAGAAATATTTATTTGAGTTAAACAAAATTTGGAAAAGCAAAAAACAATTATTATGGCGCTCTCAGATAGGGGCCCCGATCCGTTTAGGCCTCACCCGGTAATGACCCGGGCAAATTTAGGCCTCGGTGGATAAAAACGGTTCGGCCATATTAATCGGCGGGAAATTTGAATTGTAGTTGCTCAAATTAACAGAATAATTTAAACAAGTAAGAGAAATATTTATTCAAGTTAGCGGGGGAAGTTAAATTATTGTACAAACATTCATTCGAAATGGGCGAGAAAATTGTATTATGATAATTCAAGTTAGCGGGAGAATTTGAATTTTTATAGGAATATTCATTCGAATTAGCAATAAAATTTACCTTATGATTATTCAATTAGCGGGGGAAATTAAATCATTATAGAAATAATTATTCAAATTAAACAACATTCAAAAAGCAACGAAAAAACAATTATTATAACGCTCTCAGATACGGACCCCGATCCATTTAGGCCTCACCCGATAATGACCCGGGCAAATTTAGGCCTCGGTGGATAAAAACGGTTCGGCCATATGAATCGGCGGGAAAATTTGAATTGTAATTGCTCAAATTAACAGAATAATTTAAACTATTATGGGAAATACTATTCAAAAATTAGCAAGAGAATTGAATCGTCATAGGAAATTTTTGGCGGGAGAATTCAAATTGTATTTATTCAATTAGTGGAGTAATTTAAATCATTATATTTATTCAAATCGGCGGGAAATTCAAATAGTAATTGTTAAAATTAGCAGAATAGTTAAATTGTTATGGGAAATATTATTAAAAAAATTAACAAGAAAATTGTAACATCATACGAAATTTTGGCGGGAGAATTCAAATTGTATTTATTCAATTAGAGGAATAATTTAAATCATTATATTCATCCAAATTGGCGGGAGAATTCAAATTATATTCGCTCAAACTAGTGGAACAATTTAAATTATTATTGTCACGTGGCATACATACTTAATTATATTATCATTTACAATCGACGCAGTCAGAAGCATCGCGACATGCACGTGGACAGAACCAGAAAAGTATCACATTACTAGAAATACTCGCAGTAACGGAAACGCCGCAGACAATGACGCACGAGGAGCGACGAGGACGAGTCCCCACTTCTCGAATCCTTAGGGGATGAATACCTCCCACTACCGCGGGAACGAACTCACCCCCCACGACATTATAAATAGGAGCGACTTGAGGCGCTCAGCAGCTAACTCAAACCAACCACGTAACGGACAGTTACGCGACCTCGCGGTATAACTTAAGTACATCTATTCTGAAACGTCACACAAGGCTCTTTCGGTATTTGCAATCTAATAAACGTATTCTTAGTTAACCTGAACAATCTGTGTTGTGTTAATTCGACCACTCAAACTCACGTACCCTTTCCGAACAAAGGTACGCACGGCTGCCGCCGAGATACCGAATCAATCCCCAATAAATAAATCGAACTTATAAGGCTACTACCTATAGCCACGTAACAAATGGTGTCAGAAGTGGGATTTTCGGTTTCGTGAAAGATAATTGAAATCGTGAGTAAACTTGTGGTTCGAGATCCAAGCCGGAAAAATTTTTTTTGGAAAATTGTGACAACCAAAGAAGCCGACGAATACTTGCACCAAGTTACCAGCACTTAAGGAACTACCAGAAGCAGCTCATACCAGTCCGTCGGTAGCAGCTCAATCAGCAAGGATCCATCCCTGACAGGAAGCTGCGGGAAGACGACTACGACCAATCGAGAACAAGGATGCTAGTGGCTAAGAAGATTATATTCGCCCTGGTCTTCGTTTGTTGGTAAGTAAAAATTTAGTATACCGTGGGGTTCGCGTACGAGTGGGATCAACATTTTCTCAATTAACCCGATATACACATATCTATTAAAAAATCAATAATTCATAAACATTGGAATATTACGGAAATAAATCATAAAATACTGAGCGCGGTGTCATTAATTGTTCAAATTCAGTGAAGCTATTTAATAGTGGAGAGGCATTTTGTGGAGTAAAATGGCCGAGAAAACTAACAATCAGTTCACTGAAGATGTTGTTGGGCTAAATGAGGAACAACGTAGAATCGAAGGATTGCCAACAGTCTTAGTTCAACCGTCTAATGTTAGCGATGGTGGGGAATCATCGAACGACGAGTCAGGAGAATCTGAGGCAAGAGCACCGACAGGTACAAGAAGGAAACGCGTTAATCTCGGATCCCGGCATGGGGGACAAATACATGCATTAGGCGGAGAGGGCAATGAGGAAGAATTTGTCACAAAATTAAAAGATGCTTTGAGAAATGGCAGAGGAATGGGCATAGTAGATTGTCTCAGTGGGCAAGAGTATTTCGGGAATAAATATAATTCAGCCTTATTTTTCGCGGATTTTGCAACAACAAATCCAACGAGAGAACATCTTTTAATTGCGATAGAAGGAATAGACCATTTATTAGCATACGAAGAAGAACAGTTCGAAGGGTACGATATTAAAAAGGTTAAAATAGCAAGGAGTACGCTAGAAGGAATATTTCAAAAATTATACATGGATTATAGGAATCAATCAATCCAGAATTTGGCAGATTCATCGATGTCAAGTAAATTAGATACTCCGCGTTACTCTCATTTACATCGTCACTCACTAGAATTCCCCAATCCGAATAGCCAATCAAATGTTCAAGAATTCGAAAGAATAAGTCAAAACAATAATTCCGTTCAAGGCAGAAAGAGTGGAAACGAAATGGAGAAAAGATCAGACGGTAAGGAGGTGCGTAGGGAACAAGTCCAATTCAACCTAAATAATAAAACATTTGACCACAATGCACACAAAGACTCGCGAGAACACACAATACAGGACCTGAACGAACGATACGAACAAGACGGGTCCAACTCTAAGCTAGTCCCAAGCGTAATAGCTTATCGACAGATTGAATTATTACAGAGAAACAATAAAATGCATGACGATAGATCAATTGGTTTTAGGCAACAAGAGGATACGAGATATAAAACACAAAACGAATTAAATTGGCCGACAAGAGAACAAGAATTCCGGGAAAATAGTGTTAACATAAAGCCAAAATACGAAACCCTAATTCATAACCCGAGGATTGAGAACTCAGAACAAGTAAGATTAATTAATCATCGCACAGCTCGGGGACTATCCATAGAGACATTAAATTACCAGATTAACGAAATACAGGCAGAATTAATGAGGGTGAAATCTCAACAAAATCGTAGCTTGAATATGGGAAGAGATGATACATCAATGAAGTTGAGCGAGTTGGAAAAATTAATTAGGGAAACGCAGTCGAGATTGAATGACTTCCAACCGAACCAAGATATATATAATGAGGACGACGATGAACCGGTTGTCTCCACACCACGAGAAGAATATGTTTGGAATGGAAATATATATAATCAAGCAAATCAGCGTCAAGTTCAGAATCAGGGAGTAAATAGAATTCGGCAAACGCGAGCAAGTAATTATAATAACGACATCCCTACGCAACCAAGATTTAGACTCACGTTGAGTCAAGCCTTGAATACGATTCCCGACTACACCGGTAGCCAAGACATGCTGCCAGTCTTCAGCAGAGCTCTCCGCGATATAGTGCAGGAATTCGGGCCGGAGTCAGAGAAATGGGTCCTCCATTCTCTCGCAAATAAGCTGAAAGGACCAGTGGGGGTCGGTTACATTCCGCGTTTAACACAGTATAGCACCATCGAAGAATTAATTAACGATTTATCCACACAGTACAGTGGCACAGGGGGATCGGATTACGCGCTATCAGAATTAAAAATTGTGAAACAAAATGTAGGCGAGAAAGCCGTAGATTTCGGGTTGCGCGTACAGATACTTCATAATCGGCTATTAAATATTTACGATAATGACCACGAATTATTTCCATATCAACGAATAACATATAAGCAGAATGCTGATAAAGAGGCCTTGGAACAATTCTTATTCGGATTAAATGGAGAACTCCAACATCAGGTGCGATCACGGTGCCCGCGCACTTTGAAAGACGCAATCGCGGAAGCAGCGACATTTGAGAACCGCACTAGCGCGCGTCGAATGATTGACCAAGGTGGCAATTTGGAGGATATGCCGGCCTGGGCAAGAGAATTAAAAAGAGCGTTGGAAAGCCGCGATAATATTGCACACTCGAGTAACATAATGCGAATAGCTACAACGGATATAACCTGCAATTATTGCCAAATAAAAGGACATATTGAGAGGAATTGCCAAAAGAAACGCTACGACACAAAACAGTGTGTATTTTGTAAAAAGCCAGGTCATTTATTCTCCGAGTGCTATGCTTTAGAGCGACAAATTTTGAGTGGTGAGTTCAATAAAAGTAATTCAAGGAATTCAACAGAAGTAAGAGCAAGTCAGCCGGTGGCGCAGCCGATCGTGTACGTACAATAGCCGGTGTCATACACGGAATCTCAGGTTACGGGAGCGTCGGGATCGCATGACACAGACACCAAACAGACTAGCAACGAGAGAGATAATAATCGTTCTGATAGAAACGATAATGATAACTACCGCAACCGAGAAAGAAATCGAAATAATAACAACTACCGTAGAAATAATCGAAATTACCGGAATAATAGAAACAACGGTAACAATTATCAAAATCGAGGTGGAGATAATTATCAGGGAAATAATGGAAATAACGACAACTATGAAAATAATGGAAATAATAATGGAGGTAACAGGCACGACAACCGTAATGACGATTGGAACCCACAAAATCAGAACGCTAATAACAACCAAGGACTTTCGAACAGTGAGCATTTAAACTCCCAAGATGCTCGGCGTCAAAATTAGGTGCCGAGCAGATTATAGAACAGCCTCTCAAACGCCACACAATAAGATTGGCATGCACATTTGGGCGTCAACCCCCGATAGTGAAATTAGACGGTATGAAATTGAAGGATAGATCAGGAAAATTTTTTGTAGATACGGGAGCCGATGTAACGCTGGTTAAGCTAAGTAAGATAGACCCAGATTTTTTGATTGATACGGGAATAAGATAATACTAAATGGGGTAACAGGTGGAGAAATAACGTCAAATGGAGCTATCACTACTAATCTGAATGGATTAGAATGTATTATGCAGGTGGTCAACGATGATTTTCCTATTGATACTGATGGAATAATAGGTTGGGATTTTATAACCCAACATGCGGGAAAGATCGATTCGGTGAATAAACAACTGGAGTTTGGGGAATTGAAAATTCCTTTTCTAGAAGAAGAAATGTTCATTATACCGCCAAGGACTAGGCAAGTTATATATGCCAACGTAAAAGGGGAAGCCGATGTAGGCTTTGTTGCATTGAGGGAACTACAACCGGGAGTTCACTTTGGTAATTTTTTGTCGCAAAATGAAAACGGGAAAGCGTATGCCATGTGTGTGAACATAAATGATGAAGAAGTTAGGGTAAAGGTACCCGATGTTGTTCTCGTGACATGCGAGGCCATAAAAGTGAATAACGATATAATAAATTGCGAATTAGATAATGTTGAAGAGAAAGAGGAAGTAGCACACGCAAACATTTTTAAAGTCTCAAGTGACGAGACCAAAAGCAGGGCAGATCTAGTTTTTTGAGCAATTGGACAAAGAAAACATTGAAAGAATTAAACACAGAGGAGTTGGCGCATGTAAAGGAGCTGATAGGAGAATATGCCCACGTTTTTGGATTACCGGGCGAGCACCTCAAAGCAACAACTGTAACCACCCACAAAATCGAACTGACATCGGATGTTCCCATCAAGGTAAAAAGGTATAGACATCCGCAAGCGTTAAAGGACGTGATGCAAAAGCTTATCGGAGAGCTTCTAGATCAAGGAATAATAGAAGAATCGGAAAGTCCTTATTCTTCGCCAGTTTGGGCGGTCAGGAAAAAACCAGGACCGAATGGAGAGGAGAGATGGCGGTTGGTCACCGATTTTCGACAACTCAATGCAATTACGGTAGGAAATAGCTACCCCTTGCCGAACATGAATGAAATAATTGAAGTTGCAGCCTCAGCAAAATTATATAACAGCCTTGGATTTAAAATCCGGATTTTATCAGATTCCAATGGATCCGGAATCCGCAAAACTGACAGCGTTTGTAGGGCCATATGGTCATTACGAGTATAAACGAATGGGCATGGGCCTCAAAAATGCGCCACTAACATTTCAAAAAATGGTAGATTTAATTTTAGCCGGCCTTCAAGGGTTAGAGCTTTTTGTCTATTTAGACGACATTGTATTAATGGCCAAGGATTTAGTTGAGCATGGCAAGAAATTCAGAAGATTAATGAGTAGGTTCGAAAAAGCAAATCTCACGGTGGAGCCAAGTAAATGCCAGTTTCTTCAAAAACACGCGAAGTTTCTCGGTCACATCGCGGGAAATGGAGTGATTAAAATGGATCCGAAAAAGATCGAGGCGGTTAAAGAATTCCCAGTGCCTAAAAACGCGGAAAAGGTACAAAGGTTTGTTGGAATTGCATCATATTACAGGAAGTTTGTGAAAAACTTTGCAAAAATTGTACACCCACTCAATAAACTGAGAGACAAAAGGAAAACGTTCATATGGGGGGAAGAAGAACAACAAGCATTCGAGAAAATTAAGGAAATTCTATGCAGTGAACCAGTATTAATAGCGCCAGATTTAACTAAGAAATTTATAGTAACCACGGATGCGTCCGACTATGCTATTGGGGCGATACTCAGCCAAGGAGAGCTAGGATCAGATAGGCCAGTATCATATATCTCTAGGGTACTAAAAGGGCCAGAATTCAGGTATCCAGTATATGATAGGGAAATGTTAGCCATAGCAT
The DNA here is from genome assembly GCA_020882685.1 of Aphelinus atriplicis. Classification (NCBI taxonomy): domain Eukaryota; kingdom Metazoa; phylum Arthropoda; class Insecta; order Hymenoptera; family Aphelinidae; genus Aphelinus; species Aphelinus atriplicis. The sequence goes on from CM037073.1 coordinate 10,260,845, forward strand.
GGGCATTGAAGGAATTCAGACATTATTTATATGGCAGGGAATTCGTCATTGTTACGGATCACGAGCCGCTAAAGCATTTCAATAAAACCAAAAAACCGGATTTACGTTTCAATAGATTAAAGACAGTATTGCTAAAATATCAGTTCGATATCATTTACAGACCTGGAGATAAAAATAAGAATGCGGATGCGCTAAGTCGTTGCCCCATAATACGGGAGGGAGAAATAGATCCGGAACTACCAAAAATTGAATTGTACGAATTAGCAGAAAAGCAAGAGGCAGAAGAGAACAATAAAAATTGTCAGGAATTGTTAGTGAAGGCAGTCTTCACACGATCGCAAGCTGAAAAACAGGAAAATGAAAATGGAAAACGAGAACTGTCATCAGATTTTGGGGGTTCAGGAAACCCACGCAACAGGAAAATACGTAATATAGAAACCACGGAATACTCGGAGGCGGAGGATACTGACGAGGCTGAAAACATCAATGAACGACCAACAAAAGCACGTAAGAATTATAGAAAGCGTAAAGATAATAGAGCAGGTTACGAACTTCCGGTATGTCAATCAATAAGTAGCGCAGAGCAGAGGAGCGGCATTTTAAGTCAAAACAAGATAGACGAAAAATTAAAACGCATGCGAAAAGAGGCGAATATGAAAGCTGAAATAGAAGTGACCAGCACACCATTGCCAGGGAAAACCTTGCCCTCAAAGAAAAACCTGATGGAGCCTTTGAAAAGTCAAACATTGACAGCAAGACGACGACAGTTCGGAAACACGCCAATGAAGCAGAATATTTATAACGAAACAAGTCTGGGAAACACGAGCGACGAACAGATGCCATTGCAGGAGGACGTATTGCAGATCGCTGAAGCAAGTGTGGCGAGACCTCAGATGGAAAAACCAAGAATTATAAAAGATGAAAAACTACCGCCACACACGATAAAATTGCCGCAGGAACCTGGAAAAACCCTCCATTCTAAGGAGAATTCAGGTAAAAATATGTTACAAAAAACGTTACAAAAACCCTTTTAGACATGAGCCGCACTATACCGGAATTTAATGGTCGTTATCAGTTTTTTTAGTAGATATAGAACAGAAAGATGTAAATGGGGAACCGAATATTCAGATTCAAATAAAAGCTAACAAGCCTGTGGAAGTTGAGAATGAGGAAAGAGATGAGAATGTGCGAAACAAAGACTTAGATACCACCCCTCAACAGGTAAATTCAAGAGAAGAAATAGACAGCTGTCAAAGTAGAGAGCAGGAGTCCTCAGACCGAGAAGCAGTTCAAAAATATCCAGTGGCTGAGCGGGAATTCTACAAGAACTGGATGAACGAAATTGGATACATTCCAAATTTTGATCATCCATCTTCCAGCGATGCAAGAGTGGAAAAAGCTCTAGGCGAAATAAGTACAACGGAATTAGAGCAATCAGGTTCAGGCCGGAGAAATGGGCAAAATATTATCTTAGAAGGAGGAAGCTGGATAGGGAATTCCACAATAAATTACAATCAATTCGAAAGAATACAAGCCAGGAAGGTCAAGCCTACCCGGGATTGAGAGGTGTTACACCACCTGCCGAAGGAATGTCAGTCAGAGAACAACACCTGCAAGAGCCTGAACCATTGGCGGTTCCGCATGCAAATTTAGGGAATAATCAAGCAGCGAGCAAGGACCCAGAACCGATAAGGAATTTCAATTACGAGATTCCCATGGACAGAGATGATTTTTTGCCGGTAATCCGATATGTAGAACACTCAGAGTGCGCCAATTGGGATAAAATGATGGCACATGACACCAATATACCCATGGAACCACCGGGAAATTGTCTTTTCCACTCAGTAATAAAAATATTAGGGCTGGATGAGTCTACGACGTCCTTAAGGGAAAGTCTCCTGAGGAGCCCTGCGTTGAGTGAATGTGGAAACCCGGAGGAAGTCAGCAGAATTCTGAAATCAAAGACAGAGTATGGGGATGCCGATTGCTTATACCTAATCTCGATATTTTATAATATTAATATTTGCGTGCATTTTCATTTTGGAGCCAATAGAGTGAAGTATTTATATTTTAGGGCTAACGACAGCAACAAATTTATTCATCTACACCTTAAATCTAATCACTATACCCCGTATATAATGGAAAAAGAGATTAGAAATCAGCACAGCCAGGAGGGGCATATCGACATGATGGATTATGAGGAAGACGAGGTAGCTCGGCTACGAAACACAGAAAACAGCGAGCCACCACTTGTAAACCGAGATTCATCAGTCCGTGAAATATTGCAAGGTAGTCAAAGCACTCCCAGAACGGTGAGCGCTCCCACGTATAGCAATATGACACGATATCTGACCGCGGAAGCAAGGCCATCGCATTTAAAACCGACATGGGTAATAGAACCGGAGAATGTCGAACAATTCCAGTCAGTGAGAATTTTGAACGATCAGCCTTTCGCACACCACGACAATTTGGCATATATGTTGTCAGCGGACGGAAATACCAAGACAGAAACATTAGAATCACTTTTCGAGCGGAGGTACATTAATAAAGAAGAAAAAGAGTTACAAACGCTGGAAGTCGGAGAAATAATACAGTCGGAGTTACGCGAAAAACAAATATATGGATTGGTAGTCAAGAGATATCTAGACGAAAAAACTATGAAATTGGATATTTTGAAATGCTTAAAAGTATGGAAGAATTTGTTAATGAAAAACAACGTGAAAACAATAGGGATTATCAGAGATCTGGGAGTTCTATCCGCGTCAGATTGGAATTATTTTACGGAAAACTGTAACAAGCTCTTTAAAGGCAAGTTTATAGCAATAACGCTATTTACAAATAACCTACCGGTCCCAAAAGTAGAGGATCGTTATAGGGTAATCAAAGATTTTCACGAATCAGCGATAGGCGCACATAAAAGTATCAATAAAACATTCAATAAGATAGCGAAGGAGTACTATTGGAGAAACATGTATGCGGATATCAGTCAGTTCGTAAGAAGTTGTCCGGACTGTCAATCGACAAAAATTACTAGGGTCACAACGCGATTGCCAATGCTAATCACCGATACGCCGACATTCCCATTTGAAAAGATATCGATGGATTTTTGCGGACCCCTAAAAGAAACAATAGCCGGGAACCGTTACATTTTAACCATACAGTGCAATTTTAGCAAATACTGCATCCTGACTCCGGTAGCAAATGCAACTGCACAAGAGGTTGCTCAGACCTTAATCAATAAATTAATATGCTACTTTGGCTCTCCAGTATCGTTGCAAAGTGATCAGGGAAGTCATTTTATAAATAAAGTAATACAGATGTTAGCAAAGGCATTTAGAATTAACAGGTATACGTCCACGGCTTATCATCCACAGAGCCAAGGGGGAATCGAAAGGATGCACCACGTGATAAAAGAATATATTAGGATGTATTCGGACAAAATCAATGAATGGGATGAATTATTACCAATAGCTCAGCACGCGTATAATACGAGTTTACATGACGCCCTAGGATATTCGCCACATGAAGTGGTGTTTGGCCGACACCCACGTACACCAACAAGTTTCCCGCCGAAGGAGGAAATTCGTACGGTTAGTGAATATCTCTCGGAAACTATTCATAATCTAGCTGAAATACAAACGATGGCCGGGATGAATCAAATTCAAGCCAAATTTAGATCCAAATATTACTATGATAGGAAAATGAACGCAAAGCATTTTCGAGAGGGCGAGATGGTATATCTGTTAAAAGAACCAAAAACGGGGAAAATGGGCAAAGAAGCATATGTGGAGTGCGAGATCATAGGAATAAATTACGAAAGTCATAATGTTAAAATAAAAAGGGGTGATCGGACACATATAGTGCATATAGATAAAATAAAGCGACATATTCCACGCGAAAAACTACAAGGAATAGTCGAAAATCAACTCCGCGGAAATAGCGATATACAGGAGGATTAGGTATAAACACCGGGAGGAACAATAAGGAAAATTCGGAAACCATTTCTTTTTAGGGCAGCCCCCCTAACGGGTGGCTGGCAATATAAGAAAAGCAGGGATTTTTCACACATCTTGGTACACAAGCAGGAGGCGGCGATTTTTTTTGTAAAGACTCAAAATAGCCTTCGAAATCTATTCAGAAATCATGTTTTTTATCGAAAATCGAACCCATCTGGTAACGGTACAAACGGATGCGATTGCAGTTGATAGAGATTATTGAGTGCATAGGAGTCATCCCGTTCGGAATAGGAAAGTCATTTTCCTATGAAAAAGCAGCCTTGTAGAACTCAATGTTCTCGGCGAACCGGCTTTGTAGAAGTTCATGTTCTCGGCAAAACGACCCGCCCAAGCAAGCCTTGTAGAACTCAATGTTCTCGGCGAACCGGCTTTGTAGAAGTTCATGTTCTCGGCAAGACGACCCGCCCAAGCAAGCCTCGTAGAACTCAATGTTCTCGGCGAACCAGCCTTGTAGAACTCAATGTTCTCGGCAAATCAATCTATCCTGAACAGCTTGTAGAACTATATGTTCTCGCAAAATCAACCACCGAAACCGAAGTCGTGGAACCCTGTGTACTCATAGATTAAAGTTAACTTGCAAATTGTATCCTCGCCGAGGATTTCAAAATCGGAGTTGGGTCAAATATCAAATTTTTTCCACATTTTTAGAGAATGTAATATAATTATGAACAAAATAACAACAGAATTGTGCTCATGTGATTCAATGTATACGGATGGAAAACACAACGCAAGGGCATTTAAATCCATACGCCAACGTCCGTCCTCAACAAATATGCGTGACGTAGCCACCTATATCCGGTAAGCCTTATTGAATGTCATGTGAAACCACACGCCGGGACGGAGGCCAGGCACCATATGACTGAGCGATAGCGTTCGCTGACGAGTGAGACGAACTGAGCCTGTGGGTCAAGGCCATCCGAGGCCGATAACATTTTAAGATAAGGCGCATGAGTATTCACAGCAATACAAAGCCAGCACCATCGTCGGACTGCGCCACTAGACTGGTCTCCCAGACAGAAGGCCAGACTCTCAAACAAAAATAGGAAAAAATTCTCAAAAAACGTATACCGCAAAAAGGCATACCAACCCTTGATGGGCTAGCCTCTTGTGTATAGCGAAACCCTACGAACAGGCTCACAATAGTACACCGTTAGAGTGAAACGTTGGTCGAGTGACATGCATGGTATCGGGTAGAACCGATTTAGCTCGACACCGATATTTCCTTGCAGAAAGTATAAACAACCTGGATCCTCAACCGAGCAGGAAGCACAAAGACATCTAGTAACGGCTGTCGGGAACGGGAGGATATTCGGCATATTATGACTAACTTATCTTATGTACTAACATCGAGAAATTGCCCACGACTCATAGGAAATGAAGAATCTAAGTCAAGATAGGAAAATGAATCTAAAATTCCTTGGCCAGACTAATTTTATGTTTGACCTCAACGAGCCGGAAATTTTGGAATCTTCACCTGTAATACGAATTAGACGGCGCGGCGTAACAGAAGTATACTAGTTGCCGTGTATGTGGCATGAGCTGACAAAAACACTAATGGTGTGAATTATCCCTGGTATTCTTGACGGAAAATTATATTAAAATCACAGGAGAACAATTAGTTTTGCGTAAAATTTAAGGGTCGGCACGATTGTTAGGAATATTTCCAACTAAAATTTTCTAAAATCTTCCAACATTGAATACCCTTAATTTTAACTTTAACAAACTTATACCTGGTAACAAATAAATATTGAAATTTAGGTGAAATATAATTACAACAATTTATCGCTTAGAAAGAAAATACTTGAATTCTAGATTGAGGCCACGTAATGCTTAGAATAAATCACGGCAGTGTCGAAAAATACTAAAACTAATAAACTAGGAATCCAATGAATCAAACAATGAATAGATGTGAATAAACAAACAATCAGGAAAGGGAAAGGAAGGCACAGTGAAGGAATAGAAGCAAAATTCCAATTATTCATTTTATTTGAAAAAAAACGAAAATACTTAAAAATACAAAATAGGCTTATTCGACCTCATCAAAATGCTGGGGAGGCGCACCAACCAAGTCAGGTGCAGTGGGCTCCGGGTCGCTGTCCGCTGCATCAGCTCGTACAGGGCCACCTCTGCCGGCCATAAGTGCAATCGCGCGGGAAAGGGTGTTAAAAAGAGGAGGATAGGTATCGGTAGGAGAAGATCGTGGTTGGAAGGTGCACGTAAGACTGTGCTCATACCACGAGGGACCGAGAATGCGCTCGGTGCACCCCTCATCTTCGTAGCGACAAGGAAAAGATAAATATGTGGCGACGTGTTCAAGCGCACAGTTGCGCCAACGAGGAACAGGTCCGCGGCATAAAGGACAAGCGCGAACGTTATCAGCGCAGCGTTCGCACAAAGGAGGGGACAGCTGTATTCGCTGCAGTGACTGTGAGTCAGCGAGCGATAAGCGCGGGCGAGATTTAACATGTAGAGGATGAAGGAGGGATCGCGCGCGCAGCATATACGCTCGCCGCGGCCAGCGCGGGCGAGACTTAACACGAAGAGGATGAAGGAGGAATCGCCGCGCGCAGCATATACACGCGCCGCAGCGACTATAGGCAGCCAGCGCGGGCGAGATTTAACATGTAGAGGATGAAGGAGGGATCGCGCGCGCAGCATATACGCTCGCCGCGGCCAGCGCGGGCGAGACTTAACACGAAGAGGATGAAGGAGGAATCGCCGCGCGCAGCATATACACGCACCGCAGCGACTATAGGCAGCCAGCGCGGGCGAGATTAACACGTAGAGGATGAAGGAGGAATCGCGCGCGCAGCATATACGCTCGCCGCGGCCAGCGCGGGCGAGACTTAACACGAAGAGGATGAAGGAGGAATCGCCGCGCGCAGCATATACACGCGCCGCAGCGACTATAGGCAGCCAGCGCGGGCGAGATTAACACGTAGAGGATGAAGGAGGAATCGCGGCGCGCAGCATATACACGCGCGCATTATATGTACTCGCCGCAGCAACTATGGGCTGACGAGCAACAAGCGCAGGCGAGCATATATACTTGTATATATGCATACGTACGTTAAATACGTATGTATACGCACACCTGGCGCATATATATACACTGTTAATGAATATTCTTATACGAAACCTTATGTTATTTTATGGGAAACATCGAGTAATTAAACAAAGTATTTAATTAGTATTAATTAATATCGAGTAATTAGTAGTAAGAATCGTAATAATAATAAATGATAGGGGAAAATAGTTGTAATTATCAATTATTAATAGGAATAAATTATTGGGGTTGGAATAAACAAAAGATTTTACACAAATAAATATAAATAATTCAGATAATAGGAATAAGAATGATTCAAGTAAAAATATTATTAATAAATAACAAATTCACAAATAAATGAAGGACACGCGCAATATATGTAGGATATATAGTGGATTATTGAATAGAACCAGAATTGCTCCTGGGAAAAGAAATTTGGGAAAGTCTGATTAATCTCAGTCCATTCAAAGCATGGGAATAATATAATAAGACGATTCAAATCTTACATAATTCTTTCTCCCAACACAAAGGCATCCAATAGACATTTTTTTTTTCCTCCTCCAACACACCATTGTTATATGTTGTAGTTGTTCATTCCTCAAGAATGATACAAGAAGGAGGTGAAATCTATTGGATTCATAATAATGTGAAATAAAATAAGAATACGTATAATAAAATCTCTCTCATAGTACAGCTAATGTCATTTTACTAAAATCTCAAATCTAAATGATGAATAGAGGAATGGAATTATTATTCCATACAATTATCACTATGGTATATGAGAAAGGGATAGTTCATAAACAACACAGTAGAATTAAGTCGAAAACCGACCAGATTGACCAAATTAAACTACAATAACAGCAATAGTAATGAATTTAATAATAAATTTCAAAAAAGGAAAAAACGAAAAGGAAACACGTTTAAATCAGTAAATTTCGAAATTGAATTAGCACAAGTAATACGAGTTTTGTATTACAGGGCCAGGGGAGATATCAGGGACAAATTGATCAGGAAGCTTGATCAAAACCCAGGATTACTAGTTGAAGAAACCAACGAGCTATTCACAACTAGTACAACATGGAAATTAATCCAAAAAATAGAGTTGGAGCCGTTTTTTAAACAAGGTGAAAAGCTAAAATTCGCGTGGCACTCGTTAAACCAAGTTTGTAATGAAGGAAATAGAATAATGGGTTGCGAATATGGCCAGGAATTAAAACAACTGTTCAACCAAATTAGAACCACAGAAAATGACGCTGACAGAGCAGTTCATATGATACGAGGCCATGAAACAGAAAGACGGCGGAGGCAAAAACGCGCATGGTTCTCAGTAATTGGCAAAGTGGAGAAATATCTCTTCGGAACATTAGACGAGGAATCTGAACGAGAACTGAAAGGGTTAATCGAGTTAAATTCAAATGATACCCAAACCGCCTCTAAATTATTAGCAAAACAGACAGAAATCGTGGTAAACAAATTTGTGAGCGTAGATCAAAAAGTCATCGATCTCGAAAATATAGTCAAGCAGTTGAAACTACAACAAATTGGCGCCCAAAATAAGAATAAATTTTCTGCAGCTATGGAATTATTATCGGAAAACGTGATTCAATACGAAATCGATGCCGCAATGTTGACAGACGCGATTTTATTCGCCACACAAGGAATAATACATCCTAAATTACTTCCCCCAGAACAAATAAATAAATCTGCAAGCATTATAAGAGAATCAGTATCAGGGGCTATCCTTCCATTAGATATGAGCCCAGAATCAATGAGCAATTTGGTAAAAATTTCAGAAGTCACAATATTATTCCAAAACTCAGAATTAATATATTGTTTAGAGATACCGTTATTGGATTACGGGAAATCTAAATTATAAAAAGTATCGGCAGTACCAATCTTTCAAAAATCTGTTAATCACAGCAAAATTTTTGCCTATATTTGGCCGGAAAATCAACAATTTGTTTTAAATGAAGCCCGAGATTCGTATTTCCCAATATCCCAAAATATATTAAACACATGCAAAACTCTGGACAGAGCATACATTTGCAAAAATACGGAACCATGGCATAAAATAGATAGGTCGGCGAGCTGCGAAATACAGATAGCATCAGGAAATTCGCTAGTAGACAAATCTTCGTGTAAAATAAGAATTGTCAAGTTGGAACATACGTTTTGGGCGCGTACAAATAACCTCGATACATGGCTATTTTCAAATAATGCGGAAGAGACCGTTTTTCTAACATGCAAAAATTCACCCGACCGATCAATTGAAATATTCGGAACAGGATTGTTGAAACTTCCAACAGGGTGTACGGGAAGATCAAATTTCATAAAGCTCACAAGTACTAGAAGCATAACTACTTCGTCAGTGATTAATATAATAAACAGCACTAATTTAGACGTGTCAAAAATTATTAATAATACAATACATGTAGAAGACGTATTGAATGACGCAAAGACACTGGAGGAATACGAATTTAAATCCCCAACTCGAGTATTACAGTACGGAACAGACCTACGCGACATAATAACAAAGGCAAAAGCATTGGGCAAAAGTAAGGCAATAGAACAGAAACTGGTGAACCTATCGAGTACATTCACGATCTCATGGTCAGCTATCGCCCTAATGATATTAGGATTTTTAGCAGTTTGGTTGATTCCACTCGTAAGGGGGGCCGCTACACTAATCAGTGAGAGAATATTTTCAGACACTGAAGTACATCCAACAGGCGACCTGAACCATGAATTAAGAGTTGTCGAACCAGATAGCTCGAACACAATCATCATTCAGACGGCAGCTCCAGCAGCTACCCCAATGATACCGGCCGTGAGTCTCAAGAGCTTAGACCTAGCCGCACGATACCAGGGGTTGCTGAGCTCGCAGAGTGACAACATGTCACATGGTCGAAACCAGATGACCTTGCCTATCCAATGGACGAAAGAAAGATCACAGTCAATGGAAAATCTATGATTATCAGATTAAGAAAATCGATATAAATGAATGAATTTTTTTTGAAGTCTTCAATTAATGTTTAAAACCGAAAGAGCCTATAGGGTAGATAATATTGTATTAGGAAACTTACGCGATACATACATATGAACACAAAAACACCAATACATACACGATACTTGTAACAATACACATAAACAATAGATAACAAATATATGTATAATGAATAGGAATAATCACGACATGTTGAAAACCGCGAGACGATTCTAAATCAGCCGATACCTATATTTTTTCCGTCAAGGTTTGTGTTAAATTCCGACGAGGGCGTCGGAAGGCAGCCCTCTAACGTGTCACGTGGCATACATACTTAATTATATTATCATTTACAATCGACGCAGTCAGAAGCATCGCGACATGCACGTGGACAGAACCAGAAAAGTATCACATTACTAGAAATACTCGCAGTAACGGAAACGCCGCAGACAATGACGCACGAGGAGCGACGAGGACGAGTCCCCACTTCTCGAATCCTTAGGGGATGAATACCTCCCACTACCGCGGGAACGAACTCACCCCCCACGACATTATAAATAGGAGCGACTTGAGGCGCTCAGCAGCTAACTCAAACCAACCACGTAACGGACAGTTACGCGACCTCGCGGTATAACTTAAGTACATCTATTCTGAAACGTCACACAAGGCTCTTTCGGTATTTGCAATCTAATAAACGTATTCTTAGTTAACCTGAACAATCTGTGTTGTGTTAATTCGACCACTCAAACTCACGTACCCTTTCCGAACAAAGGTACGCACGGCTGCCGCCGAGATACCGAATCAATCCCCAATAAATAAATCGAACTTATAAGGCTACTACCTATAGCCACGTAACATTATAGAAATAATTAATTATCCAAGCTTAAATAATAATCGTTAAATTAGCGGAAAATTCAAACTATTATAGTGTATAATTATCCAAATCGGCGGAAAATTTGAATTATATTATTTAACTTGGCAGAGGATTGAACAAGGATTTAAACAAATGGGAAAAATAATTCGAATTATCAAAATATTGGACCAGTAAAAACTGCGGGAAATTGGAATAGCTATGAGAATATGGAAACCGGATAAAACGGCGGGGGAATTCAAATTAATGAAAAACACTTGGTGGGACGAATTCACGGAAAATCTAAATCACTATCACAATTTTTAAAATTATTATAGGAATTCGAACTAGCTAGTCAATAAATTTTTGGGAAATTATGTTACTACAGGGAACTTAAAATCGAAAGAGAACGGCGGAGTATATGGAAAACTGAAAATAGGGAGCACGATTCAACATGTAGCAAGATAAACATAATGACAAAAAATAAAAATAATTATTATAACACTCAGATAGGGGCCCCGATCCGTTTAGACCTCAACCGGTAATGACCCGGGCAAATTTAGGCCTCAACCGGTAATGACCCGGGCAAATTTAGGCCTCAACCGGTAATGACCCGGGCAAATTTAGGCCTCAATGGATAAGACAGCAAAATTTGAGCCTCAACGGACAGGAAAACAGTCGAACAAGCGGGAAATTAATAAATAAATAGGCCACGCAAATAATAATCGCGCCAATATAAGTAATACTCACGAAATTACGGCACCCAGATGAGGCGAGCACGAGATCTTCACCTTAAAGGCAGCCGCACACCAGTCGCTACGCGCAACAGCGCTCGGCGCGCAGAGGGGTATAGCGCGCGCGGGGGGAGAGCGTGGACTTAATGAAGAAGGACCAAGCGAGAGATAAAGGTGCGTGCACACTAGTACAAATGGCCACATTTGGAAAATTAATTTAAGAGCAATTCGATTGGATTAGAATTATCGAAATACTGTAATTTAGATACTTAAATTGGAATATTTGGATTTTTTTTTTCAAAAAACCATTTCCTTTTCAAATTTTGAATTATTATCCGTAAAAATCATTGAAAGCAAATATAACCGCTAATAGAGTGTGGATTGTTAAGTACAGGAATCATAATAGGATACAATATTTGGGAGGAAAGAAAGGACAACAATCCAATTGAACATATACGTATATTCAGAAGCAATTAGTACATAAGATCGGGGGTAAATCTAAAAATGCAACAACCGCCAACATAGATGGAGCACTCCGGGCGATTGAGATCCTCAATGGACAATAGATAACCATTGAGGATACTCCGCAGACTTACGGGCGAAGGGCAGTCACAACCCCGGCCACAGCTTTCGTACAGGAATATTGAATCCCAATCTTCCACATGGCAGGCCGGCAGGATTTCCCAGTCGATGCCCCCTAAACGGATCATTGGAAAAGAAGCCCTGTCCCCGAACAGGAAATCGAGATGGAGCATATCCCAATCGTACCAGGCGGACGGCCGGAGCACCGCACGCGCAAAACGCCTCCGATCCCACCCCGAACAGGAAGTTCTGACCGGACCATGCTGGAAAAAAAATGGTTAAGGAAACAGACTTACTTTTTTTTTCCAGAGAAGAATGTAGAGCATAAAGGAAATATTTACCATAAGATGTTCACACCATAATTGGCACCCTCTCGAGCCATACTGCGAAAACTCTAGGGCCATATGCGGGCGCCGGCGAATGAGCTCGTCGTACTGAAAAAAGAGAAGAGTGAAAAAAATAACAACAACAATATTATTTAATAATAAGGATAAAACAAGGAAGAGAAAATAACAGCAACAATATTATTAATAATAAACGAAGAATGATATTGAAACTTGTGGACAAAAAACAATTATTATTAACAATAGGTATAAAACTAGGAAGGGTTACTTACATCCTTGGCTCTCTCTTTCCAGAACAGGTATAACGAACCATCTAGGCGGGTTCGCGGGGTCAAGTCATATTCAAATAACTGTTCCACCTGGAAAGAAACTAATTAGAGAAGTTAGGAAAATAACAATATATCAAAACAAGGTACAAAAACTTACCGGGCACACCAGACGACGAGAAGCAATTCTCACAAGAGCAACCACCAACACGAAAAATCTGGAAAACATCCTTGCACAATATTAGACAGGCACTTGGAAAGGCAGGCAGAGTACTGACGGGCTGAATGATAACCAAGCCGCTCGACAGCGAGCCGGAAAGTAATAGGAGACGCGCACCGAAAAACCCTTACTCGGCGATAGTGACAATTACAAGGTCTCGCAGTCAAGACGACTAATAGCGGAATTAAAGGAAGCGATATATTGGAACGAAAAATTATTACAGGACAGACGCAGAGAACACAATTCTAAGGAAAATGGAAGATATATAACTGATCAGAGAATTTTTTTGGGGTTCACTTCACTCATTCTCTCAATACCCCAAGGATAGGTAAGGTAGAGTACCCTCAAATAAATAGTCTCGCAAATGAATCCGGAAATGAGAGATAGACATAATTCTAGTAGAGACAAAAAAGGGTACATTCGAAAAAAAAAAAAATGAACCTAAGAAACTGTCGCCGATAAGGTAGGAAACGGTCGATAATACAAAACGTATCTTGTTGCAGGGTTGCGGGCGCGCAGGCGTTAGCCGCGGACAAGATCATCCACCAACTAAACGATAATCCGGGCCTCATTATAGAAAAGGCAGGGAACATAACGATTACTAGTACCACATGGAAACTAGTGCAGAGGATAGACGTGAAGGAATTTTTTGAGCAAGGGGACAGACTGTTGGCCTCATGGCAGGGATTGAATTATCTATTCGAGCATACAAATAATATAAATAGATGCGAGTATTATCAAGAACTTAAGACAATATTAAAACAGGTAAGATCGACAAATAAAGATGCAGTTAGGGTAATAAACATGATAAAGGGCCACGAAACGGAAACACCAAGACAGCAAAAGCGAGCATGGTTCTCGGTAGTGGGAAAAATTTCTAGATTTTTGTTCGGAACGCTAGACGAAGACTCACAGGATGAACTAGAGGGACTATTGAATGTAGAAGCAAACGATACGAAAATCCTGTCTAGGCTTTTGGCGAATCAAACAGAATTGGTATCGGAAAACCTTTTGAGATCGGACGAAAAGATGCGCGAACTCGGAGATCAGATCTCGGGACTAACGAGAAGGCAAAACGAGCTGTTAGACAGAGAGAAATTTACCGTAGCCATGGATCTCTTGATGGAAAATACACTGCAATACGAAATAGAAGTAGCAACCTTAACGGATGCAATATTATTCGCCATTGAAGGAATGATTCATCCAAGATTCATTCCCCCAGAACAAGTCAGGAAAACAGCTAGCGCTATAGCGGAAACCGCAACAGATGTCATATATCCTCTGGACGAAATGGACGGATCTATCGCCGACCTAATGAAAATTTCCGAAGTAACCATTATTTTCACTAACTCGAAATTAGTTTACCATGTCGAGATACCATTACTAGATTATGGACGATACGAACTCTATCGACCCACCCCAGTGCCAATAGAACAGAAATCGGTAAACTCAACGGTCATATTCGCATACATTTGGCAGGAAACACAATATTTCGCGATGGATAAAACCCGGAGCTCATATTTCCCAATCACTCAGGATAGCATCAGTAAGTGTAAGAAGTTGAACCAATATTATATATGCAAGGATACCGAACCTCTACGCAATGTCGACGAATTTGCGCCATGCGAGGTGAAATTAGGCACAGACGGACAGTTGACAAATCTAGAAACCTGTAAGATAAAATTAATAGAGATAAAAACAACATATTGGGCTCGAACGAGCGACCGAAATACATGGATTTTTTCTAACAACAAAGAGGAAAATTTATTCCTCACCTGCAAACAGACAGGCGATACGATCCTCAAGATTCTAGGTACAGGTACACTACGGCTAAAACCAGGCTGCATAGCACGAACAAACATGGTCAAACTCGTAGCCTCACGTAGCATAACCACAGTTTCTTCCTTACATGTAGTAAATAGCACGGCTCTCAATATAAGCACGATATTGAACGGAACAGGGTTTGAGGCGGCAGGATACGTAAACAAAATAATCAATAACACTAGGACGTTGCATGGGGTCAACGGAGACACAAATATACACGCTCAATCATTGAGAATGGGTAGTGATTTTCACGAAATAATAGAGAAAGCACGGAGTATAAGCGAAAATAAAATCCTATCGAATAAGTTGGTAAGCCTCCAAAGTACCGTCAAGGTGTCGAGCACCTCTATAATAATAATCGCCATAGTTGTAGTTTGTATTTGGAAAATTCCAGTCGTCGGGGGGCCCTGTCAACTAATCGCTAAAAGATTGTCAACAGGGACACCTAAACGATCCAGTCCCAACCTGAAGGAGGACGTTGGCGTACGGTGGCAACAAAACAAGGGGGTAATCATAATGCAACCGCAGCCACATTTTATAGGGACGATGTCACCAGCATTGAGCCTTCCTGCCATAAACCACACCTTGGGAAGAGATGATCATCAAAATACAGTCACCCTGCTGGCAAACAGAGACCTTGGAAGTACCCGCTCATTGGAGAATTTGGAAATATAATCCAAGACTGATAATAAATGAATTGAGATAAAGATAAAAATACATTACACTAAGGATAGAATTGGAAGAGCCACCCTAGGTTAGACGAATGTATTAGGGGCTACGTATACACATCACACCATTACACTCACACACACCCATGGATGTATACACACACATAAAGCAGAACAATTGTACTGTTACGAAATAATCATACCAATATATAAATATAAAAAATTCAATTGTAAGGACAATCGTTCGTTGAGTATGATAAGAACAAAAGAGACACTGACATACGATACTTACCAGAAGGAACCTCAAAATTAATGGAGGGTGACCAAGAGAATGAATAAATTATTCAATCCATCCTCATGAGGGGAGGAATCACCATTTGATAATTATACGTTAATGGGGGGAACTAAATGGGAAATAGCTAACAGTATCATTATTGGGATTTTTTTGGAAATTTTTTTTCTCGTGTTTTTTCTCGAATTAGTTTCCGCCGAGGACGGCGGAATGGCGGCCCTAACGTGTCACGTGGCTAGTCCCACGATTATCATCGCGAGGCCCGCGCCACGAATATTGAAATATCACGGAATGCCGATGTGGAAATCGTGACGCACGAGACATAACGCAAGACGGTGCGAGGCGACTGACCGCCTCCCACCGCGACTGCCACTAAGGGGTTGCGACTTCACCCTCACGAACACATAAATACGATTGACATCGACGCCTCGGGGCACTCCCGCGCGAATCGGCAAGTAACGCGAACGCGAAGACGTGACGGTCCAATACTCGAACTGTATACAAGTATTGGTTTTATTACACGAGCTCTTCCAATTAAGCGAATAGGGAATAAAGAGGCATATAAGTATCAATCCCTGAGTCCTCAAGTTATTTGGATATCCGAACCCTACCGAGTAAAATACCTACGGTCAATACCGCAGCCGAGATAGAATCCAGGATTATTGGGGATCGCACCACGTAACATCCGAAATACGGGTTTTTCAAATTTGGATTTCATCGCTTAATTACGCAAAAACTAAGCGTCTGTTTCGGTAGCCAATTTTTTAACATGTCCGTGGCATAGCTAGCTATCATACCCAACATTAACATTACACAAATTTTGGTGAAAAAAAATTTTTTCGAAGTATATACGTTTCATTGGTTTTTTTTGCGTTTACTATTTCCTCGAAATGACTGTATGTAATGAAATTCGGCTTGAGCTGGACGAGCTACCCCGAATTAAGTGGTTAAACATAAAAATACGAATTATAGTTGCGAAAATATAGAGATTACAGGTCGATCGGGTGATTTGAAACGCGCGAAATCAGTCTTCCACTGGCCGGCTAGCAGACGATTTCCCCCCCCCCCCCACCACGCCTCTACTCTGTCATTCCGGCAGTTACGCTCGAGAAACTGGGCGCGCGGTGCACTATTTCGTATATTTCTACCAATGAATCGTGAATCGGGACTTTTGTTTTACATCGAAATGTTGCAGCTAATTCGTGCCTTTCGAATGAGTCGCGCCGCGTTGACATATATACAGTACATAACCTGAAAACTGTTGAAAACTTCAGAGAGAGATATCTCGTGACATAAGCACAGTAGAGCAACGTCTTCTTCCTCAAAATTTGCGGAATCTCATTAGCTTTCATTTGACACCAATTCCGTTCCGATTGATGAGCTCGTTTTTGTTATTTTGAGGAAATAGTAAACGCAAAAAATTATTTTTTAACGTCCACATGTTTCAAACGACGAATAAATTCGGGCTTGGTGGACTATCCCAAGATGATATTGCGAGAAAAAAATTCCACGCTCCCCGGGCTGGATTTGAACCAGCGTCCTCCTGATCTCCGGTCAGTTGCGATATCCACTACGCTACCGGGAAGACGGCAGCTCTCCACATCCCTGGAGCATGAATTCATTTTCCCGCAATATCACCTATATACACGATCAAATTCGATCGCTTGGTGGACTATCCCAAGATGATATTGCGAGAAAAAAATTCCACGCTCCATCATCTTGGGATAGTCCACCAAGCCCGAATTTATTCGTCGTTTGAAACATGTGGACGTTAAAAAATAATTATTTGTAAAATACTACTTCGGGTGAAAAGATGTAGTAGCCCAATGGGTTGGGTTGGGTAAGGGGGGAGGGTGGGGGGGAACAGGTAAAAAGGGAATCTGTAACAATACGATCGGACCTTGATCGTACAGATTCAAGCGATCGAATTTGATCGTGTATATAGGTGATATTGCGGGAGAATGAATTCATGCTCCAGGGATGTGGAGAGCTGCCGTCTTCCCGGTAGCGTAGTGGATATCGCAACTGACCGGAGATCAGGAGGACGCTGGTTCAAATCCAGCCCGGGGAGCGTGGAATTTTTTTCTCGCAATATCATCTTGGGATAGTCCACCAAGCCCGAATTTATTCGTCGTTTGAAACATGTGGACGTTAAAAAATAATTATTTGTAAAATACTACTTCGGGTGAAAAGATGTAGTAGCCCAATGGGTTGGGTTGGGTAAGGGGGGAGGGTGGGGGGGAACAGGTAAAAAGGGAATCTGTAACAATACGATCGGACCTTGATCGTACAGATTCAAGCGATCGAATTTGATCGTGTATGTAGGTGATATTGCGGGAAAATGAATTCATGCTCCAGGGATGTGGAGAGCTGCCGTCTTCCCGGTAGCGTAGTGGATATCGCAACTGACCGGAGATCAGGAGGACGCTGGTTCAAATCCAGCCCGGGGAGCGTGGAATTTTTTTCTCGCAATATCATCTTGGGATAGTCCACCAAGCCCGAATCTATTCGTCGTTTGAAACATGTGGACGTTAAAAAATAATTATTTGTAAAATACTACTTCGGGTGAAAAGATGTAGTAGCCCAATGGGTTGGGTTGGGTAAGGGGGGGGGAACAGGTAAAAAGGGAATCTGTAACAATACGATCGGACCTTGATCGTACAGATTCAAGCGATCGAATTTGATCGTGTATATAGGTGATATTGCGGGAGAATGAATTCATGCTCCAGGGATGTGGAGAGCTGCCGTCTTCCCGGTAGCGTAGTGGATATCGCAACTGACCGGAGATCAGGAGGACGCTGGTTCAAATCCAACCCGGGGAGCGTGGAATTTTTTTCTCGCAATATCATCTTGGGATAGTCCACCAAGCCCGAATTTATTCGTCGTTTGTAAACGCAAAAAGACCAATGAAACGTATGTACTTCGATAAAATTTTTCTTCACCAAAATTAGTGTAATGTTAATGTTGGGTATGATAGCTAGCTATGCCACGGACATGTTAAAAAATTGGCTACCGAAACAGACGCTTAGTTTTTGCGTAATTAAGCGATGAAATCCAAATTTGAAAAACCCGTATTTCGGAAAATTATGGACCAATCACAGGCGGCTTGGGGCTGTATTAAAACAATGCTAAAAGAGTCCTACTCACGAATTTTCATCAATATTGATGCATGGAAAATAGGTTTTTTTCCTTTGATTCATTTTTTTCGTGTCTCACCACGTGATCGACGTTTTCTGACTACCCTAACTACTGAATCGTAACTCAACAGAGCTTATTTTGTAGGGAATTTTAAAACAAACAACTTTCTACTCTACAATTTTTTTCGAAAAGTCTCTCTAAAAGCAGTTATGCACTGAAATGTGAAAAAATAGGTAATTTCCCAATTTTCTCTCATTTTCCACAATTTTCCACAACTTTTGAGAATTTTGTTTAGATCCAGTTCTAATCTAGAGGTGACAACGAAGCGATTCCAAAAAAAACGGACCCCAGGCACGTTTTCGGGTTTTTTTTAGCTAATTGCACTAGTGTAAGAGGGGCAGGGGCCTCGCGATAGTGTGGGGTCCGAAGAAGCGGTCCCTTGCCAGGCTGAGGTAGGCCAACGACGAGCCGCGTAAATTCGGAAGGTCTCGGCCTTTTCCGGCGGCGTTGGGCCACGGGCAAGGCAACTGCGTGGGGGGAGTTGGCGGCCCGGCCCGGGAAAGCGAGCGAAAAATGGGCACTTGCGATCAAACACCGAACCAGGCCGCAGCTCAGTTCAACGATCACTTTCTCTGTAGACTTTACCTAGTTTCATCTAGTTTCACCTTTGTACGCGTTTTAGCTTATACGTAGATTTATTTTTTATACTATCCAGATTTATATTGAGTTTAATTTATCATCAATTTAGTTCGAATAATTAGTATAACAAGCTCGTCGATATATATAGACTTATTCATTCTCTTTGGAATTTAATAAAATAAAATAAAATATAAATTTGAAACTCCTGACTTACTCACATCCTTAACAGTGAGGTACACGCTCATCAGCCATATACTGGATCCAACTACAACAACAACAACGATGAGATACGTATATCAATCCAGCATCAAGATTTGTGTCTCCTACTATCAAGAAGTTTGCTGCAAGTTTCTGGTAGAATATGCAAGCAAGATGGTACAGCTTTAGAACATTCAAAATTCGTCAACAATGAGTTGTGTCATTTTTTCGAAGAAATTCGATATGAAATGAACGCCATAGAGATTGATCGTTGCAAGAATGTCGGTCTAACCACTCTCATGAAAGGTTGGATTTCCTTCAATCCTAGACAAAACATGGAAAATGCTGTTTGGCTTGATGTTGAAGGAAACAAGAGTTTCATCAATGCTGAAGGCTACTTCGATCTATACATTCCACTCAGCATGATACTAGGATTTGCTGAAGATTATCGCAAGATTGTAGTCAACACCAAACATGAGTTGGTACTTCGAAGATCAAACACAGATCTCAATGCTATCATACAAACATCTTACAGAGAAACAGGTAAAAATGAAGATTTATGGGAAACTGGGAAATTTTATTTAACAAAAATTGAGTGGCTCATGCCATACGTGCAACTATCGAACGAGTGTAAAATTCGCTTGCTTGGTCAGTTGCAAAGAGGTAAATCTATTGCCTTGAGTTTTCGATCATGGGAGCTTCATGAGTACCCAGTTCTTCCTGCCACTAGGAATCACGTGTGGACTGTGAAAAATTCAAATCATTGGAGAAACTACGATTCATCATTCTTGGTTTTCAAACGAATCGAAAAAATCGTAAGGATGCCGATGCAAGTCTCTTCGACCATTGTCAAATTAGAAATGTGAAGCTATTCCTTAATTCTCAATCTTACCCATACGGTAATCTCAATGTGGACGTCGATCGTAATGAATATACCATCCTCTACGACATGTTCTGCAATTTCCAGAATTCATATAACGGTAAGGATTCAGAACCGATCTTGAGTAGAGAACAGTTCATCACGAAAATACCGCTGATTGTGCTAGATTGTTCGAAGCAAAACGAATCTCCCAAGAACGCTCCAGTGGATGTTCGTTTGGAATTTGAAGCTATAAATAATTTCCCTCCAAACACATCATCTTATTGTCTGATCATACACGATCGAATAGTTGAGTATAATCCAATGAGAGGGGATGTGAGGAAAGTCATTTGAGCATTATAAAAAGACACCTTCATCGATCCTAGAGCTCATTCACTCTCGAAATGGAATACGTGGTGGACATGCAAGGCTTCAAGCAGCCAGGAAACGACTATATCCTCAAAGAGCTAGTCATTCTTCCACTCAACAAAAATGCTGATCCTATTGTATTTTTGTTCGAGAGTCCATTCCCCTGGAAACGTCTCACCGAGAAGTACAAGGGCATAAACACTTGGCTCGAACAGCATCATCTCTCCTGGAAATGGGCTACCCACTACTGGACAGAATAAAACTTGCAACAGTTTGCCCACATCACAACGGGGCATACAAGAGAAGCTGCGCTCATCATAACGTTCGTTTGTTCAAAAAATTCATCATCGAAACATCTATGATTGTAGAACTCATGGATTGTTGATATTTGCATACAATAAAAAATTAAAAACGAGTTAACGGAGGGAGAAAAAATGATTGTGAATTTTATGTCATCGCGTAAAATTTACAATCATGGGATGTCTCCCACAAGAGGAAGCGGGGAGGGGCTTCCACTACTCCTATATCAGAAAATATAAATTACAGTCGCGCGCATCTACATTCGCGCATGCTCACTCGCGCATCAAAACTCAGGAGGTGGTAAAACAGCAAAACTGCTGCGGGCGTGCTCATGAGACACACGTGCTTTACTACTAGGACAGTCACTGCTTTACTCCTGGGTCAGTGACTGTCCTAGAATATGAGGGGGTTCTGGGACATGTCTTAGAACCCCCTTTGCTTATCTACTGTTAAGCAACCTTATAATGTGAATATCTTTGGACTGAGGGAGCGTTAGGGTCTAAAACTTTTTGCGTATGGTTACTATAGCTCCAGAGTACATACGTATCAAGTTTGGTCCAGATTGGTGACCCGAAGGGTATGCACTCTCCTCGTAAGTAGGTGGATCCGTTATGGGATTTCTTCAGCGGGAACGTCGCTCACCAGGGTCCTGCTTAACTGCGGAGAAATTGGTCGTATTCCCGTCGATTCCAGTGGACTTTGGTCGGTGGTCTGTGCCCCAGATTCCGCACGCACGCGAGCCTGTACTAATCTGTTCATTCCCATTATGCAGTAAGGATGCGTGAATCTGCTCCAATAATAACCGTTTTTCCCATGTTATTGAATTGCTGATAACATCACCATGATTCCGGTTTATATGTGAATGTTTATCTGCATATCATAATTTATGTATAGAAAAATATTCTTCTGGAAGAAATCTATCAATCAAAATCATGTATCACCAGATCTCAATTTTAGGTTTGTTCTATCCAATGTCCCTGGAATTATTACCATCGAAACTGTTCATAATTATACGAACCCCTCAAGAACAACTGACCTATTGAATTCTGTTGCTCTAGAGATTCTCTGGAACTAATTTCATATGAATCAATATTTTAAACCTGATCATTGCCATATAGACCTCGTATGAAACTTGGAACTATAAGAATTCATTAGAATAATATCATTTTTCACTCTTCTGAATTATCACTGAAGTTCATATTTCAGTGTAGACATTTCGAGAAAAAAAAACATCTTATGTTTATTTTTTTTTCTCAGAGTTAGAGTAGAACACATGGAACGACAGCTGGCTAATTTAACGGGTCTGGTACAAAAAGCTCTAACTCAAGCACCAAATTCGAACCCTCCGATCAGAGATTATTTGCAGGTCCCTGCTGAACGAGATACATACACAAAAAATACAGGTATATACAGTCAAACTTTTTTCAATTCATCCATCCACTACTTTCCTAGTGAGATAATAGAATTGATAGGTTATCTGATTTCCATAGTTGTAACAGCTTTCGATCTATTCTTCAATTTGAAGTTATTGAATCATCATGAAAAGAGATCTTCTCATGGAGAATTTAATCATGTATCCGATTTTGTACGTTCGAAATCTCCTATAGATTCCACTCCCTAATCCTGTATCAAACTTCCCAAGGAAAATGGGCTAAAAGGATGCATGAGCCAAGGACCAAAAGATTTGAGTCCAGATGGAATTTGAACTCACGAGTCTCAATATTACTTTGAATATGATGAATTATTTCTGATCCGAATGTAGAAGGATGGTATGAGATAGTGAAGGTTGTGGAGGTTTATTATTCTATCAATTGTTTATTTGACTTTGTTATGACCCGACCGTAATTTAGAGTGGATGTTAGGTGAAAAACCCTTGTTTGGGGGGGGGGGGGTAATTCTGTTTCTGCTTCGATTATTGAGAAATATGGGATGAGGAGGATGGTGAAAGACCGCTCGGCCATAAAATCCTTCCGTTCGGCGTCTGGTCGTACTCGTCCATGCACTGGCAGCGTAGCAGCCGATAAGTCAATGGCGCGCTGGGCCGTATATTCGTGTTGGCCCGGAATGGATGTGTGGTGTGGGGGAGGGTGTTACTAAATAAACCCCTTCACGTGCGCTAGCACTAATTCTATTATTATTATAAGATTTAACATTGTACACTCGATCCCTCGTGGTTGGATCGCTCTTCAGATATTACGTTCTTCTTGTATGAATCTGTATGCTACGTGTTCGCGGAGGAGCTGCGCAGCTCGCGTGCTCAATGTTCGGCCACCCGTGTGGCATAGGTGATCATCGCGGATCAACTCATCCGTGACTGCCACGGCCGCTTCTTTTATAAGCGTCGTGAAGTCACGTGAAGATGCGCTTTCGGGGCGCGAAACGGTTGGAAAGCGCAGTTGCACTTCGCGAGAATTACCTCTCCTCCATAGAGTGATAGCAAGAGCGCGTGGGTCAGCTTCTTTTCTCCGTTTGCACGAGCATGCTTATAACTATACGAAGCATGCTCGCTTCGCTGCAGATCTATGTTTACGCTGGAATGCACATTGCTCTTGTTTATGAAGATCGTAACTATAATATGTGTAAATAGTCGATCTTCGAGGGCCAATCTAGAGTGAAGCGCTGCTTCCACTGCCATTGTCAAACTATTGTGTATAGAGCTAACGTCTTATATACTGTTAGATACATTTGTGTATTTGTTTTGAAAATTCTTATTGAACTTTCTATACGTGTGGCTGAGGTCTTGTGTGTCTTCCTTCCTATAAAGCGTGTGTTGGTACATATTGATGTGGAGCATTTCCGAAATAAGTCGTTTCTTATAATTCGCTTCGCGGTCAAAAATTTTAACGTTATTCAAATCAAATGTGTGCGTACTGTTTTCTATCATATGCAAACAGACCGGTAGTGGTTTATCAGTAATTTTTTGATGTTCTGTGATTTATCTTTCAATTTTCTCTTCGTCTCTTCAATATAACATACCGAACAGTCATTGCATTTATATACTATACCCGGTTTGATCTTATATGTCTGTTTTATCTTTGCCCAATTTTATTATGTTTGTGAGATTATGATTGACTGAAGGAACTGTTCTAATGTTCAATTTTTTATGCGAGCCGGATACTTTATTGTAAAATGTATCTTGAAAAGGTATTGCCAAAGTACAAAGGGGGCATTTTTTATCGGAATTACTTTCCTTTTTAGAGAATCTAATTGAACGAATTCGGTCACATGATTCTATGAATTTCTGTGGGTAATCGTTCTCAAATAATATTCTTTTAACTTTTTTAATATTGTCATCATGAAAACTTTTATCTGAGAGTAAAACTGATCTATCTATCAAGTTAGAAATAATGTTACGTTTTTGTTGAATTGTATGGTTTGAAATGAAATTTAGTAGTCTACCAGAACATGTTGGTTTTTGATATCAGTTAGTGATTAATTTATTGTTGGTTCTAATAATTGTTGTATCCAAGAAATTCATAGGATTATTTTCTTCTAATTTACGAGTGAATTTTAAATTTTGATTGTATTCATTGAAAACTTTGATAACTATTTCAACATGTTTTTTTTTCAAACACAAAAAAGTGTCATCAACATATCTCTTGCAAAACAACGGTTCACAATTATATACTAAATTTAATTTGTTTAAACATTCTATTTCTAAATCGTCCATGGCGAGGTCTGCAAACAATGGGAAAATAAGGGAACCCTTTAGTGTGCCAAATATTTTTTTATAAAATTTATTGTCAAAGGCAAAAAATGTATTATCAAAAACGAATTGAGTGATTTCAATAATTTCATCATACGGTTCTCATATAGTTATCATATAGTTTCTACTATTTCTACTATGTATATGTGAGAATCTTTCATCCAAACTGTTCAAAACTAACTCACACAGTACGTTTGTAAAAAATGAGGTGACGTCAAGTGAAAGTAGCACGAAATCAGCTGAGACATGTACATTAAAAATTGGCTCTTTGAATTCAAAACTATTATTTACGTGGGAGATTGGTGGTTTTATACACTTTTTCAATTCGTTATATAAGAGTTTTGCTAAAAAATATGTGGGTGAATTTACTAAAGAAATTATAGGTCTCAATGGGACATCGGCTTCATGTATCTTAGGCAAACCATATGCTTTAGCCAGAGTAGCATTACTTTGTGTCAGTTGAATGTTGTGGAAACGTTGATTTAGAAAGTCTTGGTCATTTAAACTGGACAGAATTTTATGAAATTTGGTTTGTAATGATTCAAGTGGGTTTCTTTTAACTATGTTATGAGTATTTTTATCCTCTAAATGCAAAGTATTTACTAGTATTCACACACACTGTCAAGTTACTTCTGTCCGCACGAGTGAAGAAAATATTACTATTTTGTTTCGAAAAGTTTTTAGTTTCTGAAAGTGTTTTTGCAAATTCTCTGTCTTGGGATGGAATATGGCAAACTTTATTCATATTATTGATTAAGGCATTAGTGACAATTTCTCTAACATTATTCTTGATAGTGTGGCTCACGTCCATTTGTAAATATTCGTTTCTACTCGCTCCTAGCTGGTCAAGAGCCCGCCGGCTACTCGTCAACCTATAGTGCCGATGAGGAGATATCCGATGGCTGTTTCTAAATAAATCAAAGCAGCGCAATTGCCGTATGCAATCCGTACTTATAAATAGTAGATCACGATACATGGCCAGAAAGTTGGATTTCCTGAAGTGCGGGGTTAGGACGGCGGAGGCGAAGCCGAGGCCGTCACATCGTACGCCAGCGAATCCAACTCTGTGGCCAAGTGCCGTATACTATTTTTCTTCAGCCCCAGCCGAAAGTACGTCCAGCAATTGCTAATAATTGAAATAGCTAAGCTGGCTATATACATGTATATAATTTTTTTGTGGACAGTGTCAGCAACCACTCTGCCGGTCAATTCGCGCAGCGCGAGACGAGTATATAGCTTTTGCTATTGGGAAGTCAAGTCGCCATCCCCTCTCCGCTACTCGAGCCAATATGGCCGATGAGTTGGTGGATAATGCATTGAAGTAGATGGGAGCTGCTCAATAATCGTTAATTATATTGAACTAATGAGTTTGCTGAGTTTTTCACGAGGTCAGTATAATAATACATCATGTAAGAATACTGTGTAGTGGATGATTATGGCAGAGAAGTCAGTGGACACGTTAATATCCCTTCGAGATGTGTTCTGTTCTGTGCGTCCGCTTTGTTTACGTGTGTGATTACACGAATTTTGACGTGTTTGAAGCTTGGGAGAGAGCACCAGAGGTAAAAAAATAATAATACTGGATGAAAATATACTATTGAAGTAGGAGAAAGGAGGATATACTCCCAGGTGCAAGTGTGAATTGGGCCGTTGGTTTGGATAACCAAAAAAATCTTCCAAACACGTATTTGTAAGCATGTGTTACTCTTTTCTCCAACTTCAAGAGCATATTTTTATTCAGTATTATTATTTTTACCGCTGAAGCGCATGCTTTTCTCAACTCAATGTTGGGGGGAAGGAAGCCAGCCTCGCATTCCTGACTCGTGGTTTTGCTGCTGTGTTGTTTGGATCTAACAAAAGGGCACCACTTACCCTAATCTGTCAAATCACGTGTTGCAATACTTATTTATTCCAATATGTCTCCTTAAATTTTCAAATTATGATTCTTATATTTTATTCACTTATATTAATCCTAGCGCTTCTTTCATTATCACAAATTTTTCCTCGCTCATACTTTTGGTCAATATATCCGTTACATTTCTTTTTGTTTCTATCTCAATAATGTGAATAGTTCCATTTTCATAATACTCATTTATATAATCATACTGCACTCGAATGTGCTTGGAATTTTTTTGAAATTTCCAAATTCACTTATGGCTATTGCGCCAGAATTGTCTTTATATATGTTGATCGGTTTGTAAATATTCAGGTCAAATTTTTCAGTAAATTTTTGAGATGAACAATCTCAGATGCAGCTTCGAACATGGTAGTCTATTTTTGCGAATGTCGAGTTTTTCGTGTTACAGTGTTCTGTTTCCGAGTTTTCGAATAAACTACATTTTCGAACATACTCGTAACAATTCCTGTCGTAGATTTCTTATCAATATGGTCACCAGCGTAATCAGAATCAACCATGCATTCTAGTCGTTCATACTCAATATTCACATGATAAGTAAGTTTCAATTCTCGAGTTTTATACAAACTGGGGGGGGGGGGTATCCCTCTACTCGCTTTGTTCGCCAACCCCCTACTTTTGATTCAATATTTTGATGTCCACGGATGGGAAGAATTTACATGGAAGAATAAAGTCAAGTTGGTAAAATCAAGGTTTCCTGCTTACTTCGCTCGTTGGTCCCCGCCCTCGCTGGTTACCAAGAATCTCTATGTACTGCAAATTAGTAATCTCAATATATTGAAAGTTGAACCCCCGCCCCCATCATTTTGCTCCTCACGGTTGCTCCTCACGGTTGCTCCCCAGGGCTGCTCCTCACGATGACTGCTCACGGTTGCGCTTCACGATTGCTCCTCCTGTTGCTCCTCATGGTGGCTCCTCACGATTGCTATTACGGTTGCTCCTCACGGTTGCTCCTCACGGTTGCTCGTTAAGGTTGCTCCTCACAATTGCTCCTCATGGTTGCTCCTCACGGTTGCTCCTCATTGTTGCTTCTCACTGTTGCGCTTCACGATTGCTCCTCACGGTTGCTCCTCACGGTTGCTCCTCACGGTTGCTCGTTAAGGTTGCTCCTCACAATTGCTCCTCACAGTTGCTCCTCATTGTTGCTTCTCACTGTTGCGCTTCACGATTGCTCCTCACGGTTGCTCCTTAATTTTGCTCCTCGTATTTGCTGCACGTTTCTGCTCTTCACTATTGCGCCTCACGATTGCTCCTCATGGTTGCTTCTTACGACTCCTTCTCATAGTTGCTCCTCAGGAATGCGCTTCACAATTGTTCTTCACGGACGCTCCTCACGATTGCTCCTCATGGTTGCTGCTCACGATTTCTCCTCACGGTTGCTTCTCACTGTTGCTCCTTACGATTGCTTCTCACGATTGCTCCTCACGGTTGCGCCTCGTGGCTGCTCCTCGCAAATGCGCTTCACGGTTGCTCCTCGCGGCTGCTTCTCACGAATGCTCATGGTTTCTCCTCACGATTTTTTCTCGCAAATGCTCCTTTGCTTATCGTATTTGCTTCACATTCTTGCTTCTCATTATTTCTCATCCTTACTGCTTATTTTGCTCCCCATTTTGATCCTGCTTTACAATGTTGTCCGTTATTATAACATGGTCGAAAATTATAACACCACTATAATTAATTTCAAATATTGATATTCGACAGGAATCTGGATCGAGTGGAATTTTGAAAGACTTGTGACGTGCTATTGACAGATAAAATGAATGGAATACCAGCGAGACTCAATTAATGCTTTCCAACCTCAATCTAAAAAACAGAAAAAATCTGACATTATTTGAAGTAATCGGTACTTATGAGTATAGTATTATATGCTCAAATCGAAGATTGCTAGAGAAAGGAAATCAGGATTCAAAATTGATTTATTTTAAAGTATTCCAATTATTTATGTACATTCATTGGAATAACGTATTTGCAGTACACAGAGATCTATGGTAACCAGCGAGGGCGGGGGTTTAGCGAGCGAGGTGACCAGGGGTCCTTGATTTTACCAATTTGACTTTACTCTTCCATGTAAATTATTTTCTCCAGAGGATATCAAAATATTGGATCAAAAGTAGGGGATTGGCGAGCGAAGTGAGTAGGGGGTACCCTCCTAGTATATACATAAACTGAAAAATAGTTTTTCACCTGCTTATGGCTACTAAACCGACTTTCGGTGCGTATCTGTAGCGATCAACTCTATATCTAATTTTTGACGTATATGTTCTCATTCAAGGCCTTTCTCAATAACTTTCTGAGATAAAATTTTTTTATAGAGCATGATTGGGGGAAACGGTAAAAATATATTTCTGCTCGCTTATGGCTACCAGACAAATTTTTGGTCCGAACTTATAGCGATCAACTAAATATCAGACTTCCGAGGCTTATGTCATTTTTATAACCAATAATCATTTCGAACGTCCACAAGTTCACAAACGATGAATAATAAATTTCATCGGGCTTGTCCCAAAGTGATGTTGCGAGACAAAAATTCTACGCTCCCCGGGCTGGATTCGAACCAGCGTCCTCCTGATCTCCGATCAGTTGCGCTACCATCTGCGCCACCGAGAAAACAGCAGCTCGTCACATCCCTGAAGAAGAATTTATTTCTCGCAATATCACCCATACACTCGATTGAAGATTCTTTCGATCGACGAATCCGCACGACCAAGATCCGATCGTGTTAATGCAGATTCCATTTTCACTCCTATGTATACCCCCAACCCAACCTGTTGGGCTACTACATTTTCTCCATCCGAAGTAGTATTTTATAGGAATAATTATTTTTAACGTCCACAAGTTTACAAACGATGAATAATAAACTCTATCGGGCTTGGTGGACTATCAAAATGAAACTAGCTTCCTCCATCTGTCAGGGGTATAACAATGGTCTGCCAGACAACTGCAATAAAAATTTAATACATCTGCCGTACAATTGCTATACCCTTGACAAATAATTCAGAGATGAGTGGTATGTAAGAATAAGAAATCTGCAAGACTACGGCCCCCATCAGAGTCCCTTTACTACCCCTGACAGGCACTTCAAAGAAGAGTGTCATACGAGAACAAGAAATCTGCAAGACTGTTACAGTATACAGCTCCTAGATAACTAATGGAAAACTGTTGCACAATCATCGCTATACCCCTCATTTACAATTCAGAGTTGAGTGTCATATGAGAACAAGATATGACCAAGATCGCTGAAGTATATAACCAGAGCGTCATTTGAGGGAGAAATTTTTCGAATTTATTAGAATATCCGATGGAAAAACTGCCGTCGAATGCCATACAACTGCTAGACAACAGCTATACTTCTCCCAGATAATTTACATTATGCTCTATTACTACAATACAAATATCATACATCTACCAGACTACTGCCATACAATTCCGAGACAACTAATGAAGAACTGCTAAACAATCGCAATACTCCTGACTGACAATTGAGAGATGAGTTTCATATGAGGACAAAATATCTGCATGACTATCGCCATATACTAGACAGTCCGTAGACGCAGTATTTTCAAACACTGATAATTGCATAATACTTCTTGCTCACGTGATTATATTGGTACAGTTACCTTTATTACCTTCAAATAAATTTGTCTTTATCAATATTTTTATGCTACTTAAGCTCCGTCTACCAGTGAGATTTTCAATTACGATGGCCACATCAATTCGATTTGTGTATAATCAGTTCTATATATGTATTGAAATAGAATTGTTTAAAAATTAAGTGAGTTGAAAAATTGTGGATGAAAATTTATTTGCAAAATCACACAATCACACTAATGAAATTGTATTTTTCGGAGATTATATTATGTCCATTGTAATTATTTCTCCGAGATTACGGATGATTTTTGACGCGTAACGAATTTTGAAGCGCACAACAGCCTCCCTGTCGAAGCAGCCACACGCGGCGACCGCTTCCCCCTTCACTGCTGCACCGATCGATTGCACATAGGCCACGCGGTCACCGCGTACACACCCAACTTCGAGCCTTTGTTCACCAAGCTTTTAGTGAAGGGAAATATAAGAGGACTTCCTTCCATATACTCTAACTTTTGAAAATAAATATAGCTCAGTTCCAACTTATAATTATTAATTAAAATTGAATGAGAAATAATTTTGTGAAGAAAAATCCTATTCCAAATTCTAAGAATCATCTTCAAATTCTAACGATACACTTGTATACGGCTCTCATTCAACTATTCATTTGATGGAAATTGGAATGTTTCTCATTGCATGCAATAATGGACAATTCTTACAAGCTATATCTACTCATTTCCAATACCACTCACCACATTTCCATTCATTCAAAAACTATAAGGATTTCCAGTTTACAGAAAATCATGCTATCTAGGTGAATGAAGAGTTACTGAATTCCGCAGAGAAAATCGGAATTCAGGATTAGTTTTGTTAAATTAAAAACAGCAATAAGATATAAGCAATATATATAAGATAGTAATTTTAGTTGGAACCTTTTTTTAAGTAATCATTAACTTTTCCGCGGCAGTGGAATAAAGCTTATTCTTCAACAAGGAGAAACCTTATTCTTCAACTTTCTCCAATTCCTTTAACAAAGTTGCAGTGGTAGGAATCATCGACAGAATTGAGCATTTCATATTGAAGAGTACACCGAAGTATTTTAAAAGTGCTATGAATATTTTCTTCCGAAACAGGGTCTTTGGGGGCTAATTGTATCGTACTAGTTTCGCGGAGTAGACTGTGTTGACGCTCCTTCTGCTGTTACTGGCGAATCTATGGTTATGTTTTCTTTGTGCACTTACATAAAAACAAACATGCATGATTGTTATCGACTAAACTGACATTGCCCGGTCGAACGAAATGTCCAAACGACTTAAGGGGACTTCAGCGTTAGGTGCCGTACCAATGCGGGGCCCTACTGGGGGTGCCTGAATTATTTTTCAAAGTTCTCCGAATTATATCGTTTTAAAGTAGATCAGTCTTATCCTAGACTACTTATGGATGCTTGAAAAGGGAAAATAAATTATAACTAAGTCAAGATTTGCACATAAACACTTGTCAAGTTCATCAAAATCCACTTTTTTCAGTTTCACGATCTTATTTCGATGGTGACATACAATTTTCGCGATCATATTATAATCTACTTATAAAAACCTATTAGTTAGAATTTTTTCAAATTTTTCTATAACACCATATTTAGTTGAGAAGGAATTAATCGATTCTCGCCATAAGAGCCTATGTAAAAAACGTCATTTTTGTTATAGCGCTCAAATGGAAATGACCATGTTGACCCATGATTTTCTTTGTTGCAATTGAAAGTTGGTTGTGTTAGGTACATTCTATGAAAGTTTGAGTTCATTCTATAATAGAATAATAACTCGCTGAAGCCCCCTTAACCCTTTGAGTTATGCTTCTTTCTACTGCATATTTTGGTCCGAAATTTTGTACTCGAGATTTTTGGCATCGCTGATCACAAATCTGAGGTTAAATTTTCAAAATTCAAAATGGCAGATCCAAGATAGTGGATAAAATTTCTGAAAGTCAACCAAATTTGATCAAATTTGGTACACAGAGGTTTTTGAGGTTGTTGATCACGTATTTGGAATTATACTCTCATATTTTTCAAATCCAAGATGGCGGACCAAATATGGCAGACAAAACTTCAAACAAATTTAGGCCGCCATCTTGGATCCGCCATGTTGAATTCTCTAAATCTAAGCTCACATTCATGATCAGCATCCCCAAAAACTCCTGTATACCAATTTTAGTAAAATTTCATTGAAATTCACAAATTGTCAGCGACTAGCGGGAGAGCCAGCGTTGCCGACAAAGGTAAGAGAGAGACAGACCGCGCCGCGAACGAAGTTAGAGTACCGCGTCGCGTGACGTCAGCCGATGACGTCCGAAGTAAGCTTGGCTGGCCCAAAGCGCGGCGGAAGCTTATCAGTTCGGTGCCGGCCCTCGCGCGCAATAGCACGTGCCCTCGAAGTACGAAACCACCCTAGGTGTTATCGCGGCCTTAGAGGACGACAGCCGACATCCCTCACGTCACCTAGCTCACTACCCGTGCGCCCACGACCGAGCCGAGAACGTGCACTGACCCAAGCCGGAGCACCCTGCATCGCCGTGTAAGTGCCGCCTTCGATCGCCATCTCTCTCTCTCTCCCGGCCAACACGCGCTCACGCTCTCTCTCTCGCTCCGGACCGCGAGACGCGACTCAAGGCCCGACGCCTCATAGTTGTTAATAGAACTGTGTTCGTCAGAACCGTTCACTAACTCGTGCGTGCTATTCTTATTTGTTATCATGTTCTAGGCCCTGTGGCCATTGGATGAATTGATTATTCATTAATACGGCGGCGATACGTCATAAAAAATAATTTTCTGATAAAATAATTTTTACAAAATAGACTTCGTCATTCGATAGACGAGGTTTGATTACAGAAGAATCACCTCCTCTAGTAGATTCATGTTGATTCAGTACATTGTGATCGAATCAAATATGTGTTTCAATTTGTAATTGTCACGGTGTATATATATGGGCAATTCTCTGTGGAATCGAACATGGAAAAATATGTCCAGAAATGGGTTCGGAGCTTCCAGAGTAGCTTTGCATGTCTAAAAGTCTATGCTCGGTAACCTAACCTGCGCCATAGATGGGTCGTACAAGTCTCCAGTATAGGCAAGTATAACGTTCACAAAGTGGTTTATAAAGTCATTTGAACACAAGCAAACTATATATATTTGAATTCTTTATCAAATTGCGCATCTAGTGATCATACTTTCAAGTGGATTGATTCATATTATCTATTTTCATGAGTAAATAACTTGAGATTGTAGTTTGAGCCCATCCGGCCATAGCTGCTTGGACCTTAGCTATGCAGTTTATACAATATGAGTGGATTCCATGAGTCCAATATTCATGAATATTGCCCATGTTTAGTGAACTTCAACATTTTCTTGTTGACATTAAAAAAATCATATGATATCTATGCACTGCCTAGTGTGTTATAAGGTGTACGTGTAATGCACAGCTTATAATTTCCTTTTTGGATTAATCTCTCTTATCGATTGAATGCCATCCACGACACATGTACTTTATTGATAGTTTCTTGTAAATTATTGCACAATAGAGACAATATATTGACCATCAATACATGTAACTACTGAAAGTTAGGTGACGTTAAGTATTAGTAATGCTTGATCTATATAAATATGATATTGATAACTCAGTATATGTATTAGCATGATAGAATGTGAGTTTTTACAGAGTTTTTACAGTCACCACAGACAAGTGTTTGCAAAATTTGGAAGTGTTGGCGGTACAAAGCTCCATTTAGCCTTTTAGGTCATTTTAGCCTATTTTTACCCCTATTTTAGTTAATATATTAATTTTTTGGGAGCTTCCAGAGTCCAGGCCCATTTTTTCACTATATAGGCTGTATGTGGTATGAGTTGGGACAACTTTTAGTACCCATGTAGTGTGGGGCTTGACGAGCGAACTCCCAGTGTTCAAAAATAGAGGCTCCAATTGGTAATGTGGAGTACTTAATGTGCTCCAATGACCTTGGAGATAATCTTTCTATAAAATTCAAGCAATTTGCAGAAAAAAGTGTTCCATTCATTTTTTGCCTCAGAGGTCATTTTCAGGGTGTAAATGAAGGTTGAAAATGCTTCTGAAAATGCAAAAACAGCAAAATCAGCAACTTTGCCTATTTATAAAGCAGGGTTGAAGTGCTCGAAAAAATCTGAAAAAATTCTGGGAATTCCGCATGATGCCCTAGAACTTAAAAAAATGTTGAGCCAAATCAAATTTTTTCATGTTCGATCCCACAGAGAATTGCCCATATGTATAGTAACGAGTAGCGCCCATACTCGTTATGAGCCTTGCGACAGAAATCTGAATCCAGCCAGCGACATTGACACGCCCGACACAAGCCACGTGAGCGTCCGAGCCTCGCATATCGAGAGCAAGTGAGCAGGGCCCGCGCGATACTTGATACGCCGCGCGCGACTCGCGGTCGCACACAGGCCGGCCGACGTGCGCCAGGTCGACAAATTTCAAATGCTACCGGCAAGCTAACCACACGGGACCCACACTACGAATCGCGATTTTTCCGCTATTCAACCCCGCGCCCTTTCCGGACGACGAGACCGTATACCCCACGGATACCCGCGACGCCGCATCCTCAATCCCGACGGCCTAATCTCGTGGTACGGAGTGCAGGAATCGTGCGTGCGCCAATGATAAATCTGTGTGCGTGTCCACTGGCCATCTACCCGCCATCACCAGCCGAGCTTCTCCAGGAAGCAAGCGAGTGCCCGCCACCTGCACGTCAGGAAGCTTTCCTCGTCATTGGACAAACTCCGCACAGCATCGTAAATACTACTTTGTACGCCGAAGCGTCCGCGAACAAGGCTAAACGCGCTTTCTTTGTTAGCGATTGCCACGCGGGCGATGAATCCAAACCCAGCCCTCAGCTCACGCGTGCGCGCGAAAGTCCCGGCAGCATTAGCACTGCCAGGCATTGTAATTTAGCTATTTTGTTTCTTTTCAATAAATCATATTATGTTCTAACCGAGCTTTCTACTCTCCGCGTACCGCGCTTGAGCCTTTCTCCCGATTGAACCCATCCCCCCTCCGCGGTCTCGGTAAGCCTTCAGCTCGCAGAGAAGATCTGAGCAACCCGGAAAAGCATCGTCAAAGGAGAGCCTGGAGCGGCGAGCGCCAGCCAACAGGTAAGGGGCGACAATCCCCAATATCCGCACGCACCTCATAACAAAGCGCTCCGTTACAAATGGCGCTCCGTAACAGTATATATATTTATTCACACCCCAATCTTCTTTTGCTTCCTCGAAGAGAAAGCTTTGTAATGGGGTAAAAATCGATCCATCGAATCGGACTCCGGGACCTCGATTTTCGTAATCTACGGGTCGAAAAACATGGAAATTCAAAAATGTCTGCATGCACGTATGTACGTACGTACGTACATGCACATTTTTTTGTCGTACGATAACTTTCGAAGGAATGGTCCGATCGTTCCAAAATTTGGCACACAGGTCGGTCTCCGGAGGATGTAAACCGAGTTCGGTGTTCAGCAACATCCGTTGTTTATATCTTTAGCAACCGGTGCCAGCAAGTTTCTGATAAGTTCCGATGTATTTCATGATAAATGCTCATCAGGGCTCGTATATTCATGGGAATCTATAAAAATCAAAGAGATATTTCCGGTAGAAACCATTGTTGATGTCTCTAGCAACCGGTATTTATGTCCCTTGCAATCGTAACGAGGGAGTGGGAAAAGTAAGTAGGAGGGCCAGTTTCGGGACTGCTGATGACTCAAAAGAACATCAAATCTTCGATATTCACCATAACATTTGTTGTTTACGTCCTCAGCAACCGTTACTATGGAGTGTGAAAATTCAGTTGGAGATCCATTTTTGGAACTGTTGATGACTAAGAAGTAAGAACATCGAAACTCGGACATTTACTATAGCAACCGTTGTTTACGTCCTTAGCAACCGTTACTATAGAGTGGAAGAAATGAGTTCGTTTCGTTTCGAATTAGAGGTTCATTTCGATTTCTCAAAGAGTGGTGATTAATGCAAGTTGAGGTTCAATTGCAATACTTTGAGAAAGCATACTGCTGAGGCACATGGCAACGGTTTTTCCCCTACAATATCACTTTGGGATAGTCTGCCAAGCCCTATTTGTTATTTATTGTTAGAATTTGTTATTTATCGTTTGTAGACTTGTGGACGTTAAAAAGTAATTAATCGTGAAAATACTGCTTAAAGTGAAAAATATGTAGTAGCCCAATAGATTGGGTTGAAACTACAAGAGCCAGCAAGAGTGTATCGGTGCATGATATATAGAATTTATGGGCTCGTCGAGGGCATAAAATGCAACTTTGACACCAGAACCGATAATATATTGCAAGGCCTATTAAAATGGGTGAGTGGTGAAAGTCAACTTCTCTTGGCATAAGATAATTGATGCGACTGATTTTATCCCAATCAATGACCTTAAGGCCATATTATCTCCTTGTGAGCAATAGTTCTACTTTCCACTATTGTAGGGAAAAATAGCCGAATGATTATCATCACGCATGTCTTCGACATAAATTTCCAAATCTCTCATAAATATCCATTGATAAAAGGTCTGAATAGTTTCATGAGCGATGTATCATAACAGTTCAAACTTCGGGAATCCAATCATTTCGATGAATCTATTGGAGTGGAATTTCAGGAAACACAAGAATCCTTACTTCTATTATGCATTCTATAGCTATGTTTACATCATATGTTTTGAAAAAAGTAAATATTCTTTTTCAGATGACATCGTCATGAGAACCGACAAACCACCGAAACTAGGAAAAGGTGAGCGCAGATTTTGATAAGTTCGTATGTCTGATTAGATATTCGAATTCTGAGGAAATACACCGTTTCCTCAAAATTGTATAACTTCATCTAAGCACTAAATCTGCCCTCTTCGGATATCTTCCACAAATGATTTCATTCTTTCAAAAACCTCTTATCAACTCCGTTTAGCAGCTCCAGTGTTATATTAAACTGTGTTACATTTAGTCTGTCATCTAACATAGTTTGTTCATCAGCTGTAATCCATGCCTCATCAAAAAATGAAATGGTCGTGAGAAAATCTGGATGATTCCTGAATAGAATTAAGACCTGTATTGAGACCTTGATCAATTGATTGAATTATCGATTGATTGATTGATTGATTGATTGATTGATAAATCCATCGATAACGATAAATATCCATTTATCAGGCTTAATGGGCCATTCCAAATCTATTGAAAAATGGGATTGTGAGAGCGATCTCCGGTCAGTAGCGCTACGTATTGCGCCACCGGGAAGACGACTGATCCTCACATCTCTCAAGCATGAATTCATTTCTGTCGCAATATCACCCGATCCAGATCGATCAAGGTTCGATTACCTTGAACAGATCCTTACGTACCCACATTTTTTTCTCTTGTAATCTCACTTTCCAATAAATTTGGAATGTTCCACTGAGCCTGGTACGTGAATATGTATAAGTTGTCGATCTTTGAGGGCCAATCCAGAGTGAAGTGGAAAAGGGAAAATTCACAAAATCCACCACATATTTATTTAATGCGACGTTTCGCCAGTTAGGGTCACTGGTCTCATCAGGCTAAAAATTTACTACACAAGAAACACGTAATAAATAATACAATTTACGTACAAAACAATCGACGGAGTAACAATTAAATATTCTTTCTCACCAGTTTTGAATGAAATAGTATATTATGCAACTAGTGCGTTAAATGCGATTTTACGCACCAGTGTGACAAGCTGGCACGAGTCGTCGGCGAAGCCGGCGAACGAGGGCTAGATGGTCACACGAATGCGTGGAATCGTATTTCACGAGTTGCATACAATATTTTATGGCATAGTGATCAAACGCGAATTTTACGCATCGATTAGAGTGCGTAAAATCCGATTTTACGCACTAGTGCTATAATAATTAGGCAAAAACACTGGTGCGTAAAATCGCATTTAAGGCACGAAAATCGATGCGAAAAATGAGCGTTTATGATCACGTATACCATAAATATAATATTACGTTCGGCAGTGGAAGCGGCTGCTTCCACTGCCATTGTCAAACTATTGTATATAAAGCTAACGTCAGTGGTCTTATATACCATCAGATACATTGGTGTGTTTGTTTTGAAAAATCTTGCTAAGCTTCCTATACGTGTGACTGAGTTGTTGTGTGTCTTCCTTCCTATTAAGTGTGTGTTGGTACATGTTGATGTGGAGCATTTCCGAAATAAATCGTTTCTTATAATTCGCTTCGCGGTCTAAAATTTTAACGTTATTCCAATCAAATGTGTGCGTACTGTTTTCTATTAAATGCAAAGGGACCGGAAGTGGTTTATCAGTAATTTTTTGATGTTCTGTGATTCTATCTTTTAATTTTCTCTTCGTCTCGCCAATATAACATGCCGAACAGTCGTTACAATTAAATTTATAAACTACCTCAGTTTTATCTAATATGTCTGTTTTGTCTTTACCTAATTTTATTATGTTTGTAAGATTATGATTCACTAGAGGAACTGTTCTAATGTTCAATTTTTTAAGAGAGCCAGATACTTTATCGTAAAATGTATCTTGAAAAGGTATTGCCAAAGTACAAAGGGGACTTTTTTATCTGAATTATTTTTCTTCTTAGAGAATCTAATTGAGCGAAGTCGGTCATTTACACATGATTCTATGAATTTCTGTGGGTAATCGTTCTCCAATAAAATGCTTTTAACTTTATTAATATTGTCGTTATGGAATTTTTTATCTGAAAGTAAAACTGATCTATCTATTAAATTGGAAATGATGATACGTTTTTGTTGAATTGTGTGGTTTGAATTGAAATTTAACAATCTACCAGAGCATGTTGGTTTTTGATACCAGTTAGTAATTAATTTATTGTTGGTTCTTATAATCGTTGTGTCCAAGAAATTTATAGAATTATTTTCTTCTAATTCATAAGTGAATTTTAAACTTTTATTGTATTCATTGAAAACTTTAATAACTATTTCAACGTGTTCTTTTTTTATACATAAAAAGGTGTCATCAACATATCTCTTGTAAATTAGCGGTTCACAATTATATACTGACTTTAATTTTTTTAAATATTCTATTTCTAAATCATCCATGACAAGGTCTGCAAACAACGGGGAAATAGGAGAGCCCATGGGTGTGCCAAAAATTTGTTTATAATGTTTATTGTCAAAAGCAAAAAATGTATTCTCAAAAAGAAATTGGGTGATTTAAATAATTTCATCAAACGGTATTTTACTTGTACTGTGTATATGTGAGAATCTTTTATCTAAACTGTTCAAAACCAAATCACACGGTATGTTTGTAAACAATGAGCTGACGTCAAGTGAAAGTAACACGTAATCAGCTGGGACATGTACATTTGAAATTTGCTCTTCAAATTCAAAACTATTATTCACGCGAGAGATTGGTGGTTTTATACACTTTTTTAATTCGTTATATAAGGTTTTTGCTAAATAATGTGTAGGTGAGTTTATTGAAGAAATGATGGGTCTCAATGGGACATCGGCTTTATGTATCTTAGGCAAACCATATGCTTTAGCCAGAACAGTATTAGTTTGTGTCAATTGAATGTTATGGAAGCGTTTATTTAGGAAGTCTTGGTCATTTAAACTGGACAGTATTTTATGAACTTCGGTTTGTAATGATTTAAGTGGGTTTCTTTTAACTATTTTATACGTATGTTTATCTTCTAAGAGTGAGTTCATTTTTTCTCTATATTCACTAGTATTCGTACACACAGTCAAATTACCTTTGTCTGCGCGATTGAAAAAAATATTGCTATTTTTTTTTAAAGATTTCTCACCACGACACTTAATTAATAATCAAAAACGACTAACTAGTTTGTCTTTCCATAGTAAGTTTTGCCAAAACCTCTTCTATCGTTCTAACGCCGAACAGTCACGATTTTTACTAAAACTAGAGATCAAGTACATTCATATTCATAAATCTTTTTTATACAAAAGTTTAAATTCACTTAGGAAAAAACTTGATAATTTAAAAATTGATAATATCACTAATGACAATTTTTTGGAAAAAACAGAATTAAACAGCAAAAAAATGTTTGATAATCACACAAAAAAGCTTAACAGTAAATTTGAAACTTTAAGGAAAAAATACAACAATTCTAATTCTCATAAAATAAATAGTGGTAGATGGGTAAAAAACCTCTCAGATATTAACATACCGGAGAATGTCCTTGAAGTAGTATCATTGGGTCCGAATTATAATGTAAAAGAAAATTTTACAAAAGATGACATAATATTAACAGTTAAAAATATCGAACACTCTTTAGAACAAATTGACTGTAAAATGTGAAACTCTGTAAAAAGACATTACTTATTACTTATTTAAAAAAATTATAATCAAAAATTCCATAATTCACGTAAATATTTTTTCCTAACTTTTGCTTGTTGGAAATCCTATTTGAGTGTCAGGCTAACAAAATTGAGAAAAATTTATGTTAGCAAGTTCTCTCGTAGGAAAAAAATCATTTTTCTCCATCCCTCACTGTTACACTAAGTTGTACCTATTGCGTATATTCAGCTCTCAAGACATTATTTCATAAAACTTCAAATTATGGATGAAATCGCTGATATTCCCAGTGATTCTGAATCTGTTGATGGATTGTGTGATGATGATGAATTGGAGAATGACGATATCGAATGTAATAACGAAGAAAATCTTCGCGAAAAATATTCTGACTCGGAATCTTCTGATGATGATAATACAGAAGATGATGTTGATAATTTTATATGGGCAGGAAAAAGCAAACCCCGAGATGATGTACCATTTTGTGAAACTTTTGGTCCAAATATCCCAAATGATGTAACTACGTCTCTGGACATATTTTTATATTTATTTCCTCATGATCTTTTGGATTTGATTGTCGAACAGACAAACTTGTATTCCCGACAGAAAAAGACTAAAGCTGACCCAATAACCAAAGAGGAATTATTAGTTTTTTTCGCTATAAATATTATGATGGGTGTGAAAAAGTCACCCTCTTACCGCGATTATTGGTCGGCAGATCCAAAACTAAATGATCCATTCATAAGCCAATTGATGACGGTCAATAGGTTTGGTTTTTTCCTTAGTCATCTTCACATGACTGATAATAGTCAAGAACCAAAAAAAGGGGATAAAAATTATGACAAATTGTATAAGGTAAGACCATTATTGAACAAATTATCAAAAAATTTTAAAAATTGCTGGAATCCTAGCGACAATCAATCTGTGGATGAATCTATGATAAAGTTCAAAGGTCGTAGTAGTTTGAAGCAATACATGCCAAACAAGCCCGTAAAACGTGGATACAAGAGTTGGACTCGCGCAGATTCATCACGTTACGTATGCCAATTTCAGGTATATACAGGTAAAACTGAAAATACTGAAAAGCAATTAGGTGCTCGGGTTGTAAAAAATTTGACGCGAGATTTAGTAGGAAAAAATCATCATATAGTTTTCGATAATTTTTTTACTAGCCTTGATCTTATGAATGATTTGAAAAAAGATAACATTTTTGCTGTTGGAACTGTTCGTTCCAACAGAAAAGGTTTACCAAAAAGTACGATTCCTGATAAAAAAAATGGGTCATGGGCAGTGTGAATACCGTACATGTGATGCTGGAATTAGCTGGATCAAATGGATGGATAAGAAAGCAGTTTTTTTTCTATCTAATTATCATGATTCTAGTGAAGTTACCGTAACAAATCGTAGACAAAAAGATGGTTCTCTAAAAGAAATATCTTGTCCAGTTATGTGCTCAGACTATCATAAACATATGGGATATGTTGATAGATCTGATCATCTGGTATCAACTTACAAACTTGATAGGAAGTCGAAAAAATGGTGGCACCGTATATTTTGGCATTTTTTTGAAGTAGCTATTGTAAATGCATTGATTATTCACAATGCCAAACATTCAAAACAAATGACATCAAAAAGATTCAGATTACTTTTAGTAGATCAATTAGCGAGTCATCGTATACCAAAACCTAAAGGAAGAAAGCGTCTTACAGAGTCTCCTTCAAACATAGGCACAAAACCTGTAGTACCCATCGAGAAAAGGCGCTCTCAATCATGTCATTTACCAAAATGTGTACAAAATCCAAGACGATGTGCTCTTTGTAGTACAAAGTCTAAACCTTGCAGAACTTCATACATTTGCAGTACCTGCAACGTGCCATTATGCATAAAACTTGAAAAAAACTGTTTTGAGCATTACCATCAATGAACACTTATACCATAAAAATAAAATAAAATATAAAAAATAAAAAAGAAACGAAAAAAGTAAAAAAAAAAAGAAAAAACAAAAAAAAATGGAGACAATAACCGCTACGTCCTCGCTCGTGTCTCTGGAATCAACCAAACGCGGTTACTTCTATCAATATTCGACCCCGAAAACCTCCGAGTACAAATTTTTAGAATTCTGTGTCTATTTTTTTGTACATTTGAGTTCGCCATTTTAAATCTGCTTTCTTGAATGTAAGAACTTCCATATTCTGACTTCCGTATCGTGATCAGCGACCTCAAGAATACCTGTAAATTAAATTTGATCAAATTTGGTTGACTTTCAAAAATTTTGTCCACCATCTTGGATCCGCCATTTTGGATTTTGAAAAACTAACCTCAGATTCGTGATCAGAGACCTCAAAAACCCCTGTGTACCAAATGAGATCAAATTCGGTTGACTTTCAAAAATTTTGTCCGCCATCTTAGATCCGCCATTTTGAATTTTGAAAAATTAACCTCAGATTCGTGATCAGAGACCTTCAAAACCCCTGTATACCAAATTTGATAAAATTTGGTTGACTTTCAAAAATTTTGTCCGCCATCTTGGATCCGCCATTTTGGATTTTGAAAAACTAACCTCAGATTCGTGATCAGAGACCTCAAAAACTCCTGTGTACCAGATTAGATAAAATTCGGTTGACTTTCAAAAATTTTGTCCGCCATCTTGGATCCGCGATCCGCCATTTTGAATTTTGAAAAACTAACCTCAGATTCGTGATCAGCGACCCCAAAAACCCCCGAGTACGAAAATTCAGACCAAAATATGCAGTAGAAAAAAGCATGCCTCAAAGGGTTAAATCATTACAAACTGAAGTTCATAAAATACTGTCCAGTTTAAATGACCAAGACTTCCTAAAAAAACGCTTCCATAACATTCAATTGACACAAACTAATACTGTTACTAATACTGGCTAAAGCATATGGTTTGCCTAAGATACATAAAGCCGATATCCCATTGAGACCCATCATTTCTTCAATAATCTCACCTACACATTTTTTAGCAAAAACCTTATATAACGAATTAAAAAAGTGTATAAAACCACCAATCTCTCGCGTGAATAATAGTTTTGAATTTGAAGAGCAAATTTCAAATGTACATGTCCCAGCTGATTACGTGTTACTTTCACTTGACGTCAGCTCATTGTTTACAAACATACCGTGTGATTTGGTTTTGAACAGTTTAGATAAAAGATTCTCACATATACACAGTAGAAGTAAAATACCGTCTGATAAAAATATTAAAATCATCCAATTTCTTTTTGAGAATACATTTTTTGCTTATGACAATAAACATTATAAACAAATTTTTGGCACACCCATGGGCTCTCCTATTTCCCCATTGTTTGCAGACCTTGTCATGGATGATTTAGAAATAGAATGTTCAAAAAAATTAAAGTCAGTATATAATTGTGAACCGCTAATTTACAAGAGATATGTTAATGACATCTTTTTATGTATAAAAAAAGAACATGTTGGAATAGTTATTAAAGTTTTCAATGAATACAATAAAAATTTTAAATTCACTTATGAATTAGAAGAAAATAATTCTATAAATTTCTTGGACACAACGATTATAAGAACCAACAATAAATTAATTACTAACTGGTATCAAAAACCAACATGCTCTGGTAGATTGTTAAATTCCAATTCAAACCACACAATTCAACAAAAACGTAACATCATTTCCAATTTAACCC
The DNA here is from genome assembly GCA_020882685.1 of Aphelinus atriplicis. NCBI lineage: Eukaryota > Metazoa > Arthropoda > Insecta > Hymenoptera > Aphelinidae > Aphelinus > Aphelinus atriplicis. The sequence continues at coordinate 10,305,407 of CM037073.1, forward strand.
ATTAACGCCCAGGATTGCAGTTTTTCATGATCATGTTTGATTGGTTGCCAACAACGCTAAGTTGATAGGAATCTAGCAAAACACCGTACCCTACTATTTTCGGGTATGCTCTTTCAGATTTTGATACTTCAGAAGCTTGAAAAATCGATCTTCACGGGAATTTTCCCAATTTTTTCAAAAATTCCACAAAATTTTAGGGTACATTTTCTGAAAAAGTAATTTTTTTCGAAACCTTATGTCACTCGGATCTACTCGTTTCCATGAAAAGTCGTGCAATTTTTATATGTACTTTGAAACCCTGTATTTGCAGAAAACCGATTTTTGAAAATACTTCCAAAATGGTGGCTACAAAATTTTGAAATTTGGAATAACAACGCATCATGTGTGCAATTCTCAGAAAATCCACCGATTTGGACTAAACTGAGTGTTCTCACGTTTTTGAGGTCGCTGATTCCAAATCTGAGGTCCGATTTCCAAAAGTCAAGATGGCGGATGAAATATGGCGGATCCAATATGGCGGACGGAATTTTTTTTTCAACCGATTTGGACCAAATCGTGTGCTTATACGTTTTCAGGGTCGCTGATTACAAATCTGGAGTCACATTTGCAAAATTCAAGATGGCGGATGTAATATGGTGGACGAAATGTTGTCATTTCAATTGATTTTTAACAAATTTTGTGTGAAGGCTCCTAGGAAACAGTCCATTATGCATATTGAATTGATTACAGTTAAAAACATAGAAACATTTCGATTTGATGCTATAAAAGTATCAAGACAGATGACTAGAAATTGTTCCAAAGCGAAAATTCTTTTATCGCATTCTAACCTCAAAGTAACTCCTCCACTGCTTGATTTTGGATTCTTATTCGATAAAACATTGTACGAAACTTCTTCGTAAAGGATTTTTTGTAAAGTCGTTACGTAAATATCTATTTACATATTGATTCGCAATGTTCAGTTGAACACCATTTGCCAGGGTATATCGATTCATACCCTGTTGCCCGATTTTCACCACGTGGAGGTTGTGCTCTCGAGAATCTTGCTTTTTTTTTTAGTTTTAAATTTTTTTTTCTGTATTTTCCCAATGTAACTCCAGATTTGTAATCAGCGACCCTGAAAACGTATAAACACACGATTTGGTCCAAATCGGTTGGAAAAAAAATTCCGTCCGCCATATTGGATCCGCCATTTTGAATTTTGAGAATCTGACTCCAGATTCGTGATCAGCGACCCTGAAAACGTACTTGCACACAATTTAGTCCAAATCGGTTGAGAAAAAAAAAATTTGTCCGCCATATTGCATCCGCCATCTTGACTTTTGGAAATCGGACCTCAGATTCGGTATCAGCGACCTCAAAAACGTAAGAACACTCAGTTTAGTCCAAATCGGTGGATTTTCTGAGAATTGCACACATGATGCGTTGTTATTCCAAATTTCAAAATTATGTAGCCGCCATTTTGGAAGTATTTTCAAAAATCGGTTTTCTGCAAATACAGGGTTTCAAAGTACATATTAAAATTGCACGACTTTTCATGGAAACGAGTAGATCCGAGTGACATAAGGTTTCGAAAAAATTACTTTTTCAGAAAATGTATCCTAAAATTTTGTGGAATTTTGGAAAAAATTGGGAAAATTTCCATGAAGATCGATTTTTCAAGCTTCTTAAGTATCAAAATTTGAAAGAGCATACCCGAAAATAGTAGGGTACAGTGTTTCGCTAGATTCCTATCAACCTAGCGTTGTTGGCAACCAATCAAACATGATCATGAAAAACTGCAATCCTGGGCGTTAATGGGTTAATAGATAGATCAGTTTTATTTTCAGATAAAAAATTCCATAACGACAATATTAATAAAGTTAAAAGCATTTTATTGGAGAACGATTACCCACAGAAATTCATAGAATCATGTGTAAATGACCGACTTCGCTCAATTAGATTCTCTAAGAAGAAAAATAATTCAGATAAAAAAAGTCCCCTTTGTACTTTGGCAATACCTTTTCAAGATACATTTTACAATAAAGTATCTGGCTCTCTTAAAAATTGAACATTAGAACAGTTCCTCTAGTGAATCATAATCTTACAAACATGATAAAATTAGGTAAAGACAAAACAGACATATTAGATAAAACTGAGGTAGTTTATAAATTTAATTGTAACGACTGTTCGGCATGTTATATTGGCGAGACGAAGAGAAGATTAAAAGATAGAATCACAGAACATCAAAAAATTACTGATAAACCACTTCCGGTCCCTTTGCATTTAATAGAAAACAGTACGCACACATTTGATTGGAATAACGTTAAAATTTTAGACCGCGAAGCGAATTATAAGAAACGACTTATTTCGGAAATGCTCCACATCAACATGTACCAACACACACTTAATAAGAAGGAAGTGAAGTAAATCATTACAAACTGAAGTTCATAAAATACTGTCCAGTTTAAATGACCAAGACTTCCTAAAAAAACGCTTCCATAACATTCAATTGACACAAACTAATACTGTTACTAATACTGGCTAAAGCATATGGTTTGCCTAAGATACATAAAGCCGATATCCCATTGAGACCCATCATTTCTTCAATAATCTCACCTACACATTTTTTAGCAAAAACCTTATATAACGAATTAAAAAAGTGTATAAAACCACCAATCTCTCGCGTGAATAATAGTTTTGAATTTGAAGAGCAAATTTCAAATGTACATGTCCCAGCTGATTACGTGTTACTTTCACTTGACGTCAGCTCATTGTTTACAAACATACCGTGTGATTTGGTTTTGAACAGTTTAGATAAAAGATTCTCACATATACACAGTAGAAGTAAAATACCGTCTGATAAAAATATTAAAATCATCCAATTTCTTTTTGAGAATACATTTTTTGCTTATGACAATAAACATTATAAACAAATTTTTGGCACACCCATGGGCTCTCCTATTTCCCCATTGTTTGCAGACCTTGTCATGGATGATTTAGAAATAGAATGTTCAAAAAAATTAAAGTCAGTATATAATTGTGAACCGCTAATTTACAAGAGATATGTTAATGACATCTTTTTATGTATAAAAAAAGAACATGTTGGAATAGTTATTAAAGTTTTCAATGAATACAATAAAAATTTTAAATTCACTTATGAATTAGAAGAAAATAATTCTATAAATTTCTTGGACACAACGATTATAAGAACCAACAATAAATTAATTACTAACTGGTATCAAAAACCAACATGCTCTGGTAGATTGTTAAATTCCAATTCAAACCACACAATTCAACAAAAACGTAACATCATTTCCAATTTAACCCATTAACGCCCAGGATTGCAGTTTTTCATGATCATGTTTGATTGGTTGCCAACAACGCTAAGTTGATAGGAATCTAGCAAAACACCGTACCCTACTATTTTCGGGTATGCTCTTTCAGATTTTGATACTTCAGAAGCTTGAAAAATCGATCTTCACGGGAATTTTCCCAATTTTTTCAAAAATTCCACAAAATTTTAGGGTACATTTTCTGAAAAAGTAATTTTTTTCGAAACCTTATGTCACTCGGATCTACTCGTTTCCATGAAAAGTCGTGCAATTTTTATATGTACTTTGAAACCCTGTATTTGCAGAAAACCGATTTTTGAAAATACTTCCAAAATGGTGGCTACAAAATTTTGAAATTTGGAATAACAACGCATCATGTGTGCAATTCTCAGAAAATCCACCGATTTGGACTAAACTGAGTGTTCTCACGTTTTTGAGGTCGCTGATTCCAAATCTGAGGTCCGATTTCCAAAAGTCAAGATGGCGGATGAAATATGGCGGATCCAATATGGCGGACGGAATTTTTTTTTCAACCGATTTGGACCAAATCGTGTGCTTATACGTTTTCAGGGTCGCTGATTACAAATCTGGAGTCACATTTGCAAAATTCAAGATGGCGGATGTAATATGGTGGACGAAATGTTGTCATTTCAATTGATTTTTAACAAATTTTGTGTGAAGGCTCCTAGGAAACAGTCCATTATGCATATTGAATTGATTACAGTTAAAAACATAGAAACATTTCGATTTGATGCTATAAAAGTATCAAGACAGATGACTAGAAATTGTTCCAAAGCGAAAATTCTTTTATCGCATTCTAACCTCAAAGTAACTCCTCCACTGCTTGATTTTGGATTCTTATTCGATAAAACATTGTACGAAACTTCTTCGTAAAGGATTTTTTGTAAAGTCGTTACGTAAATATCTATTTACATATTGATTCGCAATGTTCAGTTGAACACCATTTGCCAGGGTATATCGATTCATACCCTGTTGCCCGATTTTCACCACGTGGAGGTTGTGCTCTCGAGAATCTTGCTTTTTTTTTAGTTTTAAATTTTTTTTTCTGTATTTTCCCAATGTAACTCCAGATTTGTAATCAGCGACCCTGAAAACGTATAAACACACGATTTGGTCCAAATCGGTTGGAAAAAAAATTCCGTCCGCCATATTGGATCCGCCATTTTGAATTTTGAGAATCTGACTCCAGATTCGTGATCAGCGACCCTGAAAACGTACTTGCACACAATTTAGTCCAAATCGGTTGAGAAAAAAAAAATTTGTCCGCCATATTGCATCCGCCATCTTGACTTTTGGAAATCGGACCTCAGATTCGGTATCAGCGACCTCAAAAACGTAAGAACACTCAGTTTAGTCCAAATCGGTGGATTTTCTGAGAATTGCACACATGATGCGTTGTTATTCCAAATTTCAAAATTATGTAGCCGCCATTTTGGAAGTATTTTCAAAAATCGGTTTTCTGCAAATACAGGGTTTCAAAGTACATATTAAAATTGCACGACTTTTCATGGAAACGAGTAGATCCGAGTGACATAAGGTTTCGAAAAAATTACTTTTTCAGAAAATGTATCCTAAAATTTTGTGGAATTTTGGAAAAAATTGGGAAAATTTCCATGAAGATCGATTTTTCAAGCTTCTTAAGTATCAAAATTTGAAAGAGCATACCCGAAAATAGTAGGGTACAGTGTTTCGCTAGATTCCTATCAACCTAGCGTTGTTGGCAACCAATCAAACATGATCATGAAAAACTGCAATCCTGGGCGTTAATGGGTTAATAGATAGATCAGTTTTATTTTCAGATAAAAAATTCCATAACGACAATATTAATAAAGTTAAAAGCATTTTATTGGAGAACGATTACCCACAGAAATTCATAGAATCATGTGTAAATGACCGACTTCGCTCAATTAGATTCTCTAAGAAGAAAAATAATTCAGATAAAAAAAGTCCCCTTTGTACTTTGGCAATACCTTTTCAAGATACATTTTACAATAAAGTATCTGGCTCTTTTAAAAATTGAACATTAGAACAGTTCCTCTAGTGAATCATAATCTTACAAACATGATAAAATTAGGTAAAGACAAAACAGACATATTAGATAAAACTGAGGTAGTTTATAAATTTAATTGTAACGACTGTTCGGCATGTTATATTGGCGAGACGAAGAGAAGATTAAAAGATAGAATCACAGAACATCAAAAAATTACTGATAAACCACTTCCGGTCCCTTTGCATTTAATAGAAAACAGTACGCACACATTTGATTGGAATAACGTTAAAATTTTAGACCGCGAAGCGAATTATAAGAAACGACTTATTTCGGAAATGCTCCACATCAACATGTACCAACACACACTTAATAAGAAGGAAGACACACAACAACTCAGTCACACGTATAGGAAGCTTAGCAAGATTTTTCAAAACAAACACACCAATGTATCTGATGGTATATAAGACCACTGACGTTAGCTTTATATACAATAGTTTGACAATGGCAGCAGAAGCAGCCGCTTCCACTGCCGAACGTAATATTATATTTTCATTCAAAACTGGTGAGAAAGAATATTTAATTTTTACTCCGTCGATTGTTTTGTACGTAAATTGTATTATTTATTACGTGATTTTTTGTATAATAAATTTTTAGCCTGATGAGGCCAGTGAAACTAACTGGCGAAACGTCGCATAAAATAAATATGTGGTGGATTTTGTGAATTTTCCTTTTTCCACTTCACTCTGGATTGGCCCTCAAAGATCGACAATTTACACACATTTGGAATCATGGAGGGTGCACAATATAATATTTCTTATCCTAGACTGCTCATGAATGCTTGAAACTGAAAAACAATTGGAACGAGTCAAGATCTTATTTCGATGGTGACATACAATTTTTGCGAGCATATTATAATCTACTGATGAATACCTATTGCTCAAAATTTTTTCAAATTTTTCCATAATTTTATATTTAGTTGAGATGGAATTAATCGATTCTCGTCATAAGAACCAATGTAAAAAATGTCATTATTATTATGGCGCTTCTATGAAAACGGCCATGGTGACCTATGATTTTCTTTGGTGCAGTCAAAAGTTCATTATACAAGGTACATTCTGTGAAAGTTTTAACTCGTTCTATGATTTTATAAGAACTTACTAAACTCGCGTTCAAGAAGAGAGTCGAAAACGAGAAATGAGCGTTCCGTTCAAACACTAGAGGTGGCCTCATGAGTGATGTACTCCAGTGTGTAACGGTCAGAAGGTATGAGGAAAGTCGGTTAAGGGGGCTTCAGCGTTAGGTGCCGTACCAATGCGGGGCCCTACCCGGTGCCTGAATTATTTTTCAAGATTCCCCCAATTCCATCGTTTTAAAGTAGATCAGTCTTATCCTAGACTACTTATGGATGCTTGAGAAGGGAAAATAAATTATAACTAAGTCAAGATTTGCACATAATCACTTGTCAAATTCATCAAAATCCACTTTTTTCAGTTTTACGATCTTATTTCGATGGTGACATACGATTTTCGCGATCATACTATAATCTACTTATAAAAACCTATTACTTGGAATTTTTTCAAATTTTTCCATAAGATCATATTTATTCGAGAAAGGATTAATCGATTCTCGCTATATTTTGTTATAGCGCTCATATGGAAATGACCATGTTGACCCATGATTTTCTTTGTTGTAATTGAAAGTTGGTTGCGCTAGGTACATTCTATAAAAGTTTGAGTTCATTCTATAATACAATAACAACTCGCTGAAGCCCCCTTAAGTTTACAATAGAAGTAGCCGGAGCCAGAGCTGCGTTGGTCCCGAGACAGACTGATATTGCCTTGCAACATCGCGGACCGGGTTCGATGAAATCGAACGTTTCGTTTCGTTTCGGTGAAATCGTTTTTTTGGGATTTCTACTTCATTGGTAAATGTAAAGTTACTTAGTCTCAATAAATAAAGATAAAGTCTAAAGAAGGCGCTAAAAGTGGATGATTGATTCGAAATAAATCTGAAATACAAAAATTGTCGCGAAATGAGAAACACGTACACGGAAAATATGCACATGGACGCACTGCTGCCGAGCACTAGCAGCTGAGCCACTGTTTTGCCAAGCAGCGGATTAGGAACCATCAAAAGCAGTAGATATATAGCAGTAGATATATAGTGAGTGATTAGTTTGACTATGTTGACGTACCTACATTACGCAAAAACGCAATCGCACCATATCACAATTTCACGTCTTTTTTTGACCGAATTGAAACTTCTTACAAATTGAAACACCTTTTTCCAAGTACGTACTTCACGCCAACGCTTCGACATTTTAAAATTTTTCAAGATAAAAACTATTAGCGCTCAAGCAGCTCTATCGATCTATCTGAATCCTTTCTCCTTGGCGGTTTTTCCGATTCGTCTTCACGACGAGCACTGTTAAAACGCACCGTCAAATTTTGGTTCATGAGGACGATCGAAAGTGGCAGGCTGTCATTTGGCGACCAAATTTATAAGAGAAAATTATCGATTCCTTGCTTCTCACCGTTACCAATGGCACAAAGTGTGCTTCTCCCCTCGAAATCCGTAGTGTCATTTATTTGGCAGATTTTTACCAAAACAAGTTTCCTCTTTTTGCTCGTATTTTGAAGAAGCTTTCGTAAGTGAATGATTCTTTTGACAATGCCGAATTAATTCAGGAAGCCGTTCAGTCTCGAAATCAACTTTTGAAATTCGCCCAAATTTGCTCGACAATTGGGGAGTGAACCTAGGAGAGCTTTTGCAAGGTTAGTCCACTGCAGGCGAGGCTGAGGTTAGTGTGGATGTTGATGACGTCGTCTCAACTCTTGGAATCAAGTAGATGCCCTCAATTGACTAGTTCAAGGTTGTTTTGCTAACAGCCCCTTTCCTCATCACAAAGCACTCCATTCTTTTAGAAGCGACTACGTTGTTTGATCCACTTGGCTGGCTTTCGTCCTTCTAATACAGTGTAAAATTCTATTGTGAAAAGCCTGGATTAAATAGCTAGATTGGGATACTCCCGTGGACCAGATGCTTCTTTACAAGTGGCAATTTCATCATTTCCAGATGCCTGACATATCGAAAATCAACATTCCCGTTGGATAAGAATTTCAGCTGTTACTGAATAGGTACTCCATGGGGGTCAACACCCATTTTATTTACATCGAGTCTCCCCGTAATCGATTCATTACTTTTGCAATAATTGGTGTTACTTGCCCTTCTGCCGGTTCATAAGTGCAATCATTCAGCCATGGATTTCCCCGGCATTTCGATCCACAGTTTTTTCATGGTCATTTTATTGCTGTTTACGTTCTATAAGCAAAAGGGGCGGTATATTGGGGGGAGAATACACATTCTGTGCCATTTCAGTCTCGGCCGTCGCCGCGGTGGCCGAACCCACTGTCTATGGCGTGACAAATTACCTGTCGCCATCTAATTGTCAATCGTTCAATTAGGACGGTGAGCCCTTCCGTTGGTCGACTGAAATCGATAACGGCTTGCGCCATGAAACAGATACAAAAACAGTTGCACATTTCCAATTCACGAACCGTTACAGCGGCACTCGTTTTGAGATAGTTGCAATAGAGCAGAGCTAGCCCTCGACATCGGCTCACTTATCGTCGCCACTTACCTGTGCTTTGTCTCTTCATCACGAATTCAATTTCTATCAACGCGCACTCGCGATGCTCTCTAGTTTCGAGTGTACTCTAGACTTTGAATAAACTTTTACTTCATCATTCATTTGTCATTCACTCTGCTTAGACATTCCCGCTTCTACGAATATTTGATTCTCCCCCAGCGGACACCACCTTTGATAAACCTTGGGCTCTAGGGTTTGTCACGTGGCTAGTCCCGCGATTATCATCGCGAGGCCCGCGCCACAAATATTGAAATATCCCGGAATGTCGATGTGGAAATAGTGACGCACGAGACATAACGCAAGACGGTGCAAGGCGACTGACCACCTCCCACCGCGAGTGCCACCAAGGGGTTCCGACTTCACCCTCACGAACACATAAATACGACTGACATCGACGCCTCGGTGGTACTCTCGCTCGAATCAGCAAGTAACGCGTACGTGAAGACGTGACAGTCCAACGCTCAATTGTATACAAGTATTGGTTTCATTACACGAGCTCTTCCAATTAATTGAATAGGAATTGAATATTTTTGACCGTAAGTATTTTACTCGGTAGGGTGCGGATATCCAAATAACTTGAGGATTCAGGAATGAAGACACATATCAGTATTAATTCCTGAATCCTTAAGTTATTTGGATATCCGAACCCTACCGAGTAAAATACTTACGGTCAAAAATACTTACCGTAGCCGTGATAGAGTCCAAGATTACTGGGGATCGTGCCACGTAATAGGTTCCATACAGAAAACCCCGTTCCAACATTAGTGAAACCAAATAAATATACTTCAATTGAAGAATGAAAATAATATCATAATGTGGTATTATAACATATTAATTATACTGTGAGAAAGAAAATTTCGATTATGGAGTATTTTATCCGATTTTCAACATTTATAAATTTGATTCTGAATCCCTGCGAAATGGTACTAGCTCAACTACTTGACATAAAATCGTGATTCTAGTGCAAATAATTAATTTTAACGTCTACAATTTTCAAATAATGAGTAAATAAATTCTATCAGGCTTGACGGATCAGTTGCGCTACTATCTACGCCGGAAAAACAGCAGTTCGTCACATCCCTGGAGTATAAATTCATTTCTCGCAATATCACTTATATGTATATACGATCAAAACTTCGATTGTTGAATCCGCGCGATCAAGGTCCGATCGCATTATTGCAGATTCTCTTTTTACCCATATCTATACCTCCCAACCCAACCTTTTGGGCTACTACATCTTTTTCACTCGAAGTAGTATTTTTGAACAAATAATTATTCTCAACGTTTTTTTTTCTCGCAATATTACTTTGGGATAGTCCACCAAGCCCGATAGAATTAATTTATTCGTCGTTTGAAACTTGTGGACGTTAGAAATAATCATTTGGATATAATTAACAGCCTCTGATAAGGTGTCATCAAAGCGCTCTCCAATCCTGACGCTACCATGCCTAATTAGATCCCAATGCAGATCCTGATCAGTTGAAGAATCGGGTGTGAGGTCGAAGGCAAAAAGAAAGTACTCGTCCGCTTAAGCTTCCCAAGAGATTGAATAGCCTTCGTTCAGAAAAAAATACCCGTACCAGAGGAGAACGTATGATAAGCATTGACAAATAGTTTACTTTTCTTGAAGTCGGGTTGAAGAGGCTTTGATGGAACCTGCACATCATCTACGTAGACACATAAAAAATTGATATTATAATTTTTGAAATCAAACGGATTTGATTATCTATCACTATTGAACGATTTATCATCAAAGAAACAAATGACGAATCGTTTAAGCAATTGTCCAAGAATGATATTGTGGGAATGCAGGAGTGTACGAGTGCATGGGTGTACGAGCGCATGAGCGTACGAGCGCATGAGCGTACGAGTGCAAGAGAGAGAGAAAGAGAGAGAGAGAGAGAGAGAGAGAGAGAGAGATTAGATTAGATTAGATTAGATTAGATTAGATAGAGAGAGAGAGAGAGAGAGAGAGAGTGGGAAAGGCCCAGAGCGAAAAGCGGGAAGCGGCGAGAGTGGGAGGGACGCTACCCTCTGAGCGAGCGGGCGTCGGGTCAGGGGTCAGTGCGTAACTGCCCTCCAAGCAAGCAAGAGTGTAGTGAGCAAGCGTGAATTAGAATATACGTTCAATATAATGAAGTTCGGCGTTTTCATTTAACCCTCTCATTTCTCGGTCCAGCGTATTCCCCTTTTTGCCCACAATATCGTCAAACGACTCCCCTTGAATATTTCTGTGTAATGTGACAGCTTCGATTTTTACACGGGTGAGCGAATACTTAGCTGTTTTGCAATCTAATTGCCGTACGTGGGCTAATGCGATTCCAGGGATGAGTCTGATGCGTCTCACGAATAGGGTAGCTTCAGATAGAAACTATTGCGCGACTGTAAGAGCTTAACGCGGATTTCTGCATCATTGAGTAGTATGTGCTGTCCAGTAAATACATCGCAATGTAATGGTCCAATCATATCCACAACAGACGTGGAATTCGCAAGTTTCTGACGTTTTACGAGGCCGTCATTCGTCGCACCAACGTCATCCATCTTCCTAGGAAAATCCTCATACTATAAAGCACTCAATGGATGTGACTTTTTTGCCGATGGAAAATAATTGAGAATAACCAACTCCTGAAGTGTCCATCTTTGTAGGATCTTTTATAGGGGTTGATGGTCGGATGGCAATTCACACGCTTATCATTATATGCGCTAAATCAATATATCCAGCCGTACCAGGTATCGTGAATTCAATCGTCAAACCACCCGTAAGCGGGGCGATCGGCTTATATTGTACATAGTACGACGCCTTAACCATCGTCTGAGTTGGTGGTATGGTGGATAAGGTGAAGCTGTACAGTAGACACCTCTGAAAAATCGCCCAACCCCATATCACGTTGAATTGTCGGACTAATTTTGAGTATCTACCGCCGTGAACACCACCCCCACTATAGCATTCAAAATTATAATCATTCAAGAGCTTCATGTAATTCGAATATTTTGAAATGTAGCATTACTGTCAACGATCAATCGAATAGTATGTTTCTTCCCATTTCATCTCTTATGCCTATTTCTATCGAGCAAAATGATGATCAGAGTAGCGGTACGTACATCGCAGCGAAAAAACTTTCGATTTCCACATCACCGTAAGTATAATTGTGGAGCTAGAGAGGGACTGTTAGCAATTAACATGTTGGACCGTTCCCTGTTACGAATATTGGAATAAACCAACAACAGACCAGGAAATCCATTGATAAAGTTAACCGGACTGCTACCATTGATTGGTGTGAAGCGGATATCGGTAAGGTCAAGATCCTCGAATCCAAAAATTTTCCTCAATTTGTCCGTTATGCTGACGCTATATCCATGTCCGTCTCACGTGTCGTCACAGATTCGACATAGTCCAGCAAATCCACCAGGCCGTATTTTGAATAGGTTATGGTATTTGATCACATCCAGATTATTCATTTCAGCCAACAACAATTCGATATTCTTGTAAATACTGCGACGGGCACCTTTTGCCCCTGCGCACTGGCAACCCCGCTTTGCTACCTCGCCCCTGTAGCACGGCAGTACCGCGCCGTCAGCCGGTGCCCGCCCGCACTGCGCGGAAGGGCCACCCAGCTCGCCGCGCTCCCACCACTCGCGCGCTCTGCCCACACCACGCGCCCGAGCCCTCAAGGGCGTCCCCACTCGCGCGCTCCCACTCCAGCCGCCGCAGGAGAAGGGGCTCGCGCCGCCGCGATTCTCGGCCGCAGCTGCTAATGCTGCGCGCAGCGGAGCGCCAGTTTACTCCAGACCAGCCTACCAGCAACAACTCTCCTCTCTTTACGGAGCACATCGCGCCGTGGTGCTCTCCCCCCGCGCTTCACAGAACGAGAGGAGGCCTTCCAGATCGTCAACGCGGTTAGCTGTTTCAAGTACCAGGTAAGTGGCTCACACAGGTGATAGCTTCGAGCGATATCTGTGTGAGAATCCCTACACTGGTTGGGTCTGAGGCCTTACATCTCCTCACAGGGATATCGAGCGATGCTGTATAGGCTAGCTCGATATCTTAACCTGTGTTGTTAGTGCGGGCAGCCCAACCTTATCCCGAGTACACACACACACCCGCGTTGCGCAATTCGATCCCCGCTTCCTCCCTTTCGTGGAAAATTTTAATCAAGTTTTTTTTTCTTTTATTTATTCAATCTGATTGAATCCTACCGTGTTTCGCGCTCACGCCCTTATATCCGTACACGATTATTCCCAACACGACGTGCGCCCTAGAGACAATTCCTCTGCCCTTAGTATGAGTGTGGCTACACGTCTGACATTGGAGGGAACGCTCGCGTACTAACCGGTGGCGGTTCCCATCGCCTCCCGGAGTGAATGTTGAATTTCTATATTTTTTTTGAGTTCTTCCTCACCGTTTTCTTTTTAGTTGCCCTAATTTCGCACTCCAACTAACCAGGACTAACGGTGACTAATCATTTTTTGTTTTCTTAGTTCTTGCACTGATTACTACTGTTTTCCATATAGCTACTCGTTGAGCTACCTGAGCGACCAGGGCGACGACGAGGAACTTCCCGTCAATCCTGGCTTCGTTCTCAGAGAAAACCCCTACGATGGTTTCTCCCCTGAGCGAGTCAAGGAGCACTGCGGTGCATTAATTCACCGGGCTTTCTCCGCTTAAACGAGTCAGTTTTTTTTGTTTGATTCTTTGTTTTGCTTTGCTTTATTTGAGAACATTCCGATTTAAAATCTATTTTTATTTTCGCACTGTGAGCACATTTTTAGTTATTCCCCCCCCCCCAGTTAATTGATTCTTTTTTTCTCAAACATCAGATAATTTTCTTTAGTTGTTTACTTATTCTCCGGACGTGCTCTCGGTTTTTGCAAATCGGATGTTCGTAGCTTCTTCCCTCATTCGCTATGATGACGAAAACCTAGCTGAGGCTTGTGGCCAGTGAAGCAGGCAATATTCTGAGCGAATCCCTAATAAATCAATAATTGCCGAACTTTCATTATCGAGCTGTAGAATCTCGAGTCCCAAGTTCATTTTTTTCTTCTCTCTTCAAACATAAAATCTCTTTCGTGTTGAACGACCCTGAATCCCACACCCATCCTTCCTCTAGTTACAATGCGAGCATTTATGCTCCTCCTCTCCCAAATAACAACTAATAATCAAAGAAGGGTCGTCGCAATACCCAACGGCACTCGGTATATACTTTCATTCGCGATATCGGGCCTCTAAATCATGAGAAAGACAGTATGGGCGGTTGGTGGCTATACGAAGGTACCAAGGGCAACTTCAAAATGACCTAGTACAGTATGGGTGATTAGGAAACAGGCAAAGAGAGAATGACCTTCCAAGAGGTGGAAGAGGGGAACATGCACTTCATGATGTGCCAATGAACAATGTAAGAAGAGGCGTTGGTCGTGCCGACAGGCAGTTTTTGAGACTTTTCTTAGAAACCTCGAAAATTGGAAACCTCAAATTCAAGGGGAACGTGGTAAAATACAACCCTGAAACTTTGAAAATCATTTAACTTCATAGAAAAGAATAAAGTCATGATAGACACGGAGGAAGGATAGGCTAGATTCGAAAGCATTCAACAAGAAAAACAGTTAAACAACATGGAAAGGCAGATTTTCTCCATGGACGAAGTGAAGGAGGAAATCGACAAAAAGGAGAAAGAGAGAGAGACAAATCCAAGAAATCAAAGGCGAATTAAAAGATGTATTCACCAACACGACAAGGGGAATGAAGAGTTACAAATACGTGATAAAAATGCAGAACAAAAGCCATTTAAGATAAAACAATACCCGATCCCAAAAACGCACGAAGAAAACATACAGAAGCAGCATAACCAGCTGGAAAAACAAGGAATAATCGAGAGAGCGGCTACAGAGTACATAAATCCAATAGTCATTTTGGTCAAAAAGAACGGAGAACTCAGAATGTGCTTGGATGCCAGAAGCATAAATGCAAGAATGGAGTCAGACCATGTCAAACCACCAGTGATTGAAGAAATACTGATCCGAATGGAAAACGCAAGATGGATGGCACCATTCGACGTGAACAAGGCTCTCTGGACCATAGAATTGAAGTAGCAGAGTCAAAGATACACGGGATCTCGATTCAGATCACAGACGTACGTTTTTCTAAGATAACCGTTTGAGATAAAAACAGCCTCGGAATCGTTCATGAGAGGAATCGCAAAGATACTTGGTGAAGAACTCAAAGAGATAATAATAGTTTACCTAGACAACATATTGGTCATAGAAAAAACATGGAAAGAACTAATAAACTTGAAAAGAAAAGTTTTACAAAGGCTAAAACCTAGAAATACCAGTATTTTTTGAAACTTGATGTATCCATAACTCCAACAGAAGGCACCATTAGCCTAAATTCCTGGAATGGGTCTATACGTATGTGGTATAGAGTACATTAAAACAGGTTTGGTCAAATTCGGGACCCGGTGACTGTGGTGTCTTCTTGTAAGTCCAAGGGTCACAGTTAAAATCGGGGAAGTTGAGACAACAGCGATGATTGACACAGGAGCATCATCGACCGCAGTGTCATCACACACAATCACATCCCTAACGAGCCAGGGATGCAAGATAAAAACTTACAGCACAAGAATACGAGACATCCAAGAAATCAATGGATTCGCTACATCAATAGACAAAGCATCAGATATCGCCATAAAAATACTGGGGCATCTGATCATAATAAAATTGATGATCTTGGAAGTCGAAACAATACCAATGATAATTGCAATAGATGTAATAAAAAGATTGGGCATGATAATCGACGCACAAAAAAATAGAATAACAGTGAACTGCAAGCCAGTCGCAGGAGGACCGTATGGTCAATGCGAATGTCAACACTAAGGTCATAGGGAATACAAATACGATATAACTAGAGGTGCAGGAGAATCAAAGGATCAGTATCTAACGAGCCACTGTCACGTGGCATACATACTTAATTATATTATCATTGTCAATCGACGCAGTCAGAAGCATCGCGACATGCACGTGGACAGAACCAGAAAAGTATCACATTACTAGAAATACTCGCGGTAACGGAAACGCCGCAGACAATGACGCACGAGGAGCGACGAGGACGAGTCCCCACTTCTCGAATCCTTAGGGGATGAATACCTCCCACTACCGTAGGAACGAACTCACCCCCACGACAACATAAATAGGAGCGACTTGAGGCGCTTGGGAGCTGACTCAAATCAACCACGTAACGGACAGTTCACCACGTACGCGACCTCGCGGTATAACTTAAGTACATCTATCTAAATCGTCACACAAGGCTCTTTCGGTATTTGGAATCTAATAAACGTATTCTTAGTTAACCTGAACAATCTGTGTTGTGTTAATTCGACCACTCAAACTCACGTACCCTTTCCGAACAAAGGTACGCACGGCTGCCGCCGAGATACCGAATCAATCCCCAATAAATAAATCGAACTTATAAGGCTACTACCTATAGCCACGTAACACCACGAAGCAGAAAACTTAAACAAGGTGGAAGAAAAATCGCAGGAGCAAGGGAAGAGGTCAGGAGATAAGAAAAGCTACTACTCCAGGCTATACCCAAAAGAAGCAGAGCTGCTACAGCAAGAGTGAGACATAATCCTACGCGAAAACGAAAAAATTGCTTCAAGAATCCAAGGGAGACAAGGCTATATGATAAAACAGGAACCAGCCATCATCGACCTAGCATCTACACAGATGAGTGAGTCAGAAGCAATATAAAACGACTTGGACACGTACATCATGGGACAAACACAAAAACTGAATGAACTGGATCTAGACATACAATGAGACTCGTGCACGTTCCAATGCGATGACCTGGATCCTCCTGAAACACCAATCGACGTAGGACAATGGATCATGAACAACACAGGGTTCATAAACCAAAGCAGCCATGTGGAGCCAGACTTGAACAACAATCAATATACGTGGGCACAGGAACTGAATGTAAATGAAGTCGATGGACAGATTTTCTTGGACCTGTCAGGGTTCAAGAAACAGCCAACAGATGAAACATCGGTCACCAACCCGCCACAGGTAATAAGTGAGTGCATTGGAACAAACTATTCAATATCAAGAGCCAGCCAAGAACATATGCATGAAACAGACTACGTATACACAGCTCCTCTAAAGTTACCCACACCTGAGAAAAAAATCAGAATAGATACAAGGACCAAAATAGCAACGAGGATATCATACTCACGCAAAAATGGAGAAGAAGCACAACAGGGAAATTTGAACCCATAACAGGCAAGCAAAAATCATTTGCAGTATTCAGGAGGAACAGGCGCAAAAAAGAAAGAGCACCAATGCTCAAGAGGCATCAGAACCGAGGGACTTACCAACGAGCAGTTGATGGTGAAGCTGCTGCAATTGGGAGGCAGCATGGCAGGTACACAATGGGGTGCACGCAGCACTGGCAGCAGAAGCAGTTCATCATATGCAGCGAGCACCATAAACAACAGCAGCAGCAGCAGCAGCAGCAGCGAGAAGACCTAGTGAGTGCAGTGAACAATGAGCAAAAGCGACACAAGCAAAGTGCTAAAGAAAACAAGTGAACAGTGATCAAAATCAGGAACTATTAATGAATCAAAAGGAGTAAAAATAGTTTTATACTAATAATAATAGATAATTAGTGATAATGATTGAATTAATTGCATAATTTGACATAAGATATACTGATAAAATAACATGCGACACACAGTACTTACCATACTGAACAAGCAAAACTGATGTCGCAAAATAAACCAACCATACCACACATAGATCACCTGTACGACACAGGGACAGACGGTGAATAAATAGATCCGACAGGTACTATTAATGCTACCTAAACGACAAGACAAACTCCATGAACATATAGAAACATATTTCAGCAATATAATATATACATGACTGAAAAGACACGAACGAACAAGTATATACTAAGAATATATATTGAGAATATATATCATATATTGAGGAGAAATAAAATATGTAAACACAATGAGAATGTGATAATGATCATATACACAAATTACATATCTCTCTATATTAAAAGCCAGACCGCCGCCGCCGCCGCCGTGGGAAATTTTGACCCCCAAGTTGCCCCCTTAGTTGCCCCCCAAATTGCCCCCCCAGTAGCCCCATTAGCCCCCCAAATTGCCCCCTAGCCCCCCCCAAATTGCCCCCCCCCCAAGTTGCCCCCTTAGTTCCCCCCAAATTGCCCCCTTAGTTGCCCCCTAAGTTGCCCCCCTTAGTTGCCCCCTTAGTTGCCCCCCATTTTTTACCCTCTTTTTCCACCCATTTTTTCACCTTTCTTTCACCCCATTTTTCACCCTCTTTTTCCACCCTTTTTTTCACCTTTTTTTCACCCCATTTTTCATCCTCTTTTTCCACCCATTTTTTCACCTTTTTTTCACCTCTTTTTCCCCTCTCTTTTTTTCACCCCCCTTTTTTCACCCTTTTTTTATCCCTCTTTCCACCCCTTTTTTCACCCTTTTTCCACCTTTTTTCCACCTCTTTTTTCACCCCTTTTTTCACCTCTTTTTTCACCCTTCAATGAGAATCGAAGAGAATCGATGAGATATTTCCCATAGCAACCACTGTTGATATCCTTAGCAACCGTTGCTTCGAAAGTTGGAAACTCAATTTTAAGTTACACTCGATGACCAAGAAAACTGAATTGTTATATTTGCTCCATAGCAACCGTTGTTTACCTCCCTAGCAACCATTGCGAAGGTTGGAAATGATCAATCTATGACCCATGTCCATAATTTTCGATTGCAAAGGACACACAATTTTCCCACTTAGCTCCTCAGTAACCGTTGTTAAACGCCCTAGCAACCGTTGCCAAGGGAAAGGAAAAGTAAGTTTCGTTTCCAGTATTTTCAACTGAACAGGATACAAAATCTCCGTTTTACCCATAGCAACCATTGTTTACGTGTCTAGAAACCGTTGCTGCAGTAGAAGGAAAGGACTAAATATTATTTCGGACAAGTTTTTTTCAATATAAATCCACTTATTCGTCGAAATTACCGTTTATTTACATCCCTAGCAACCGTTGTTTTGGAAGCTGGAAAAACAGTTTCAAGTCACACTCGATGGCCAGAGGCACTAAATTGTTATATTTGTTCCATAGCAATCGTTTTTTACCTCCCTAGCAACCATTACGAAGGTTGGAAATTATCATCTTATGACCTATTTCCATCATTCTCTACAGCAAAGGACACAAAATCTTCCCAATTAGCTTTTCAGTAACCGTTGTTTACCGCCCTAGCAACCGTTGCTAAGGGAAAGAAAAATTCACGTAAGTTTCGTTTCCAGTATTTTCAACTGCACAGGATACAAAATCTCCATTTTACCCATAGCAACTATTGTTTACGTGTCTAGCAACCATTGCAATCTTACTCAAAATCTGCTGCTGAAAATCTGAAATGGAACACGCGGAATACCCTAACCAAAAAATATGATCTAGCACATGTCACTATTAACCTAAAGTTAAACCCACTATTAATCTGAAAACCGCTGCCAAGTGCCTTAGCAGTATGCTTTTTCAAAGAGGCTTCAACATCACCCACAAACGCGTCCCAAACCTGTATTTTCACCTTTCCACTAGCGTAGATACTATCATCTATTTTTCAAAGATTATTTAATCAATTCAATTCGTATCTTTGTGACTGTGTAAAGTGTCGTTCTTTTTCAATTGACCAAACTATGTTGCGAGTGTTGATGTCTGACCGGGCTCTCTTATTATTTGATCAAATGCAACAAAGCAAACTGTTGTAGGTTCTACACGATGCGAGACATTTGGACCTGCATAATTTTTCGATCAGTTCATCTTGTGACTGTCATACGGTTAAATGGCGGTCAAAATCGATCCGCACTGCCCTTAAGTCCGTATTTAGCACACTTGAAGACTCATTTTGATCATTTTCGACGGCAAAAGACACCAAATTTTCCCAATCTTCTCTATAGTACGTTGAAAATACTGGAAACGAAACTTACATCAATTTTTTTCCCCATTAGCAACGGTTGCTAGGGCGGTGAACAACGGTTGCTATGAAGAAAATAGAACAATTCAGTGTCCTTGGCCATCGAGTGTGACTTAAAACTGATTTTCCGGCTTGCTCCAATGAGCACTCATAAGGATTTGTGAGAAAACACGTTAGAAACGGTTTCAGCAAGATCGGACGATTCCTTCGAAAGTTATCCTAGACAAAAGAAATGAAAAATTTTACACCTTAGCAACGGTTGCTAGAGAAATAAACAACGGATTTTGCTGAAAATTGAACTCGGCCGAAATTTTGCCGCGACTAACCTGTGCAAAATTTCAAGAAGATCGGACCATTTCTTCGAGAGTTATCGTAGACGAAAAAAAACGTTACACACATGCATACATACATACATACATACATATATACACACATACATACAGACACTTTTGGATTTCCATGTTTTTCGACCCGTAGATTACGAAAATCGAGGTCCCGAGGTTTGATTCGGTGGGTCGATTTTTGCCCCATCATTAAACGTTTGTTTTTGCTTCCTCAAAGAGAAAGCTTTGTGAATATAGCTGACATTAATCTTTTATTTTGATTCGAATCGTTCGTTCAGTATTCTTTTCAATCGAACAAAATCGAAAGTTCAAGTTTAAAGTTTTATTGTTTTGAATGTAATTTTCTTTTAATTATTACTACACTTATTATTGAAATTATTGATTTCTAAAGAACACACGGGGGGTTGGCGAGCGAAGCGAGCAGGGGGGTACCCCCCTAGTACTAATAAGCCTCGGTAAAATAAGATGTATACAAACGACAATAGCATAAGCCCATCGTAGAATCGTGCATTTCTCATCAATCGTTCAGTGCCATGGTGACAAGAGAAATTTCGGCATGATCCAGCGGTGTAACGAGATTTACCTTGACACCAGGGCAGGTGGGGGTGTGAGCAGGGTCACGCTCAACACGATTAAACACAAGTGGTGAGGCGTTTAATGTAATAACAGCGCGGGCGAAAACAACCGGCAAGGCGGCCACACGGATGCGAGAACATTGACCGGGCGGTTACAGCACGACTGACCGCTCGAACGAACGGCGCATGCGCGCGTAGATATAAAAAAGCGCACTATGCTCAAATCATCAGTCATCAATTCGCATATCGCACCGCGCGCATCGTTGAGTTCTTCCAATTTCGCCTCGACAGGAGCAATTGTACCTCTGCTTGGCGTAACGCGACAGTTCGCCAAAAAACCTGTAAAGAAGTAACATTAATAAATCTAGTGTCAAGTTGAGTGCAACCCAAGTGATACGTTATTTTGCATAATAACCACTCACCTGATCCCTCTAGAACAAGGACAGTAAGTTTATTCCAAAACCAATACAGTTTCCTTATTCGTACTATAACAAATAAGTGGCGACCGTAAGCGTAGCACCGAGGAACATACAGACGAGCGGTGATTATTTATTCTCATCCGCATCTGATCACACCATAAACTCTTTGCCTTTCTCCGTCTAAAAGAGTAGTAGGCGATGACCATCGCAGTGCAAGAGTATACGTAAAGACGATCGAGAGACCGATCGACCCGTTGTATCTTTCAACGGTTCAACCCATGCGTATTTAGATAAAACATTGATCACAATCAGTAAGTAGGTGTATTCATCATTGTACGTCTTGAGAACTCTCAAATCAATCAGATCACCCTCTCACACCTCATCAGGACTATAAACATTGTAATACTGCCGAGGATAATGATGTCTAACCGGTTTATGCAACGTGTGGGCGTCTCGACCCTCGAGCCAATCGATAACTTTGTTATTTCTGTATTTTTTACGGGTTGCGCATAAAACTTGGGCTGGCCCACAGTACGCCAATGGTTCGGGTAGTGCGTATACTTTCTTGATCACCTTCTCCATTATTTTCGATGCCTAAATTTCTTGAATCTATGTTTTATCTTTTTCTTGATTCTCGAATAAAATTTCTCGAAATAGATTTTACTGGTCATACAGCATGTAATAACGAGGGCCTCTGTTTTTCAATCAAATCAGCCGTTCCCGAAAGCATGCTTGTGAATGCTTGCTTGGCAAGAATCCGATCCACATCCGAACGACAATGACCAATCTCACTGTAGGTTAAATCATGTTCACGACAATAATCATCCAAAGGATTGATACCCCTGTCGCCGCGCTCTAGCCGCTCGTCGAAGTGAGTACCAGGACCACGAAAGTGATAACCTAGGGGGTGCAACTCAATTGAAAGACAATCTATAATTCTATCCAAGAAACTATACGTGGACTCAATTATCTCATTGCATGTGCTTGTAGGTTCCCCCTCCCCAGGTATTTTTTTCTACATCACCGATTCCAGAATATCCAAATCTATAGCGTCATGATCTCCCACTCCTATTCTCCCTGATCGGGATCGGGTAGGTAATCCCATCGTAATTTTGTGGGTGGCAGCCGCACTATGACACGCCGTCTATAGCGTCTATGACATGCCAGAGATTTTCGTTACCGATGGAAAAGTGAGGGACCTTTGTATCACAAAGAGCACGAGCATACCGTGTACCGCCTCTAGAGCCACTGCTCCATTTTACCACTGCTTCTAATTTTCCCCACAGAGAATTCAGCATGAGTTTCATTATTAACCTTAATCCTTACCCTGTCGAAAATAACGAGCCTGGATTCCAAGTAGATTTGGACTAGATTCCAGGTGGATTTGAGCTGGATTCCAGGTGGATTCAGCCTGGATTCCAGGTAGATTCAGCCTGGATTCCAGGTGTATTTGGGCTGGGTTCCAGGTGGATTTTGAGATTCAACCAGAGAGGTCCTGGGGATAATATCCAGGTGGATTTTGGGAAAATCCAGGTGGATTTTGGAAGAATCCAGGTTGTTTTTCGGAATGAACGAGCCAGGTACTCGAAATAATCCTGATGGCTTTTGAGATAATCCAGGTGGATTTTGAGAGAATCCAGGTGGATTCCGGTAGAATCCAGGTGGATTTTCGGAATGAACAAGTCAGGTCCTGGAAATACTCCTGATGGATTTTGGGATGATCCAGGTGGATTTTGAGAAAATCCAGGTGGATTCCAGAAGAATCCAGGTGGATTTTCAGGATCAACGAGCCAGGTCCTGGGAATAATCTGGCTGGATTTTGGGATGATCCAGGTGGATTTTGAGAAAATCCAGGTGGATTCCAGAAGAATCCAGGTGGATTTTCAGGATCAACGAGCCAGGTCCTGGGAATAATCTGGCTGGATTTTGGGATGATCCAGGTGGATTTTGAGAAAATCCAGGTGGTTGATCCCGAAAATCCACCTGGATTCTTCCGGAATCCACAAAATAAAAACGCACAAAGAGTTGAATTTCTGAAAATTTCTTCTAGTAGATCGATAGAGCAGCTGGGACGCTTCCTAAATTCGAGTCGGCAAATTTGAAAATATTAATGCGTGGGCGTATTCTCTGTGAACGAAAATGGCGTGGTGATAGAAAAAATTTTCGTTTTTATTTAAATTATTCACCAATAATTCAATTAAAAATTCTTATGTTCATTCATATTTATAATAGAGCAAATCGAAGACACGAGCGAGCGATAGCGAGTGAGATTCTGGCTAGTACTAAAATGAACTAAATCATTCCAGATAAAATCTTACTCACCTTCATATCTATTAATTATACTCGAGATCAGATTCCACTATATTATGAGTGGATTTATTACCACATCTACTAGAGCGCAAGAATTCACTTGATGAATATTGTATATTCACTTTTTCATCAGTGAATAATTCACTTATCGTGCTAGTCAAAATCTCATTGACTGGAAAGAGAAAATTACATTACTTCCTCAGTTGATTTCAACGACACCGGATGAGTCATAGGGAACATTACTGTACTTATAGCTACTATTCACTGTTTTCTCAGTGATAAGAGTAGTTACTGATAATACAGTGATTTTCTACTACTCAACATTTAGAGAGTAGAGAGTTGTAGTGAAACGCCCCATATATTTAAGAACGTCAAATTTCCATATCTCCTTTATTCATGAATCGAAAACTTTTTTGATGGAAATGATTCGTATGACCATATCTCTCCATCTCTGAGAGTATTTCAATCATAGGTTAACACACGTCCCCAATGCATTTTTAACAAACGCGTTGAAAATTTCTCCTATCAGTCATTCTCTCCTTTACGTGTTTGGATATTTTATTCGGAAGAATTTATAGAATACAAAATTAGGATCGAAATGCAGACGCTAATGTAATTAGTATAATCCATGAGCATGATTTTTTTTTCATTCAGAGGCTGTTCGCCAGCATAAATCAATCAGTCCCCTAGAAAGAGCTATTTACATTTCTCACTTCTCTTCAGAATAGATAATTCTTGGCTTTTTGTTTTGATAACGTACGATTATCAACCCATGGGTAGAATATTAATTTATTGGTATTGTCTACAGATAAATCAGTGTCGTTCGAAAAATCTGTGTCATTCAGTGAGGAGCCACCAGATATGGACTCACCGAAACAGCATTCTCCTCAACACGCAAGTAAATGATTCAGATAATAAAATTGCAACAATAAAAGACTATCCTCATATTCCTCAGAAACTTTTCGAACAGATTCTGATTCTTTCATTTTCATATCCTTCCGATTCCCATAAAAGTTTCAGGCTTCCGAGTCAACAATGTTAGTCAAAATAAGCAGATATGTCCTTTGGCTTTCTGAAAAGCTATCACAAGAGTTTGGAGGCCCGTCACACAGATTTGAATCTACAATTTGCTTTACATCTTCCATTATGGTGAATACAGACCGTTATACGGTTGGTCCTGTCAAATGGTGGATAACCCATTTCTGTCATATTCATTCAGTTTGAAACTCCTTAGCCAATTATCTTGACTTGAGCCTATGACAAATACTTCAGTAGCGTTGATCAAATATACTCAAAGCAAACTGCCCATGGTGGAGAAAGTAGTTATTCGAATGACAACATCAGATGGGTGGTCTCTAGCCCAAAAATTTTGTTTCAAATAACGTTAAAAAGTAAGGCTGGGAATGTATTGTATTCAGTGTATATTTTCAGGGTATGTGAGTCCGAAAATGGAAGCTTATTCTTTTCTAAAAATATCACTATAAAACTGCTTTTTTTGCTCTTTCCTCGTGATCCAAGATTATTATGAGAGACTTAACAATTTTCAAGGTCTATGGTTTTTTCTATGGAATCATTTTCCCATGTGAGCGAAAAATTACAGAATTCAGTTTTTTCTCTAGAAAAGAATCACGTAGAGCTCAAACTATCCTAAACTTAATAGCACCAATCGATTATGATATGGAAGAAATTTTATTTTCAGTTTATTCTAATGACTTGAGAGAGTTGAAATTATAAGCAAGCAAACCGTGAAATAGAATATGTTTAGAACCTTTCATTGAAGTCGATAAATATTTATATATCAGGAACAATGGACCATTCCAAATTTATTGAAAAGAAATTATTGCGAGATAGAAAATATATGCTCCCCAGGCTAGATTCGAACCAGCACCCTCCTGATCAGATTTAAAACTTGTGGATGTAAAAGAAAAATTATTAATAATATTCATTGTAGTCTATTCCACATAAGTAATGCAACGGTCATAAAATGCATAAATTATATGCAATTTAGATGGCCAAATCAAATAAGGGCAAGAGACGCAATCAGTGTAAGTCCAGGAAGAGATTCCTGGAGCGTCAGGCCAAAAGAGACGAGGAGTCAGGTGAACTACCCCCATCATCCAGAAGATGGGAGAAAGAGCTTGCCCCAAATAGAGTGTCCGGCGATCCTTGCCGTACCGACTTAGGGTTAGTGGCCATACCTCTTGCTGAGAGTATATAACGCCTCCCCTGGCTAAATCCTTGGAAGCCGCGATATGCATAGCACCTTCAGCTTGAGAATGGTCTAGAGCCGTCCCATGGGTGTAAATTCGATAAAGCTAATTTGTATCTTCTTTTGAAAGAAATGTCTTGCGTTTTAGTTAATGTATAAAATGCGTTTTCATTACAGAATTGCGAGCGAGCGGAAAGGGAGGTACCTCTTCTAAAACGGATCTTGAATATGATTTCATAATTTAAATTCATGACGTATATTTTCCTATGGTTATATAATTTTTGTAAATGTGTCGTTTGACGCAAAATCTCAAACGAGCATTCTTTTGATTCTATCTCTTAGATTTTAATTATTAGTTTCCCATGATTTATATTTACAGATTTTTGTTAAATAGTTGTAAGGAACAAATGCAATGTATATTTTAATAAAGTTGAGCAATGAAGTTAGTAATTCGTGGAGATTTCAGTGAGTCCTGTTCTCCTGCTTTACAAGCTTCATAGAAAAAGTTGCTAGAGTATTTTTGGAGAGTCCCTGTAATCCCTCGTAAATGTTCATTGGGGACCAAATACACAAGAGGGTAAATAAGAATGTACGGAATATTTTCCAAAGAAGACTGTTGATATTCATAGCAAACGTTGTTTACATCCCCAGCAACCATTGCTACGGAAGAGCAAAATCAGTTCAAAACCCATTTGTTGATGACAAATGACACGTAAACTTGGTTACTCTTTACCAGCCATTTTTCTTTTTCCTAGAAACCGTAGCGATGGGAATGGAATATCGAGTGAAAGTTCATTTCTAGTACTTTCGAGAACATTGGACCTAGAATCATGATATGAAAAAAAACTCGTGTATGCCAAATTTCAACAAGATCGAGTTACTTTTTGAAATTTTCTGTCCGCCATTTTGGATGATCTACATTAAATTATCAAAATGATGTAAATAGTTCAGGTCCAGAGTGTCACGTCTCGACGTGGTTATATTCAGTTGTTATATTCAGACGCGCATACACACATACACTCATGCACATACAGACACACGCATACTACATCATCCCCCAAGTCGGTATAACTCTGAGATCTGGACCTCCAACTGACTTTTCCCATTCCCTAGTTACGGTTGCAAGGGATATAAGCAACGGTTGCTAGAGACATCAACAATGGTTTCTACGGGAAATGTCTCTTTGATTCTATAGAATTCCATAAATATACAAACCCAAATGATCATTCATCATGAATTATATGGAAACTTATCAAAAACATGCTAGCAATGATTGCCATGGAAATAAACAACGGATGTTGGTAAACACCGAACTCAGTTCACATCTTCCGGAGACCGACCTGTGTGCAAAATTTCAGAACGATCGGACTATTCCTTCGAAAGTCATCGTACGACAAAAAAAGTCAGTCTGAAGCTGAATTTTGTATCTCCATAGCAACGGTTGCTAGGAGAATAAACAATGGTTGTTCCAAAATGAATGTCTTATCGATTCTCATCGATCGTCGAAAGAATTGGAGACCCATCGTGCATTGATGATGATTTTTGGAGCTTTTATCTAAAACACGTTAGCAACGGTTGCTAGAAAAATAAACAACGGTTTTGGCTGAAAATTGAACTCGGCCGAGATTTTGCGGCGACTGACCTGTGTGCAAAATTTCAGGACGATCGGACAATTCCTTCGAAAGTTATCGTACGACAAAAAAAAAGTGCACGTACGTACGTACGTACATACATACAGACATTTTCGGATTTCCATGTTTTTCGACCCGTAGATTACGAAAATCGAGGTCCCGAAGTCCGATTCGATGGGTCGATTTTTACCCCATTACAAAGCTTCCTCTTTGAGAAAGCAAAAAAAAGACAAATATATATCCCACTGCCTCTCAAGAGATTAAACAACTCCCCTAACGTCAGCACTCACAAGATAATATTTGATTGTATAGGTATGTATGATCAAACAATAATCGAAGGTATTTTTTGGAAAACTCTTTTTATCCGAGTTGTGAAACAACATCTACCGGTTCATTTTTAAGAGATTCTTTCTGCTTAGAATAATCGAGACCAATTAACCCATTAACGTCCAAAATGTCAAAATTTCTTGCACGTTTTCAGAGTGATTATTTCCTATGTAATTGGCCTATGTAATTGGCGTTGAAAAAATTTTTGAACCACATATTCTGATGTAAAATTTCATGCTCTTTTAGAATCCGTTTCCAGAATCATAATAAATTTTACAGGAAAAGAGATATGCTCGATTGAAACATAAAAAACACCTAAATTTTCGAAAAAAAAAATTTTCAGGATTTTTTTTCGAAGTGTTACGGTGAAGATATCACCTTGCGACCGTGATCAAAGGTGATCATGGGAGTTGAAGTTTAACAGGGAATTTTTTTGTTGACCTTGAACCATCTCTTCTTTACAAAATGGCGGAAAAAACGAATTTTTCTTTTTTCAATCTTCATCAATTTTTTTCTTAAAATCTATGGACTTTAGAAAAAAATTTATAGGAACAAAAATGCCTTAGAATCGCTCGAGAAACATCCTAAAATTTTTTCAGAATTTTTTGAGACATTTTTGAAAATCCCATTTCCCAAGTTTCCCGGAAAATCAAAAATTGTCTCAAAAAATTGTGAAAAAATTTGAGAATGTTCCTCGAGTGATTCTGAGACATTTTTGTTCGTAATCTACGGGTCCACAAACATGAAATCCCAAAAGTGTTTGTATGTAGAGATGACCGAGGCTAGTTGGATATAAGAGCAAGTTGGCGCAAAGGCTATATCTCATTATCTCTCATGTATACAACAACACAATATATACCTTCACATCAACTCTTTCTTCTATATGTATATATATGTGATTCTCTGTCAAGTGAGTGAGTGAAAAGAAAATCTCAAAACTCTGAAAACTTTTTTGGAGACTCTTTGGGATCCTGTGATGTCACCAGAATTTTTTCCGATCTTTTGGCCCCTATAACCCATGCTGTCGGAGACCCAAAGTTGCTATTTTCCCAATATTTGCCATATCACAGCTATGTTCAGATATTATTCACTCTCATTGAATGACTTCTGGACGAAAAAGTTATGATAACATTCTTCCCTGGTAATCACTTGAAGTTTTCAAAAGAAATATGTCCAAAATCATAGGTCGTCATATGAACATCATATGACGATCTATGATAGACACTTCAGTACTCTAAATTAAGGAAAAGTTATTTTCGATCACCCGGATCAGGATCTCATACCCACCAAAAGTTAGCTCAATATGTTAACAAAGTATCGAGAGTAGTCCCAGAGTTGGCAGATTTCTTGATTGTCCATAGTAAACCAGTATATGCAAGAAAATTGTCAAATATCAATATTTACCAGTGACACACATAGTAGACGGTAAATGGATTTTCCATTGTTTTACTAATATTAACAGGAACATTCTATGGTTCACTTCCTTGAGTATTATTCATGAATATTCATTCATTCATAAAATCCAATTACATTGTAAAACTGCATAGCTAAGGTTCGAACAGCTATTGACCGGTTGGCTCAAATTCGAACTTCAAGTTATTTACTCATGAAATTAGCTTATATGGGGCTCTTGACGAGCGACCTCCCTGGGTACAAAAATAGAGGTTCCAATTGGTAATGCGGAGTACTTCATGTGCTCCAATGACCTTGGAGATAATTTTTCTATAAAATTCAGGTAATGTGCAGACCAAAATGTCTCATTCGTTTGTCTCAGAGGTCATTTTCAAAGTGTAAATTAAGGTTGAAAATGCAAAAATAGCAAAATCAGTAACTTGGCCTATTTATTAAGGGGTAACACCGCTCTAGAGGCCGAAAAAAAGGTGTCATTTTGCGATTTTTTCATGGGATTATGGGACGAAGGATTGTATTGAAATTCACAGAGTTTATTCAACATCTATTGAAGTATAAAAAAAATTTTTCTTATTATCGTTTTCGTACAAAATGGCGGCACCACAGCGGATCTCCGATACAAGGTTTTTTTTAAGTTGCTCCGCGGGCGTACCCATATCTCGGCAACCATATGAGCTCGAACAAAAATTCAAAATTATTTTGAAACTACATACTAATAGCTATCGAAGTACGTAGGATTTTTTTTTTCAATTTTTGTAGAAACTGTGCATATTTAAAAAAAACGTATGAATTTTCGACTAAAAAAAGAGCTGTAAATTGTTAACAAAACAAGTAATTTTCAAAATATGAAGAAACGGCTACGTACTTCGGAGGAGAATATATATATGAAGCTACTGTGAAAATTTGGAGTCGATGCATGCAATAGTTCTGAAGCTACAAGTACGCCCAATTTGAAAAAAACAGTTTCGAGAAAAACGCGTTTGAAGTATTAAATTATCATTAAATCGTACTTAACTTCAATCAGCAATCCCTTGGAAAAAACACTTGGAGTTTGAATTTTGAGAAAAGGGTTTCAGGAGCGTATTCTACGGGAAATCTAATAACTTTTTAGGTAAAAAAAATCGAATTTTTGAAAATCCTAGAGTGGTGTTACCCCTTAAATAGGGTTAAAGTGGTCGGGACCCTGAAAAAATTCTGGGAATATCATATGATGCCCTAGAACGTAAAAAAAATTCCACAGAGAATTGCCCATATATATGATCGTATTTGATCACACGCATTACTGAGTGAATTTAAAGGCCTTAAATCATTTGACGAACAATCATTTACTCGACGAGCAACAACTTTATATTGCGGGGGAGAAACCAGGCGCACTTTTCACAATTCTGGCCAGGGCCGGAGAGAACTTTTTTGCTGTAATAATAGACTGTGGTCTCCAAGTAAGAGTGCTGTCAAAAGTGATGCCAAGGAGCTTTATTTTATCTGCAGTGTTGGAAGTTTCGCCGTCGAAGACCAGCTCCGGCAAGGAGGGATCATGAAGGAGGCCAAACCAGGTTGCTTGAGTCTTTGAGGCGTTGATGCTGATATGATTGTCCCGCGCCCAGCCGGAGACGCCCTCCAGGTTGATGTTAGCCCCGCTTCGACGATAGTGCTTTGGGACTCGAATTTATCTCAGAGGCCTTGGTCGACGTCATCAGCATATATACTATGATCTGCGCTGGTGAGGGCCACCGGCAGGTTGTTTATGAAGAGCCCAAAAAAAGTAGGCCCGAGATGGTTCTCCTGCACCACGCGTATCCTGCGCACGATCTGGGCGCTGCGCTTGTCTCTGTCAACGACAATCTGCTGCCAATCCGATCGATAGGAATGGAGCCAGTTGCACACACTGTCAGAGATTCCGAGCCGTTTGAGCTTGTCCAGCAGCACATCCAGTCGAAAGCCTTTGGGAAGTCTATGGATATTAGCAGAGTTACCTGTTTGGCATCAATACCTGCTTGTATGTCGTCAGAAATTCTCAACAGTGCAGTGTGAGAGCTG
The DNA here is from genome assembly GCA_020882685.1 of Aphelinus atriplicis. Lineage (NCBI taxonomy): Eukaryota > Metazoa > Arthropoda > Insecta > Hymenoptera > Aphelinidae > Aphelinus > Aphelinus atriplicis. The sequence goes on from CM037073.1 coordinate 10,336,637, forward strand.
TGCGACTTTTGAAAGCCGGATTGCTTGCTGTTTGGAGAATTTTTGATGATGTAGGCGATCAGTTGCTTATTTACGACAACCTCGAACAGTTGGGCGGTCGCACAGAAGATGCTGATTGGGCGGAAATCGCCGGGAGATGTAGGCGATTATACCTTAGGTATTGGATGTGTGAATGCTGTCTTCCAACTTGTCGGAAAACAGCTGATTGGAGGGATAAATCGAAAATGTTCAGCAAAGCGGGCAAGATTACGAGCGCTCAGTCAATGAGGAAGCGCAGCGGGATCTGATCTGGGCCGCAAGCATTGGAGTGCATGTCCCTGAGGGCCTCAAAAATGTCATCGGGGGTGACATGCCTAAAGTAGAACTTGTTGTCCGGGTGTTTGCTTACAGTGGGTCTTTAAGTATACTCAAAAAAAGCAACAGTCAGTCCAGCGAAGTGCTCATTGAGAGCGTCGAGGTCGAAGGTCGGCCGCTGCTCATCGCGAATTAGGCGAGTCAAGCCCAGCTCCGCCATTGAGGTCCACAGGTCCCGCGAGCTCCGACAGTTGCTTAGTTTGTTTCAATAGTATTGCTGTTTTGCGTGTCTGATGCAAAAACTATCGTGGTTTCTCAGTCTCTTGAACGCAGCCTGTTGCGATAGTCTGCCGTATCGGCGGAAGTCCCTCTTCGCTTTATTGCGATCAGCCACCTGTGCAATACAATTCGTGTGTCATCTTTGGCGAGCGGTTGGTGTATGTGGGTCAGGCTCTGTAGGGGGCATGTACGTCGTGAGCGTTTGTTATGAAATCTGTGAATAGCTCGACCTTGGCGTTGATATCAGCCGTGTCCACGATCGAGCTCCAGTCCACCTGTTCCGGGGTAATGTAAGGAGTCCAGGTTGAAGTGGCAAAAGTCACACGTGTACTTAATTAGCCTCACGGGTGCCGTGACAGGGATAGACAGCGTGGCCAGCAGCACGTTGTGCTCCGGTATCGGAACCGCACCGAACTGCAAAAATGCGACAACCTTGACAAGGTTAGACACGCAGATGTAATCGATCGTGTTATGTGTATTGGAAAGTGGCCATATGGGATCCTATTAAGGTTGAAAGAGCACGGAGCCTCAGTAATTTTACGTGCGACACCTACCCAATGGGTTCAATCACACGGCCCCCAATGGGTCGTGGGCTGGGATACGCCCAACCAGCGTATCACCGTATAGTCCCGGGAAAATGTCCCGACGGATTTGACGATGTCTACCGATTTGCTTACAGGGGGTAAGCTCTGCTCGCACCCTCGGTAGGGGCCAAGACCCAATCAATCCCTGACGGCAAGCGAGCCGCTCTCCGAGTTCAAACGCAATGCACGCGTCGGAAACCTAGGTGAGTTTCAGGCCCTGAGCATGCTGAAGCACACCCGTGACCTTCCGCTCACCCGGGTTCCCTCAGCGAGGTGAGCAGGCCAGCAATCACCCGATCTTGCCGTCTCGTCCCTCAGGTTACCGTTCAGACCCTGGTACGGGTGCTAGCTGGGCTCTTACCAGCCCTGGTACCAGCGGCCAGCTGGACGCAGGCTGCCCTCTGGAGGCCAACCGATCAACCCCCGGTGACAAGCATACCTCCAAGTCCCTCTGCGTATGGTCAAGAGAGCACAATGAGTTGGCAAGCATCCTGCGCGGGGTGGATAGCAGATCATCCCAGTTGATGTTGAGGTCGCCAAGTAAGACTGTAAAATCCCTGCCGCCACAGTAGCTCGCCACAGCCTCCTCGACTTTGGCCCAACCACCTGCCTTGCGCGGATTGTAAATCAGTGCCAAATTTATTCTGTAGTGCGCGATACTGAATTTAATAAACAGGCACTCGGGGCTCCGCTCGTAGACCTGGTCAGAAGCGGATCGGGAAATAATTCTCGCAAGGATCGACTCTTTCATGTAAAATGCGACGCCACCACATCGCTTACCGACTCTTTCGGAGCGAGTAAGAAGATAGTATGGGATACGAATGCGAGTGGAGCTGATTCTGTCGTCGGGCCAGGACTCACTGATCTCCAAAATAACAGCATCCCTCTCCAGAATAATGGAGGTAATTTCATCTTAATGCGGGTCGACTGATTGCGCGTTGATATGGCCTATTGTCAATCGCGACTGGTAACTTGCCTTGGTTGATGTTGGGGATCTTGCGCTCAACTCTCTTCTGATAGATTGGATACTTAGGTTTACCTGCGGTGTAGTGCGCCGTATTGGTGTGTTTTGCCGCTGTACAATTTACACATTCCAATACGTTGTCATGGTTGTAAGAGCTAGTTGCGGGTTCATGGAGCACCGCGCATAAATCACGGGTCGCGTACACATGGAGGCAACGTGGCCGAACGCCCAGCATCGGAAGCACTGTGTGATCTGGACGTGATCGTCCAGGCGGCACACAACCCAGCCCACATTCAATTCATTGAGTGAAATCAATTGGCGCCATACGTCTGGGGTGGTCCCGTAAATCGAATCGTCTGGATCGGAATTTCTGGTCTCTTGCAGGGTATAAGAATATGGGCTTAATATCGTCTGGTGAGATATCGGGTACATTTTGCGCAATGATATTGTTATTATGTCGGTCGGTTCGAGGTCGACCGGTATATCGTAGACAATGAGGCAGTGCACTTGGTCCTATGATTATGTGGTTTGAGCGCTTATTGGGGATTGGTCATGGAAATTCGGGGTATAAGAGCAGTCTCTGTTGCAGCTTGGCCAGTGAGGATGATAGCTTCGAGGACGTTATTTCGCATAGTTTTTATTTTTAATTGAGTACCATTACAAAATTCAGGAGAATAAATTTCGTATCTTGCAAAATCTGTCCTAAAGAGCCATTTTTACAAATAGAACATAATGATTCTTGTCCACATGACACATTTAGCGGTAGTTTGATAGTTGGATGAGCAGTTCTACCACCAATAATAAGTGAAGCAGCAATCCCAGATGATGCCACTCCTAGAGCAATGTTACCAGATAATCGTACTTCACTCAAGAGTAAATTGATCAAATATGTTTTCCCAGTACCTCCAAAAGCATCCAAAAAAATACTTTGCCTTTGCTGTTAACAAAGCTATCTTTAATTGAATCATATGCATGACGCTGGTCTGGTATCAATTTAGGAAGATTAGTAGCAACATACTCTCTCAGTTCACTGTATTTTCTCGGATTGTTGAGAAAATTTTCTGAAAGAGAAACTGTGCCTCCTGCACAACACATGTCTACGGCCTCATCATGCCATTTTTTGGCAAAGCAATGATTGCATATTTTATCCATTGAACCAATTTGCATATCTTTCAAATTAATATAATTCAAGAGACAATTATATTCAAAAGCAGTTCTGTAACCTGCCACATGGACTCTGGTTTGCTCTTTGACTGCTCTACGATATACAGACATTCGATTCGCAGACCGATTCTGACGACTCAATCCGCTCAACCGTGCTTTCAGTATAATATCATACATGCGAAAAATTTTCTCCAAAGGAGAAAGAGAATTTCTATTCTCTTTCAGGCTTTACTTATAAGTGAAGGTGCATTAACTATCTTGCGGAAAGCGCTCAGCTGCCTAGTGGAGAAGGCTCGAAACTCGTCGCTGTAGCCTAGGTCGACGGGCGGAGGGACTACTTTCCGCGCATGCGCCATGCCTGTCATTCCGGGCTTCTGCGATTAATACGCCAAGAAATAGTAGTTAGACTATTCATTTATTCATTTTAATAATGTCTTTTTCAACGTTTTGCATAGCCTATAACCACCTGGCGTGTGTAATGAAGCTACTGTCAAAATTTGGTAACATTCGATTCAGTAGTTTTGGAGCCAAATTCGAACAAAAAAACGGCTTCCTCTTCATATAATAGGAACATAAGATATGTAAGTGTGTTCGTAGAAAACTAAACGGGATTGTCGACTTTGAACTCTAATACGAGTAATGAAAATATAAATTCGATATTTCATTAGCGTCATATACGTCGCAGCATATTATACCCAGTAAAAACAATTTTCCATTTGATACGATGTAATGGAGAAATCACTTGAAAAGTTGAATTATTCACTCCAACATGTGAAATAATTACTTTAACATATGAAGAAAAATTGTTCTAACACAATATGTATTTAACAATCGAACAGTTAGATACTTGTTGATAGAACAAATCAACTATTCATCGAACCTCACTACCTGTCTAACCCATGGATTTTAATCATTTCCTCGCATCTAACAGAATACTCCGTTGGAAGAATTGAGTATCTGTTGTAATGACTGAATTTTCTCCCAATCTACTTTGCTTTGAACAAAGAAGACTAAATATGAGAATCAAAAATGTGGAACAATTGTAAGGAGCAAAGATGAGCATCAATAAGGAACAATTGTGAGGAGCAGAGATGAGCAATAATAGAGATCATAAAAAAGAGTAAATATAAGAATTAAATAAGAGAAGCAAAAATGAAGAGCATGCATGCGGTGAATCGTGAAGAGTAATGGTGAGGAGCAATGGTGGGAACAAACCATGAGGAGCAATCGTGATGAGCAATTGTAAAGAGCAACTGTGATAAGCAATCGTGAGAAGCAATCGTGTGGAGCAATCATAAGGAGCGTCGGTAAGGTGCAATCGTGAAGAGCAATCGGGAGGAGCAATTGTAAGGAAGAATCGTGAATCGTTATCATGTAATACTCAAAACTCTTTATTCTCAAGAGTGCATTTCTATAACCTTCATTCTTGCAAGGATGAGTTTACCCTTGAACTTACAAAAAAATTTTGAGCCAAATCAAATTTTTTCATGTTCGATCCCACAGAGAATCGCCCATATACAATTACAGCGTGACAATTTAGAAACGTGCCACACAAACAATTCATTTTCACTAAAACGCTCTGATAAAACCACATTGGACCAAGTATTTAATTTCTACGTAAATTTTCCTAATCTATCGAATGGTGTGACTGAATTTCTAAGAAAATGTACCATTCAAGAAATGAAAAAAATAATTCTTGTGGAAAAGGTTATGATCCAATAGTTTCATGAAATTCCTGTAGTCTGGGAAGTTTAAAGATGAATAGAGTTGTTTCCAGCACGATTGATTAATTAATTTTAATTTAGAAAATTATTGAAAAATAAAAATATGCAGAGAAGCCAAGACTGAAATGATTGTCTTGGAAAGGTGGAATAGGAATTGGGATTCGAACATCTGATCTGACATTTCGGTCGGTAACGCAAGCCAGTTTGGTTACATAGGCTAACGTCGTCGTCCATTGATACGAATTCATAATGTCAAATTGAACATGAGAACGACAATTATTTTTCCGTAATCCATAGTGATTAAGGGATTATGTGATTAAGGGGAGGTTTCTCATCAAGCAATTTCAAAAATTCGATTTTGCTACCTTACGATGTGTAGAATATGCCCCTAAAAGCGTGTGACCGCAATATTTTCTTTGAAAAAGTTATAGCATAAGAATCAACCTATCATTAACGTTATTGCTATTGTTAACCGAATCTTTAAACGCGTTTATCTCAAAATGACTTTTTTTAAACTGGTGGGAATCCTAGCTCAAAAACTAATCGAGGTATCGACTTGAATCTTCTTTCGTTTTAAAGGCAATTGAATTCCTAGGATTCTATACCTATAAAACCATCAATTTTATTATTATTTTTTGTCTATCTATCGATTTTAAGAGCAAAAAAAAGTGCGAAATTGGAACGTAAATTTCACAAGTCCGCCATTTTGTTAATTTTCAACATTTTCTCTGTATCATCGGTATAATATCCTACAAATGTTATATATTTTCTGAAACTTTTTCGTTTTTTGACCTCAAATAAAAATTGGAGTCCCTAGGGTTCCCACCATACGGAAACTTTTTTTAGAGGCGTGACCATAAACGTGTGTTTAATTCATTATATAATAATTATTTTATACTATGAAAAAAAATGAAGAAAAATGGGTCATTTTCGAGGTGCTAGATGAGAACCTCCCCTTAATGAATTATATTCGATAAGAAAAAAACGACGAATAACTTCGGGCTTGGTGGACTATCCCAAAGTGATATTGCGAGAAAAAAATTCCACGCTTCCCGGGCTGGATTTGAACCAGCGTCCTCCTGATCTCCGATCAGTTGCGCCACCAACTGCGCTACCGGGAAGACGACAGCTCTCCACATCCCTGGAGCATGAATTCAGCTTCTCGCAATATCACCTATATACACGATCAAATTCAATCGCTTGAATCTGCACGATCAAGGTCCGATCGCATTATTGCAGATTCCCTTTTTACCTATTTTCCCCCAACCCTCCCCCCCACCCCCAGCTCAACCTATTGGGATACTACATCTTTTCACCCGAAGTTTCCCGCGATAACATTCCGAGAAAAATTCGAGAATTTTTTTTTCCGAAAATTTTTGCATCTTTTATGTTCAAATCGGCCATACTTTATTTTCTTGATGTCCAATCAGAATTCTGAGCCCAGATTCTGAAAAAGCATAGAATTCTACATTGGAATATGTACAAATAGAATGATTTTACCTCCGATAACATAGAAAATAATGGCGTTAAAAATGCACTAAAAAAACGGTTCGCTTCGGCGTTAATGGGTCAATTCGATAGGAATCGAGTGGAGTAAAAAACTTATCCATTTTAAAACTGAACAAAGTAAGAGACTTGGTAGCCAAATTCAATTCTACCGCCATTTACCCGAAACCGTCACTCAAAAATTGGTCACTCGAATAAGGTATATGAAAAAAAACCGCTGCCAAGTGCCTCAGCAGTATGCTTTCTCAAAGTATTGCAATTGAACCTCAATTTGCATTAATCACCACTCTTTGAGAAAGCAAAATGAACCTCTAACTTATTTCCTCCACTCCATAGTAACGGTTGCTATGGTAAATATCCGAGCTTCGGTGTTCTTACTTCTTAGTCGTCAACAGTTCCGAAAATGGACCTCTAACTGACTTTTCCCACTCCATAGTAACGGTTGCTAAGGACGTAAACAACGGTTGCTATGGTAAATGTCGGAGCTTCGACGTTATTACTTCTTAGTCATCAACAGTTCCGAAAATGAACCTCCAACTGACTTTTCCCATTCCCTAGTTACGGTTGCAAGCGATATAAACACCGGTTGCTAGAGACATCAACAATGGTTTATACGGGAAAGGTCTCTTTGATTGTTATAGAATCCCATAAATATACAAACCCAAATGATCATTTATCATGAATTATATGGGAACTTATCGAAAACACGCTAGCAACGGTTGCCATGGAATCAAACAACGGATGTTGCTGAACACCGAACTCGGTTCACATCTGCCGGAGACCGACCTGTGTGCAAAATTTCAGGACGATCGGACCAATCCTTCGAAAATTAACGTACGACAAAAAAAGTCAGTCTGAAGCTGAATTTCGTATCTCCATAGCAACGGTTGCTAGGAGAATAAACAATGGTTGTTCCAAAATGAATGTCTTATCGATTCTCATCGATCGTCGTCGAAAGAATTGGAGACCCATCGTGCATTGATGATGATTTTCGGAGCTTTTATCAAAAACACGTTAGCAACGGTTGCTAGAGAAATAAACAACGGAATTGGCTGAAAATTGAACTCGACCGAGATTTTGCGGCGACTAATCTGTGTGCAAAATTTCAGGACGATCGGACAATTCCTTCGAGAGTTATCGTACGACAAAAAATTGCACATACGTACATACGTACGTACGTACGTACATACATACAGACATTTTCGGATTTCCATGTTTTTCGACCCGTAGATTACGAAAATCGAGGTCCCGAAGTCCGATTCGGTGGGTCGATTTTTACCCCGTTACAAAGCTTTCTCTTTGAGAAAGCAAAAGGTCCGACGAAGATTTATTGTACCCGAGAATTGTGGACTGTCAGTTAGCGACAGAAGAGACGAGATACCTTTAAATAGCGCTCGGGAAACCCAGAACTTAAATGGTCATAAACCTAAATGTTAGCGCTCGTCCCTCGCCAACCAACCGACCGTACCCCAATAAACCTATTTTCGACCGAAGAGGTATACGTTCCCCTCTCCGACAAAAACAGCAACTCGGCCTCATCTACTCTTCGAGGTCGGGGGCGCGACGCTGACCTTCGAACGAAAACTGATTCGAGGAAAATCTTAGGTAAAAGGGCGTTCCCTCCCTCTCTTCTATCAATCTGAGGCTAACATAGTATTTTGGGAGGGAGGCTTCCTCTCCAAAAATCGGCAGTCTAAACCGTGCGAAAAATTGAAAATTTCAATTCTTGCATTTCCTGGGAAATCAAGAATTTTCTTCTATTTGTCCTGAAAAAATTTGAGGGTATTCTCTGACTGATATTGAGACTTTTGTTCCGAGAAAATTTTTCTTCAAGTCCATACTGATCGAGAAAATAATTGCTGAATTTCGTAACTACAAATTTTCCTTTTGGACGCCATTTTGTCTCAAAAAAAGAATATTTTTAATTACGCACAGGCAATGACTTTTAGTTATGATATTATATTGTGCACCCTCCATAATTCCAAATGTGTGTAAATTGTCGATCTTTGAGGGCCATTCCAGAGTGAAGTGGACAAAGGAAAATTCACAAAATCCACCACATATTTATTTTATGCGACGTTTCGCCAGTTAGGTTTACTGGCCTCATCAGGCTAAAAATTTATTACACAAAAAACACGTAATAAATAATACAGTTTAGGTACAAAACAATCGACGAAGTAACAATAAAATATTCTTTCTCACTAGTTTTGAATGAAAAAATAATAATATTACGTTCGGCAGTGGAAGCGGCTGCTTCCACTGCCATTGTCAAACTATTGTGTATAAAGCTAGCGTCAGAGGTCTTATATACCATCAGATACATTGGTGTGTTTGTTTTGAAAAATCTTGCTAAGCTTCCTATACGTGTGACTGAGTTGTTGTGTGTCTTCCTTCCTATTAAGTGTGTGTTGGTACATATTGATGTGGAGCATTTCCGAAATAAGTCGTTTCTTATAATTCGCTTCGCGGTCTAAAATTTTAACGTTATTCCAATCAAATGTGTGTGTACTATTTTCTATTAAATGCAAAGGGACCGGAAGTGGTTTATCAGTAATTTTTTGATGTTCTGTAATTCTATCTTTTAATTTTCTCTTCGTCTCGCCAATATAACATGCCGAACAGTCGTTGCAATTAAATTTATAAACTACCTCAGTTTGATCTAAAATATCTGTTTTATCTTTGCCTAATTTTATTATGTTTGTAAGATTATGATTGACTAAAGGAACTGTTCTAATGTTTAATTTTTTAAGGGAGCCGGATACTTTATTATAGTCCCTCTCTCCATCTCTCAACCTCTCAGATGTTAACATACCGGAGAATGTCCTTGAAGTAGCTTCATTGGGTCCAAATTATAATGTAAAAGAAAATTTCACAAAAGATGACATAGTATTAACAGTTAAAAATATTGAACACTCTTTAGACAAAATTGACGTAAGCCACACTATTAAAAATAACGTTAGAGAAACTGTCACTAATGCCTTAATCAACAATTTTAATAAAGTTAGCCACATTTCATCCCAAGACAGAGAATTTGCAAAAAAACTTTCAGAAACTAAGAATTTTTTAAAAAATAATAGCAATATTTTTTTCACTCGTGCAGACAAAGGTAACTTGACTGTGTGTATGAATACTAGTGAATATAGAGAAAAAATGAACTCACTTTTAGAAGATAAACATACTTATAAAATAGTTAAAAGAAACCCACTGAAATCATTACAAACTAAAGTTCATAAAATATTATCCAGTTTAAATGACCAAGACTTCCTAAATAAGCGCTTCCACAACATTCAATTGACACAAACGAATACTGTTCTAGCTAAAGCATATGGTTTGCCTAAGATACATAAACCCGATGTCCCACTGAGACCCATCATCTCTTTAGTAAACTCACCTACACATTTTTTAGCAAAAACCTTATATGACGATTTAAAAAAGTGTATAAAACCACCAATCTCTCGCGTGAATAATAGTTTCGAATTTAAAGAGCAAATTTTAAATATACATGTCCCAGCTGATTACGTATTACTTTCACTTGACGTCAGCTCGTTGTTTACAAACATACCGTGTGATTTGGTTTTGAACAGCTTAGATAAAAGATTCTCACATATTCACAGTGGAAGTAAAATACCGTTTGAGGAAATTATTAAAATCACCCAATTTCTTTTTGATAATACATTTTTTGCCTTTGACAATAAATATTATAAACAAATTTTTGGCACACCCATGGGCTCTCCTATTTCCCCATTGTTTGCAGACCTTGTCATGGACGATTTAGAAATAGAATGTTTAAACAAATTAAAATTAGAATATAACTGTGAACCGCTAATTTACAAGAGATATGTTGATGACACCTTTTTATGTGTAAAAAAAGAACACGTTGAAATAGTTATTAAAGTTTTCAATGAATACAATAAAAATTTAAAATTCACTCATGAATTAGAAGAAAATAATTCTATAAATTTCTTAGATACAACAATTACTAGAACCAACAATAAATTAATCACTAACTGGTATCAAAAACCAACATGCTCTGGTAGATTATTAAATTTCAATTCAAATCATACAATTCAACAAAAACGTAACATCATTTCCAATTTAATAGATAGATCAGTTTTACTTTCAGATAAAAGATTCCATAACGACAATATTAATAAAGTTAAAAGAATATTATTGGAGAACGATTACCCACAGAAATTCATAGAATCATGTGTAAATGACCGACTTCGTTCAATTAGATTCTCTAAAAAGAAAAAAAAGTCCAGATAAAAAAAGTCCCCTTTGTACTTTGGCAATACCTTTTCAAGATACATTCTATAATAAAGTATCCGGCTCCCTTAAAAAATTAAACATTAGAACAGTTCCTTTAGTCAATCATAATCTTACAAACATAATAAAATTAGGCAAAGATAAAACAGATATTTTAGATCAAACTGAGGTAGTTTATAAATTTAATTGCAACGACTGTTCGGCATGTTATATTGGCGAGACGAAGAGAAAATTAAAAGATAGAATTACAGAACATCAAAAAATTACTGATAAACCACTTCCGGGCCCTTTGCATTTAATAGAAAATAGTACACACACATTTGATTGGAATAACGTTAAAATTTTAGACCGCGAAGCGAATTATAAGAAACGACTTATTTCGGAAATGCTCCACATCAATATGTACCAACACACACTTAATAGGAAGGAAGACACACAACAACTCAGTCACACGTATAGGAAGCTTAGCAAGATTTTTCAAAACAAACACACCAATGTATCTGATGGTATATAAGACCTCTGACGCTAGCTTTATACACAATAGTTTGTCAATGGCCCTCAAAGATCGACAACTTACACACATTTGACTTTTAGTTATGGTGCCATGGACGCGATATTTACTGGTTTTAAATTTGTAGAAAAATTAGTAGAAGTTAAAAATTTGTAGAAAAAAAAGCAAAGGCAAAAAAAATACTTCAAAAGAAAGATTCATCACAAAATTTTTTTTTTTTTTTTTTAATTCGCTATTTTTCCATGAAAAGAATAATTCTTGGGTCTCCTAACCACCGCCATTCAGAAGAGCACCTTTTAAAACCAATGCATCCAACATTGACTCTCTGAATTTTGGTATCGAAAAAGGTCCATTCAGGCGCTAATGGGTTAAGTGCACTCTTTCAACGATTAACATATTGCGCATCGACAAGAATCTGGATCCATCATTTATTGAGTTGCGATTAGTTATATCCAAGTAATGAGCTCAAATTATGCTCAAATCGGATTATTTCGCTGCAAACTGTGTGGAAAAAAATCTTTAAAATGTTATAAATAAAATAACTTCCGTCTAAACGATTTGAATTTTACAGGGATTATTTTTGGCACTTTATATTTTCATAAAATATACAGTTGAAGTACGTGCATGCATGGGAAAAGTCCTAGAATGTTTGATAGTCGCGTATCTGCGGTCTGAGGAAGATGAAAATTAATAACTTTTTCTTATAAAAAAAAATAATTCGAATTTTTTCTCAACATGTTCTGTAGGAATATATTATCCTTCAAGAGAGGGACAAAATGACATTTGTTATATGTGGACGCTTGTCATAGAAAAACTTCAGTAGACTGTGAAACTTAGCTATGTGTCAGCACCCCTCGGTTTGGAAATCAGAATTTTTCACTAGACCATCAATAAAAACTGATAGAAGTCTACGAAAATCCTTGCTCTTTTTGAGTATTAATATTCTTTTTATGATTATGGATAGTGTTTTCTCGAATGACTTGAAGGGATCTTCAAAAATAAACTTTTGTGAAATTAATTTTTTTAGAAATTTTTCAAGCATGATAAAAATGTAGTAAATCATATTTTGATATATATCATATCATATTATATCAAGCAACTAAAATCTACATCTTGAGGCTCGACCTGGAGGTCACCCTGACATTTGGACATCATACAAGGAGATATTTTCGGTGAAAATCGACCAGAGTAAGAAAAAAACAATGAGCAAAAACGGCTTATTTTTCATGCCTGAGTATGACAATATTATATTTGTATTGTAAAAAATTCAGCAGCATGGAGTTTAGTGGAAACCAATACAGTCGGTTCGCAAAATTACGTTATTTATAAAAATAGTTTAATTCACTATGAGATAGCTTGAAAACTACCGAACCGATTTGGATGAGCTTTGGAATATTGTTTGATAATGAGTTCAATAAGATTCCAATGGAAACCATTCAACATTTTAATTCCGAATAGATTCAAGAGTGATAAAAATCAGTTGAAATAATTCGATAATTTACATTTATACATATCAATTGGGGGGGATAGGGTTCAATTGAATTCGATTAGGAATTTTGATTTTGAATGGGTTCAAGTCCGATGGAAATCAATGGAAATAATTCGATAGTTCATTTTTATATCTATTGGGAATCAATAGGATTCCATTGAAACCCATTCAAAATTTCGATTCTGGATAGGCCTAAGAGTGATATGAATCGATTGAAATAATTCGATAATTCATTCTCATACATGATAGGATTTGATTGAAATAGGTAATAGGATTGAAAAAAAATTAAATGGCTTGAAGAAGAGATGATAGAAAACTGTTCAATGAAGAAAACTCAACAATGTTAAGTTTTCTTGGCATGAACAATTTTCTATCATCTCTTCTTTAATGCTTCGTAACTTGAAAATTTGGAACTTTGATCAAAAACTAAACAAACATTCAAACTTTCGAGCCCCCATCATTTATTGGATAATTACTCAACTGGAAAGTTTGATAGGAGTTTTGCGGAAGATTTACAGTTGCAACTTCCAAATAATTGTCCATCTTACTATCTAAGAGAAAACATTTGTTTGTATGTTCGCAAAAATCTCAAAAACTACTGAACCAATCGCCTCCAAATTTTGACAGTAGCTTTACTATATACCCTGAAGTGTCATAGGCTATTAAGATTAATCATTAATTGATTAGGAACGTTTCTATGCAAAATTTGAAAATAACATGCAAATCAGCTCCGGCTTCTCTTTATGGCCACTAGGTCGCAAGACGCTGTTGTAGCTGTTCACGCGGCTGAAATGGCGCGGTCTGGCCTATAAGTATAAGACAATCCGTGTTGAATTCCTTTGGTTTCTCATGGAAAATTTCAAGTTAGTCGTTCTATTGTGACTTCCGATATTATAGCGGTGTAATCGATTGCCTAAATAATCGAACTCGCATATATTTTGTCAAGGAATTATTTAAACGGCTAAAATATGCCGCAATTTAAAGATCTGGCTTCTCTCTTTGGCCACCAGGTGCCGAACCGTTATACGAGCCGTTCACGCGGTTTCTTTTGCTTTTACAATAAACAAGGTTCAAGGTCAGACATTTAAATATGTCGGAATTGATTTACGCTCAAATTGTTTTTCACGCGGGTATAGTATAAGTTGTACGTTGGACTTTTTAGTACAGGCAAGAGGCAAATCGGAAAACCAATTCCGATTCCAATTCAAAAACCAAAAATGATGTTTATTCTGGAGTACTTTAGGGACTAGTAACTTTAAATACGTGAATGTTACGTTTTTATAATTGAAAGTCCCGTCTTCTCTCTTTGGCCACTAGGTGCCATACCGCTGTATGAGCCATTCACGCGGTATCTTTTGCTATTACAATAAACAAAGCTCAAGGTCAGCTATTTAAATATGTCGGAATTGATTTACGCTCAGAATGTTTTTTACACGGGCAGTTGTATGTTGGACTTTCTAGGACGGGCAAATTAGAAAACCAATCCCGATTCCAATTCCAAAACCGAAAATGTTGTTTATACGGAAGTACTTCAGGGATTTGGAAGTTTAAATACTTGAATGTTACGTTTTTATTCCTATGCACCGTTAGTAATTATTCGAATTCTATTAACTCGGAGAGCGAGCGAAGTTTCGTCGGGGGATGCTAGTTAATATATATCTCAGTAACCCTTACCCCCATAATCTCCATATCTTAACTCGTACGGGGAAAACAAACCCGACATGAAGATTTTTTTGAAACCTTCTGTTGGAGAATTGATAGACCTCGCAAACAATGGAGTGACACGCTATCTAAATAAAAGCTATGAAACAATAGAGTTTCATATAATTCAGAACTGTAAACTGTTTACAAAAACAAGAGCCTGTCTAGGAAAAGGAAAAGAATTGAGAACTACAAATGAAACCATCGAAGATGCTAATGTAGCTGAGACCACAAAAAAATTATACAAGGGAATCAAAGGGTTCTCGGAAGTTATACGTATTCCGAACTTCAGCATCATTGATAGCTATATACCGGACTATTTGCATACTCATCTCTTAGGAGTCACGAAAACATTTGTGTATGCAATGTTCAACTCAGCTTTTAAAGATAATTCATAGTATATTGGAACCCAGGTGGAAGAAATTAACAAAGTTTTACTGAGTATCCATCCTCCTCAGGAAATAACAAGGACGTCTAGAAATGTTGAAGACAGGAACCTACATAAGGCACACCAGTGGAAATTTTTTCATCCTATCATTTAATGGTATGTTTAATAAATCATCTCCCCAAGAAGTATCTCAGCCACTGGTTTATGTACGTTTTTTCAATGACGAAATTATGACAGCCTCAGATTACTACTTATGAACTGAATGAAGTTTCAATAATGTTGGAGAAGTTCTTTTTAATGATTGGGCCACTGTAGGGCAAGGAATTCTGTAGATACAATTCACACTTACAACATCATAAATGCAGAGCAATGAAATTATTTGGACCGCTATGGGAGTCTCCCACTTCCCTCTTCGAACATTACAACGGAGTTCTGGCAAAAATGTTTAAAAATTCACAATCAGTACCCGAGCAAATTTGTAAATCATATAACCATTTCAGACGAAAAGAAGAGGCTGGTATGCAAACATTTTCCCATACTGATTGCTCAGAACATATTGCAAAACTGTTCACTCGTCTCATATCAAATGTTACATTATCAAACAAATGTATAAGGGAAGGTGATCTCAGAATTCTAGGGACTTTTGATGAATATGGATTGAGTTTCATAGAAAAGCATATAGTTACGGAATATTTGGGAAAAGTAATCAAATCTAGAGTTCAAATGTATTATAGATCCATTAGTAATCACGTATTACGGCATGGCATGAAAACCAATTAGTTGAAGACAAGGAATAACAGTTGTGCGAAATTGAATGATGGATCTCACGTTTTAATTGAAAGCATTGTGAATATTGAAACGTTAGAAGTAAAGTGATAGGTATGCGATACACGGACTCGACATGGTGTTTGACACAATTAGTTAACAGCATTGAAATGGATTAGATTCTAGAACGTGGTAGCGTTCCAATCGTCAAGCAGTGACAGACAACTACCGTTGGTATTATTAATCCTAATTTGTGAGTTTATTCAATGTATATGGAGTGAATATGATGTTACGTTCAAGAAGAGTTTGTTCAAGAGTAGTTTTGACATTGTACATGATATAAAATATAATACTGTTCTTGGTATCGTTGATTGGATTAAATTAATCACATAGATTCGATACGTTGGATAGAATTTTTTCTACAATCTCATCATGATACAAGAGAATATTTACTACCTATCGGTAATAACAGAATGATAATTCTTTTTCAATCATGTATACCAATGAATTCATGAATTAACTCGAAACATGCACTGATAACTTTCAACAGGATTTGAGTAGCAGTACGATTGATTTAGCTGAACAATGTACTTTGACAACGATGAAGAAACGAGTGTGGTTCAGCAAAAAGGTACCAATCAGACATCAAAAGGAGTTGATAATAGGAGCTTTGTTTCATTCTCCAGAGTATCGCTCGAGACTGAGCATACAAGTACGATATCATAAATTTGCATTGATTCACAAATCTTGGAATTTAAAAATGATTTAGCAATAACTTACCATCATAATTTTCTCCTCATTTCTAGATATATCAGATGTGTATCAAACAAAATGTATTAAGCTAAGCTAGGTCTTTACTTGGACTTAACAGAGTTGATTCAGAAACTAGTGGGTCATAAAAAGTCATGACCATTGTATGGCAGACAACTTATTGTTCATGTCCAAGAAACAAACATAATGAATGAGATAATTTCATTTCATAATTTATTTTAAACGAGTTCTACTACATTTTGCAGTGTCAGACCAGTATTGTCGTTGGTGGGTTCGGTTAAAATTGTGAAAATTCGACAAATGAAGAATATGATCAATTTCTGGATTAGTCGACCAAAGATTGACGAATTGTTTGTTAAATGAAGTGAATTCTATTTAGGAACAATGCGCTTGGATCTGACAGGAAAGTTATTCGAAATTCATCAAGTTCAGAAATCAGAATTTCTCAAATCAGAATTATATCTATCACCTTTCTTTACATTCGATTTGATTCTTGAGAAATTTGAGTGACGGTTTGAGATTCATAATTATCGATCGATTGTTCGCGGCAGAGGAAGGATCGAGAGGATTTTTTTTTGCAAATTTATTTTAATACAAAAGTGATTCGACAATTTGTTAGAAGCTTGAATCTTCTCTCCATTTCAACTCTTTTTAATTTATAATTGAGTATCAAAATGGAGGGAAGATTAAGCGTTTCATCCAAACACTGGAGGTGGACTCATCAGTGATGCCTCCAGTGCCTTCATCATACGCTACAAAATCGCGATATCATACAATTGCTCAATAATAAATAATCAAATACAAAACAATCGCGGCTTAAAATTACTTCAGCTTGAGACTAACACTGTAGAGGGAAACTCTGCCTTCGCACTAATCATGAAGTGCAGTTGTAGCTTTGCCACGAGCCGAGTCCATCCCTCCCTCTCTTTGCCGTTTCAACTCTTCCCTCTCAGCCCCCAGCCGTATCGTTGACGGGAGAGCCTTTTTGGGGCCCTGCGTTCACGCATTTGTGGGCCTAGGATGCTTTCTCGCATCTTACATCGATTGAACTAATGTTTGAACCTCATTTCTTTTCACACTGGTACGTGTGATCGACACACGTTGATGGACGAAGCTGTTAGCCGATATACGCGCGGAGTCGTGGGAAAGCGTCCCTGGGCGCCTTTCTTTGTCTTTGGTCAGTTAGGCCGTGGTTTGGGATTTTTCAGAGACGTGGCGAGCGAGCGGATTAGCGGATTATGAATACTTGGCTCGGACCTCAAACTTCTTTCGCTCCCGGTGTTAATTGCCCTTTGCCGATCGAACGTTGCGGCGGTTGAAACGAGGCCGAGCTCCGTCTGCGACGCGGTTTATGGTTATATGACCGGACAGATGGCGCGCAGCCGGCGCGGCCCAGGTAGTCACGTGCGCGCGACCTATTCCCTTCCCGAGCGCGCCTAAGGTATACGCGCGCGCGGTCGCGTCTATATTCGACTCGGGCGCCTCTTTTCTTCCCCGGCCGTCATAATCCATCGGCGTGTGCGTCTACTTTCTACGCCGTTCATGAATTGTCGTCGCGAATCGCGCTTTACTCGCGTTTCTGGATATCGTGCGTTATTGACCGGAACAATCGATGGAAAAGTGAATATTTGATATGTAATACTCATAACGATTGGAAAAATTAACAGATTCCTAACATAATTAATTTTTCGTCAGGGGTGCACAAAACATGCCATATTCCGTAGAGGTTTTCGGTGAGCAAAATGGCCGATTGTACGCTCCGTCACGATATGAGTCGATTGTTTGGTGCATCTATAGAACTGTATTACTTTTCTTTACGCCAGCTGACTTTGCCACACGCCAGTTGACTTTGCTGCACGCCAATTCATTTTGCACGCGAGTCCATGTGTGGATTGTACTAATATCTAGATTTGACTCTCATCATCCGAACGAGGGTCTATTGTTCCAAAAGGAAGGGGCTCTTTACCTGAGTTGCGGGTAACTGGTCATCGGTTTATGACTGTACAAATTAGCTAGGTTATCATGGAAATATAATGGCAAATCATTATTATTTTATCAATGCAGTTATACCGTTGAATAAAGCTGACCATTATGAAATTTGATACGGGGAAATCGGTAGATATTATCCAAAACAAATACGTATATTCCGAATTTGAATCAGATACATGCCAGCCTCGGTCGTATAAGCTAATCGTAAAAGGTGAATCATTATGAACTTCTGAGCTCGATTACTCTGCCTAAAGTATCTCTAGATTGACTTTTTTTTAAGTTTGTGCAAAGCACATACGAAAACAGTATACTTGTAGGATAAATTCTCGGTATCACCAGTAAATGAAAGTATCTTGCTGACTATGCCGAAACAGTCGCAGGTATAAAATCTTCAAGACGAGCGGATATGCGGGGGCTACTGCATCGTTTATGGCAGGGTTCAAATTCTCCTGTAGTACACTGCGTCTCCGAGATCCTTCCGAGAGAGGACAAGCCGCGCAAGCCAAAACACATGGATCGCACGTGGCCACTTTTCGGTGTTGTCAGTGCATTGCTCATACATAGAAAAGGGTGCAAAAAGGTCTCGTGAATTTCGATGATACTAGGTCATACAGGATTCTTTCTCCATCAGCTGACCTGATTTCTTATTGGTCAACTTTCGTTGTTCATAGCGCTTTGATTATTGGTCGGATTATATTCGTATAAAATACATTCGATTCAGATTCCGATATTCTATCTATATACCCTTTCAAGGTATAACACTAACTCTAATCCATCCTGTATATAATATTATGCTGTGCACCCTACATAATTCCAAATATGTGTGAATTGTCTATCTTTGAGGGCCAATCCAGAGTGAAGTGGAAAAAGGAAAAATCACAAAATCCACCGACATATCTATTTAATGCGACGTTTCGCCAGTAAGGTTCACTTGCCTCATTAGACTAAGAATTTATTACACAAAAAAACACGTAATAAATAATACAATTCAAGTACAAAACCCTGTATATATATCACCCTGCATGTGTGTGTGTGTGTGTGTGTGTGTGTGTGTGTGTGTGTGTGCGTGCGTGCGTGCGTGCGTGTGTGTGTGTGTGTGTGTGTGTGTGTGTGTGTGTGTGTGTGTGTGTGTGTGTGTGTGTGTGTGTGTACAAAAATCTCAAAAACTTCTCAACCAATCGCCTCCAAATTTTGACAGTAGCTTTACTATGTACTCTGAAGTGCCATAGGTCATTAAGATTGATCCATTAATCAATTAGGAACGTTTCTTTGCAAAATGTGAAAATAACATGCAAATCAGCTCTGGCTTCTCTCTTTGACCACTAGGTGGCGAGACGCTATTTTAGCCGTCCACGCGGCTGAAATGGTGCGGTCTGGCCTATAATTATGAGGCAGTCAGTGGTGAAGTCTTCGATTTCCTTATAGAAAACTTGAAATTGGTCGTCCTATTGTGACTGCCAATATTGTATCAGTGTAATCGATTGTCTAAATGATCGAACTCGCATACATTTTCTTAAAGAATTATTTTTATCGGTTGAAATATGCCTTAATTTGAAGCTCCGGCTTCTCTCTTTGGCCACTAGGTTGCGAACCGCTGTACGAGCCATTCACGCGATTTCTTTTGCTATTACAATAAACAAGACTCAAGGTCAGACATTTAAAGATGTCGCAAATGATTTACGCTCAGATTGTTTTTCACACGGGCAATTGTATGTTGGACTTTCTAGGACGGGTAAATTAGAAAACCAATCCCGATTCCAATTCCAAAACCAAAAGTGTTGTTTATTCTGAAGTCCTCTAGGGATTCAAAACTTTAAACGCATGAAGACTTTCTATGATGGGTAAATCGGAAATCCAATTCATCCCTAATGCCGAATGGTATAGAGAAAACCAAGGATGTTGTTTATTCTGAAGTATTTTAGGGATTTGAAACTTTAAACACTTGAATATTACGTTTTTATTTCTTTGCACAGTTAATAATTTTCATTCGAATTCTATTAACTCAGAGAGTGGGCGGAGCCGCGACGGGAGATGCTAGTATATATATATATATATATATAATTTCTAAGACTATCACCGTGGCACTGATGGGTCCTGATGGGTATATGTGTCTGCCTACCTTCTGTTCACTACGACGATACTACTATACATAATACTAGCATCCCCTGTCGCGGCTTCGCCCGCTCTCCGATTTAATAGAATTCGGATGATAATTATCAATTGTGCATAGGAATAAAAACGTCACATTCAAGTGTTTAAAGTTTCAAATCCCTAAAGTACTTCAGAATCAACATTTTTGGTTTTGAAATTGGAATCGAAATTGGTTTTCCGATTTGCCCGTCTTAGGAAGTCCATCATACAACTGCCCGTGTAAAAAGCAATCTGAGCGTAAATCAATTCCGACAAAACCAAAAGAAACCGCGTGAACGGCTTGTACAGCGGTTCGGCACCTAGTGGCCAAATAGAGAAGCCGGAGTTTCAAATTAAGGCATATTTCAGCCGTTGAAAATAATTCCTTGAAAAAATAAATGCGAGTTCGATTATTCAGGCAATCGATTACACCGCTATAATATCGGGAGTCACAATAGGACGACCAATCTAAAGTTTTCCATGACGAAATCGAGGACTTCAACACTGATTGCCTTATACTTATAGGCCAGACCGCGCCATTTCAGCCGCGTGAACGGCTAAAACAGCGTCTCGCAACCTAGTGGCCAAAAAGAGAAGCTGGTGCTGATTCGCTTGTTATTTCCACATTTTGCATAGAAACGTTCCTAATTAATTAATGATTAATCCTAATAGCCTATGACATTTCAGGGTACATAGTAAAGCTACTGTATTAGTAAGATAATATATGTATGTACTTTTATCAGTATTATACGAGGGACGAGGCTGGACGTAATATACGTTTTGTTGAGAACTACACTCGCAAAAGGCCTCGTACTGCTCGAACGTAATATACGTGGTGTTAGCGAATTTTGCGGTGAGAGGATTTCTCGAGAGGAAAAAGTAGCTGTCGTTTGCTCGTCGACTTAGACCTTCTATTCTCGAATAACTAAGGCGACTCCAATAAAATCCTTTTTAAACAATTAATCGCAACTAAATGTAGTTTTTTTCCTGATAACTATTGTGAAACTGCGAAACATTGTTAGAATGAAAATAATTCTATGGTGCGAGGTTAAACCGACAACGAGCTGTATATAAGGCTCGTCGCGTCCCCTCGTCGCTTGCTGCGCATACTTGTCGTCGAGGGCGCCGGCGCGCCCCCTGATAGATACTGTGCGGTCCAAGGTGACAGACGATAGAAACTTTCACGATGTCGTGGGTATCAAAGTGATGGAGAGAGATTCGTGTGAGTTTTTGATAAGGAGAATCAAGTGAATGACTGTGGTATGAGAACAGCTGTTTCGAATGCGCATGCGTAAAGTGCACATGTCGGAAGCGTTGACAAATTACAATATCTTCCATAATTTATCCAATCAATTTTAAATCCCTAATAGAAGTTCGTCAATTATATTTCAGTTTTTTGAATGTGAGTTGTTCTTTTATCGGATCCTGGCGGCAGCTATTGAATAAAAGAACTTATCAAGCTATGGTACTCGGTTATTACTTGAAAATTCACGGTCAACTTGCTGGAACAGAAAATAATTTTAGATCGTTGAGGGATGGTTCTCTATAGCGTTTGTTGTCTGTGTTTGGGTACTTAATGAAGCAACTACTTCGAAAAATTGTTGCAGTACAGTTTGATTAGAGCAAAGGACTGAATGTATAACTATTAGTTATCGTTATGGCGGTCATATCACACACATCCATCATTGAATTCGATGTACCTTTCTAATTCGTGATATACCATGGGAACCATAATTGAATTGACTCATTCAATGAATTCTCACTCACTTCCAAAGTATATGTTTAAATTGACTAGAGAAAAATAATTTCTGTTTCCAAATATTCTAATATCACTGATACTATTATATTTTCTTATTCTCATGTATTAGCGGATTCAAAGCCCACGAAACCAGCAATCAAATCTTCAACTTTGCCCAGGACATCCTCGCAAGGTAAGAAAAATTCTACGGAATTTTCAGAGAATATATCCATCACTCTCTAAGATCTTATATCTTATGATAGATCTTTTTCTCGATACTCTCATCCGTCAATCCTTCCAAGTTCCATTACAAAATAGTATATTAGGAAATTGAGCAATTTGACGCGATATCGATATGAAAAACGTTTGTTAGAATAACTTTAACAGCAAAGTACCTTTCTTTTCTCGTACCAAGCGGAAGAGAACTGCCATTCTTTGCGAATGCTAAAAAATAAGGATAACATTTTTCTCTCGCTGAGACAAAAATATTCTTCTTGGAGAATACAGCCAGAAAATCATAAAACGGTTATATAACATTGTATATATTCATTTTTAACACAGAAAGAGAGAGATATAAGCCAATACCACCACTGAAGTCTATCACTTTAGCTATGGGTCAGTACGTCTGCGAAGATACTACTCTCACCCCAGAAATATATAATCATTTGAGAGACTTACAGAGAAGAACAACAGAATTACGTCAAGAAGTCAGAGATCTCAGAAGGATGTCACAGGCACAGGCGCACACCATGCGAGAGACTATCAGAGATACGTTTATTACTATAAGGTATTTGAAAAATAAATGCGATTATCAACAATTATATTAATCGAGAAAGTAGTTCATGTTCCAAGTTTTGATCATGTGGATACTGTTAAACGTCCATATTCGTATCTTATTATCGGAAATTATGAGATTCTTTCATGCATTGATTGTCATAGATTGTTCTCATGATTCAATTTTTTTATTATTCAACATTCTTGAGTGATAGTGACTAGTAGTATAGCTTCAATGTTTGGACATCACTGGGCTTTCAGGCTATCTGTGCATTCCCACGCAGTTCTAAGACATATATGAGACATTTCGCCTCAACTCTGCTAGCGCGACATGCGAGCGCCAAATCATACTGTTTTCAAATCGTGTTTACGATGCCGAAATGCACCTGATAAAATAACGTGATAAACTGTTTCAAAGTAGTTTTTCTTCAGCTTCCCAACTATGTTATCAGTTTTCCAGAAATTTTCCATGTTCGTCCTAGAAAAATATAAAACATCTCATATCTCAAAAAGTATATTTTGAATACAATTGATGATTTTTTACATCCACAAGTTTTGAACGATGAAACTTGTGGATATAAATATGGATGAAACAATCTTCTCTTAGAAATAGATCGTCTAAAAGTAAATGCACTGGTACTTCAGCGCGCTGTGGGCCCAAAGTCATGCTCTTTTTACCTCTTCCCAACTTAACTAAAATGAATTTGAGAGCATTTTTCAATGAGTCACTCCGATATAATTTTCTCTCAGCTCTTCAACGGTAACATTCGTTTTCCAGAAATTCTTCATTTTATCCCGAAAAAATATGAAATATAAAATATCTCGAAAAGAGTAAAATTCACACAGTTCATGGTATTTATGTTTACTTTTCTAGGTTTCCTTATTTCTTGAGTCTTTGTACATGCATTTTCTCCGCCCTCTCTTGCGCGTTCTATTTTTCAAAAAGAATATTTTCATTACCCTTCGAAAAATATCTTTTATGTTACTAAAGCGTGAAATGGCGGGTGAAATGGTGTAGAGGAAGATTGCTCAGCTCTCCCATGTCTAAAACTTTTAATTGGACTCGTTTAGGCCAGTTCTTTTCAAATAAGCTTTTGACGAATATTCAGCTTGTATCATACAAGTTTTCAAAGAATTCCCTTTATCGTAGAGTATTTTCAATCACCAACATTCCAAAATATACCATAATAGTAATACTCAAGCCAGATATTAGTCTTTCCATTCTTGTCTACGAGTTGATGCCCAGAAAATCATGCCTTGAATGAAAAGGAGAGAAGTACAGTACTAAGTGAAAGAATGGTCAACTCTTTAGGAATGCTATCGTCGGTTGGCTATTCAAAGTCTTGCATGTTCACGAAATAATTCATCTCAAGTGCAAGTAAATTGCATGATTCAGAGAAACGCTGTCTCATGATACTGGTGACCAAATAATTTCTCTCAACCATTCAATCGAGTATAATCAAACGATAAATGGAAGTGTTAGTTGAAAAATCTTTTTCAGCAGCGAATCCCAAGCGAATAACGACTGGTGCGTTCTTGAAAGATTCGGTCTACTTTGAACAATCGGGAACTATTGAAGCTACTTCCAGAAAAAAAGCGTGGAATGCGTCATTATGCGTCAAGCTTACGTCCTGCCAATATAGTATTCTAATTCGATCGGACGAATTTATATTCTATCCTTCTTATGAAAAGTGATGACCTTTAGAGTGAAGGCACTAACTCATGATTTGATTGGTATAGATCTAACCACGTGGTTTGTAGTGGGGTGCATATAGATATAGGGTGAGATGTATATAGATAGAGAGTAGCCGATGACATGATATTAGGGATAGTCAGTTAGGATAGTCAGTTGGGGGATGAAGTTGTCATGAGTTTCGACAATTTATTTCAAAAACTATAATTGTAGGTATGTGAATTCGATTGATGGTACGTGGATATTTTAGGCTACCTTTTAGTTTTAAATAATTGACGGATAGGATAACGCTGTTAGGTTAAGATGTCTGATTGGCAAGTTTCATGTGTTATGTGGTTTGATGAACAGATTAGTATTAAGATTCTGAAATCGTCTTGCGAGCTCAGGATTATTCGAATAGAAGTGTGTGTGCGTGCGTGCGTGTGTGTGTGTGTGTGTGTGTGTGTGTGTGAGTGTGTGCGTGCGTGCGTGTGTGTGTGTGTGTGTGTGTGTGTGTGTGTGTGTGTGTGTGTGTGTGTGTGTGTGTGTGTGTGTGTGTGTGTGTGTGTGTGTGTGTGTGTGTGTGTGTGTGTGTGTGTGTGTGTGTGTGTGTGTGTGAGTGTGTGTGTGTGTGTGTGTGTGTGTGTGTGTGTGTGTGTGTGTGTGTGTGTGTGTGTGAGTGTGTGTGTGTGTGTGTGCGTGCGTGCGTGTGTGTGTGTGTGTGTGTGTGTGTGTGTGTGTGTGTGTGTGTGTGTGTGTGTGTGTGTGTGTGTGTGTGTGTGTGTGTGTGTGTATCAAAATGGAAACATTTGCAAATAAACAATTCATTGTACGTATAACATTGAACGAATTTATAGAACCACAGTTACTTAATAGACTAAGAACTTGTCAGATTGATGAAATAAGGGTGCAACATTGCTTGCTGGAGACTCCCAACTCTCACAAGTAGTGCTACGGATCACGCTCGAACATATGGTTTGGGAACGCCATTTTGAGTAAAAATGAGAATAGCAGGTGGTACAGAGAAGGTGGGAGAGAATTCCACGAACACGTGCACCCGACGCAAAGATCTCATCATCCCAATCTCAGTGCGTACCTCCAAAATGCTGAACTCCTCATCAACAGTCTTCTAGCACGCCTGCGCTGGAATCGGGTGCAAAGTTCAGTCAAATTCTCTGGCGTCGCGTGAACAGTTCAATCAAATGCTCTAGCTTGTTCACCCCCGCGATCTTATTCGCAATATATCAAGACATACATCTGCACGAGAGTCCGGATAAGGTTAGACTGATGAGGATTCAACTAGTCTGATATGGAGGGCTCCGTTATCATCAGATCAACTCGTGTTGAAATCTGGACGCTCGATAGAAGAACCCTGAATTTGAACCAGACATCAGCATTAGGGCCGAGCCACGACTCGGCGATTCGATACAAGTGGTAGAAGGGATTTTTTATAATAAAATTGTGCAACTAGTTTATGTGGGCCCTAAGGGAATTGATGAAAAGTTACTCAGCCCTCAAGAAGCCCCCCCCCCTCTACCGCGGCTATTCTTCCAGACAATCTGCTTAATAATACTGCTACTGATTAATTTCTCAGTACTGCATCTTGTACACACTTGCTAAATCCATTTGCGTCAGCTGTGGTTGTACTTGTACTGTTTGAGTCACTGTAAGTAATACTTGCTTTGTGATCAGATAGCTAAAGTGTAGTCAAGTTCGCCGTTCAAATGGCTTGCAGATCAGCAGCCGATACAAATATATACATGCACATGTACTTTGTCATCACTACTTCGCCCAACCGGCAATCGAATGCAACTGTGCTAGACATAATTGAAGTTCAACCCTTTCACAATTTGTTTCGAGCTCTTAGTATGTTCAAATTGATCCTCAAGCAACATTTGATTTTCCGTTCTAGTACATGAGCTGCAGCACCTGGGACAAAGAATGCAGGATTGGTGTCATGCGTCTCAACATATTTTTTGGGCAAAGGATGCTTGGCCCGCACCTCTTCAAGAATTAAATGACCACTGGAGAGTAGAATAATAAAGAGTGTCTCTTCCTCCTTCCTCCATCCCATCCGATTTGCCAGCGGAGTGCTGCAAGTGCAGAGAACGAGTTCCGACAAAACTAGTTTTCTTAATTAAGGAGTGGTTGGTTCCTGGAAATTGATAGGAAATCTCCACTATTTTCTATTTTCGAGTAATGGAATTGCTCGTTAGAACCTCATTCAGAATTATTTTGCAGCCCTCTGAACCATCTTCACCAGGTCTTGAATTCATAGCACTCATCTGGCAAACCGTAGCGAATTAACATGGACTATAAAAACCATCAACATTGAAGTAATCAATTAAAATAACATAGCTGACAAAAACTCAACTTGTTATTCCCAAATTCGTGACCTCAATGAAAAACGTTCTTTTTCGGCTATTATAGTTGTCAAACATGAGGATCTTCAGTTTCCGGCTCTGAGAGACGAGCATGCTTACCTAGAGTAGTGCAGTTGGCGGCGCATGTCCAACAGCAGCAGCAACTACCTGGAAACAAGTCAACATTGCAATACTGCCACCAACAGTTCATCGAGTCGGTGTTACACTCCCATTGTTTTGAACTGAGAAACCGGACTTATGGTTTTCTCAAGCTGATTACTAATTTGTAGGTAATGTCAATGGGCTCGCGCAAACCTTTAGAATATGTTTACCATGTGCTCAGGTTAGCGGATAAATCAATTGATAGAGCCACTCTTTTGTATTTATGGAAAAGGCTATTGCCCAGTTATGTCACCTTTTTGTAGTGGATTATGCCGAGGAAGCAAATATTTTGGAAAGGGCTGATCAAGCTTTTCAGATAGACTTTTGGAATAATTCAATTTCGAAAATTGATTCACATCCACATGGCCATCGGAATCTGCTCTCACTAAACTTGTAGCCAAAGTCGATGCAATATCCTTGAAGTGGAGTCAATGGGAATCTCGTTCGCGAAAGCGTAGTCGATCCACATCCAATAATAGTAATAATAATAACAATAATAAGACTCCTGTAAAGGTTGCGAATATTGTAATTGATCCGAGTCCTTCTTTTCCACCCCTCTATTGGTATCATAGGGGATTCAAATCACGTGCAACTTATTGTAATGCTCCTTGTACCTGGGTACATCAACTTGAAGCAAAAACTCCAAATCCAAAACGAAAAAAATTAAAGTAAAAATCGTTGATGTCATCAATAATTCGTCGGAAAACCCACAGGGCCCATCGTCAGAGGAATGAACGGTCTTGGCTGTTCATCGCGCTTGCATATTAGATGTAAACAAACTAATATAGACTTT
The DNA here is from genome assembly GCA_020882685.1 of Aphelinus atriplicis. Lineage (NCBI taxonomy): Eukaryota > Metazoa > Arthropoda > Insecta > Hymenoptera > Aphelinidae > Aphelinus > Aphelinus atriplicis. The sequence goes on from CM037073.1 coordinate 10,364,664, forward strand.
CTCATTGATACCGGCGCGGATATCTCAATATTCGTACGGGTGTTAGACCGGACATAGACGCAAGTGTCGTGGAGCTAGTTTTTGGGAAAACTCAGGCTTCCTGCACAGTTCTGTCCCACTCATGCTGCTGAGCTGAGTCCTAAAATCTTTCTAAATGAATTTTTGAAATACACGAGAAAAATTAAACCGGTTCCTGAAAACTTCCGAACTTTTGTATTCAAAGACATGAAGTCATATTCCCATGTACTTTTTGAAGAAAATAGACTATAGAAAAACTAAAGCCAGCATACTTTTTGGCAACTTAATTACCTGTGGATAGCGCGCCCACAGATAGTTAGAACCTTCTTGTAAATAAAGCTTGTATAAATAGTACTCCACACGACGTGACAGTTAGTAGATCTGATCAATCTGTAAGCTCAATAAGTAACAAGATTGAAAATAACATAAATGTAAAAGCAAATGTTCATTTGACTCAAGACGCAATTCTAAAAACGCCATTTTCTGGTGCTTCTGTTACTCTTCCGAAACACATCTTGCAGTGTGATGTTGAAGTACATAGATCTTGCGATGACAATGACTAACTGGAATATCTTCCAGTCAGCCCAGACACCCTTTCTCAGGCAGAATCTCCTTCTGAGCATTCTGATACCTTACATGAACATGAAAACATAAATTATTCAATTGTAAATACTATTGTAACTTCAGTTAACCCTATTGTGACACGAACATGTGCTCCACTCTTGGCAAATCCTGGGGATAGTTATGAAATTTTCCCATCAGTTGACGAGAATGTTAGGAAGAAAAAGTTTGTACCCAGTATTTTGCGCAGGGCTGCAAGCAACACACATGTCAAAGAAACCTCTGAATTGAGCAAATTAAAATTTTGTTCACGTTAAACGATATATTTCTGTAAAAGCTTACAAGCTAATTACACCTAGAGTAATGTTATCACACTGTTTGGCTTGATCATTGATGTAACACACGTATTTCTCAGTTTTTCTTCTGTAGAAAACAATGTATGAATGATGTATGCCTGTTCAAACTAGAATGCGTCAAGTCATTCGTTATAATTATGTAATGCGATCACAAATCTATTTATAAATTGAGTATTTATATATTTCTTTCGTTAGGAGATGCAGTGAGGTTTTTTTATGGATCTGATTTATCACTATATTCTGATACATGAATGTGAAGTTCTTTGCCGAAGGCAAACTCTTGTCTCGTGGAGTGGCACTGCATACTTTTCAGCTGCAGTCAAAAAGAGGTATAAGGAAATTAAAGTCTATCAGTCTAACCATTGAATCTGAAACTGAACAATCTGAATCTGAATAATCTGAAAACACTGCGATTCCAATCCTCGGGTAATCTCCTTCTCACCTGCCTCCAGGATGCCAGATTCGGTTCACTTTCGATGCTTGTAATTGTAGATTGTCGCGGAATTCAAGTTTTGCACTTGTGTAATTTCGTGAGAGCGAACAAGATCTTGGAAGCTCTGATTGTTTGCAATTGTAACAAAATCGATATAGATACGCATTTGATGGGATTGTTCTCTACAGTCTGCTCGGGCGAAAATATTCTACGCTCGTTCCATTCTTGTTTCAATACCAAATATGATTTCGATGAGATTAGATTCGCTTTTCCAATCATGTGCGTATCACTACGTCAGACAACCAGAGCTTTCCTGATATCGTTGCTGCGACCTACAATAGCTGCAAGAACCCTTGATTTGACTGGCATCAATCTACCACCCGACACCTCTTTCTCTGCCTTAACAGCCTTAATATGTATTACTATGACATGGAAAGATTGCACGAATGATATTTTGCGCTTCGTAGTAAACGAACTAATGTCTTCCACGTTGCAATGAGATGTAGGAGAAAAGAAGAAAAGAGCGCTGGATGTTAGTTATATTCTATCTTTATGCTCCCAGACTCATTTTCTTGATGTAAAGCTTCATAACTGTAAAATATTGGACCGAGATAACATGCTTTTGCAATTCTTGTGTGACCGGGTAGTTCATGTGGCATGTATATCACACGGTTGGCGCAATATAGATTAAATTTAAACAACAGACCGAGCGGGCATACCCTCAAGATGCCAAACAGCCGCACGGAGACGTACGACGAACCGAACAATCACTCGCGTAGATTAACCGTCCGGCCAACACCATGAGCGCGGTATCATATAAAAGCGCGTGCACATTGTTAATTAGCAGTTAACAATTCGCTTACCGCACCGCGCACATCGTCTAGGACCTCCGAGTCCGATGTTGCCTACAGCGTCTGTTGCTTTGCAAGGCCAGTAGCGAAACTGAGCCCATATCTGTAATCTAAAGGAGAATAAATAACAGTGCCACAGTGAACTTGAAACAGTGAAGCATTTGTTATAATATTTACTTACCTCAATCCTTTTATACACCAATCCTGTGTAAATCTATTATCAACAAGAGTTTTCTCGTTTGTACTTCAACAAACGAGTGGCGACCGTGCACACAACACCAATCGAACCGTGCAGACGTTTTTGAACATCAATATAGCATTTAATCCATCCACGTCTGCTTACATAGCGACCGCGACAGGACAACACTAAAGGATAAGTCCAGTGTTGGGAGCTGAAAAATTAAAGAAAACAAATCATCCAACAAAGTGTCAATTAAAAAAAATTGAAATATTAAATATCAAAAGTGTGTATTAGAAGAAAATACAATACGTATTCGAAAACATGTTCAGAAAAAGTGAGAGAAGCCAGCAGGGTTCCGCGAGAACGCTATTGCTGTGAGGAATATTCAGCCAGATAGGCGAGACGCACGAAGAAGAGTAACTGATCCAGTCAACCTGAGGGAGGATACTGACGGTGACGGCCAGACGGCAAGACGGCCAAGAGGGAGGAAATATGCGAGCGTTACTGAGAGAAATAAGGAACATGAGAGCGGACATGCAACAGTTACAGTTGAAAAACGCGGAATTACGGAGACAGCAGGGACAGCTGCAAAACGACATAGTCCAATCTGGAAAAATAGGACTCCCAGCCAACAATGAGAGACGTGAAGCAAGATAAACGGAGACAGCCCATGAGAGTGATACGAGAGACATCGAGAATTAGAAATTCGCACTTCGAAGGGAATGTAGTGAAATACAATCCCGCAAAATTGGTGAGAGACTTTGAAGGCCATGCCGCTATAGAGGAGCTAAACTACCGGGAAAAAATAGCAGCATTCACAGGGATTATGGAGAATAGAGATGGCTGCATGAGCGCAAACGACGCAGGCGCAGAATTGTAGGCAGATCGAGGCGGAATTTTTGAATAGATACTGGAGAGATAGAGTACAAAACGAGATAATACAATATTCAATAGAAGGGCGATCTGATGAAAGAGAGGAGAGTAGTATGGAAACCTACTTGAGAAAATAAGCGTCCCTGGTAAGGAGTCTGCGCGATTCATATCCCGATGAATGGATCATAAATCGATTAAAAATGCATTTTCGGGACAGAATTCACCACAGCCATGGTCGAAACAGGAGCGTCGTCGTCTGAAATTTCATCCTACATCATTGCATTTCTAAATAGTCAAGGGTGCAACGTGGAGGTATACAAAACCAAGACACGCGAAATACACGGAATTAATGGATTTCGAGCGTCAATCAACGAGGCAACATACATAAAATTAAGAATAATAGGACACACAATAATGGTGAGATTGACGATCTTACAGAATGAATTGATACCAATAATTATTGGCATGGATACCGTGAAGCAAATGGGTATCATGATCGACGCGCAAAGAGACAGAATATAAGTAAACTGTGAAACAGCCAAAAACGGACCGTACGGTCAATGTGAGTGCGAAAATCACAGGAGAGATCGAGGTCATAAAGAATCAAAGCACAGTATAAATAGAGATGCCAGGCTAATGAAGGGCCAGTACAATCATAATGGTCAGGCTGTGAACGTGAACACAACAAACATGGAAGCCAAAATCGCTGCAGCAAGAGAAGAAGTGAGACAACAAAAGAGACGTCTAATCTAAGCGCTGCGACGGAAAGCTGAATTATTACGCAAATAAAGTGAAGCGACAGAATTGAAAAACGAAGAAATCCGGAAAAGAATAATTGCAAGGGAAAATGAATCAATAAAGATCGAAATCACCACTATCAATCTAACGTCGAACCAAGCAAGCGAGGTAAACAGCAAAGTATACAGTGTTGCTGACATAGCTGAAAATACGATTGGGAAAGTGCGGAAAATGAGTGAAATGGACGTACAGTGGAATCCAAAGTCATTTCGGTGCAGTGAACTAGACGTACCAGAAACACCAATTGATATCTAACAATGGGTATATACCAACACAGAGTACTTGAACAACATCCAACTGGAGCACTAGTACAACAACAACAATACACTTGCGAATACAACAAGGAAGAGAGTGATTGAACAAATATACGGCTAAATATACTCGGATCTAACAAGCTACAATTTATAATCTATGCCTACTGAGACACCCACACTCACACAAGATCACGTGCTCAACTTTGTTAATCTAATGGAGTCATCCCTGAATACAATAATCCTAACAATGAGATAGGCAGCAGTGCACAGCCACAATCGCTCGAGTTCGCAAAACCAACGGAAGTGCGAAGGGATTCACCAGCATCTGAAAAGGAGACACTTGAAGCAATAACATCGACCACGAACAAAAAAGATATTATACTTACACCAAAATGGAGGAAAAAGCCAGCAGGAAAATTTGAGAAGATTGCAGGCAAGCAAAAGTCTTTTGCAGTGACAAGGAAAACCCGTCGAAAAAAGGAAAGGATCCCTATGATCAAGCACCTGCTCGAACTGTGACAGCTCTAACAATGAAAAAAAAATCAGTGAGTGACGTGCAGTGACATTATGAAAAATGTAGTGAAACGATGACTGTAAGTTGAGATTATAGAGACACTATATAATAAGCGCACATGAAAGCTAAGGTAAAAGCTCTTTCGGCACGCGCAAACCTACCACGCTTGCTACGCTCGGATCGCAAACGTTTTGCGTTCCGAAATCGCCTAATGAAGAAATAAAGAATTATTTTTTCATGCGTTGAATGCAACTGCGAGCGACAGTGTTTAAACAATGACTAGCCGACAGCCGATTGCACGTGCATGGCGTGAGAACGGCCAGTTCCGCTGTAGTTGGCCAAGCGGCATAGCCTCTAATACAGGCGAAAGCATTTGTATTGACCACTAATAAATATCTTGAATCTTGATCGCTGTTAATACTTTCATGGACCTGCACCTTTCTCCACATGTATAGACATGTGAATAAATAGTCTTGAGGTGGAAAGCCTGAAGGATCAAGAGAGTTCCGAAATCCTTGAAGGTAGTGTACAACTTCATCAATGTTAATCACTGTATCGATAGAATGATAATGTCGTATTTCTCCATCTACCTTTCCCAAATTAATATTATCAATATTATGAGCGGTAGCATTTCGAGACGTTATGATTGCCCTTTCGCATAACCAATTGAAGGGTTTGTCAGAAAGACTTTCAATTTCTGGATAGACTTTAGAAATCAGGTCCATGACTATATTAACATTCGTTCCTACTCTTGTATCAATATTTATGTAATCATTTTTATTTAATACTTTCACATCTCTAATTTTTAGAAGTTCTAAAGGAAATTGCTAATCCCCACCTCCAATGTGAGCTCTCATATTTGTTTGTAAATGTAATTTTTCTATCAAATTCCAAATTGAAGACGACTTCAAACATGCTTTCACAATGTCAGCGCAAGTTCCTTTTTGAATCACAGCGTATGCGGTCACCCATTTTGAGAATATTTTCGTTAATTCTCATAATGTTTTGGTTGATTACAAAAAATGGATCAAAAGCAGCACTCTGCGTCTAGTCAGGACATTTTGGTAATAAAATGAGCTTCCTTTTGGTATGTATCACATTATGCTGCGGGTGATCAAAACCACTTTTTGATCAGTTTTAAGCCTGGAAATAAGTTAAGTGATAGCTATATGTCTACCAATGAACGTGGAACCAATTTTTCTAAAAAAATTGGCATTTTTCCAGTAAAAAAGTTCTCCTGAGTTTTTGCTCTAAAACATCTCTAGATAGCTCAAAATTAAGATCAAAGGTCCTGAAAAAATGTCTAATCTTGCAAACCCCACCACTTTGAGCCTCTGTCAGGATGGGACATATGGTCTAAATAATTCTGAAAAAATTCAGGGGACATGATGAAGTCTTCTAGAATTCATAAAAAAATTTTCAGAATTTTTTTTCATTTTCACTCTCTCACTTGACAGAGAATTACCCATATATACACACACAGTAGATTACAGAAAAGAATATCTACTTTGGCATTCCTTGGGCTGACGAGCCGGAGTTACGTATATAACGCGTACGTATTGATAATTTTCTTCGCGCATCGCCTTAACCCATCTTAGCCGCTCTGCGCCTCGAGACCCACACCTGAGGGGCTGCGCGCGCTTTGCCTCGTGGTTCTGACTCCGCGCGTTCCGAGCGCCGGTTCTCTCACGTGTGTTGAGACCCTATGCTTGTCTCTCTCCCGCTAGTATACATGGCGGCGCTCAGCTGCTCGTCGCGTTTGCATTGGTGCGGGTCTCCTTGTACCCGCGAGTATATGTGCACGAGAAATTCGGCCCAATTTCGAGCCTGTCATGGCGGCGTGCTGGCTTCCCCCACTCTGGATCTTTGGGGGAAAGTCGTCGTTGGAGTTGCTTTCCTGGGTCTTGGGGGTGACCGCCAGTGTGTCGCCTAGTGTTATGTGTCCCATCAGTGATTGTGCTGTGTCTTCAGGTGCAGAGCCCGGAAGCGAGCCTTTACAGGGACTTGGCGGTGGGCATAGCCTGACCGATCTTGTAAGTAAACATGATGTTTACCTCTTCAAATTTGGGTTCTTTTTAATACTATATATGAATATATATTTTTCACAGGGCTGGGGGGAGGAGAACATGCTAACCACAGGCTTCTCCTCTAGAGCATGAGAAGCTCCGCCCCCAACAAAATCCTCTTGCTCTGGGGGAGAATATTTATCTTTAGGCGGGTCTGTAGGAAAAGAAGTAGACGTTAGGCCCACAGTAAGCTGGACCTAGCATCCACTCACACGTCACAGATTTTCTTATTTCTATTAAGGAAAAGATAAGCCATTCAGCGTTAATTTTTATATATGTATCCGTGAATATTTTATTGCGCAGTAGGATTGGGAAAAAGTGCTCCCTGATATTATAGTGCCACTTCGTGCCTCGTCTAAAGCCATGGACTTGAATAAAGCCGTAGCGAGGATAAATCGATTGCGATCCGAGCTTCGAGGAGAGTCTGATAGATTGGTGACTATCGAGGGAAATTTTGAATCAGAAGAAGAACTGAACAATTATTGGGTTAGTCAATTGTTCGGGTTGGGAGAAATCGATCGACCATCTAATTTTTCAGAGAATTCAATCGTTGAGAACTTCGGAAACCAAAAGTCACTCCAAATCAACCAGCTTGCCGGTACCTAACGAAGCTAATAATCCGAACGCTATTTTATCTGAATCCAGTCGACTTGCTCAATTCTGAAGAACTTGATTTAATTTTATGAGATGAATTTCACGGTGCTGAACGAGTCAGCTGCGAGGCTGCGAGCGTGTATTGATCGTTATGTACGCGTAGATGATACGATAAGGATGTCACAGGGCAATATGCAAACTACACCTAGATCGGAGGGAGAGCTGGTGCAATACGAGGATAGCCTGGCACAGCTTAGTGAACGGTTAAATAACAGGCGAGCATGATTGAGCGATTGAACCAGCTTGACAAGCGAATTTGGAAGCTCAACGAACTCGAGTGCCGATTGACTGCCGAGAGAAACGAAAATCTTGCCCGGTTAGGGATGAGTCTCTGGCATAGCAAGCTTAGCTCGGAGAACTAGCACGGAAACTCTGAGTCGTTTAGCACGTGAATCGGGAGCCCCCGCGACTCCACCCATTGCCGACGCCGCCCAACAACAAACTGACGCGCCGCTAATAAAGGAACAGCGTATTATCGACAGCGACATTTAGAAAGAGGTTGAGGGATTGACTAAATGGATGCAACAGATAGAAAGAGACAGAATTTGGTCTGATGATCTGAACCCCGCGCATACGCCGAGTTACTATGCCCTATCACAGTGAATCCGACCCTTTATTTGAAGGAATCGCTAGCGATCGTGCCAAGCTACAATGGCACGAACTTGCAGAGTTTTGCGAGAGCTTGCATAAAACAGCAGAATCGGTACCAGACAACCTGGATACAGATTTCCTGAATTTGGTCAAAAACAAAGTGGATGAGTATACACATGCAACCCTAGCTGGAATGTGGTTTCGATCGTTGGACGGAATGCTGGAAAGACTTGCCCAAATATTCGCACCTAGCGAGAGTGTCAATCGCTTTTGGGGCCGACGTGACTCGATCAGGAAAAGCGAAAAAAAATCAGTGATCGACATTATTAGTTGAATAGCCATGCTGAAGGATGATACCATCGAGGAGCAGCGAGAGATAGAAAGGGACGTGATGGAGAGTCTCAGAGATAGCCCCCCCCCCTGAACATCGGAACTACATGGATAAGCATGCTGCGATCCTAACTCACGTGATCAGTAAAGCACTCAGTGCCGAGAAGCAGATAGAGCTAGACAACTAGAAACATGGCAGGTCCTCATACGGTAGCTATTATGTTAAAGCAGCTGCAGAACGAGCTGATAAGAATGAGCAAGTGCCTCGTCCACAGCTTTGCAAAGACCTCGTCTCTTAGGCACCTCAAACGAGAATCCAGAACTCGAAGCAGACGAGTTCCGAACTATGAGTAAGGATGCCATGATAGACTCAGGAGCCGCCCCGAATTTGATAAAAAATGGCGAGCTCGATCTCGATCAGAGTATAAGACCCATCTTGCGAGGAATCACAAGAGGTTATGAGGGAACATATGGCATATGCAAGAGACACGCATTGGGCACTATCTTGTAATTCATATTAGTTCCAGATACTTTGCCAATCAAGAACTCAGCTCTGCTTGATTCTATTTTTCTGATAAATCACGGGTGCAATTTAAATTTTGAAAAAGGAAGACTGGGATTCAGAGGTGAATCCATTACCTTTGCAAATAACCGAACAGTCATGATTCCGGCAGAATCATTCATGTTCGCTGATTTCAAGGTTTTCGATGGAAATGACATCAAAACCGGTTTCTTCCCGAAATACCACTTGAAACCCGGGGTTTACACAGAGAGCACAATAGTGCAGAAAGAAAATGGATTCGTCAGTCTGAGAATAGTTAATGCGACGAATCTTGATGTAATTTCAATTGAAATTAGAATCGTAAATTTGCTCCTCGACTCTTCCCGAGCGAGGAAGTGTTATACGCGGTGACAATACGATAGAATGATTGATCTTGGCCAAAATTGACATTGCATTTTGTTCCGTCCGATCCTCGATTCGCATCCTCCAGCTCGGTTCTCATAGGTATAACAACAGGCACAGGACTATACATCGCCGGTGTGTCGGCGAGCGTTTCCGTATATACATGAAACATCGATAGTCGACTAGGAAACACTCGTTTCGAGGAGCGCATTAAATTTTTGTTTCACGGGGAAACCCGGTCGATTGACCGGAAATCGTATTCGGTCAACTTCGATTACCGCTCGATCGACCGGATTTCCTACCAGATGTTGCCGGTAAAACTCCGCTATTTGACCGAGAGAAACCAATGGAGACAAAGTGAGAAATCCGGTCGATTATTTTAGACAGGGGAGCGATTATGAAACACAGTCGAGCGACTCGGAAACCTACTCGGTCAGTAGCATAACCAATATTCCCCCCGACTAGGAAACCCGGTCAAGCGACTAGAAAACCTAGTGGAGCGACTATGAAACACAGTTTCACAAATCACCGCCCCATCCATTTTTCTTATTCACTACGAAACACAGTCGGGTGACTAAGAAACCTAGTCGATTGACTATGAAACACAGTCGAGCGACTCGGAAACCCACACGATCACCGCCCCATCCATTTTTCTTATTCACTCAGAAACCTAGTCAATCGACTAAGGAACCAAATCGATCGACTATGAAACATAGTCGAGCGACTCGGAGACCCACTCGATCACCGCTCCTTCCATTTTCCTTATTCACTACGAAACACAGTCGGGTGACTAAGAAACCTAGTCGATCGACTATGAAACACAGTCGAGCGACTCGGAAACCCACTCCATCACCGCCCCATCCATTTTTCCCTTTCACTAGGAAACCTGGTCGAGCGACTAGAAAACCTAGTCAAGCGATTATGAAACACAGTCGAGCGACTCGGAAACCTACTCGGTCAGTAGCATAACCAATATTCCCCCCGACTAGGAAACCCGGTCAAGCGACTAGAAAACCTAGTGGAGCGACTATGAAACACAGTTTCACAAATCACCGCCCCATCCATTTTTCTTATTCACTACGAAACACAGTCGGGTGACTAAGAAACCTAGTCGATTGACTATGAAACACAGTCGAGCGACTCGGAAACCCACACGATCACCGCCCCATCCATTTTTCTTATTCACTCAGAAACCTAGTCAATCGACTAAGGAACCAAATCGATCGACTATGAAACATAGTCGAGCGACTCGGAGACCCACTCGATCACCGCTCCTTCCATTTTCCTTATTCACTACGAAACACAGTCGGGTGACTAAGAAACCTAGTCGATCGACTATGAAACACAGTCGAGCGACTCGGAAACCCACTCCATCACCGCCCCATCCATTTTTCCCTTTCACTAGGAAACCTGGTCGAGCGACTAGAAAACCTAGTCAAGCGACTATGAAACACAGTCGAGCGACTGGAAAGCCACTCGATCACCGCCCCATCCATTTTTCTTATTTACTACGAAACACAGTCGGGTGACTAAGAAACCTAGTCGAACGACCATGAAACACAGTCGAGCGACTTGGAAAACCACTCGATATCGCACCATCCATTTTTCCCATTCACTACGAAATCCATTCGGTCACCGGCTCATTCATTTTTTTCATTCGGCTACGAAACACGGTAGGGTGACTAGAAAACCTGGTCGAGCAACTATGAAACACAGTCGAGCGATCGGAAACCCACTCGGTCACCAGCATAACCAATTCTCCCTCCGACTAGGAAACCCGTTCGAGCGACTAGGAAACACAATTAGCCGACTCGAAAACCCTATTTGTTGACTAGGAAATCCACGGATGTTCACTGGTAATTCACCGCTATTTGACTAGGATTCACCGGTGAAACCCCAGTAGGATTCCCAGTAGGAAACCGAGTCGATTTTTTAAAATAGGGAAGTGAATTTGTCTAGTATTAAAACATCATTAAAGTGTTATAGTTGATGGAATAAATATGATTAAAAGAGATACTTACTGCTTGTGTCTCACCAAAATGAGCAATTGCACTTTTCAAATTTTTATCTACTTATAAAGAACAAGAGTTGACCCTCAAAAAAGCTGGTGTATGGAAACGAAACCAAACATGAGAATAAGGGCTATTCTACACTATGGTACGGTTTCACACCAACATAAGATTTGAAGATCTGTTTACATGAAATATTGTTATTCATACGATGAAGGTGTCAGCACATATCATTTTGTCCAAAAGTAGTTGGAACTTTGCCGCGGGAAACGCAAAACATTTGCGTTTACATGGGTTACTGCGAATTGTATATCATCAATTTTCTAGGTTCATGTTATGTAATATCATGATAATTGATATTATTCGGAGATATAAATCATGAACTCTAATGAATTGTTATTAATTCTTAATGATAATATTTACATTTATCACTAACAAATATTTTTCAGTGGGGGAAGAAATTCAATTAATGTTATACGTAATTATGATAATACATTGTATAACGACCGCGGAAAGTTGCCAATTACACACACGGGCATATTGGTGCATGAGCGCAGAGAGTGCGACATGTCGCCCAAGTATGCTATTGGCAACTATACCGTGCGAGTTGCTCATACTATTTTTCATCACGGGCATAAAAAATGATGTATCGCGTGGTAATTTCGTGGATGCAAGATGGGTGATTGTGCACTTTGTTGTAATAGTGTCATTTTGTAATGCTAAAGCGTCATGAGGTGACGCGAGAAAGTGAAAAAGTCTAAAAAGTCTTCTTTCTGTGAGAAGTGACAAAGTCTATTCTACGACCCATGGTTCACAGTATTATAGATAATCATTTATCATCAGACAAACACAATGAATATTTAACAATGAACCTCGAAGATTTGTTAAGATACAGCTTAAACAAAAGATTTGAGATGGAAAAAAAATGATTAAGTTGATATTCATTAAATCACAAGTTTCCTCGATCCTCGATACAAAAATCTAGCTTATGAAAGGATGACTGAAAGAATCAAAATTGAAAAGGCAGTGATGCAAAAGCTCAATACTTTTCATACCAGTCATCATACTACTGGAACAAAATCACTTCCTCAACAAACGGCTCTTGATTTTATATATTTCAAGTACAGAAGGAACCTTAAAGATGCGAGAATCAATTTGACAGGTACAAAGCTGAACCAGTAGTAGGACACATTACTAACATTCCAAAATGGTAGAAAGGAAATGGATTTCCACAAATTGCTCAATTAGCAAAGAAATACCTATTTATTTCTTGTACGTCAGCAAGTTCTAAGAGAGTATTCTCTACGGCTGGCAATATTATGACAAAGAAGAATAATTGTCTTTCTTCTGAAAATGTCAATTGACTTGTATTTCTTTTTCAGAACTAAGTACTTCTTAACAATTAATGTATCATTAGATTTATAGAAGGATTCGTTATTTTTATATATGACGTACATGAGCACATGTTAATAAATTAAGAAGTTATTATGGATATTATTGTTATTGTTATATTTTTGCATTCTCAGAGAGGAAGCTTTATCTAGCATCATCAACTAGTTTTAGGTCCATTTAACGATGGCAAAAGACACAGAATCTTTATTTCTCTATAGCAACCGTTGTTCACTTGCTTATTAACCGTTGCTGAAAAAATAAAAATTGGGTTGATGTTCATTTCCAGTGATTACGTGGTTAAATTCGTTGATATCTCTATTATTTATATCCTTATTCCAGGAAAACAGCGATACCTAGCATTATAACTTTTTCACGAAATGTTTCTTCGAGAACGCATAGTGCTAAGGCACTTGGCAGCGGTTCTGTACTATAACACACAGGTACCGTAAAATAAGTTTATTATTATTAGATATTAAACTTACTGTCGAACCCTGTATGTCAAGGGCGTGTCAAGAGTTACAGCGGAACATCCCGCATGTGAACCCATTTGATACGAGTACTCGTGTGAAACGGGTACCCGTATCATACGGGTTAATGTTACGGGTAATACTCACGTGGGTACCCGTATATACGGGTATCGGGTACCCGTTACACTCAATACCCGTCGAAATTCCGAGCTCTAGTGCGCATCGAGGACGTCAGAGAAATAACGAGTTGCCTCAAAGATAGCTTAGCGTTCCCGGTCATAGGTCGAGTAATTTTTCTGTGCGTTATTGAAATTTTAGAATGTAATAGAAACGCATGCAATGGTGCCTGGACTCCCGCGGTATGTGGCAAAAAGGATCTGTATTGATTCACTAAGCTCAAAATTCTGCGCAATTGTTCGACATTCTCTGGTTTTTTTGCGTCTCTGATTGCTGAGGTTTTATCTTCGATTGGACTGAACCCAATCAGGTCAACTGAATAACCCAGAAAGGTTAATTTATCTTTACCATAAACTGACTTTTCTAAGTTTAGCGCGAGCAAACGAAGATAGGGTTGATCAGTTTCATGTGCATTTACTTGCACGTCTAGTATCGATTTGTTAAACCCTTTCAATTGAGCAGATCCGGACCGATAACTTGATGAGGAGTGTCCGCGATGAGAAAAGTCCATTTGATTTTTCTACAAAATCCGAAGTCCAACTCTTGCTCTAAAAAGCCGTACGTTTTGATTAGAGAGTTCAGTATTTGCAAAGAAAACGGAAGTGGAGGTCCACGAATATCAGTCGGTCTGGGCATGATTGAGAGACCCATGCCTGAATCAGTCAGCAGATCTAGTTTGGAATTTTTGTCCTTGACATGGAGGCGAACCGAAATGCCCGACGCATCTACCTCCGCGATAGTCGGAACTCTCAGTTTTTTGACTGAGCTTTATCCGAATTGTTTGATTTCTGCGAAACTGCGGGGAGAGAGCTATCGTTGCTCACATGGAACACATTTCTTTGATTTTTTTTTTCCAAAAACGGAATGATATGGACAAAGTCGTTGTTTAGACGGAAATGACTTTGCATGGCTTTGGGTTTCGTTGAGATTCAATTTACTAGATTTGTTGTTATTGATTACTTGACTGCTTGGGATTTGAATTATGATTGGAATTATTATCGTTCGACTTGTTATTGTGCAAAGACTTGAAACGTTTGTTTACATGCGATGTTAGCGCGTCTATTTCGATTGAAATATGACCGAGTAAGGAATTGCTCAGCGAAGATAGAACTTCAACCGAATCAATTCTATGAGTTGAATTTTTCTTGAGAATTTGAAACATATAATCTGCCCTTTGTATGATCCGATTTTCATCCCACGAGAATGAATACTAGATGGAAACCGCTGTTGCCGAAGTTTTATAGTAGTTCGACGTGGAATTTCATAAACGTTGCAACTTTTGCTCTGCCATTTCCGAAAAACGATCAATCAGATGTTTTTTCAATGAATCGTATTTATTACCAGGAGGCAAAGTTTTCAATCTATCATGAATTAATGAGGTTGTTTCCGAACCGAGATTTATAACTGTATTCCAATAATTGGCATCATCCATCCTAATAAAATTTTGGCTCATACATGGTTAGGCAAGCATTTGGAACAAAGATAAAATTTCTCGATGAATTTGAAAAATTGTTGAAACATTAGTTCACAATTTTGATTCTGACGTTGTTCCCTCAGGGCCCCAAAGTTGGTTCTCTATCTGAAATTAGTTCTACTTCATATAACACCAATATCTCCCATTCTATTCTCCATCCATATAAAGAATGATAGTAAGCAATAGTAACTATATAAAATCCATAGGGTATGAAAATTATTGGAAATACTTATAGCATAAGAATTTAAATTTTTTTGGTCGTTGGATCACCAAGACTTTGGGAGATCACGTAGAATAAACAACATTGCGACGATCCGCTTTGATAAATTAATATCGGAGCATGTATGTATTGAATGAGAGACGTCGGTCGCGTGTCATTCACACTAGCAAAACAGAAATGAAAAAGAATAGAGAACCTGGGAAAAAGCGTGGAGGAAGGTCCGTATAATAGGGACGGGTTTATTGTTACCCAATTCTGAAAACCACAGTAAATCAAACGGATTGTTCTCTTTCCTTAACTGATCACCGAAATCTCAAGCAATACCGACTTCGAAGAACGATGAATTACGGGTGTTAGTGAGTCAGTGCTGACAAGATGAGTGACTGGAACAATATTAAACCACGGCTATTTACGCGAATGTCTCGATCACGCTTTGGGGTGATCGGGAATCACTCAGATTAGCGCGTTAGCCATTCATGCCACTAAGCATGTGCCAGCGCGATTCATCATGGCAAATATCAGGGGCGATTCTAAGGCCATCAGAAGCATTCGCGAGCACACCAGTGAAACCAAAGAAATGAAAATAAAATAAAACTGGTCAATTTCAAACGGAAAACGAAAGAGTTACATGGGTGGATGACGGTATGAACTAAATACCCGATATGGTGTGCCGACGTGAAAAACCAAAAAATCTAATTTCCCAATGACTTCATAAAAAAAATAAAATACCTCGATTTCCACGCGTTATTTATCGCGTCCATAACAAAAATAAAAGAAAACGCAAAAAAAATAATCAGAATGATAATCTGAACCGTACTACTCTGGCGGATCTTCAATTTCTTCCAAAGTCTCTTCGAGTGTATAGTACACGCGATTGATGGGAATAGGCTTATCGTCGCCCTGATCGCTTAAGTAGCATAGGTCAAGCCTAGGGAAGCAAATAAAAAAATAAACTGTAAGTATTACGCGTCCGTTGATGGTCGCGATCCACCCATGAATAAACTCAATGTGGTTAGTTGAACGAATAGGCGATTATTTTAATTCGGGATTAGATTAGAGGGAGGGTACCGGTTTACAGATACCGTCACCAGGTTGACTCATTCGTACATCAAATCAGGTATTTGCTCAGGTCAGCCTGCTTCTCAGGTATGAATTACTTCCGAGTGAGGGATTCGTGGAACTGAGCAGTGAACGTGATTTAATTAAAAAGCTAAATGAGGGAAGAAAAGAAAACGGCGGATTTCGTTGCGTCATGATTCTCTCACGGTTCATCAAAAAAAAAGAGAGGAAACAGATAACGACCGATCGCCTATGCCGCCGAACGACCTATGCCAATTCAGTGTAGGGAATTGTTACTCCGAGTATCGCCCAAAGCTATCACTCAAAAGTAGCCACTTACCTCGGTTTTCACCGTCTGCGTATCTAGAGCACCTCTGATTGCATCTCTTGGAACTGGCGAGGAGGGGTGTAGGCACCACGGCGCGATTTGCCTAAGGCTTGAAGAGAGGAACTGCTGCTGCTAGTAGGTCTGGAGTTGAAATTAACCACTTTTCAGTGTGACGCTCCGCTACGCGCAGCATTAGCAGCTGCGGCCGGGAGTCACGGTGGCGCAAGCCCCTTCCAGAGCAGCGCCTGGAGTGGGAGCACGTGAGTGGGGACGCGTTTGGAGGTCCAGGCGCGCGGTGTGGGCCACGCGCGGGAGTGGTGGGAGCGCGACGAGCTGGGGGACCCCTCCGAGCGGTGTGGGCGGCCGCCGGCTCCTGCGCGGTATTGCTGGGTTACAGGGGCAAGCCGGGCCAGGTGATGTGGCCGAAGTACAGGGGCAAAACGTTCCTATCGCAACATGTCAGTTGCATACCGCAATCTTATTGCTTTGCGAGGAAGAATTGTAGAGAATAAGAATTCGAGCAGAATGAGACTTGACTAAACCTGGTAGGTTCATAAATAACGGAAAAACATCGGGAAATCCGAAAATTCGTGCTTTTTTTTTGAAAGTTGGAAACGT
Source organism: Aphelinus atriplicis (assembly GCA_020882685.1). Classification (NCBI taxonomy): domain Eukaryota; kingdom Metazoa; phylum Arthropoda; class Insecta; order Hymenoptera; family Aphelinidae; genus Aphelinus; species Aphelinus atriplicis. The sequence continues at coordinate 10,381,792 of CM037073.1, forward strand.
CTTCTGGATATTTCGAATATATATTCATTCCATAGTTGAGTTGCATATCATTCGGAAGAGAACAAAATTCTAAGGGTGGCGTGTATTTGCCAAATTCTTATCAGAAGCCCCGTTGAAGTATTATTGATAATTAAAAATCTATCTAGGCCTCAGGCATGCATAAAATTTGTCAATAGTGCCGGAAAACGGCTCAATTCAAGTCATAAATATTTTATGGCCCTTACTAAGCTCTATACCTACCAGACTCTCTCGCTCTCGCGACGCTCACTCGATACCTTCTTGGCATATAGAAAATTATTTCAATCATTCGAAATAATTCATCCTAACGACTGTCAATTTGCAAAGATTTCCCCGTGCATATGATAGAACTTGGAATACTGAACGAAACCACGAAAGCAGACGCTATGGTGCATGTGTACATGGTATAAATCAATTTAAGTAATGAAAATATTGAATGTTTTGTAAGAATAAAAAATGATAACATCTTAGTTACCAGCTATTCAAGTACTTAACATTTTCAAGTACTTGAATCGCTGGAGCAAACGAATTAGATTGTCGTTAATCATATAGGAATTCCGTATTACTTGAAATCACTTCGATTATATTGGGGTTATAAATTTTACACACTAAATCGTCAAGTCGGAGAAGTTTATTTGAATTATTATCCTGTCCCACACCATCCGTAGCCGAAAAATAAATTCCGAAATATGAGAAAAGCTAGCAGTGAGCTGAAAATACTTCGCCGAGAGCGGGCCAATAGACCCCGAAGCATAGGATCTGCTGCAAAGCGAGGGGTACCTACCGTCGGTCACTATACTGTAGGTAGACGACGGGCCTGAAGGAAAGGCTACTTTTCTGCTTTTCGGGCTTTGGATCTTTTTCGCATGTAGAAAAAATTAAAAAGAAACAGAGAGAGCGGTCTTAAATTTTTCTTTGCCGAACAAAAAGATGAGTAGAATTTCAAGAGTGCGCTACTTCTGAAATTGACATACATTTTAAATTCAATACTTTTTAAGATTTTTTCGATGCTTAATTATACGGAAGGTCGTGATGACCATAATTATTTGGACGAAATTTGATTATTTCTGTAACTTGTTTCATCAAAAGCCAAACTGTCATGCAAAATCACCGTCACCCAGTTCTGAGTTTTAGGAAACGTTGTGGATACCCATAATTCCCATGGCTAGCACAGCTTGGACCGAGCCAAACTAACTATGACATTGATTGCATTAGCTAAATATAAGGTATACGTATTTTTTGTGTGCCAATTTGATTATTTATTGCAAAACTATTGAAACTAATGAACAAAAAGCTGCAAATTTCGGAAAAACTAAATGTACTAATCGATTCAACGGATAAAAAATAAGATACTGCACAGTAGTTAAACTTTGGAGGATGCTCTCTCGAATATTGTGAACATAAGTATTCTTGGCATTTCTCACAATGTTTTTCTTACCTTACAATTCATTTCAGAACATTTTCACTATGTGCCAAGCTTCAAGTTGTGATTGATATCTAATGTTCCCGTTGTAAGTGATGTACTTCTCCGCTTACTTGATCGCAATTCATCAAAACTGTACCTATAATTTTCACAGATTTCAAAAATAAAAGGGTCGGCTAAAAGAATGGTACATAAATTTTTCACCATTTTTCCCGTGAAATCGATTGGTACATTTAGTTTTTCAAAATTTTCAACTTTTTGGTAATTTGTTTAAATAATTTTGCAATAAATAATCAGATCGATAAACAAAACAACCCGTATACATCATTTTTAGCTAACGCAATCAATGACATACCTAATTTGGCTCGGCATATGCTGTGCTAGCCATGGGGACTTAATGGATTAAACTGTAGTTCTTTTTTATAACCATTAAAGATTTGCAGGATAGCATTGAGATGCAAAATATTGCAAGGTGTGGGGTTAAACTGGCATCGAGCCGCATGTAATCGCTACTCGCATCTCCTTGCTTGCTGCCTATACTTGTTGTCGAGGTTGGTGACGCCCCCCCTGATAACATATTCCATCTTCAATCATTATCCTCCAGAAAAGATTTCTGATGATGTTATTTTAGTCTTAGTCACCTTGTCATGGATCCCTAAGAGTTTTTTATAATTTCCCTAACTGAGAGTATTCGTTTTCAGAACCAGACTCTTATCAACCGAAAACAATGGATGGATATCAGGTGACAAAGGGAAACTTCAATGGATTCAAGAAGAAGATCGATACAAACAAGAAATGATCGGACTTGAAAAAAATCTCACGTATGTCTAAATTCTGTACTTATAAAAATGAAAGACATTCGCAGTTTCATTTGTTCTTATTTAAATTACAACAGGGGATTAGAAAGCACTGTTGAAGAACTACGAGGCAACGTCATTAACCGTAAGACACGAGTTAATATGGCAGATGTTGAAAACATGGCCTTAATTCTCAGCAAAGCAAGGTATTTCATATCAACATTGAATTAATGAATAGTTCATACGGATGATTCCGCACGAACTTAATGAGGTTAATTTTCTCCTTTAGATTTCTGATCCAGCTAATTTGTTGGTATCCATCCCCAGAATAACTATGAATTCATTCCAGTTTCCATATGATCATACATTGAAGTCAGATGTTGCACTTCTTTCAATAATTTTCATGATATGTTCCTTTCCACTTTGGTGAAGAAAGAAAAAAAAATCTTCTGCTCTCTCTCTCTTCCTTTCTCTCCTCAAATGTGATATACCACAAGGCTTTGTGCTTGGCTCCTTCTTAGTTGTGCTGTGCATACGTGACGTGGCTGTTGACTTTCTACTGTAAGTCAAGTAATTAATCTACGCTGATGAGCTCCAGGTCTATTTGCAGTGCATCTCCGAGGATCTTGCTACAGTGCTCATTGCATTGAGTAGTATTAAGGATGCTTACAAATTATTTTGTTCGAGTGTGTGTGTGTGTGTGTGCGTGCGTAACCTGGCGCTTGTTCACATCAGGTTACACCTTCCTGTGCTTATTCTCGGAATCGACTATAACGACCGGGGCACTCTGTATTGACATGCGGGCGTCAGAAGTGCCTCGGCTAGCTCTTGGGAGCACTGGCTATCTCGCGTGGGGAAGGGCGAAACACGGGGAGTCGAACGGAGTGAAGCGTACGCGCTCGCATGTTTTCCCAGGGAAGTGGCGGGAGGAAAGGCCCTCGCCAAAGCTGGAGCCCGTCGATTGCGGCTCTCTTTTTCTTCACACTTCGGCTATGGCGGCGGTGTTGCTGCGTGTCCGGCTCCTCGAGTACTCCTGTCTCGGTCACACTTGCGTGTACTTCCTCGGAAACTTGTCGCAATCACGCTTCTCGGGTTTTTGGCTCTGGGCTGCCTCGTGGCTCGGACGACAGTCCGACGCTCCCAGTCTCGGGCCAGTGGGACTTCTGCTCACACGTCCTGACTCCGGCAACAAGGGAGCTCGCTCGGCTCGTCGCTCGTGCCGACGGGCTGCGCCAGCGCCGCACCGCTCGTGTCGGGCACGCTGAAGAGTGGTGTCCCCCGTCTCAGTGACGGGGTATCACCCCCCTTCCCGCTCTCCCTAATCCGGACAACAGGGTCTGCAATTTTGAACCATGCAATCTCGCGTAAAGAAGAGTGTTTATAAGAAAACCACGTTCCGTGGCAATCGACGTTCTCCAATTTTTTTCTCCAATTTTTTTCGGTCTTTGAAGATGATAAAATAGCAATGAAAGGTTTGGCGTATGTTGCTTGACCAGGGTTGTTGGAGTTAATATGCAAAAAACATCCTAGTCATGACTTGTATGATCAAAAAGACTTACAAACTCATCGCCAAATTCTAGAAGCGACGAGTGCTAATAGGAAAGGTTATAATCCGCATGCATCACTCCGAGTTCCTTACAGTATTAACGGTTTTCTATTCAATTCATCAACTGGATCTAGACTTTTACCAAAATATGAGTAAGCTCCGGTTGGTTCGAGAATGAACCACGTTTACTGGAATGATCCGAATGAGCTAATTGATCGTCTTTGTCTGCTGATTGCAGAACAATCACCTGGTGATTCAAATCATGAAAACGAGTTTCATTTAATTATTGCAGAGCTCCGAGAAGCGGAGTATATATTGAACTGATTGCGAAAAGTCATCTCGTTATCAAAATGAGTGTTGACGAGTTCGGACGTACTTTAAAAAGATCTGAGGAAGCTTGCGATTTTCCTGGTATTGGATATAAATTTACACTCGAACGACAATTTGATGTTAAACAATGAAGATTGTGCAATCTCGCAGCACCTTTTGAAACAGATGATGCAGTGAATTTGAATACCCTCAAACATTTTGTTGAAATAAAAATTACAAATTGATTGAAGAGTAAACTATAATCACTTCTGGTAACATTCAAAGAAAAAAACACTACGAAATTGCTCAATGATATTGAGGAATCGATTGATTTTCAGGATAATTACAAAGAGGACATTGACAAGATCATCTCCGATTTTGACAGTGAACTTGAACAAGTGGAGACTAATTGACTTTGATCGAGTGAATCGAGAAAATGAGATCCAAAAATTTTCCATTATATTATATTTCATTTGATAAAATCTTCAATAGTCACGATTGAATATCAAAAGTTAATGTAAAGATCCTGTCATTTTGTTCCTAGAGTAACATGTAATTTGCAATTATCGTCAAAAGTCAGTTAAATGGATTAATACTCTTCCTGTAGACGAAATACATATTTGGCGCGCTAGGATCGTAGCCAATGACAAAATCGAGAACTTTATTTTGTAATATTTTGTGATTATGCAAAAATTTTCTTATCTGTGCAAATTCAAGACCTCCTTGTCATACATCCCTCAAATTTTTATCGGAAAATATTCAAAACTGTTGAACTGGTGACGAAACAGTGAAATCCAAGGTCATAGCTCATGACAAGATCCCCTTAACCGGCATCTGAGCATCCAGTGTTTAGGAGCTCCGAGCTCCTAGAATTGTTGACCCGCGAGTCAAGAGCTGCATATCAGTAGTGTCCTTGCGCGAGGCTATACACTGCCGGCCAGAAGAGCAGAAAGTTGTTTTTAGTCGAGGTCAGTATATATATACCACCTATTTTGCAACAACAATATTCGAGATTAATGTTTCGAAATACTTAATCCTCATGCAAAATTCCATAACGAAACTTTTTTTCTAATTCACTTTCCGGAGACAATCTAAAAGGTGAAAAGTCCGAGATAGCAAGTTTCCGAAGTAAATGAGTCTAGGACTAATATGTTTTAAAGACCCAGCATTACTTTCTGCCCATGTTATGTTCATTGGCAGACTGATTTTGACATACGACTTGAGGTCTTGATATGCTTCCGTTTGCCGGCCGACAATACTTTGGGACCACGGCATATAAAGTTCAAAAATATGTGCTCCAGTGTGGAAGAACCACATAGGAGACTGAGATGAACCGCGAATGGGCTAATTGCACAATGGTCAAGCTCCCTCATATACATATATATTTACGAACCCTGATGGATTCATTATGGCGAAACCATCTCGAGATCTCACAAAACGTAGTATTATCTCTACACCGTTCAATAGTAAGTTTTCTTGGTTAAACACATCGCAGTGGATATAACCGATCATATCGACAGGTTTCGATCGTTTAGGTATTTGCGTCGCTTTTCTGAAGTTCTGAGTTCTTATCACAACTACTCATCCGATCAGCTGTGTTATTGGCCCACAGTACACTGGTCGAGTGAGAGTTTTTGTCAGCTGGTCCATAATTTAGTCGACTCTCTATATACGCTCTGTAAGCATTGTTAAGAGCTGTCACAAGATTTTGATTAAATGACACGTCGACTTGATTGAACAGAGAGTGCATGAAGTTGTTCACAGGGCCTACTTTTTTGACCTTATCCCCGACCCCTACTGCGAAATCCTTTTCAGCTATATTAGTCTTTACGGGTACGCGCACACTGATTACAGTATGAGCAAGATCGATATACTCTTCACCAGTCCCTGGTACCACAAACTTTATGGGTGTGTAATTGGTAAGGGATGATATAGGTTTGTATTGCACATAGTTCGTTTTCTCAATTGTTGTTTGAGTAGGTGGAATTTCAAATTACAGCAACTCAGATTTCAAGCATTCACGAGATTGATTATGAAGAAAAGCCATTTTTTCAGCCGTCTCTGGTCGTTCTTTTAGATATACTACTTCTGACATTTTTCTTTTTTTTCTTTGTTTTATCTCTCCTCTTGCGTCGAATGATCTTTTTTTAAGCTTGTGTCTTTTCTTGCTACCTCGACCACGGATAGCCGATAACAGGATCGAACCTTCGAGACGAGGTATTTTATAACCTGACCCCTCCATGAGCTCATCCGATTTCTCCTTGGCTTTTGGTTTCAAAATTCCTCCAGATTATCTGATGCGACTTCTGAATGTTTCTTTGACAGGGGTATCTATAGTGGTGACGTTAGACATTATATTCATACCTGTGCAAAAAGCCTCTTCCCCTATAGCTTTAGCGCCATGGGATGAAAGTGGCATGACTCTACGAAATAAGCTAGCCAAAAAACGACCAATACCACCGTTACCCAACTGATGGTTTGAACCAACAAAGATGCGACCTACCCCAGCTACCTTCCCACCGCCTACCTGGGCATCAAAGTACTCAACGTATCGATCCATCTCAATCCATGCGTTAAAAGTGAAGTGTAGCTGTCAACGTTCCAAAATCGAATGAAATAGAATTATCTCGTTGGTCTCTAACATCTATCTCGATGGTTTGGAATGAGTTAATAAGTAAGGGTTTGTACATTAGTGAGGAGAAATTCTTTATCTTCATCTCTCCGTATGTAAATTCGTCCATATTGAAAGATACAGCCCGCAGCAGTTTTGCTTGAACATTCCCAGTAACGTATGGTTCGCATATGTCCGTGTATATCCAACATGCTAGGTAAACTATTCATAAGGTGTGTCGGTCTGTTGTTGGTTACGGGTGCTTCAAAGCATTGCGATGCTACGTCGTCCAATCTCAAAATCTTTTTCAATTTCTCGGGCAGAGCAAACTCGTGACTCACTTTGCAGTTAGCGTTGCATGTACTAATAGCCCTCACGTATCCTTTTCGTTCGACGATTAAAAGTGAATGTTTTTTTTCACACGTTCCAAATCATTCATTTTGGCGATACGACTCTCGACATCCTTGTTCACGCCAGGATGAATCTGGAATACGTCTATTTCTCCTCCCTCACTGGCAAATGCAAAGAGTTGTCACCGACGACTCTAGTGGAAACGTGGAAGAGGTGCGACAAATTACCGGCCATGATGACTCGAACGTCTACTTGTGATAAATACTGGCAGGTTAGCGGTATCTGGATCTCTGTTAGAGTCACGGACCATGAGCCGTGTGATCGTATTCATTGAGGTAGCTGTATGACGAAATGAGTCGTGGTATTGTCAGAATAATACTGCATACTGCTGTTGCTAGGCAACACGACGTAGAATTAGTCCTTCATTTCAAATTTTTAACTTCGCTATCTTTGATCTACGAATTGAATTTATCGGGGTAGCCTTTCCAGCTAACGGAATATGTTTTGGTTTTTCCTTTACCACGAGTTTGCAAAACCTTATCTATTTCAAAGACATCGTCCTCCAGATTTTTTCGTACCCTGCTCAGCTCCTTTTCATAAAAAAACCATCAATTTCATCCTCTGTTTGATCTTTCAGGAAATATACATGAGATGCTCAAACAAGGAGATACGTTCCTCAAGCTACTGATACCCACCAAGTCTCTAATACAGTATTTAACTGTTCTCGAGGTAATGCGGTCATTGGCGTAGACGTTCGATGTTTTTGCGGACTGCTGCAGCATCGACGAGTGTTGAATATTACCGATGCAGGTGTCATTTTGGTTGCCAAATATCTACTATAATTGTAAGACTTAATGATATTTTTCAGGATATTGACGGGTTTCCGTGTTTTCTTGTGCGTAAAGTATCGCCACATCCGCTCTTTGATGGTTCTTATCAGCTTTTCCACGACTGCAGCTTTCGTGTCTAGACGACGCACAACTCTGTGTATTATCCCCTTCTTCTTCAGGAAGTCTTGCACATCAATACCTACAAATCCTTTCCCCAAATCTGTCACAGGTTTACTATTCGGATATTCGGATAAAATTTTCTCAAGCGCAAGGCTAAAACTTCTGGACGTTTTGTCACGTAAAGGCTCGCACCACGCATATTTGCTGAGTACATCGATGACTACTGCAGAACGTATGTCAAATCACGACTGCAAGTTCCCAATGATCTTAGATTCATCCAATCAGCTTTCCATACATCGTCAAAGTTTCTCATGTCGTACCTTCGCCGGGGGAAACGACGACGCACCAACTTGTGCATGTTATAAGCATCTTGACCTTCGAGATATTCGATGACTTATCGAGGTTTATAATTTTTTCTTGTCACTTGAACAGGTCGTTGGCACCAGGATTCGGAAATTCGTAGTAAAGATAACTGATTTTCTTGTCCATGTTTGTACTTTGATCTTTTACCCTTAGCGATCGATGTTTTTCTATCACTGCTCTTCTCATTTTTCTTGATAAACCTCTTGATTCGCGAGAATAGTTTTTCAGAAGTAATCTTGCTAACCATACAAGCAGTCATCAGAGCCACGGTTCTTTTGTCAGGTGGGGTTTCACCTGCTAGCATGCGTGAAAATGCATACTCTGCTAAAATGCGGTCGGCTTTCTTGCGATCGGTGCTCTTATCGTTATAAGCCAGGTCATGGCTTCGACAAGTTTCGTCTTGAGGATTCACCTCAACCCCCTTTCGCTCGAGTCGTTCTAACAGCTTTGTTCCAGGACCGCAGAATTTATATCCCGGGCATGCATTTCGAAAGGTAGTAGGTCAATGAGAAAGTCCAAAGCTGTATTCTTCTCTTCATGAGCCATTCCCACCTCTCCCATCACTTGTTCAGTTTCAATCGTTCTCATGATTGAGATTTCGGTATGCTTGATCTTTGATTTTTTGTTGTTCTTTCTGCACTTAACTCACTGCTTCTGACGTTCGCAAAGTTATCGTTAACTGTTTTTTGAGGCGTCTCTTGATTGCGTGGTAGATCAGCGTTATCGATTTGAGACAAGTCTGAAGATTTATTTATACTTCTTAAAACTTGAGTATTACCGATAGAATCACGAGGTATATTACCGTGACGTTTCCTATCTCTCATGACATTATTGATCAAATCCACTGTACAGGCGCCTTGCACTGTGTTGCCATCTATTTGAACAGATCCACGATTATCTAACGCAACGTCACCAGTCATCTTCAAACATTTCAATAGTTGCATAGCTCAATGGTTTCTACGATTGAGGTGTCGATAACTTTCGCTATTTGTTGCTCAAGTTTGCTCTCCCTATTGTCTCTATCTTGATCAGTGCCGCTGTCTTCTCGTGGATTAAACTTCTCTTTGTTCTCGTTCCCGATGTTCTTTACCGTCAGATACCGTTGCATAGCTTGGTTATACAAACCCCATTTTGTAGAATTGTTTTTACACGATGTCGATGTCAAAATATTACTCATCTCTTTGTTGAGTCTGGTTATAGGCGTTCCTGGTGTTTGAACGCTTTTCAGGCCTTGACTAGCCACCAGACCCTGCAAACGGTCGACACTTTCTTGAGGGAGTAGAATCATTTTTCTGGCGTGCTCCATCTTTGTCATTTTGTCAGCAAATCATCAAGGATAGTTCCCATTACAAGGTCGAGGAGCGCTGTTGAAAATCCACCACCGTGTTGAGCGACGATTCTCTTCTTACTGTCGAGATTATCGTGTGAGCTTGCTAATTTTCTGAGAACGAGTGCGTGTTTGCGAAGATGCGATTTGTGGTTCTTGATGTAACGTTTTCGTTCAGTACGTTCAAAGCACACTCGCGAATGTGTCTGACGAACTATGGATCGGCTCTGCGGAGGATTGCGTCACGTTGTTCGGCATCGAGGTGGTACAAGGCTCTATAGGACGATGACTTTTCGAAGCCATCACAGCGGCGCAACTGGCTTGTTGTTCGTTGGGTCGCTACCTTTTATCTTTTTTTAGGCACATAAACGTAATGATGCTCTTCACCGGGAAAAATGAATGCTCGGTACCGGCCCTTATCAGGGGTTTCCTGCTTCGAATCGAGGATGGAATACAATAATAATCTAGTGATGAAACAAAGAATTAGGAAGTGTAACCCAATTATCTAATTTTTCACTTAACTTGTAGCGGCTTAATTCCTATTATCAATCAATTTGAAGAGGAGCGATACGCGTAACACTTCGACGATGAATCCCCGAAGCGGTTTTTACATCAACTACTCTTACATATCCGTCGTCACCGAGAAAAACTTCGACAATTCGTCCAAGTTTCCACTGTCGAGGCCGCGCGCGGCGTGTTATCTTCCTTAATCAGGACCAAATCATCGACTATGATTTCAGTGGCTTTACGTTGTTGCCATTTGGCTCTTGGATTCAATTGTTGCAAATATTCTTTGGACCAACGACTCTAAAACTTTTGTTTGATTTTCTGTATGGATTGCCAAGATGAAAGTCGATTTGTAGTTATATCGGAATAATCTATTTTGGGTAAGTTCACAAAATCATCCCCAATGAGAAAATGTGCAATAGTCAGTGCACGTAAATCATTTGAATCTTCAGACATGGGAGTAGTAGGACAGAAATTGAGGATCGCTTCGATTTCGTTGAGTAAGTCAAGTCATCAGTTAATAATTGATCACCGACGATTTTGTAAAAGTGCCCTTCGAAAGATTTCACGGCAGCTTCCCATATGGACTATGTACAAAATGAGGCCAATTGGGTGGAGTGATATGCCATTCTATTCCCTGACTGAGCGAGATAATAATAATGCTGAATATAACTCCAACTTTGGAATTGAAATGGTTTTCACTGGAGCAACACGATTTTTTGAATAGAAGAAATTCACGTGGACCTCGCCGTTTGGATCGGTCGAACGCAAGTATACATGCACAATAAGCTTTCTCGGTGGCGTCACGAAACCCGTGTAATTCTATTTTAATCGCATCTTTTATAGAAGTTTTTCGATTGAACTTAATTCCATTCAATAGGGTTAATTGATCTTTTAATGCAATCCATGAGGTATGCACTTCAAGTGGCAACGACTTGAAGAGACGATGACTGGAGATCAGATGAATGAATCCAAATAATAATCCTGAGAAAGCTTATTTAGACAATCTTGGTGAGATAATTGAACAATTCTTCAATTTAGATATTTTAGGTGTAAATAAAAATCCTTACGTTTACCCTAGTGATGGAAGAGCTTTCGAGATTCTCAATCAAACTAGTTATTGTATGAGTAATCCATGGGAAATCGGTTTATTGTGGGAAGACGATATCGATTATATTCCTGACAGTAGAGTGAATGCTCTGAATAGATTACGATTGTTAGAAAAAAGATTTTCTCGTGATCCAGAGTAGGCAAAACTTCATAATATCGAAATGAATAGGTTATTTGAACAAGGGTTTGCTGTTAGAACTTGCGGTCCACCAGAAGGTCGAACGTGGTATCTTCCATAGTTCGGTGTTAAAAATCCCAATAAACCGGGAAAAGTCCGTCTTTTGTTCGACGCATCCGCGAAGTCGAGTTCGAAAACGATGAATAAATTCGGGCTTGGTGGACTATCCCAAAGTGATATTGCGAGAAAAAAATTCCACTCTCCCCGGGCTGGATTTGAACCAGCGTCCTCCTGATCTCCGGTCAGTTGTGCTACTTTCTGCACCACCGGGAAGACGGCAGCACACCACATCCCTGGAGCATGAATTCATTTTCTCGCAATATCACCTATATACACGACCAAAGATTCGATCGCTGAATCCGCACGATCGAGGTCAGATCGCATTATTGCAGATATCCTTTTTACCTAACTACTTCGGGTAAAAAGATGTAGTAGCCCAATAGGTTTGACTGGGGGCAAGGGGAGGGTGGGGGGGAAATAGGTAAAAAGAGAATTTATGGTTGAAAAATTTATAATCATTTGAACGGATTTAGAACGACAAAATTACGCAAAAAAATTGTGTATAAAATATCAGGTGGCGCGTCAGCGCCACCGACGACAAGTATGCGCAGCAAGCGAGGGGACGCGACAAGCCATTATATACAGCTCGTTTGCGGTTTAACCTCGCACCTAGAAATTTTTTTTTTTAAACCTCTGTCCTGCAGTTTTGCAATGGTTACCAGCAAAACCTGCATTCAGTTGCGTTTAATTACGTCAGAAAAGATTTGCGAAAATTGACGTTGTTATTTGGGTATAGGAGGTATAAGTCGACGAGCAGACGACAGACACTTCGGAGTGATGGAGTCAGCGCGGCGCGGCACGGCCCGACGCGGCGCATTTTCTCATGTTCGCTACTCAATTACTCGAATACAAAAAAAAAGTATGTTTCCAAAAGATCTATATCAACGTAAAAAACCCTCAGCTTTCGATCTAGACTACTTAAAAGAATTAAAAAAAATATTTTTTTGAGATATGGCCTGTTTTATGTTTTTTTTCTGTGAAAATGTGAAAAATTTGGAAAACTAAATTCACCATCGGAAAGCTGAGAAAAAACTACATTGATAGCATATCCAACATTATTTAGATATGGGTCATATAGATCCGAAAACAAGCGTCGAAAACGTCAGGTTTTAGCATCCGCGCGCCGGCTCTGGAGAGTTGACGTGAAACGCCCCATATATGTATATTGATCTCAGCTGTGAACTGTGAGATCTGCATCTGCTCGAGTTAGTTGCAGGTTATAGTTTGCGCGGTCTGGCGCAGTCCAACGGAACAACATTAAACTCGTCAGTATATATAAAAATGTTCCCCACGGGGTCAGGCTCTCCCCCGTCTACCACCTACGTCACCTGAATATTGTTGGGCAAACTTGAAGATTAGCAAGAAAAGTTGCATCTCAGTTAGGTGCTGACTCGTATCTCTTAATTCAGATTCAAAGAGTAAACGGTATGTATGTTAAAAATTCATTAACTCAGATAAATTTTTTCTTGTTAAATGTTGGTTGGATATACTTCAAATCTTGTTTACAGACGGATGAAGATGCTGAATCATTACGTTCTTTGGTTGTGCCATTAGAAGAATAAATAAAAGCATTGAAAGAAAATCTAAGAACAACAGACGATGAATTACAGAAATACAAAGAAAAAGAGGAATAGTTGCACAATAAGCAATTGAAGGCAAAAGAAGTGGTTCTTGGGAAAATACGTGTGATTTAATTATGAAGCTCAACTCCAAAGAATGCGAATGGAAACCAGAGAACTTAGTAAGAATGTACATTTGTCGTAAAATCAACCCATGATATTAAGAATTTGGCTGTGGAACTTCTAGAGAGATGCGCCAAGATCACTCCGCCAATCAATGAAGGCATTGATAATGATGATTCAAAGGTCGATTATATGAAGATTGATGATACAAAGGTCGATCATACAAAGATTGATGATGCAAAGAATACTATTGGAGGGGAGCGACCATCTCCCATAGGTGAAGAAAATTTTGAAGAAGGTAGTGATATTAAAGAAGGTGAACTCTTGGCAGTTAAAGAAGGTGAACTCTTGGCAGCCAAATTTGATAAAGATCAACTGTGATATAGCTGGTTTATTGCCATTAGTGTTTCCAACTAAAGAGTTATGTGGAAGAACTATTGTTCGGTAGGAACATCATGAGGATGCTCAGTGGCATCCGCGCCTTTGTATCTGAGCATGAGCAGCCTATCATCGGCACGTATACTCAATCTGAAAGGTATGATAATGATTCCACAGAGATTTGTTCAGGTATCTTCTGTAATGCGCTTTGTAAAACTCAAATTAGTGTAGAACTAGAAGAAACTCTGACTTATCAAAGTAGGGGCAACGAGACTGATATTGTTAACGAAGCCCAAGTAGATACTAATAATGAATTAATTAATGAGTTGATGAACGTTCATGGAATGAAATATTTTTTAGGTAATGAAGAGGAAATAGTTCCAGGATCAATATGCTGAGGGTTCTCTGTTGGTGAAATTGAAAGATATCATTCAGTCTTATGCAGGTCTTTTGATGACCAACTTGTTCCTGGAAGTTTCAATAAAGGTGAAATGAGACAGATCGAAACCTCCATGGAGGAACAACCCATAACGTTTGCACAACAGATTGTGTCCATGAGCTGGAAAATGTTCCCCACGGTCAGGCTCTCCCCCATCTACTACGAGTCACCTGGAATATTGGGCCAACTTACATTAAAAAATCGAAGTCCAGTCATCAATCATGGTAGGAAATCATAATTTAATGGTAATTTAAGGTTACAAATTATGCAAAATTCAACCTCTGACATGTTTCAAATTTTTTCATGTACAATGAAGATGCTGAATCGACCAACAGCAAAATTGTAGACATTGCAGTCAAATCTTCTGTCAGTCGTGCCTGAATAATATTGTGCAAAATTGGACCAAGGCAAAGGCCATCAAGACTTTGTAATGTTTGTCACACGCTGCTGGTGCAAGAGACAGCTCCATATTTTAGCTGATTACAAAAAAACGAAGAACTCTCAATGTGATTATCATCTTTCTTAGATTACACAATCAGTGCAATACCAATTTAGAAAGAATAGATAGTATACCGGTATGAAAAGGTTCTTACAAAAATGACTTTTCAAGTATTTTCCATTAGTGATTTTATTCGTTAACTAAATCTTATTATCCAATGTGATGTGCTAAGGGGTTACAGGCTGCTATGAGGAACATAGTTCAAAAATTTTTCCAACCTGTACAGATTTGTAAAAATTTTGATGAAAAAAGAGTATATCTGTAACTCGATAGAAGTATAAAAAAAGAAAAACTTGATAGTGTATAAAAGTGAACGTTAACCCTGGTTACATTTAACAGAGTCAAGTCCTAAAAGAGGGTAATTGTCAAGCATTTGTAAATATGAGACTGTACTAAATTAAGTTAAATGGCGTTTGAAAAATTAAAGCTTTTGAATGTACATACTCTGATTTAATTGAATTACAAACACTTATTTAAATAAGAAAATTGGATTTTATTTTTGTTATTGTTACACTTCCTAATTTTTATTGTTCTCTGTTAGTCAGTCGTGCCTGAATAATATTGTGAAAAGTGGGCCAAAGCGAAAGCCATCCAGACTTTGTAATGTTTGTCACACGCTGCTGGTGCAAGAGACAGCTCCATATTTCAGCTGAGACCCTCCTTCAATTACAAAAAAACAAAGAACTCTCAATGTGATTATCTTTTTTAGATTACAGAATCAGTGCAATACAAATTCAGAAAGGATAACAGTATACCGGTATGAAAGGGTTCTTACGAAAATAACTTTTCAAGTATTTTCACTTGAATTAATTAGTGATTTTATTCATTAACTAAATCTTATTATCCAATGTGATGTGCTAAGGGGTTACAGGCTGCTATGAGGAACATAGTTCAAAAGTTTTTCCAACCTGTACAGTGAATGATGAATCAAGTTTGTGAAAATTTGGATGAAAAAAGAGTATATTTGTAACTCGATAGAAGTATAAAAGTGATAGAACTTGATAGTGTATAAAAGTGAAGGTTAACCCTGGTTACATTTAACAGAGTCAAGTGATAAAAGAGAGTAATTGTCAAGTATTTGTAAATATGAGACTGTACTAATTAAAGTTGAATGTCGTTTGAAAAATTGAAGCTTTTGAATGTTCATACTCTCATTTAATTGTACATAGAAAATTTTCAAATTTTACCATAAGTTTGTGGAAATTTGGATGAAAAAAGAGTATATCTGTAA